>OZ057400.1:82193187-83393187 GCA_964056695.1 Melieria picta
ATTTGCAGACCCCGCTAATACCATCCATCGCCCCTCTCATATCTAACAAATCAATAACTGCTTCCTCCAGCGCTGTGAATGAACACATTTTTGCTGGGCCACCACCTGTGCCCGATAAATTAATACGGTTCTTTCGTAATTTACTTTTGAGATGTGTCTTGTGATCTGCCCAAACCTAAAACATACATATATAAGATGAGCAAAATTTGGTTTAAGGGGAAACTATCGTTTACTTACTTTTTTCGAACCGGCCACATCCCGCATTGGTGGCCCGGCTGCTTTTAATTCTTCAGCCAATCGCTTCCATAAATTATTTGTTGCTTGCTTGGCGTCTGGAGCCTTTACATACCCCTTTGCTAATTGTGGGTGGTCCGCCATACAATTTAGCAACATTTGAAATTGCGCTTGTTTTGTGTGCTGATTTTTCGTTGAATTTTCCCTATTGAAAGAGTTTTATATTAATATTTATCCATTAATGTGCATAAGTTTTAGAAATACTTACATTTTCTTGCGTTTCCGCTCGCTGTTTTGATTTTTTCCCATTTTTCGGTTTTTATCCGTTAGCTCCACACCAAACGAACAAAATTGTCGACTTTCGAGCGACTTTGACAGCTAAATTCGAATTGCATAGTGCCGCACTTCCGAAAGTAGAGTTTAATATCCGATAATCGGATACGGAAAACCGAAAGTAGGAAATATGTTTCCGAATTCGAGTTAGCTGGTGCGAAAAATCCGTTTCCGCAAAATTTAACTTTCGAATCGAGTTACATAGTAACCCCCCTGAACACCCCCAACCTGCAACGACACTACCACGCCGGCAAAGTGCAACGACCCCGAGCAAGAAGGAGCAATTGCAATTAACTGCGAAACAATTGAGATGCCAAAGACTGATGAATTGGTGTCTGCCCCTTCCCCACCACGTTGTTCGTCAGTTGCCCGCACCCCCAATAGATCTCGGTCGCACTGCGTAGAGCACGTTCGACTCGCTCGTCTTCATTATCCATCCATAAGGCAACCGAATCCATTTTACACACAATTAAATACTTGTTTACTTTCAATGTTTACTATTTTTGACATTTCTTTTAATAGATGCTGCCAATTTCAATTAATACATTCGAAAGTACGGCCAAAAATAGTTCCAATTAATGGCAGCACTTTTCACTCGATCCGAAAATCTTACATAGTACGAATTTAAATTCGAATCGAATTCAACTTTCGAGCAGTTGCAACTTTCGAATCGAGTTACATAGTAACCCCCCTGGTATCAACAACTAAACTCAAAAAGATACAACCTCAAAGAATTCCTACCAACTAACAGTAATGCGTTAAACCGACTAGACATTATAAAATTTGAACGACTCAGACTAGGACACACTAAACTCACACACGGCCACCTGATGAACAACAGCAATCCCCCTACCTGCCAATGACACATGACATGACATGACATCACACACATACTAGCTCATTGCCCGCTTCTCAGCCACCAAAGGAATAGATCCTGTATCGGCACAAATCCTCTATCATTACTATCCACTCCTTCAGAAGAATCGATTACTAAAATTGTAAAATTCCTAAAAACCGCTAATCTTTACCACTCCATTTAACTCATTTATATTTAACGCAATTAATTAAGCTTAAGGCCTAGTTGCTATAGCTGGATTTTCCTAGTTAGCTTGTAAAATATAGTTATAAGTTAACTTTGTAAATAAAAAAAATAATAATAATAAAAAATTGTTGCCATGTAGTAAACACTGGTTGCACATCCGCCCATTCTTTCGCCATGCCTCTAAGCTTATGCTGCACTGCAAATAAAACTGCCTCCTCCGACCACGCGTACAGTCCTCGCATCTGCTCCACCTTGTCGACGAACTGCTTCGACGACATTACGCCCTTCAGTGGGTCAAATTCTGGAAGCACTCCTACCATTTCGGTCACACTGCTTGGCTGCCGCATTGTTGCACTATTCACGGCGGCTCTGTTGTTGCTGAGCGTTGCTCGTTGTGGCGAGGACTGGCCTGAAAACAGCGTCACCTGATCCGCTGCTGCCGCCCCTGCGCGACTGACTTCTTCTCCATGAGCCTCGTTGACTGCATCAGCCCGTTGCCCAGATGTCGTAGGACCCTACTGCCTCGCATTCGCCGCTAGCTCGTTGACTACCGTGGCCAAATTCGTGACCACTTGCCGCAAATCGTTCAGCCCTCGTTGAAACTGCGCGCTGCTGTCGTTCACTTCCAGCTCCTCGTTGTCCACTTCGTCGCTCTCGTAAATCTCCGCCAGTTTATGAATTTTCGCCGCCTTGTTGCCCGTCATCTCTACGTTTTGGCTTGCTAGCAGCTTATTCAGCTGCTCTACTTTCAGGCTATTCAATTTAACTCTCACCATCGCTTCCAGCACGTTCAACCGCTTCGAGTGTTCAAACTGTTCTGTCCTTTCTCGTGATTTTTCGGCTTCGCCTGACGCCTGATACTTTTCTCGAAAGTTCTCCTCAGTCGACGCCGATCTTCTCACTCCTTCTTACTCTCTCCTTATGCGCGGACAATTCCACTAGCTAGCCTTTTCCTCTGTTGTTTTCGTTACCCCTGCGCTGCCATTCATCAGCGTTAGCGACTGCGCAACCGTTACCGTTACTCGTTGTGCTTTATTGTTTGGAAAGCGTTCCTTTCTCCTTTCGTTCTCGTCGTTGTGCTCTTGTTCGCTGGCCGTTGTGCCGCTTTTCGTTGGCCGTTGCGCCTCTCCGTGTCGTTTGGGAAGCGTTTCTTCCCCTTTCGTTGCCGTTGTATCGCTGCTGCTGGCTAGCGATAGTTTTCGTTAGCGCGTTCGTTGCTCTCTCTCCTTTGCTGACTGATTGCGTCAGCCAATTTTACCTATGCCTATGTACAACAAACGTTATGTACCCTTCGGCGTTTCGCTTTCTCCTTTCTTGCTGAGTCGTTGCGTCAGCCAATCTGTATGTTCACATGTACAAGGAGCGTCATGAACGTATTACCGTTACATTACCGTACGCGTCATGTACCCGTTACCGAAATTGAAAATTCGCGCGACAGATTGCTGATCCCACTTCTGACTTTGTCAAGCATGGCCGTTTTATTAATTTTCAAACAATATGCAACAGTAAAATGGTAATGTACAGAGTCAAAGTAAAAAACGTTAAGTGTTCATGGCCACTCTCACAGCGACGCGGCCCGTCCGCTCGCCACGGCTGTTCGGCAAGGACTGCCCTTTGACACACGCTTCACCATACGCCTTTTGTAACATTTTCAACGAATTGGCACACGAAATTTAATTTTTAACACAAAATTTTAGGCACGCGCGTTGTTCTAATTTTTCATCCATTATAAAAATCGCCACACAACAATTTGTCGACTCCTTCGTATAGACGCCAATCGAATATTAATCTTACGATATGCGTCAAAATTTGCCAGAACACCAATAAAAGTATTGCCAACGTTGAGAAAATTTACCGATTGGATAAGCGCGGCAATTCAAAATTAAAATTCTTTTTTGATCATAAGATATATTTTTTATTTAGTTATGTTGTGTGGTTAAAGGTTCTGTGAAGTTATTAAGCCTGGGGCATTTTATTGCAGAGACGAAAACAGGGATCTGGTTACAAATGCGCGGAGTGTACTGAGGTTGTGGAAGGAGCACTTCATCAAGCTGCTCGCAGGCGACGAAGAGAACAATACCGCCAGTGGTGAAGTGCAGACGGCACCAATCGATGACGACGGTGTGGACGTGCTATCCGGGTCGCTATCCAGCGACTCAAGAACAATAAAGCTGCAGGGCCGGACGGGCTACTAGCAGAATTGTTCAAGGTGGCGGAGGTGAGCTGATTGGGTGCATTCATCAGCTCATCTGCAAAATATGGCTGGAGGAATGCATGCCCAACGATTGAAACCTCAGCGCCCTTTGTTCTGAAAGGCGAACCAACAATATGCACCAACTACAGGGGTATCAACCTACTTCCCAACGCGTATAAGGTCCTGGCGAGCGTATTATGTACTGACAGGACGATACGGCGAAAAAGATGTTCGATGCAGTAGTCGGAGGTCGATGGCGAAGAGGGAGGCCGTGTCTCCGGTGGAAGGACGAAGTTGAGGAGGCCCTATCTTTTCTTGATGTGGCCAATTGGAGAAGGATCACGCAAAGCAGAGACGCCTAGCGAGAGCTTTTGCGGCAGGCCGAAACCCGGTAACGGGTTGTTATGGCCAGTTAAGTAAGTATCTTGTAAGTGGCGTACACACAGTGCATGGTACTGCGGACTTAACTGCAACACCTGCAGCTGCTTCTAGGTCCTCGATAAAATTCGATGTATTAATGCACCTAACCCTGTTGACGGAAACTTAAAATTGTATATGGGGCATTTCACGTCAAGCGGACAACCCAAAAAAGTGAGGTCATGAATTTTGTTTATATTCTGGTCAGTTATACTTCTAGTAGACGTGGATGTGTACACCCAATTTTTTTTCCTATGATGTTTTTTTGCTGAGTTATGAGCTTCTAAAAATTGACAAAACATAAAGTCATGAATTTTTGGAGGCTTATTATCTATATCAATTAATTTGTAAAAAAACTAAAAAGTATTGTTTCTCATAGTAAAAAAGGTGTTGTTTTTTGTTTTTGTCGAATTCTAAATTTTAATTTTTTTACGTATAGTAAACCGGAAGTGAAAATTTTAAATCGATATTTGAGTAACTTCGACACTTTTTTTTTTAATTATTTTAACGTAAATTAAAGCTTCAAATGTACTCATTCTCCACAAAAAAAATTAAAACGTGATCTCCAATCGTTTAAGACTTAGAGCACATACAGTACATACACATAGCTGAAAATAATGGATTTTTACACTAAAATGTGCTCTAAGTCTTAAACGGTTGGAGATCACGTTTTAATTTTTTTTGTGGAGAATGAATACATTTGAAGCTTTAATTTACGTTAAAATAATTTAAAAAAAAAGTGTCGAAGTTACTTAAACATCGATGTGAAATTTTCACTTCCGGTTTACTATACGTAAAAAAAATTAAAATTTAGAATTCGACAAAAACAAAAACACAACAACTTTTTTACTATCAGAAACAATACTTTTTTGTTTTTTTTACCATTTAATTTATGTAATTTTTTTTAGGCCCCTAAGTTTTTAAGGAAATTTCACACATTTTGATGAAAATGACTATGGTACATTTCTGCTATTATTTCCATGCGAATGTGTATTCCGCCAAATAACTTGGCTGTTTTGTATTGCTTGATGTTTCTTCTTAAGATATTCATATACTTCGTAACTTGATTTATGAAACATCTGTACAATTTTCGCCATCAGAAAAAACGCCTTGAAATTCAATATTTTCCTACTTTGAAACCTTATTACAACGCCAATTTATAACGCATAAAATTGATTAATGTCAGAAAAAATGGCGTGAAATGTTGTAAGTGCAACTATAAAACGAGAAAAAAGCCGAGGAAAATTCGAAAAAGTGACACGCCCATTTTTTGCGAAAACTAGAGCTGTTACATAAAAACGGAGTATGGTTTTGAGATCAGTGTGGAAAAACGATTCAGATTCATGTAAAAAACTCCATGCAACAGACATGCTGTTGCGCAGTGTAATCAGTCCAAGGTTGCCATGGTAGAGAAAGTGAATAATTTAACATGGTTAGAAGCAAAACGCGCACTTTTAAAAATATTTAATTCAATGGGGCCACCAAAGCAATTAAAAACAGATCAAGACAGCGCACTTGTAAATATAAATTTACAACAATGATGTAGGTAAAAGTTTGAATATAGAGATAGAGCTTACCCCAGGCAAGACAGGCATAGTGGATATTGAACGATTCCATAAAACACTTAACGAAGAACTCAGAATAATTAATACTAATAAAGCTTCATGCATTATAACAAGCTATTTACACGTATAACCACACGATAGTGTGGGCCAAATCCTATAAAATATATTTTTTTAATAAGCAACAACATCTGAAAGACACACAACAGTTAAGTTGAATAGAATAGGTAACATTAACAAACGCAGGAAAGACTTTCAAGTAAATCCAACTTTTGCCAAAGCAGAAAATTTGAGGAAAAGACTGGTTAAGACATCAAACCCATTTAAGAAAGCACACATAATGCAGGCAAGGACCACTACGTAGTAAAGTTTAGGAACAGAATTGTTTTGTTTATTAATTAAGTCTAATAAAATTACAGACTTTGAGAAAATGAGGAGTGGAAATTCAAACAAATTCGAAAAATAAACTTAAATTAATTAATTACTTATACTTATAATTTTACATGCTGCAAAATAGATTTAAAGGTAACGCAAGATCCATGTCCAAAGAATTTGAGAGGCTATTAAATTCAGTCAGAACTCTTGTAATAGGAGTATTTTTGGCATAATTGGTCCTGTTGGTTCGTGCCAATTTTGTTTCAGCACACGAATCTCTCTGAGTGAAACAATCCTTTGGGAATTTCAGCGCCGTTTCAAACTTTATTCCAACAAAAAAAACGTTACAAAAGAAAAAACAAGAGAAACTCACAAATTTGGCATGCACAACCGCACGCTTCTTTGCTTCAAAATTCAGTGGTGCCAATGAGGTTTTGTCAAATATTCCCTAGCAGGGTTGCATCGGTCGATGCGATGGCGGAGTTGCCAACATTCTCCCCCGGTATCTCCATCAAATATGGTATGAAATACCTTACTTGCGACCAATCCGCCGCGTCGCACGTCTAATACCGCTATCTTTGTAGCCGGTCGATGGTACTGACCATGTGGAGTTCTTACGACAGCGCTTCTGACTTGGCCATCTTTCCTTTCTTCCAGGTATTGAGAGTGCCACCAAGAGGGTCTTACGTACTGGTCTGTTTCGCCGAATCTCCCAGGTGGCATGCTTCCGGACGACGTCCCCAGCAAAAAGTGGTTAGGTGTTAACGCCTTGTCTTCAGCCGTGTCGAGCGAAAGGTATGTCAGTGGTCAACTGTTAACAAATGTTCCACTTCGGTAAATACATTACTTAATTTCTTATCGGTGAGCTTGGTCTCAGGAGATACTATCTGATACATGACGGTTTTAATTTAGCGCACAATGCGTTCCCATATAAAGAGCTGAGGGGGGTGGGGGGTGAAGATCCAGTCAGTTTCGCAACCAATGAATTCTGTCTTCAGGTCCCCGAAGTTCACCTGCGACAGCGATGCGCGTAGTTCCTTTCCCCCAGCTTTAAGGTTGGTTCCGTTGTCGCTATACAAAGTCCTCGGCGTCCCCCGCCGAGCAACAAAGTTGCGTATTACCACAGAACACACAGTATACACAATGCGCATCTGGTGTAAAGAAAATTTTCTTTGCGGGTTCCAGCGGTACGACCCGTTTGATGATGCGGGGGGAAGCAATAAAGGGGACGAGAACGCACAGAGCACGAGAGCGTAAAATGAAAAGCTGTGAGAGCGCGAAATCAAATTTACGGAGAGCAAACAGATAAAAGTATTGATCGCATGCCGGGGTATAAAACACCACACACTGTGGTTGTTGTTGTTGGACAACAAAGCGATGTGCGGCACATGCATGTTGGTGGTGTCTCGTGCTTGCTCTACGCTTGCTTTTTTACAAACAAAAACAAGAAGTGGACAGGCAAAATTTGCATAGAAAAAATGGTTGAGCGATCGCCAAGGCGCATAAATAAGGTGGTAGCACTACGGAATAAACAAAAATTCAATGGATTTTATTAGTTCAAATGAAAGAGAAAAATCCTTAGAATCTTAGAAAATTTTATGTTTTGGTGCAAAAGGACGAAGAGGTACTGAAAATGTCCTTTTAAATCTTTATCCTTGAATATCCTTGGAAATTTCCAATAGTTTTTTTTGAAAAAAAATATATCTTAAGGACTAATATGTACACTTCCACATCCTTGAATTTCGTCCTTCTAACTTTATTAGTTTAAGATATAAAAAATTTAATACTTCTCTCTATGAAACAAAGATATATTGCACCGTACGACAAACATAAAATATTTAATTAACTCATGTATAAATCGTTATGCTGCTAAAACTAGAGGTTAAATACACTAATTCTGCAATTTCAAAACTGCCTTTGAAGGATTTCTTTTCACAAGACATTGAAAACTTAAAAATGGAATTTTCTTCAATAAAACGCGTCCAAGAGTAGCAAGATGAATGCATTAGGGTGCGTAATTACTGTGAATACTAGTACTCACAATATAATAAAAAAAATTAACAAAAGTCATTTAAAACGCATTTAGAATGCATTTTATAAATTATTTATTTTAAAACAAATTGTTTAAGAAAAATGTATGCGTTTACTTTGACGTTTGTGTTTTTGGTAGATGTCACAGCACAGCGACCAACAATACTCGGAAAGTATGTGACACCTTTCTTTTCCCCGAAAGCGTTTTTCAATTACCGCAATGTCTTCGTGGAAGCGCTCTCCGTGTTCATCACTAACTTCACCTAATCATTTTGCAAATGTGTGCTAAATGTAAAATTTAATATATTTATAGAATACAATTAAAATATTTAAACCATTTATCATATGGTCAGTCTGTTATTGTTAAGTGCAAAAATGGTTCTATAAATACGATTTCAGCACCTTAATGATATTGAAATAATATCCTATAGAGAGAAGTATTAAATTGTTTATATCTTAAACTAATAAAGTTAGAAGGACGAAATTCAAGGATGTGTAGTGTACGTATTAGTCCTTAAGATATATTTTTTCAAAAAAAAACTATTGGAAATTTGCAAGGATATTCAAGGATAAAGTTTTAAAAGGACATTTTCAATACCTCTTCGTCCTTTCGCACCAAAACACAAAATTTTCTAAGATTCTAAGGATTTGTCTCTTTCATTTGATACCCATATTGTTATTCCACAATGCGCTCAATTTTTAAAATAATTTTTTAAATAAACATGTCCTTGAAATTTCAAAGTCCTTTAAAAAAAAATCCTGACGTCAGAGAGAAAAACTAAAAACGCAGTTTTACTACATGTGGCCCCTAGTTTGAATTTTGAAATTTTTTGATTTTTGCTGCACGGTGTAATAAGTAGAAAACTATTGTTACAATGTTGTGCCAATTATGAAAGAAAAAAGTTTAATCAGTTCTGGTGCTGCAACTACCTATTGAATTTGCCTTGGCGATCGCTTTGCCAAATCAACCACCATTTCAATGTGCACGAGTAAAGCCAAGCTGGTTTGCTGCGGAAAGCAACAACATTGCGTCTTGTTGTCGAAATGAGAATAAAGCACAAATCCATGGAATCTATGCGTGTACATCAATTTGCGCTTACTCTCTCGGTTCCGTTTACATTTTCCTCACCTTTGTTGCTTCCCGCCCGCGTCTGAAATGAAATCGCAAAATTATTTCAGATGCGCCTTCTGGTTATTCTGTGGTATTACCATGGTGCATGAATTTGTGGTAAGACTGTATGCCATCTCTATATGCACCGCGCGACATATCATACAAGTAAACACGACTCCATAGCGCTTCTCCGTTCGTCTTCCGTGTTCACCAGGAAGTGGCCAAAGAAGTCTATGCCAACGTGGGTGAATGACGGAAAGAACGCTGCCAAACGAGCTTCGGATAGAACGCCCATCTCAAGCGGTCGTGGGCATGCGGTGCGAACCTTACATATTTGACAGTTGTGTCGGACGGATTTCAGAAGCGTTTGTGGTCCCGGAATGTGGAATTTCGGGTAGATCTTATTGATCACCGTTTCGTGGTTAGCGTGTTTCCATTTCCGATGATACCAGTCAACGACGAGTTTGGTTATGTACTGATGCCTCGGTAATATAATCGGATTTTTTTTACACATGTACACATTTTTTGTCTACACATGTTGCGCTTTCTAAATGGCTTCGCACGCCTAACGTCATGTTCTCGTCAAGGAATGGTGAAAGTTTTCGCAAAGGACTTGCTTTGGCGAGAGCGCAGTGAGGATTTTGTCGCAACAGATTGATTTCATTTGGAAAAATCAGGGCTTGGGCAAAGCGATATAGGTAGTGTTGACTGCAGATGAGCTCTTCTGTCGAGATATTATCGGCCTCCGTGGCTCGTTGCAACTTCAATACAAACAGCTTAACGTATGCGGTACTTCGGAGTAAGCGCTGCCATTTTGAAAAAGTTCAGGAGTTATAACCGCTGACTGTATTTGAGCATGGTCGCTACTAGCTGCGTCTGCGGTCGCCCCTAGTTCCGGGTCTCTTTCATGCTCCACATTTAACTGATACTTTGACCATGTATTCTTCGGGCTTTTTAAAAAGTCAGGCCCCGCAAACCAACATCCAGTCGGTCTAAAGTTTTGCTCGCCAGTGCGTATGGTTCCCAAATCGGCGACATTTAGCCTTGTGGGGACATAGTTCCATTGTGCCATCTCCGTTGTCTCTTGTATTTCTCTGACGCGAAACATGACGAACTGCTTGTATCTTCTTGGATCCGACCGTATCCACCAAAGGACCACCGCGGCGTATGCACTTTCGTTTGCGTCTACGAACACGTGTAGTTCGCATTTGCTGGCATCTTGGTATCTGTACGCTCTGTACTTTTGGAAGTAAAGCCAACCATCTTGCCCAATCCTCAGCGAATTCTTCAGGTATTGTCTCGTCCCACTCTACTCTACTGCGCCAGATCTTCTGAAGCAGTATTTTTATTTCAATTAGGTAGAACGTTAAGAATCCTAGCGGGTCGAAAATTGACATCAGCAATCTTAGTAATTCCGTCTTGCTTGGCAGTTTAGATCCTAGCAGTATCACTCCGCTTGACTTGGAAAATCTTAAGTTAAATGTAAAGACGTCGGTAGAGGGTTGGGAACAAATGCAGTACAGCGAACCCTCATGAAAAACACGGAAAATTAGGCTATGTAGAGCTTATTTTTGCAAATCTAACAAACTAAAAATGTTGCCTGTAAAACGCCTATAAAAGGCGTGGCTCGGGGTCAAAGTCCAAAGTTTTTATCAAAAAAACTCAATCAATTTCCAATTGATTTACACGATATGGGTATCAAACGAAAGGTCTTTGGACCAAGACTCGAGTTAGAATAAATTCAAATATATATTCGTAAAAACAAAGTTATACATTTTTAAGTTTCATTGCAAAGATAATTCCACAGGCTACAATATGGTAACAAACTTATTATACTGTTACGAAAAATAGTTCTGTAGGCTTCAATTCTTAAACGCAGTTAACAACCAGCAATCACTTTCACACTTTACTGTCTTCTGGACTATTCAGTGTTTCACCTTTGCGTGCCAAAACTAAACTCTCTCTCTGCGCTGTACCCGGCTGCCTTTTATACTTGTCTGCTTCTCGGTCCGATCCTTCTCGCACATTTCAATTGGACTCAAAATTTCCATTACCATCCCGCGCCATCCTGCCCATATCGAAATTATAGCAAGCAGCCGTATTCTAAAAGTGAGTGGCTAAAAGTATGCCCGTAAATGCATTGCACAACGACAAGGTGTCGTATCGTCACAATACCTTAATAATAGATTTTTTTCGAGGAAAAATTTTGAAAATTTTTATAAAAAAAAAGATTGTTTGCTTATAACACCTTATTTGTACATATGACATATCTAATATTATATGACATATCGTTTACTGTAACGATGAGGCACCCTGTTGCTGTACTATGCACAAGAATGCTTTTACGGGCATACTTTTAGGCACGCACTTTAGAGTACGGCCGGCTTGCTATAATTTCGATATGGCAAGGATGGCTCGCGATGGTAATGGGATGTGCGAGAACAATCGAGAGATATTCCAATTGGAATTTGCGAGAACAATCGGCGCGATAAGCAGACAAGTATAAAAGCAAAAAGTATAGAACATAAAGAGTGTGCATCACGTACAAGCAAAAATTTGAATGCGGGTGATGATATGGCAACCCAACTTCACGATGCGGGGGGTAGGCAACAAGAGGGAACACTTGAAATGAGACCACAATGCACTGAGCGCAAATCATAGCAACACGAATGCTGCGTCTGTGCTCACTCGTTCATTCTCGCACAAGTGTGTGAGCATATGATCATATTGCACCATTCAAAGAGGAGGAAGGTGATTGCTGGACTTTGTTGTTATCATGCTGGTCGTTGGGCAATTGAAAAATCCAATTTTCAGCTCGAGGCTAACCATGCTTCTTCTTGTAAAATATATTTGAATTTCGAACGAAAGTGAGTGGGCTATAGCGTGCTTCAATATGTGGAAAACAATAACAAAAATCGATTGATATGTAGGTCTATATGAGCGCTATGATAAGAGCATGTAGGAAAAATAAAATTGTTATTGTTGAAAATCTAACGAAATAAGTTGTTGCCGAAACATTGTGGCAACACCACACATATTTGTAATGTTGAAAATCTATCGAACCTTTGTTATCGAATTAAAATTGTTTTCGAACCGCTGTGGCAACAACACACTCACTTTGTACACATCTTCTTTCTCTGAGCACGCTGCTCAGCTGCTATAATCTTGTAATTTTTAATTGTACTTAATAAATAATCACATACAATTTGAATTGAACTCACTCAACATATTTTGGTGCCTCCTGTGAGGAGTGTGACGAGGACGAGGGATCCAGGAGCGCGAGGATTGACAGGATACAAGAGGATTTCTGGAGTCGTATCAGGAGGTTGCAAGTAAGTGTGAATTGATTTCTGTAGTGGTTTGGTTGTGTTATGATGGCTACTGAGGACGCGTGCGCACCGGGCGAGTTGATCAACGAACAAAATTCGCTGCTGGTCGCAGTGCAAAAGGCCGTCACGAATTTCAAAAAGGATCCAGCCACGCGGAAAACGGAATCTTACTATAAGGCTCGCCTAGAGTCGTTGAATTCACTCCATGCGGAATTCCGCACAAATCACCGCCAATTGTTGCGTCTCATTCCCAATCAAGAAGTTGAAAAGAAATACATTGCGTTGGATACGCCCGATGTGTTTGAGGAAGCCTTCATTTCTGCGGTGGCATTAATCCGCGAAGGATACAATCTAGCATTCCCACCGGCGCAAGCAGCACCGCCACTTTAGGCAGTGAACGCGGCTCCTACTGTCGAAAACAACGATGTGCCTCTGCCTACAGTGAAACTGCCAACGTTCAGTGGAAATTATATCGAATGGCCTACATTCAAGGAGATATTTGAGGCCAGAGTGCACCATAACAATCAACTCACTGATTATCAGAGATTTCACTACCTGAAGGGCGCGTTGTCTGCCGAGGCCGCACAAGATATTGAACATCTAAGTTTTGTAGGTAGCAATTATGAAGCTGCGTGGGGTATGCTCATCAAAACATACGACAACAAAAGATTGCTATTTTTCCACTATATGGACGTGTTTGATCAAACCTCGATAGTCAGTCGGGACAATGCAACCAACATAAAACGTTTTACCCAAACCTGTCGATCCTGCGTGAATTCCATCAAAAAACTCGGTGTGAATATCGAGGAGCAAAACCAAATCTTCGTTCACTACATGCTCAAAAAATTACCGACGACGATACGCAACGAGTGGGACAAATCTCAACGAACCCACACTAACATTCCGATATTTTCAGATCTTTGCGATTTTTTGGATCAGCATCACCAAATGTTGATAACCTCCAATTCGTCAGCGGGGTTATTGAAACCACCATCTCACGAGACTCGACGAAAAGGGGACCTAACCAGGGTGTATCATATCGCAGCTAAGAGTATCGAGTGTCCAATTTGTAACAAGGCGAACCATCCGGTGCGCGACTGCACTGTCTTTCTCAGTTTAAGCGTAGCTGATAGGAAGTTAGCAGTAGAAAAACATAAACTTTGTTTCAACTGTTTAGGCCACAACCATCGGTCAACGAAATGCAGTAGTACGAGAAATTGTTTTACCTGCGGTAAACGACATCATACACTCATCCACGATGCTCAACCGGAGAAAACATCCATGCATGTTGCCGCAGCAGCTGATACAGGGTTGCACTCCACCACAGTGAACGTGTTGTTACCTACAGCAATTATTACACTCGAAAACGTGGATGGTCATCCGCTTCCTTTCCGAGCTTTCCTCGATCAAGGATCTCAAGCGTCGTTTGTATCTGAGCGCGCAGTTCAACTATTACAAGTACCTCGCCATAAGACGTTTATTAATATCACGGGGTTGAGTGAGGTGAAAGTAGCAGACAGTCGTTCATATGTCATCTTGAATGTGGGCTCACGTTATGACATGGACGTTAAGTATAAGGTATTAGCGTACGTATTACCAAAGATTAGTCACACTATGCCATCAAAGCGCATAATACCAGAGTCGTGGCCTCATTTGAGTGGATTGCCGCTGGCGGATCCGAGATATTTCGAACCGCGAGGCATTGATCTCCTGTTGGGAAATAATGTTTATGATGACATCATCCGCAAAGATATACGCCGAGGACACATAGGAGAGCCGATAGGACAGCATACATCATTTGGTATATTTTATCTGGAAAGGTTAATGCGCAGCTATCGTCGTCTCCTGCTTTATCATCTTTACATGTACAAGTCGACAGTGAACTGGAGCAGTTACTGGAACGTTTTTGGGAGTTAGAGGAGTGCCTGGAGGAACAGCCCCTATCGCAATTAGACCAATGGTGTGAGCATTTTTATCAAAGTACAACTACCCGCATGAAGACCGGAAAATATACAGTTAGATTACCATTTTTATCGAAGATCGACTCTTCCAGCGTCATCGGCACATCGAAACATGTGGCCCTCAAAAGGTTGATTCACCTGGAGCACCGTCTGGCACAGAGTCCTTCACTCAAAGACATCTATCAATCTACTATCGACGAATATCTACAGCTCGGGCAAATGCAATGTGTCGACACCCCTGAGCAAATCCATCGCATCGTATCGTATCGTATCCCATCGCATTGCATCGCATCGTATCATATCGAATCGTATCGTATCCCATCGCATCGCATTGCATCGCATCGTATCATATCGAATCGTATCGTATCCCATCGCATCGCATTGTATCGTATCGTATCATATCGAATCGTATCGTATCCCATCGCATCGCATGGCATCGCATCGTATCGTACCGTATCGTATCGTATCGTATCGTATCGCATCGCATCGTATCGTACCCTATCCTATTTCGTCTCACTATCACTACGCAAAACTTTGATAAACATCCATGAACACAACAAAAAAAAAAAACTAACTCGCCGTTTGTCTAGCACGTTAACAGCGAGCGGCCCACGGCTGCAACAACATCCCAAATATTGGCCAGATGCTACAATCAACTCCAATTCACTAGCGGGCATGGAAGGGGAAATGTCCAATGACAGTATCAACGTAAATTTAATCAACACAGAGAGACAACATCTTTCAACATTCATCGGTGGAGTGTCGTCATATACCCATTTGATTCGGGTCATCGCTTATTGCCATAGATTCATTTTAATTGTCGTCATCCTCAGGGCACACACAATGGGGGTTTGAGGGTAGAAGAGCTAAACCGTAGTCTGACAGATATGATCTCCATTGTCCAATTCGAGGCATTCACATCCGAATGGAAAGCACTGTCATCGGCCCGCAACATTCCGGAAACAAGCACTCTTTCTCCATTGAATCCTTTCTTTGATCATTCCGAACGTGTTATACGATTGGGAGGACGACTCCGTGATGTTCTACTTTCACACGACGAGAAATATCCGTATATTTTACCAGCGAAACATCATTTTACTGCACTATTAATCAATTATAGCCATAGGCATACGCTCCATGGTGGTGCAGCGGTGACCTTAAATTACACCAGAAAACGTTTTTGGATCATAAATGGACGAAACACTGTGAGGGCTGTCATCAACCGCTGTATTGTGTGCTACCGATGCAAGCCACGACCACAAGAACAACTCATGGGCAGTCTACCGCCGCAACGCGTGCGCCCAGCTAAGGTGTTTTCCTCCGTGGGAAGTGGACTATGCAGGTCCGTTGAACATTACACCTTCGAAAGGTCGGGGCCGCACTTCAATGAAAGGATATGTTGCTGTATTCATATGCTTGGTGTCTAAAGCCGTACATCTAGAGCCTGTTGGAGATCTCTCAGCCGACGCGTTCATTGGTGCACTAAAACGATTCATCGTCCGCAGAGGTATGTGTAATGATATATTTAGCGATTGCGGGACCCATTTTTTTTGGTGCAAATAAAAAAATTACAAGCTGATCGAACAGCTTATCGCGCCTACATCGAATCCACTATCCTGCCTTGGCTGACCATACAACAGATTCAATGGCATTTTATCCCGCCCTCCGCACCACATTTCGGAGGATTGTGGGAAGCGGGAGTAAAATCGATGAAATATCATTTGAAACGAGTTATTGGTGATCGAGTATTGACCTTCGAAGAATTAGCGACCGTACTAGCGCAAATAGAAGCCTGCCTTAACTCCCGGCCGTTATGCCCGCTGACAAATGATCCTGAGGACCTGCTGGTTCTTACACCGGGCCATTTTTTAACCGGCGATGCACTCCTAGCCCCCCCAACCCCGGACGTGGACCGATTTCATATACTGGATCGGTGGCGAAATTGTCAATTCATCGTGCAGCAGTTTTGGCACAGGTGGAGCGGCGAATATCTATCACGCCTTCAAAGGCGACCAAAATGGTTGTCCTCTCGACCTAATTTACAAATTAACGACATTGTTTTAATAAAAGATGAACGGTTCCCGTGCAATCGCTGGCCACTAGGTAGGATTGTTGAGACTCATACCGGCCTCGATCAGAAAGTTCGAGTCGTCTCCATAAAGACACAAAGCGGCATAGTCAAGCGACCCATTACAAAGGTGTGTCCGTTGCCTATTTCTGACAATTGGCATGATGACAATCGCAACCAGCCACTATAGCATCAATTTGCCTTGCTCTGTAAACTTTCCTTCCAGCCATATCACTCATCAGCCATAGCCATGCAACGCGACACCATGTTGGCGCCGCTTCCAGAGGGACTTTATGATCTACCTGAACAGATCATGGCTGGGGAGAATGTTGAAAATCTAACGAAATAAGTTGTTGCCGAAACATTGTGGCAACACCACACATATTTGTAATGTTGAAAATCTATCGAACCTTTGTTATCGAATTAAAATTGTTTTCGAACCGCTGTGGCAACAACACACTCACTTTGTACACATCTTTCTCTGAGCACGCTGCTCAGCTGCTATAATCTTGTAATTTTTAATTGTACTTAATAAATAATCACATACAATTTGAATTGAACTCACTCAACAGTTATATTCATTTAAAAATTAGTTTAATCGGCTAGTTTAAACCTTAAAAAATTAGGCAATTTTTGTGCAAGTTTGTAAATTAAAAATATTCAACTACTTGTTCATCACGAAATTCCAAAAAAGCGTCGACATTTTTAAGATTTACACTAGGATAGCCCCTTAACTTGTAAGATTTTTAGTTTATGAGAACGCCTAGCAAGATAGATGCGAAACAACAAAAAATAAATAAATGAAATACGATTTCACAATTCATATTTATTTCATTTTAATGAAAAAAAATATTTGAAACGAGTCATTGGCTTGCAGTTTTTCAATGATTTATTCAAAGGACTTAAAAAATATTTTGACCACATGTTGTGAACAAAGAAGCAGCGGAGCATATGCAAAGTTAAAAAAAAGAATTATAAAGAATCCAGTTTCTTTTTTTGTCTTTGTAAATGCGCTACATATGAAAAAACGAATGAAATACAAAATTTGCTTTGCTAACTAATCATGAATTAATGAATTGAGTGTGATTTATTTTCAGTTTTCTTTGTGTAGTGTTTGCACTTTTTTCTTTAACCCAAAAGAAATGTTTTCTTAAAAGTACTAAAATCAAAAATCTAATGTTTGAATTCTGTGATCGGCACAATCATTACCAAACCAATCTGCTGTAACCTTTTTACATTCATCAATAATAAAGGCTTTAATTCCACTTTTTTGTGGTTGTTCTGTGAAAATTTTGTGAAAAATAATATGTTTTTTGCAAACTTCAAGAAAACATTGAGAAGGGGCAACCAAGTTTCCGAAATCAGTCACTGATTGATAGTTTTTGTGGAAAATGAAGAGCTCACTGGGAGCAGAAAGTACTTCGTCTTCCTTTCGAAGTAGTTATTTCCTGAAATTTGTCTCAATTCAATTTTGGCAATACTTTATAAGCTACGTATCCTATAAAATGTCTTACAGATACTAGCTCTAAATTGAGCTCGGTGCAATTATTGAACACATCGTCTAAAAAGTAGTTGGTATATGCGTCGCAATGAAAATCAACATGAAAATTCGCAGTTGTTTCTTGTTCATCAACTGCAAGGCCGATCGCATTTTCTTCACTAGACATTATAGGATCAACCTGAAAAGTATTTTCCTACACATCTTCGCAATTCGTTGTTGTACAAGATTTTACGATTTTTGCGGACATTAATCTAGCCAATATGGTATTTATTTCCGCGACGGATGGATTATTATTGTTTCCTCCTTTTTGTCGTAGCCGCGAAAACAAATTTTCCAATTGATCTTGGTTTAAAAACTTCGTCATTATAAAAAAATGTCTTGATTTTTATTGAAAATATCTTCAAGTAACAGTAATAAAGATGATAATGTTAATTTTATACCATCTAAGAAGTAGACTTTTTTACTTTTGTCCAAAAATGAAATTTGTTGCAAATATTGCAGAAATTCTTTTATAAAGTTATGTGGAGCATTATTTTGTTGAATGGCTGATCTGTACACGTTATCTGCGTGTAATGTAACGCTTGCTTCCTCTTGATAAAGAAAATATTGCAAATTCGAGCTTGCCCTATGCCATTCGAGCGTATGAGCGTAAGACATCTTATAGTTTAATTGCCTTGGTTCAAGCAATACTCAATGTTTACCGTCTGAACGCATAAACAAAAGTGATCAGAAAAGCGCAGCACGATTTGAATTTTGCAACCAAAGTGTTTGAGTTTTCGCAAACTGTTGAGCGCGAGCAAATGTCTAGCAACCTATGCCTTCGCTCATCTCTTCCCCCCCCGCGTCAACAAACACGCTAGCAAAATTTTTAAAGATGCGTATTCTTTATATTGTATATTTTTTTATAAAAGGCAGCCGGGTACAGCGCAGAGGGACAGTCTTGTTTGAACAAGCCAAGGTGAAACACGGAATAGTCCAATAAGTAGTAGCAAGTGTAAAGACAAGCAAAGTGTAAATTTGTGAATAAAGTGATTGTTGGTTTTTGACTGCGTTTTGCGTTGAGTAATTGAAGTGTGTTTTCTTTTTCAAGCACAGTCCAGAGAGACGAATAAGCCTAGAGAACTTATTTTCGTAACAATACCCATAGAAAGGTATGGAAAATGCCTTTCATTTGATTCCCATGTCGTGTAAATCGATTGAGAATTGATTGAGTTATTTTGATACTAACTTGGAACTTTGACCCAAAGCCACGCCTTTTGTGAGCGTTTCCCAGGCAAAATTTGTAGTTCGTTAGATTCAGTAGCCAAACTTCTATGGTTTCGCTATACTGAATTTATGCCGAGGTTTGCCACCACATACCTAATACTTTGTCCGCCTCGGCCGTTTGCTTACTCGTTTCCCGGCGCTGCAAAAATTATCTGCGTTCCCGAGCGCTTCGATGACTTCCCTCGAATTTGACAGACAGTTTAAAGTGTGAAAGTTTGCATTTTTATGAATTCTGCGGACATGCTTAGCTAGCTCAGTTGCCTCTTGAACCGAGTTGACGCTGTCCAACATGTCGTCTACGTAATGCCTCTCTACAATTGATTTTACGGCGCCCGGATTTGAGCTCAACAAAGGGAAGTCCTGAGATCAGTGTACTTATCAGCAAGCTCTCCCATGTTGAGCGTCTGATCCGGCAGGTCGAGCACTTCTACAGTCCGTGTGTCTCGTAATGAGTTTCTTTTTCTTTTCAATGGGTGAAATCTCTAGGTCCAAAATTTCCGAATTCTTCTCAGCACGTATGGTGCCGTCCTTCCATCTCAGGCATAGCCCTTTTTTGACACCTTTCAAATTAAGCTGCTGCAGTATGCTTCTTTCAATCAGCGTAGGGCCTGAGCCGTCGCACTATGGCCCGGTTTTCCATTTTTCGTTGCAAAAATCATAACTTCTGAACCAGTAAAGATATTAAAAAAATGTAAACTGCATCTGAAAGTGTAATATCTAAGCTTTAAAATGGGCAAAAAACAGGGTGCCACAGTAACAGGGGGCTTTAAAATTCGTTGCCAAAGTTAAGATTTCGTAAAACTTCATACTACAATGAAATTACTTATTTGTTTGCATTAAAAAATTATTTTTTTTATATATTTTTTCTAATAAATTAATATAATTTATTTATTCATACGTAATTTTTTACAAAAAAAAAATTTTTTTTAAAGTTAGATTTTTTCAAAATCGCTATCTACGCTGGAAGGAATGTCTAATAATGAAATCATTTCTAAGCTATAAGTATCTGTAAGTTCTTTTTGTGATCTTACAGATCTCATAGATGAAATAACTGGATCAGAAGAGACTGCTAACATATTGAAAAGGTCTTAATTTTGTCTAGTTCGTGATATTTTGCAAGTGTTCATACATCTATACCTTTTGTAGTCCTTATTTTTGCATTCTTGAGCTTCTTCAGACAATTCCCCTATTGGTAAGCACTGGTATTCTATTAAATCCTTTCCATGTGCTAAAATTTTATGTACCGTAGGAGTAAGTTTCTTCTCAGGATACTTCTGAAGCAGCAGTTCGGCAGTTTTGGATGCATATTCACCAAATTTAGGTCCATTAACCATTAACCAAAATATTCAAAATTACTCCCAATCTTCGCACAATATCTTTATCAACTCCAGTTATTCGAGCAGTCACTTCATCGTTTTCAAAAAACCTGCGTGAAGAGTTGCCATCATTTGTATTCCCATACCCATACTTTGGAGAGTCTACTTTCAGCCCAAGCTCTTTGAAGAATACATCTTGAATTATTTTTTTCCTGATATTCTGCTTTTCTTTGGGTGCTGCGTTGTCCTCGAAAACTTCCCCATGTCGTGGTAGCATATACGCCAACTTCAAGACAAATTCCATACATCTTATCCGTGCATGCAAAGGAGATATTCCATACTCATAATTATGTTCGTCACTTGTTGATTCATCCAATTTTTTGGAAGTCTTTTTGATTTTTTTTACAGATTGCACATTTCATTGTCGATGAAGTATTAGTTAATTGATTTAAAACTTTCCCGTCGATCATAGTCAGGAGAAAATCATACTTTATAGTAATAGATTTCCCTTCGTCGATTTCAAGTACTGTTGGTTTTAATTCGGCAATTTGTTTTTTTACATCACTGACTATGGCTTTTATGAGTTCCGAAGACTCCTTCGCATATTTAAACAATATCGGACGGCACAATTTAACTGATGAAGGCCGTGGGTTTTTCCAATATTCTGAAGCCTCACCTTTTAGTCGTAGGGGAACAACAGAAGCCATAAACATATTAGCATCTGTAACAGTTGTATCGTCCGTATTTATTGTTTCTTTATAGGCGCTCTGTCCTGATGATCCATCACAGCCCCACTTGCTAACCAATGTTATGCTTTCTGGAAGAGATTTCAACTTGTCTTCAGAGAAAGTCTCCAAGAGTCGTCTAGAAGTATGTTCCATCAGGTCTTTGAGGTTCACTTCGGCTGATACTTCGGTAATTTTGGGATTGAGAGGTACTGCTTCCTTCTTGGCTTGAGTTATGTGTCCGGATCCAGGAAGAAGATTGGCATTATGTTGTAATAATGACTCACGCAGCATTATATATTTTCCCTTCGACTATCCAAGATCCATAAACAGCGCCGAAGCCTCCTCAGAAGTGAATTGTCGAGGCAATGCATTTTGTGGAGTGGGAATACTATTTTTTATCCTCATGATTCGCTTTGGACTTGCTAACCCAACTGCTTCTGTTATATGAGCCTTAATGTTTTCTTCGTCCTTTTTGTATTTCATGGACAATGCTTCAGAAAGATGACCCGTGGCGATATCTTGAGTAGCATCTAACAACTTCCTTTTCCTTGTGAAGGTCGAACACTCGGCTTTAGTTTTTGTTAGTCTCCCTCTAGTTCGGTCGGTTGATGTATGGGGCTGCTCTTCGTCAAATCTACTAACATCTGTTAGCCACTTTTCATACTTTTTTTCAAATGTTTTCGCGCAACGATTCGCGGCTTGCCAATTGGTTTTAGTTTTGGTGTAAATAAAATGAAGTTGGCTTGTCATGTCCTCGTATTCTTCTATGTTATGTATTTTAGTACTTAATTCTTTCAAAATAGCCGCAACGAAATTCCAAACAGACATTACACTCGTAATGTACACTCGTATCACTCAATAAGATTTACTGCGAATTACAGAACTTTTCACTTAAAGCGAACTTCGAGGGACTGGGCAAAATGGTTCGTTTTAACCGAAAGTACGCTTCAAAAGGGGTCCGCAATAAGCGAAAACATAAAGCGCGTACTTGAAATTGGTTCGTTTTAAGCGGGTTCGTTATAAACGAAACGCACTGTATATTTGAAAATACTATTCACGGCTAATTCAAGCTTCAGAATACTTGCGATAAGCTTTACACTCGTATGACTCAATAAAAAATATACTGCGAATTATATTTAAAAATACTATTCACGGCTAATTCAAGCTGCACAGAATACTTGCGATAAGCTTTACACTCGTATGACTCAATAAAAAATATACTGCGAATTATATTTAAAAATACTATTCACGGCTAATTCAAGCTGCACAGAATACTTGCGATAAGCTTTAAAGTCAAAGAACGACTGTGACAAGACAACGAAATATAGGTTTATCAGGCATGTGCTGCAAATAGTTTTTGGAAACAATTCGCACTGAAAACGTGATGGGATTTCCCTTTAACGATTTGAAGCAGGTAGCTGCATCAAAGAGAATTTGCCGTTTTTTCAGCGTTTTTGTTCAAATATTGAATATGACTAAGCTGTTCGTGGAAATGTAAGTATTATGAGGGAAAAAATATTGTTTTAAGCTGTAAAAACCATGGGACGTGGAATTTCAGAGGAAACTCTGCCTAGGAACAAATCTTCCTTCAGTATATGGAGCGCCACCCAAATATTGCGAAAAAATTCACAGCTGCTTGTTAGGAAACACTTGTCTAAATAAAATAAGCAAAACATGGATAGCAAATGTATTATGCCATTCGTAACCAAAAAATATAACTTTATATACAAATGCCAGCAACACAAAATGGGTTTTTGACCGAACTAAATGTGCGTGATTTTTCGTATACCTGCGTGTTTTTCGACCCGAGGTTGCTTCACTTTTATTGCTCTGGAAAGTAAAGCGGCAAAAAGCGGCAGCTGAGTTTTGGAAGTTAGGTAAATAATTAAATAGCAAATAACCTCCCTCAATTTCGCGGAGGTCTTTTTTGGTCTTTTTTTTTTATTTTCGATCAAAGTTGAAAAAAAGGTCGAAATATGGACTTTTCGAGCAATCGGTAGATCGAACAACTTTTAAAATAAACATTTTTTATTTTTATTATATTAACAATTAACGTATCTTTTAGAAAAAACCAACAAGTTACCGATTGGTCGCTTCATTTACATACAAATCAATACTAAAGAGGAAAAAAAAACCAAAAAATACACATTTTTCTCGATGGGGAAAAATTGTCAACTTTGAGCGGCTCTACCTCCCAAACTACTAATCTGAATTTAATGAAAGTTACATATTCGTAATTCTCAATAAGATGCGTGTATTCATTTTATCGAACGCTTTCATGAAATTTTTTTATTTTTGCAACGTTTTACCGACCATTGGGCCATAGTGCGTCGTCTAAAAAAGCGTAAGCGTTGCAAGAAGTTCCATTTCCATAGATCGTAATCGGCACAATTCTATACAGCATGCCTTAGGTCTCCTTATGATGAATGGCGAGCATCATTGGATGTGTCTCACGGGGTCCCTCCTCTAGTTTGTGCAATAATGGGTGATTTTTGATAACGCGACCGTTCACCCCGCATTCCCTATGTTCTCTACAGTTTATTGGGTCATGCTTCTTCAGGCATGACCGACATAACTTCAGGTCCCGAACGGATTCTCATTTTTCATTGTAATTCAAGTCCTTAAATCTTTCGCATTTTAGTTGCAAATGCGCTGCACAAATAGCATGCTAGAGCAATGACTACATGACGCGAAACTGAGAGGAGTCACGGTTGCTAATTCGGTCAAACCAGGCCCCAGAGTCGCAAATTCGGTCAAACCAGGCCCCAGAGTTAACTACGGTTCGTACAGCAAATTCTCCATACCAAAGCCAGGGCAAGGGCTGCTGGTGCGTTCGAAGTTTAGTTGCAAATAAAATAATTGTTTTTTTTTTCATTCTGCAGTACGTTTATAGGAAATTGATTGCAAAAAAACGTTGTTGCTGAAAAAGTCATAAGTATGTTGCAACGTGTTTTAATATGATTTTACTTCAGTTTTTGCTGACTGCCCTCAAAGCCTTAACGTTTGAATTGCTTGAGTTGCAGCTCTGCGTTTGAAAAGAGTTCAACTTGCCATCACTGTTTCTTGCTGCACTAGAAACGGCAAACTCAATGAGACATGAACTGAAGGAAAAAGCAACCGAATATGTGCTGACTTTAGCGTATGAAATAATTTATTTCTGCTTTTTGTTGGTACGGGTTACAATCAAAATTACTTAGACCAGTAAAACAAGGTGGTTCGCAACTCTATATTTACAGCAAATAAGAAAAGTTATCACTTTAAGATGCAAACAATTGACTGGTAACCGGTGCTGTGCGAATGTTTGGGTAAAAAAACCCGTACACTATAGGACGATTGGAAAATGAAAAAAATGGTCTGAAAATCATTTCCCCTCTCAGTTTTGCGTCACGTAGTCACTGGCTAGAGCTCGGGAAATACCCGCTTGGTGCACGTCATCATTTATAGCCTCTGAGTCTTCCTGCTGAAAACTCACGCGTTGCACTTTACGTCTCTCCGAGTCATGAGCTGCTGTCGAAATTGAAGCTACACTGCTAGCGGTGACTGCCAAGTCAAATAAATATTCCCTGAATACTTTCAGAGTAACTCCTGGGGAAGACCTCGAAAACAGAGCTCACTACAGCCGGATTGGCGCTGGCAGCCGTTCTACCAACTCTTGAATCAGCACCAGATTAGTTATATGCCCTTGGAATCCGGAGGCCTCCATAGTCGCTGTCAAGTTTCTTCCCTCAAGAGCAAACGTTATCAGGGTCTCCAGTCTGTTGGCGTTAACTGGTGGAGTCACACGTAGTTTGACGAGCAAACTCTTAATGATGTGTCTCCCAAATACCATGCGAAGCCGAAGCAGGTTCTCATCGTGAGTAAACCCACAGAGCCGGGTTGAATTTTCACAACTGTTTATAGATAGTGGCCATTATTTGACCTTACCAGCAGTGCTGCCGAACGTACTACTATAGTAGTATTTTACTACTATTTCGTCATTTGTACTACCGTACTACCCACAGGCCGATTATACTACTATTTTCTGAAAGTTTTAGCAATTTTATTTTCATATTTAAGGCACGGGTATTTCACTTAGGCCTTTGGGCCGCTTTTGTGTAATTTGGGCCTTTTTTATCCAAAAGTGTACAAGCAAAAAAAAATTACGATATAAAAGTTATGTTTTGCTTTGATGTTGAAAAACCATTTGCCGAAAACATAAAATGGTCCTTTCGCTTCCACGTTGGGCCTTTTTTGGGAAAATTTTGGTACAACAAATTTTAGTTGAGTGGCAACCGTAATTCTAAGTAAGGCTATTAGAAAAGAATATACAAACATGTTACCGAACTGAACATTGCCGGAGGACGAAATTTAAACCAACGTTGCCGTTTTTATTTCTAACCAAATATCCTTGGTTTGTGAGCAACTCTATCACTTGCGTTTCAAGTTGTATAAAGACAATAAAGTGGTTGTTGGGACGTCGACGAGTCAGAAAAATTAAACTGAGATGAAACATGTAATTCGCAATCATTGGAATATGCTGATAAAAGTGTATAAAATCGTTCAATTTCTCTTGGGCTTGGCATTTTTATTTAACCAGTGCAAATTAGGGCCAATTAGGGCCAGTGCAAATCCCGCTGGATTATTAATTATACAAATTAATTTTTAATTAAAAAAGTTAAATTGGGCCATTTTTAAAAAAATATAAATACAAAATATTGTTCGTCGTGTTTAGTTTTTTGCTGTTGATTGGTTTCTCTTGTTTGTTTGCTTGAAGTGCTAAAAGTAATATTCGAACGATATTTGATATTAATAAAAAATTTTAATAACATAATTTTTGTTATGGAATTTTAAACTTTAGGTATTTTAAAACCCGACTACCAAAAAACCTTTACAAAAAAAATTGCAGGATAATTTGGGGTGGGTGGGATAATGGGGTTTTTAGATTATAGAAATAGTTATAAATTGGGCTGAATTAGGCGAGAACTTGTACGTATTCTAGATATGCAAATATTAAGCTACTATATTGTTGAAAAGATTTTGCCAGTTTTTGCCCTATTTGAGCAAAATATCAGCAAATATGTAAATCATGCTAAACCACGCCTTCTAATATAATTCCACTATTATATAAAGTACATTTTGGTTAAGATTAAATATTTTATCAAAGCTTTAAAATTTTTTTCCGTTGAAGTCCATCGAATTATTATTAAGTACAGGGTTTTTCATTTCGAACCGAAAACTTTGACAACCGCAGCTGTCATCTGTCTTTGCATTGTGTTAATATTGAAGTTTAGTGTTTGCCATTTATGAAAATGGACCGATTTAGTATCGCTCAACGTGTAAACATAGTGAAAATTCACTACAAAAATGGTGAAAATTTGAGCACCACTTTTCGCGCACTAAGGAAGGATTTCGGACGTCACGGAAGGCCTGTTTTGTCAACAATTTCGGATTTATTGGCGAAATTCGAACGAACTGGTTCTGTACAAGATGTACAGAGGCCAATACGTAATCGCCCTGCCCGTTCGGCCGAAAATATTGCTGCTGTAGCTGCCAGTGTTGAAGATGACCCGAATTTTTTTATTTATTTGTTTAAAGTAATCCAGAAGTTTAATACAGTTCGTACAGATTACTACGAGATGTACACTATGATCAATAAGTACCGGGACTGTGTATTTTAAATTTTCCGCCGTTGCCCGAATGCAGGTTTTTTAGGTCGGTAGGACTTTAACTGACATCTGTGTCAAATTTTGAGCGGGATTGCATCATTAGTTTTTGTTTGGCAGCTGTTAGCGTCAGTCAACTTTTTGTACTTCGTCGCATTTTACAATGGATAATTTTGTTGATCAACGTATTTGTTTGAAATTTTGTCTTAAGAACGAAATTTCTTGTGCCAATGCGCTTAAAATGTTGCAGAAAGCATTTGGGGAGTCTGCTCTATCAAGAACCAGAGCGTTCGAGTGGTATAAAATGTTCAAAAGTGGTCGTGAAGTGGTCGAAGACTTTCCTCGTTCTGGACGTCCTTCAACATCGAATACCGACGAAAATGTTGAAATTGTTAAGAAAATCGTGCTTGAAAATCGTCATGTGAGCCTCAGAGAGATTTCTAACGATCTTAACATCTCTTATGGAAGCGCACAACACATTGTTGGCGATATTTTGCGCATGAAACGCGTCGCCGCACGGCTTGTTCCTCAAGACTTGAATTTCGTCCAAAAAGATCATCGAAAACAAGTGGCTGAAGACATGATTTCCGAAGCTAAGAAGGACCCAACGTTCATGAAACGTATAATTACGGGTGATGAGACATGGGTCTATGAATTCGACGTGACAACTAGCCAGCAGTCATCCGAATGGCGTGCTGAAGGCGAGCCAAAACCAAAAAAAGTGCGCCAAAGTCGATCAAAAATAAAGAGTATTACCTTGAAGTATTGAGGCGTTTGAGAGATGCTATTCGTAGAAAACGACCGGATTTGTGGGCCGATAACAGCTGGATTTTGCACCACGATAATGCGCCGTCTCACAAAGCACACATTATTCGCGATTATTTGAACAAACACAGTGTGAATATCATCGATCAGGCTCCCTATTCTCCAGATATGGCACCATGTGACTTTTCCCTGTTCTCCCGACTCAAGTTACCGCTTCGTGGAAAGAGATTTGAGTCCATAGAGGTCATAAAAGAAAATGCGACGCGAGAGCTGAAGGCCATACCTGCTTCGGCTTACCAGAAGTGCATGGACGATTGGATTAAGCGTTGGCATATGTGTATTGCTTCAGATGGGGCTTATTTTGAAGGGGATAAAATAAATTTACCAGAAGAATAAAACAATTTTGTTTTGTTGACACAGTCCCGGTACTTATTGATCATAGTGTACATAAGTGAAAAATACAAATATCCTAGCTAATTAATTCATTCAGCAGCAATTTAAAATGAGTCGGAATACGAAAAATCCAAAATAAAAGCATTTGAGAGCAAGTTTATTTCTTTTAAAGCTCTAAAAATTGGGGCAAAAGAAGCGTAATTTGTTCTTACCTTCTCCAAAGCAAAAGTGGCATGATTTCGTAACGACCTTTGCGGAATACAAAAATTGATACGACCGAGTAGGTAAGGACAGTCTATCGCACCCCGTATTAGGTTAAAGACAAAGTTAAGTGAGAGAATACTCCTCCTACCCTCCAATGACTTTAGATTAATAAGTAGGCATCTAGACTGGTATGAGGGAAAGGGGTAAACAAAATGCAAAGAACGTAGGGCATAACGAAGAAACCTTTTTTGGATTCGTTCAAGTAGATTGATGTGACACGCATAGTAGGGTCTAGCTTAGACCGTACCAGGGAGGTATAGAGCAACTTTAGAGTATATGGATCCGTAAAATCAGAACTGAAACGGCGAACAAAGGCCAGCATAGAGTATGCCTTTGCAATCGTGCTGTTTAAATGACTTTGGAAAGAGAACCTATTATCAAACACGACACCTAGATCAGCAATTTCAGTAGGATTAACTAAGTGACAGCCACCAATGTGGTAAGAAGTGGGAATAGGGGACCGGAATTTTGAATAGGTCACATGGAAACACTTATTTATATTTAAATTAAGCTTATTTTTATCGCACCAAACGACAACGTTGTCAACGTCCATTTGAAGATTGCGAGAGTCTGAGAGACATGATATTAAAGAGTAAATCTTCAAATCATCAGCATACAAAAGATACTTAGAGAATTTAAAGCAACTGGCTATGTCGTTGATAAAAATTACAAAAAGAAGGGGACCTAACATACTACTCTGGGGTACGCCAGAGGAGGCAATAAAGGGATGCGAAAATACATTGTCAACTACAACAACACAATTTCGGCGAGCCAGATAAGATTTCATCCAACTTAAGAAGATAGAATGAACTCCAAGACTATGTAGCTTCGAAAGCAACATAGAGTGACTAACTTTATCAAACGCTTTTGAAAAATCCATATACACAGTGTCGACCTGAACATGTCTGTGAAAAGCAGATAAGCAGTATTCAGAAAAAACTGCCAGGTTAGAAACTGTGGACCTACCGACCATGAACCCGTGCTGATTACCAGAGATCAAAAGGTTTATTGAAAAATAATGTTTTTGTTTGACAATGAATTCGAATAATTTTGAGACCGTTGATAATTTGGAAATTGGTCTGTAGTTGGCTACATTGCTCTTATTTCCACTTTTAAAAATTGGATTTGTGAGAGTAACCTTCCAGGCGTCAATGAAGTCTCCCACCTCTAGTGATTTATTAAAAAGCAATAATAGAGGATAGGCGAAACCATCCACATCAGAATGAGATGACAATTTGATTTGCCGTATGCCGTCTTCCACATCGTCAATGGTTAAAGAGAGTGAACCGAACTTAACTGGAGAAACATTGTTCAGGAGACTATTACCTCTTATAGCAACTTCCGGTTCAAAATTGGAATTTAAAAAATCTGCAAAAAGATTCGCAGCTTCAAAAGAAGTGTGAGCTTGGATATCATTAAGGAATACTACTGGGGGAATGCTTGAACAAGATTTCTTAGACTTAACGTAACGCTAAAAAACTTTGGGATTGGATTTTATATCGGACTCAAACTTAAGAACATAATTACGCTTCAGCATCTTACTAAATGCTTTAAACTCCTTCGAATATTGCAGATACTTATCTCTGTGTATAAAGGAATTCGACGATTTAAATTTCGTGTAAAACTTGTTTCTCAAATTCTTGAGTTTCTTAAGCTCTTTAGTATACCAAGGAATCTTATAACATTGCCTTTTAATTATCGTTATGTTGCTTCTACAAATTTCACTAAAATTATGTTTAAATACTTATATCAAAGCATTTGGCAACTTCAACCGCAGTAAATAACGAATCCCAGTCTAAGAACTCAACTGCAGCATTTACAGCCTCCATATCACCATTTCTGAAATTAAAACACGTAGAATTACTGTCCACGCTGATAGTATTGAACTCATAAAACTCTAAGTGGAGGACAAGTGGAACATAATGCAGACCAGGTCTGGACAAGGGATCAAGGCATTCCAGTAAGGAAGAATGCATATTGCCTTTGATAAAAATGAGATCTAAAGTTCGATGCAGTGTATTTGTAAAGTTATTTATCTGCATTAGGTCAGAACTTAAAAAATTATCTACCAGATAGGTTTCAGCAAAAGTAGAAATAGATTTTGGATATAGCCCACGACCTTCACTCATACTAGACCATTCGATATTACTTAGGTTGAAGTCACCAATTACACATAAATTTTCATGATTTGAAGCTAAAGCGAGAACATTGTCAACGTTAGCCTTATAGATTATGTCAGCACTAGATGGTGGAATATAAGAAACGCAAATCAAAAGTTTAGAAATGCCATTCACAGCAATACAAATTTGATCCAAAAGAGTGTCCGCATTCTTTAATGGCACCAGGGACGAGCGGTATTTTCGGTTAACTGCTATTAAAACGCCTCCGCCTCTTGACAGCCCAGTTTTTAAAGCATCACGGTCTTTGCGAAAAACATTGAAAAGATTACAGTCGAAGAATTCATTGTCAAAAAAATTCCTGTTCAGCCAAGTTTCCACGAGGATAAAGATGCCATAATCCATATGGGAACTCATGGCAAAAAGTTGCTTCGATTTAGTTCTGAGACCCGATACATTTTGAAAGTATAGTTTTAGGTGTTTGGGGCGACATCAGGTGGAGTAACTACGCGTCCCGCTGTTGCGCCGCGTCTTTGGGAAAAAAACGGAAAGGACGAATCTTCACATTCGTTGGCCAAATGTCCGCGTTAAGCACCTTTTCAAAGCAGCATTCCGACACTCCAAGTTCAAAGTTGATTTTTTTAGTTTACACACCTCCGCATCTTTTTTAACAAGCATATAACAGGCCAACATCTTTGAGTCTATCGCATCATGCTTTGAAACATAAGCCAAAATATCAGCAGCTGTTACATTACTGGAAAAGGATGATAAGTGCAACCATCTCATAAGGGGCGCAACATGCAGTTCTTGATTGCTATTCGATCCGACGACAATAGGCTGACTTGCAATTCTACGGCTATTTTTGGAGACGAATTTCCACTCGGGCAACTGGTGCATAGATGAATTCACAGACGAAGCAGCAACACTAGCATAGGAGAACGCCTCAGTAACAGGAGCAGTATTAGAGGGCGCAGTAAGAGCGGCATTAGAAGTTACCGTCAAATTCTCCTTCACTGCATTACCGACACACACACTTTGTGAAACAGCAGGTAGCGGTGCAGCGCAAACAGAAGCACGAGAGCCCGACACAGTATGCTCAGCAACAACACGAGGACCGCCAACAGATGAAGATGACGATGAAGAGGAAGCAGTAAAATGAGTTTGACTAGCAATAGTCGTCACATTATTGTTATTATTGTTTCTGAACCAGTAGGAACTGCGTTTTGTTTGTAGACACTAGCAGAGACCATACTCTGCAGAGTTTTTAATTCCCGTGCTAACGAGGAAAGCGCAGCCTCTTTATCACTAACGATAGATTTCAATGACCGAATCTCTTGATGGAGATCATCAGTTTTTTTCAATAGAATCTCCCTATCTTCAAACAAAGCATTCATTACCGAGAGTATGCGAAAGTTATCTGCTCTTAGAGCGACAATTTCATTAGCCACTGTATGCAATGTAGTTTGTTGCTTATTATTATGCGAGATTAGGCGTTCAGTTTCTTTGTTTTTTGCCTCTAGCGGAGGAGCAGATAACGGTGGTGAGCGAATAGAAGCGCGACGCTCAACCGCACACGATTTACAAAAGAAAGGCTTCTCCGAGACTAGCAAAAAATCGAGATCTGCTTGTAAGAGACCAACACTGTCAATATGGAAAAGCTCTTTACACTTCGCGCAGATAATTTTCTGTTGAGCACGGTCCACCTTTTGTCCACAACAACACGGCATTTTTAGTTCGACTTCAAATTATTGCATTTAGAAAATTAAATTTTGAATATTTAACCTTTGTGTCAACAGCAACATACCCGGGTATGTTTTCGATCGCTGTATCTTGGAAAGTAACACTCTGAGCGACCTGAAATTTCTTGTTATCCTCTACAAAAGTATTTTACACCATATTCTTAAGTCTGGTTGAGATTGGACTACCTGGTCCAGATATAAGGCCTTTTTTCGATTCATACCCCTTACGTCAACAGCAGCATACCCGGGTATGTATATGAAAACGCATGTAAATATGTTGATATATGATAATTGAAAACTGAACTTTTATTTTCCATGTAAATTTTAAAATAGTGTAAGTGATTATAATGTAAAATAGTATATATAAAATAAAAAAATTATGAATGAATTAGAAATTATGAAGTTTTCAACTGCATTTGTTGCTTTGCGGTATATCGATGGAATGTTCTGCACACACGGGTTTTTTTATTTATTTATTTTTTATTTCTATATTTATTTAGCCATTATGTCTTACTGACTAAGAGATAACATTAGAAATAGTAACAGTAATTATAATGAAAATCTTAGTTTAATAAAGACGTCGTTCTTCGGCAGAACGACATCGAGATCTGAGAGGTAAGAGGTGTTAAAAAAGTGTTTGCATGCCGCAAGTTCCAGATCTGAACATTAAATCCGATCTTACAGAGAAGAGCAAGGCAATCAATATCCCTATATACTAGATTTAGCACGAAAGAACAAGCAAAAAACGTTCGACTCGAGTGCAGAGACTTGAGGCTCAGCAACATACAACGAGACTCATATGACGGCAGAGGCTCGGTGAAATTTAATGACCGCAGTGCGAATTTTATGAACACCTTTTGAATACGCTCAATCAGATTGGTATGGGTAGCCTGATAAGGTCTCCAAATAAAAGAAGCGTATTCAAGTCTAGAGCGTACAAAAGTCGTAAATAGCAGTTTAAAAGTATATGGGCCCGAGAACGCAGTACAGTTCCGTCGAACAAAACCCAGCATGCCATAAGACTTCGATGTAATGTAATCAAAATTACTAGAAAAACTAAGTTTTACGTCGGAAAAGTGCCTCACCTCAATTTGGCGTATTTTGCATTTGGATTTGCATCTTCATCCATATAAAGTTCAGTTGGTGCAGAAATTGGAGCCGGGAGATCACAGAATGCGTCGTAACTACGCCGAATGGGTGCTTGAAAAACAGTCCGAAAATCCAAATTTTTCGCACAAAATTTTGTTCAGCGATGAAGCACATTTTCACCTCGGCGGTTACGTTAATAGTCAAAATTGTCGTGTGTGGGGCTCAGGAAATCCACACGTGGTTGTCGAGCGCCCAATGCATCCACATAGAGTCACTGTTTGGTGTGCATTATGGTCCGGTGGTGTCATAGGGCCATATTTCTTCGAAAATGACGAAGGACAGACCGTTACCGTCAATTCTGAACGTTATGGCCGTATGATAACCGAGTATTTCTGGCCAGCGATCGAAGATATGGATGTGGAGGAGATGTGGTTTCAACAGGACGGCGCTACATGCCACACAACACGACCGATGAACGCATAATTTCGCGTTTTGGTGATGCCAATTGGTCGTCAAGATCGTGCGATCTGAACCCTGTGGATTTTTTCTTTGGGGCTACGCGAAAGACCAAGTCTATGCAGACAATCCGCAGACTCTGGAGCATTTGAGGGACAACATACGTGCAGTTCTTGGCGCCTTATAGCCTGCTATATGTAAAAAAGTCATCGGAAATTACCTAAAAAGAATCGAGGTGTGCCAGGCTGCTCGTGGCGGTCATTTGAATGATGTCATATTCCATTACTAATGGCACAAACCAAATATTATTTTGATAATAAAGTTTCATCAAAATTCAAATTTTAATTGATTTTTTTTCTTTATTTACTTTTTCGGCTCATGATGAAAAACCCTGTATTATTAAATCTGTGGTCAAAAACGATTATCGCTTAGGTCGACTTAAGACATCATTGGTTTAAGAGTGCTATCCTATTCTTTTAAACGTGCTGTTCAAAAAAATACTTATGGACTTAAGCGATTATTGCTTTGTTTATATGCATTTTTGTAACTGAATTACATTGTTTCTTTCACTTTTTTATAAAAAAAATTGTTAATGTGTTTTGAAACTTATTTGATTTAGCAGTTGATGAATCCTTGCGATTTTTTACACTGTTAAGAAAATATGCATGTGTACTACTCAAAGTCCATAAATACTACCCAAAAATCATAACATGTACTACTGAAAAAAAATTGAAAACGGCAGCACTGCTTACCAGTGAATATAGGAAGGTCTTTTGGAACTACCTGTAGCGAACTCAACTGCTGGGCACTCAAGCCGGTCGAAATTGACGTGGCCCATGCGCTTACTTGTGGTGCACTATCCAGTCTCGCGGCGGCACCGTCTATACCCAGCGACTTTCTACGACCGCTTGCCCTAGCTGCCTCGTCATTGCCATTCGCCCACTGTATTTTGCGATGTTCCCTTAGGGAGCGAAATTCATCTTCCCTATCTGACTGATCCGAACTGTTAGAGCTGCGCAATATTGCGTATTTCTTTTGAACATACAAAAGCTCGGCTTTCCTTTGTTCTTCTAAACGCATTAAAGCAAGCTTCATGTTCCATTTAGATTTTGCCGACCCGCACTTGCTCATCACCACAGCCTGTTCACGTACCTTGGCGCCCTCCTCTACGTGTATAGCTGCTGGCAGGCCTGCTGCCGCCGTGGCTTGTCGTGTCGCTGTTGCCTTCGCCGTCGATGCAGCGGTGCACCTTTGCAGCTCCAAGCCATTTTGGACACCCCCTCCGAAACGCCCTCGCACTCTAAATGTGACAACTTATCACACACGTCGCACTGGACCATTTGACCCTCGTCAGAGCCTCGACAAACGGCGCAATTCTCCAAACCTTACACGTTCTCCATTGCACTTCACCACGGGAGCATCCTCTTACCATTGAACACACAAAATGGCTGCTGGCGTCAAATTTTTTGAAGAATGTTGGTTCGTGCCAATTTCGTTTCAACAGCCGAATCCCTCTGAGTGAAACAATCCAACAAAAAAACGTTACAAATTAAAATTATAGTTTACCAAAGGGAAAAACAAAGGAAATTCACAAATTCGGTTTGCACAACCGCACGCTTCTTTCAGAGTCTATACTAGTCTTGAAACTTCGCTCAATCGGCCAATCTGTCAAAAAATTTTGAACATATGTATGGTTATCTTTGCGTATTTAGATAATAAAAGTGAGAGAGCAGCCAAAGCAGCTGTTCGCTATTTGCCCGCTGAAATGAATTTGTCGTACAACTGATTTCCACTAAAAAGGACTAGTAAATACGATTTTCTGCTCATCAATTTCAAATTGTTAACTATTTCATTCGCATGCAATGCGACCTCTTGCATTTTAGTTGTTTTCTGGTAGTTTTGCAAAATTCGTTGGTAATTTTTCATACAAATTTAATTTTGCTCTCTCTGTAAAAAGTGGTGAATAAGTACACAGCTGTTTTTGTAGATGAGTCTTTCCAATAATTTTTTAAAAAACATATTTTATGGGGTTCTTCAAATTGGCTCAAAGTTTGACACATTGAAGTACTATGCAAAATATCTGTATTCCCAATTTTTTAGCCCTCCCCGTCCCCGCGTACCCGAGAAAAAAATTTTTGAAACCCTGAGAAACTCCGTTTTTTTGCGTTCTTTAAAAAAATCATATCTCGGGAAGTTGGAGGTCAAATGAAACATGCGGTAGTATATTTTATTCGTTGATGAGTCTACTTCTTTAGAAATTTGGTCCGGGTCAGTCTCGGTTTGATCCGGTTGTTTGGCGTTTGAATAAGTAAAGTCGTTCAAACTGTAAAAACGGCTTTCTTCAAAAATTGCGCCAAACAACCGGATCAAACCGAGACTGACCCGGACCAAATTTCTAAAGAAGTAGACTCATCAACGAATAAAATATGCTACCGCATGTTTCATTTGACCTCCAACTTCCCGAGATATGATTTTTTTAAAGAACGCAAAAAAACGGAGTTTCTCAGGGTTTCAAAAATTTTTTTCTCGGGTACGCGGGGACGGGGAGGGCTAAAAAATTGGGAATACAGATATTTTGCATAGTACTTCAATGTGTCAAACTTTGAGCCAATTTGAAGAACCCCATAAAATATGTTTTTTAAAAAATTATTGGAAAGACTCAGATACATTTCCGCGCCAAAAATTTATCTATCAAACGTGGCAGCTCGCGGACTTATGGAAATGTAAAATAATGAACATCGGTTTTTCATTTACATATGACCCGGAAGAAAGTTTTTACTATTGAGAAAGTTCCACAGCAAGTTCTTAGCAATTTGTAATCAACAAATATTGTTCATTTTTGTTTATGTAGCTACAGTCTTGCATTACATACGAGCAAATTTGCATATAAATTTCCTTTTGATGATCCTGCTAAAATGCGAGGTGGAAAGCAATCAGCTGTTAATTGTTCGCGAATTTGCCGGTTTCACCGCCTTTGACAAACAATATTATTTTATATGAAAAACTACCCCGGAACAAGGATTTATGTGCGTTTTCGATTCTAACTGAATATTTAAATGCTTTGCCATCATAAAATCATATTCGCAGTTGTTTTTGTTGATACTTTTCTGGTATTATTCTGCCGTCACTTTCTATGTAATTGTTGTGCGGCCAAAAAGAAAAAATTGTGGTGAACCTATATCAGCTGTTTCTTTGTTGTGAAAATTACCGCGATTGGAAGTTGGACCACAGATTTAACTTTCATGCTGAAATCTATTCGGAAGAATATTACATGTTATTTTGCATCCCTACAGGAAAATACAAGAAGGTTTGCATCATTAAAGTTTATTCGTTGCCTCTGATAGTGCTGTATTTTGGCATTCTTCCGACGGTCTTTCTCATTCATATTTTGTGCTGCCAATAAGCAAAAGCCATGGTGAGTAAATATCTGCTTATTTGTTTATTCGTCGTCAACCTGCTCGTTGCTCGGGGTAAATTAGAAATACATAGTTCAACTTTATAACAATGAAGTCTGATACTATATAAGTAAATATTGTTATACAGTCGTGTCTGGATATAGTGAACTAATTATTGCTAGGCCTGTTCACAGTATTGAGGTTGGTTGGTTGGTTGGAGGAGGTTGTTCACTATATCAAGGTTAACATTTTTGTTCAAAAACTCGTTTTATTTGCTCAAAATACCCTTTTTGCTTTTTGCTCGAAATTGCTTTCAAAATTTTGTTCATGATTTAGAGGCTCCATGTCAAAATTTGGATGTCCACTATATCGAGGTGTTCACTATATAGGGTGTTCACTATACCCAGACACGACTGTATGTCAAAAAGTCCTTTTTCTAAACATCAGATACGCCCACATATTGTTTGAGTCTTTGACTGAATCAATTTAAAGAGTTGTCTACCAATAAACTGTCTCTCCTGTGCAGAATCACAAATGGTTGTTTATTCAGTTCTTAGGTAAAAGATAATATTTGGCATGAGAACACCTCTTTTTCTTACAATGAACATTCATCGGATGCAAATGAGTGCGAACATAACATGCGCAAAGTTAAAAATAAACGCAAAACGCAATTCCGTTCGCAATAAATTTCTGAAATAATCACAATTTTTATGTACTTGTGCAAACAAGAAATTTCTTCAAATAATCTACTAAAGCATAGAAGGGCACGCTGCTACTCGCGAGTAGCAGCGACGCTTACTCGCGTATACGAATACAAAGCAGCGAAGTTCCGAGCTCAGCTTCAGTGTCGTCAGCGATTAAGCGATTTGAAACTGGGAGAGCCGGTAGAAATACATACACAGAATTTCACTAATATTGTTGCAAAATTGCAACCTTGGGGCCTACTAGTAGGCCCCAAGCTTGATCAGGAACGTACTTTTTCCTCCATATAAATTTATAAAACGGGGTTGCTGTTCTAGTTCATTTCAATTTCCAGTGTTGCTGGTGTGAGTCATTTTTTGTGACCAAAGAAATATTTCTTTTTATTTGTATTTTTTTTGGTGCAATTTCGTAATACGTTTGTATAGAACTAACTATAAAAATATATTATTGCCCAAAAGTGTCAAAAGAACCGTTTGGTATTCTTTTTATTGAATTAAATTAAGGTTTTATAAGCTGCATAAAAAAAAACAGTCCTACGTTCGAACTAGAGCATTTATCACCAAAAGCATACCTGTTCTGATCTGTTCGTTAGAGATTCGCTAAATGAAGAACTGCGAAATAAAAAGGGCGGCAATTGACCCTGTAGTATTCAACGCATTAAGCTTTGTGTTCTTTGGTATATTTTTCAATAATATCTACGTAATGAAACCAAAAAGTTGATATGGTATGTATTTGATGCAGAAAAAAGCAAATAATTGAAAGGAAACTGACGGAATTTTAGTTTGCACAATAATCCCTAATATCGGGATAAGAGCGGAAACAGTGAAGAGCTGATCACTGCCAGCACACACAGACTGTGTCCGTGAATTGCAAAAAACGCACAAAAATCGGCTTACTCTCCCAGTTTCACATCGCTTAATCGCTGGTGTCGTGTCAGACTTCATGCAAGCAACTTCATGCTCGTTTGCGGCTTGCATACTGCGAATATTTACGTTTTTGTGTACACTGAATATTCATGTAAATCAGAAAATGTTTAAGGTTGAATGGGAAATACAAATTTTTTTCTTTTCCTTTTTTTTAGTTCCTGTTATACCTGTCCGTTATTTGTCCGTCCGCTGTGATATTTTTACGCTAGCAATATTTTTCAAGTTAAAATATTAGAGCTAAACAAATTTACGCCTTAATTTTGTGCAGTATTTTTCACGCATACATTGCCAAAATGCGTGGTTGTGTTAGTGCCCATCACTGTACTAAAGCGAATATTAATCAAAAAGCATTTTGATACCTTAATTGTCTTGATTTAAATCTATTTTTGTGCTTGAATAACACTACTCGACAAAAAATGGGTTCATCGCGTGCTCCTAAAAACAAAAGTATTTTTTAGACTAATCTTCGGCTGCTGAACACGAAACTGAAAATCAAAAAATTTTGTTAAGAAGCGTTTTCGAAAAATCTTCGAAAAACACGTTTTTTCCCTCTTATTTCAGTTATGAGCACATATCTCGTAAACCAACCATCCGACTAACACAAGTGGTCCTCTGTCATTTGATACCCATATCTTCATCATTGCACAATCGCAAATATTTTAAAAAAATTTTTAAATGTGTATATCCTTAAAATTGTAAAGTCCTTTAAGAAGGTTTTTGGGTCAAAAAATGAAGAATTGACTATGCCAGGATATTATAAATGACTTCTAGTTTTACGTCTATATCAACATTTGGATGGGTCTCGGAAAAATAAAAAATTTTTTTCGCACGGTGTAATAAATGAAAAGTTGGTGTTTTCACTCCGTGCATCATAACTATGTTATTTTTCTTTCAATTCTATTGATGTTAGGCTTAATATTTGCTCAAATAATATATCTTTCATCTTAGATTTTAAAACCAGAGGAGATCATTTATTTTATCTATAAAAAAACGATTCGAAAATGTATAATTTTTGAAAATGGTCGAAAAATTCACTTTTTTACAACTTTCATCGTCAGTATCTTACCCAAATCTCATCTGATTTGGACAATCGATATATCGTTGGAAAGGTTAGTTAATTGCCTTCTGAACGACGGCCCAAATAAGAGAGGAAAAACGTGTTTTTCGAAGATTTTTCGAAAACGCTTCTTAAGAAAATTTTTTGATTTTCAGTTTCGTGTTCAGCAGCCGAAGATTAGTCTAAAAAATACTTTTATTTTTAGGAGCATTTTTCGTGTCGAGTAGTGTAATTTAGTGATATACCAAAAAAAACTTATAAAATCAGTTTCACCATGAAATTTTTCGGGATCTATATGGCTTTAGGAACCAAAATCGTATGTTGTATTGACTTTTCGAGAACATACGACAAAGGCTTTCTCAGTCAACGTTATCTGCGTAGTATCTTTCGTGGTAGGAAGCATGTTGTCTGCCCGGTCCTGATGTGACAGCGATTGGTCTTGATGTGACAGGTCGATATGAGTGCTGCCAATTCATTTTACAGGAGTTTCAAGACTAGTATATGTAGACTCTGCTTCTTTGCTTCAAAATTCAGTGGTGCCAATGAGGCTGTGTCAAATATTCCCTAGCAGGGTTGCATCGATCGATGCGATGGCGGAGTTGCCAACAGCTCCTGTTAAGGCCAACATTAAAAAGCTCAGACCGCCGAAGAGATTTGGCTGGAATATTAAAATTTAGTTTTCCAAGAAGCGACGAGCAGTCAATAAGTCCATTAACGATGTTATGTATAAATTTCAATGAGAGAAAAGATTTTCTGCTAAGTACCAACTTCAAGTTTTGAAGCTGACAACGTGCGTCATAGGAGGGAATCGGATTGGCAAAATTCAGGCATCGAAGGGTAAAGCGAATAAAGACCTTCTGCACTCGTTCAAGTTGTTTTATACCTAAGGTAAAAACTTCCTCCAAATGACGGCTGCAGATTCTAGCCTGGAACGAACAAAGGCGGAACAAAGTAACATGAAATTATAAGGGTCCGAAAAGGTAGAACAGTTGCGACGAATAAAGACTAACATAGAATACGATTTGGAGATGCACGGTAGGCAGGAAGCATCGACAGGTAGCACAAAAATGTCGACAAAAACTGCAATCTGGGTTGTATTTGTTGATGATTATAGGTGCAAAATCCGTTCGAATTTAAATCCTACCTGCTTCTTCTCAAAAGTTATTCATATTTTTATATTTCGAATCGGGACAATTTGGAACACAGGACAACAAAAAAACACTTTTTTCTGTTGCATGGAGTTTTTCTACTGTTTCTTACTAATTTGGGTGCGCTGATTTCGAATCTATCCTCAGATTTTTTCTAAACGCTCTAGTTAGTGAGATATAGGTACCGTGTCATTTTTTCAGTTTTTCCTCTACTTTTTCCATATTTTTGATCGTAATTTCTAAACCAAAAAACCGATTGATATGTCTTTTACCTTATCGCATTAACAACACCACACAGCTTCTTTTCCGGTGCAACTTATTTTTATAAGTTTTAAAATGCCGCGGTAATTGGACCTCAAAGTCGGAAAATATGGAATTTTAAGGCGTTTTCTTTGATGGTCAAAAACATACACATTTTTTGCAAATCAATTAACGATTTGGTGTATAATGAAAGCCGACACATCAAGCAATACAACAGAGCCAAATTATTTGGCGGAATATACTTTCACATCGAAATAATAGCAAAAATGTACCATTGCCATTTTCATCACGGCTCAGTGGCCATTTTATCAAGCTTTTTCTAAATATGTAATCAGAAAACTAAAAATTTTATTTTTTCCATATTTTTTTTACAAATGAAAATTTTTACCCCTATTTTGGTTACATATTAACATATTCAAAATTCAATGTTCAAATTTGGATATGTGATGTAGAATTACCTAAAAATCTTAAATACAAAATTTTGTGAGAATATCTTTGAAAATGCACTTTTTATGGCATTTCTTAAAAAAAAAAGCAACAAATTCGCCCACATTGTGGGGGCTGAAACCCCATTCATCCCTTTTCCCCCTTCCCTTTTGCTGGCAAAGCAGCAAAAACTCCGCTGCAGCCAGCATCCCAAATACGCACCTAGTGCAGTAAATAGGCACGCAGCATTACTCCCGCTGCGTTCCCACTCTCCCACTTGCACGCACTTTCGCGTTTTGCTTTGTGCGATATTCGCAAGCACTGAGCAGCGAGCACTTCCGCTGCTGCTTCCAAGTGCAATTGCACATTCGCACTTCTGCCTAAGCAATTTCCACACTCTCGCTGGCAGAAGTAAACAAACGCAAATACAGTGGTACGAGTAGCCTATTTTAGCAGCACATTGAAAAATTTTCTGAGACTTAGAAAATTTTCAATAGTGCTGCACTTACACACTCATTGCACAGCTGTTGTCACCCCAAGTAAATACAGTGGGACAAAAACACCCCACCTGTACCCCAAAAATTGTAATCATTCACCCCATTATTATTTGGTTCTCCTTATACCAAAAATAATAAGAATCAATTACTATTACCCATTAACACTAATACACTAATATACATTATCAGTGGCGCACGCAGGATTTTATTTCGGGGGGGGTTTCGTAACTTTTTTTAGTACTTTGAAATAGAATAAAATTTAGATGTATGAATCTACAGACTGAGATCCAAAACATGTATGTTTCCCCTACCTGACATATTTTGGTCCTGAAAGTTTAAAATAGAAAATTTATTTAAAAGGAAACAATTTTTCTCTTTTATTTGATACCCATATCTTCATTATTGCACAACCGCAAAAATTAAAAAAAAATATTTGAAATGTGTATGTCCTTAAAATTTTAAAGTCCTTAAAAAATCACTTTGGATTAGAAAATTAAAAACTGACTATGCCAGGTAAATTACCTCTAGTTTCACGCCAAATCAACATTTGGATGGGTCACGGTGTAATAAATGTAAAGTTGGTGTTTTCACTCAGTGCATCATAACTTTGTCATTTGTCTTTCGATTCCATTGATGGTAGGCTTAATATTTGCACAAATAATATATTTTTCATCTTAGGTTTTAAAATCAAAGGAAATAATTTATTTTATCTATAAAAAAAACATTCAAAAATTTTTTATTTTTGAAAATGGTCGAAAATTCACTTTTTTACAATTTTCACCGTCAGTAATTTCTCCAAATCTCATCTGATTTGGACAATCTGTATATCTCTGGAAAAGCTAAAGTATTATCTTCCGACCGACGGACATCTTGTGTTAGTCGGATGGTTCGTTTACGAGATATATGCTCATAACTGAAAACGCTTCTCACAAAATGTTTTGATCTTCAGTTTCGTGTTCAGCGGCCCAAAGTTACAGCCTTATTCTGTGTATTCTTGACAAATTTTTTATCAAGGTATTTTGTCAAGATTTTTATCAAGCAAAAGCTTTGTTGGCATGCTGATGCAACATTGATAAAGTAAAAACTCATTTAATTTAACATAAGGTGAATATGCGATAGTTGTCAAATTGTCAAAAAATAAGACAAATTGAAAGAAGTAATTTTGAAATTATTTTGAAATTTTTATTAAAAATGTTTACAATTTTGTGAGACAGATGATTGGCTCATAGGCAAATTACAGTTTTTATCAACGCATTTTTTGTAGGATCCATGTCCAAAAAAATGCAATGCCGCCAGAACGCATATGGGCAAAGATAGCCCAATTAATCGATGCCACAAGGATCGAGTTAGCCGGAAATTCTTCATGAATCCTTCTTCCCTCAACGAAGGCAAATTATTTGTTTTCTTCTGCTTCTGATTTCTTCTCTTCTATCCTCCTCAACCGTTAAAAGTGTAAACATGCACAATTCTTCCATTTTCAATAGGCAAAATTTCAATTTGTACATATGCTGTTGCCAATGCATTCACACTTTTGACAATTTATCAAGAAAAGAGCTTTTATTTTTAGGAATAGAATACCAATTCTTGAAAACTAGTAAAAACTTGACAAGTAGTTAATATGGTGAATTTATCAAGTGTACAGAATTAGGCTGTTAGTCTAGAAAACACTTTTTTTAGGTGCATTTTTTGTGTCGAGTAGTGTTATTGATGATTGAACATATATGCGACGGTTTTAAATTAAATTTCTGTACTAACTTAAAAATATTTCGGGGGGTTTGAACCCCCAAAACCCCCCTGTGTGCGCCACTGTACATTATATACCTGAGTATTATCTAACACTGACTCTTTACAAAAACATATATTTACGTTTGCACACAAATAAAGACACATTCACATACACATTTGACTATATAAAAAATTTGGTGTTGAATAATAATTTTCCAAATTCTCGTTTACACATATTTTGTTTATATATATACCACTTTCTCGACGCGTTTACACACACAGTTGTATACTTTTATCCTCAACAGAAATACAAATTCGTATTGAAAATTTTTTACACTTTCGTGTACATTTTCCCATTTCTAAATTATCGTTCGCGCGGAAGCGGTAATAGTTCCGGCTTATTCCTCATAAGCCTAATATTAATATTCAAACGAATTTCAAACCCCTTTCGAGCTTTTTTAAGCATTTCAATGCCTGTTGAGCGATCCCCCAAGCGTCAAATTAACAAAATGGAGTCTCCTTCTCCAAAATATTCAAAGTCGACTGAGGCACATTTGACAGTTCCTGTCACTCGCGAGGCACTCAAAACTCGCTCCAAGCCACCTAGTCAGTGTTGCTACTTTTGGTTTTGAGTCCGAGAGACTCGTGCAATTATGCACAACTTTTTCATCGGCTCCCATTGAGGATTTGACCAAATCATTGGTCCAAATTAAGCAGAAAAATCTGCAAGACCAATGGGAGAGGCGAATGCGCGAGTTACGTTGGCACCCAACGCCACCACCGATAACTACTGACGCAGCGTTTCCAGCCAACTTCAGAAACCCGAACCCGCTACTTACGCAACTACGGTTCTCACAGAACGTTTTAGTTAGTAAGCATTATTGTAAATTAGTACGTAAGCACCTTTGCATTTTCGTTTAAGTAAAAATCCAGCCAACTTCAGAAACCCGAACCCGCTACTTACGCAACTACGGTTCTCACGAAACTTTTTAGTTAGTAAGCATTATTGTAAATTAGTACGTAAGCACTTTTGTACTTTCGTTTTAAGTAAAAATCAAATTTAAGACAGAATATAATTGTCCACCGAGCTGAGCGGTTAAGCTCAGAGTGAAAATAAATCTTTTTTTAATTGGATTAAGTTCTTCGGAACTTAACTGGCGCAGTCATCCGGAGTAGTCCACGGTTGTTAGTGAATAGTGAACTCTATGAAGGAATATCATAGAAAACTAAAACAGTGAATAGTGAATCTATGAAGGAATATCATAGAAAACTAAAACAGTGAATAGCGAATCTATGAAGGAATATCATAGAAAACTAAAACAGTGAATAGTGAATCTATGAAGGAATATCATAGAAAACGAAAACAGTGAATAGTGAATCTATGAAGGAATATCATAGAAAACTAAAACAGTGAATATAGAACTCTATGACGGAATATCATAGAAAACTGAAGTTCATAAAGAACAGTGAACAAATCCTGCACTTGTGACAAAAGAAAACACTATTCCAACCAACTATTCCGCAACCGGCGCGTTTCAACGCCTAAGGACTACACACAAACCACACTCCAACCACCGGCTACTACGACAATACTGATGCGGCTCATCATCATAATTGGGTGCCTGTAAGTCAAGTGAACACTGCTAACAATTTGTAAATGGCTCAAATAATATCTTAAATCATATCTATGATATCCATGTTCTATTACACAAAAATTATAATTAGTTAAGAATATAAATAACCGTAAAAAGATAACATACAAAACTGCGATCCCACTTACCCAGTACTGCAGTACTGCGATCCCACCTACCCCGGGCACTCCAGTATAACAAACTCAAACTTGCGATTCCGTAGCCCAAAAAGCCGGACCCTCCAAGTTAACAGAGTAATAACAAAAAAAAAAAAATTTTTTTTGTAAAAATTACATATAGATCCTTAAACAAAGAAAACAAAAAAAAAATATTAAATAAATTTACTCAGAAAATATACAAGCAATTTTTATTAACATACTAACCCCTCCAACGGTCAGACAATTGAACGTAAATTTAATGTTCAGGAAACTAAAACAACCAAAAGACAAATATCTTCCCTACCCAAATCTCTACAAAAGCAAAAGTTTGTCAACTATACCGGAAGACTCAGAAACATCCTTTATGATGGCTCAAAGCAACGCAACCCAGCCCACAGGTATAACACCCCCCAACACACAAGTGACAAGTGACATCTTCAACTCCTTGCGCATCCCAGATGCAATTAAGGACCTACCCAAATTCGATGGGAACCAGAGACTCCTCCACGAGTTCATAATTAATGTCGAAGAAATATTGCTTCATTTGAGAGGAGTCGACAGCACGCCATATGCTAAGATCCTTCTAAGAGCAATTAGGAATAAAATTGAAGGACGCCAGTGGGAAACAGAAATGGCGGTTAGTCATAGATTATAGGAAGCTGAACGAGAAGACTGTATCTGATAGATATCCAATCCCTAACATCGCGGAAATCCTTGACAAGCTTGGAAGATGCATGTACTTCTCAACATTGGACCTTGCCAGCGGTTTCCATCAGATTGAGATGGATCCGAAAGACATACAAAAGACGGCTTTCACGGTTGAAGGAGGACATTATGAGTATTTGAGGATGCCCTTTGGACTGAAGAATGCTCCATCTACGTTTCAAAGGGTCATGGATAACGTGCTCAAAGATCTGATAGGAAAAACTTGTCTAGTATATCTTGATGACATCATTATATATTCGACCTCACTGCAACAACACATAGGAAACCTAAAGGAAATTTTTGAAAGATTGCGCAACGCAAATCTTAAAATACAACTGGACAAATCCGAATTTTTAAAGAAAGAAATTGCGTTTCTCGGCCATATAGTCACAACTGAGGGAATAAAGCCAAACCCTGATAAAATCTCAGCCATAAAAGAATTCCCTATTCCCAAAACCCAAAAAGACATTAAAGCACTTCTAGGTCTCTTAGGATACTATAGGAAATTCATAAAAGACTTCGCTAAGCTGGTCAAACCCCTCACAATATGCCTAAAAAAAGGTAGGTCAGTAGAACATTCTGAACAATTTATTAAAACATTTGAAACTTGTAAACATATTTTGACAAACGACCCGATCCTCCAATATCCTGACTTTACGAAAACCTTCGTCCTAACAACAGATGCCAGTAATGTAGCTCTAGGCGCAGTTCTGTCACAAGGGAACATTGGTAGCGACAAACCAATTTGTTACGCTAGCAGAACTCTATCGGAATCTGAAATAAATTATTCAACAATAGAAAAAGAACTCTTGGCCATAGTTTGGGCCACTAAATATTTCAGGCCATACCTCTTCGGCCGCAAATTCCAGATTATAACCGATCATAAACCACTCACTTGGTTAATGTCCCTGAAAGAGCCCAATTCAAAGTTAATTCGGTGGCGCCTCAAATTAGAAGAATTCGACTACGAAATCATCTATAAAAAAGGAAAAAGCAACACAAATGCGGACGCCTTAAGCAGAATCAGGATAGAAAACCCCAAGACACGTGAGGATATTAATCTAAACGACACCCTATCGAACCAAGGCACACAAGGAACAACCATCCATTCAGCAGACGAGAATTTGGACGACGGTATCTTCATCTCAGAAAAACCACTAAACGAATTCAATTTACAACTAATATTAGAAAAATCCAACAAAGGCTCACCAATGACTCTGGAAACGGTGTTTAGAAACAAACAAAGAAGAATCGTCCGACGACCAACCTTCAACGAAGAAAATATGACGGATATCCTAAAAAAATGTATAGCACCTAATAAGTTAAACGCAATATTCGCAGACGACGAAACCTTCCGCATAGTACAACAAACTTACTCCAAACACTTTTCACACAATAGACTTTTTAAAGTAATACGATGTACGGAAATGTTAATAGATATCAGGAATAACGATGAACAAGAGAAAATAATTAGAGAGTACCACGAAAAGAATAACCATCGCGGCATAAACGAAACCCTCCTACACCTCAAGAGGAAATACTATTTTCCATTCTTGAGAAACAAAATAACTCAAACCATTAACAATTGCGACAGATGCCAAACACTAAAGTACGACAGAAGTCCACCCAAGCTAAAATACGAGAAACCGGAAACACCCACGAAACCACTAGAAATACTTCACATTGACCTTTACTCCATAAACAACAAGCAAATATTAACAATTCTTGACAAATTCTCTAAATTCGCAGCCGCACACACCCTCTCGAACAGAGTCAGTCTTACTGTTCTAAAATCATTACAAACCTTCATAACCCAATACGGAATCCCAAAAAAATTGATTTGCGATCAAGGTGCAGAATTCACAAGTAACATCTTTAAAGATTTCTGCAAACAATACAATATAACATTACACACAACTTCATTCCAACAAACCAGCAGTAATGGGCCAGTAGAACGACTACATTCAACCCTTACTGAAATCTATAGGATCATAATAGCAAAAAGGAAAGAGCAAAAACTAGATTTGAATCACGACGAAATCCTCTCCGAGACACTAATTACCTACAATCACGCAATTCACTCTACAACAAAATTAACCCCTTTTGAACTCTTCCATGGACGAACTTACAAATTCGACAGGGACATAACATTCGATAACGAACACGACTATTTGAGGAAACTGAACGAATTCCAACACGTCCTATACCCCTCCATAAAGAAACAGTTAGAAACAGAAGTAAGCAATAGAATCGATAAGTTGAACCAAACTAGGCAGGAACCAGAGAATTTCGAAGGAAACGACAGTGTCTATAGGAAGGAATGTAGAAGAAATAAAATCACACCCCGTTTCACAAAACATAGAATCAAAGAAAACAAAAGAGTAACATTAATCACAATAAAAAATAAAAAGAAACTATAAAATCACCCTCACCCCACCCTCAGGTTACCACTGGTCGCCACCCAAATGATAGAAATTCAAAACATCAAAAAGGACCAAGGCACAATTCACTTAGAACTCGGACCAGCTCGGATAATTAATCACTTCAGCAACCTCATTCACATAGTAGACCTGGAGGAATACGACACAAACATCAGGGACATCACGAACATATTAGTAACTTTCCAAAAACATGGGACGTTAACGGACTCCATCAAAATAACATACCTCAAACTTAACGAACTAAAAAGCAAACTAAACTCACTAACCCCTACCAAAAGAACAAAACGAGGACTAATAAACGGGTTAGGATCAGCCATTAAATTTATAACTGGAAATATGGATGCCAAAGACGCTCAAAATTTAAATAACCAAATAGAAAAACTAAAACATGACAAAACTAACACACAAATAACACTAACAAAACAGCATAACATAAACACACAAATGATTGAAAGATTTAGAAACCTGACGTCTCACATAAACAAAGAACAAAAGAAAATAGAATTGTTCTTAAACCAATTGTCACAAGAAACATCAAACAGGATCAACAAAGAAGAAAATATACTCGAAGAAATTCAATATTTGAACCAACTTAATTATAATATAGATTTATTAACCGACCATCTAACAAACCTAGCTGAAGCAATCGTATTAGCTAAATTAAATATTATATCAAAATTCATATTAAGCCAAACCGAACTGCAAGTAATTCATGAAGCTATAAAAAACCAATCCATTACACTAATATCTGAAGAACACATATACGAGTTACTCGGGCTACAAGCTTATTATAATAATTCCTATATAATATTCAATATAAAAATACCAATACTGGCCCCAGAACAATATAAATTTTACCATATTATACCATTGCCGGTAAATGAAACAAAACAAATTGTAACAAAGCCATATGTAGGATATAGCGAAAAGAATGTTCACCACTTTGACAAGGCATGCCCAAAAATAGAGCGCATCTACTATTGTCCATCTTCACCACACCAAGAAGACACACAGGACTCAGCATGCATTGGAAACCTGTTAAGGAACAAACCTCCCCATTGCGTCTTCAACGATATAGGAAAAACGGAAACAATTCTTCAACTTGAAGAGAATCATATCCTATTTGTCAATATACCAGAAACACTAATCAATTCCACTTGCAGTAAAAACGTTCTCGCAGTAGAGGGCACAGCCGTGCTGCACTTCAGAAACTGCAGCATCAACATCAACGGTATAACCTACGAAGACAACCCCAGCATATTTTGGGATGAAGTACACATCGCTCCACCAACATACGTACAAATCCAGCCAAAAGCAATAATAGAGACGATCAACCTGCAAAAACTGAAGGACTACCACTTCGAACATCAAAAAGCCGCAATAACCATATGGGAAGAAACCAAGAAGAGCATCTCATATACATATGCAGCAGTGGGAACGCTGGGCGCATTAGCAATAGCAGCAATCCTAATCATCGCCAGAAAAACCAGAATCACCTACGGAATACCGCCAACACCAGTCATCGCTCCAGCCACTTCACCTTCCTTGTGGCCATCGCTCTACTCCAAGGGGGGAGGAGTTACGTTGGCACCCAACGCCACCACCGATAACTACTGACGCAGCGTTTCCAGCCATCTTCAGAAACCCGAACCCGCTACTTACGCAACTACGGTTCTCACAGAACGTTTTAGTTAGTAAGCATTATTGTAAATTAGTACGTAAGCACCTTTGTATTTTCGTTTAAGTAAAAATCCAGCCAACTTCAGAAACCCGAACCCGCTACTTACGCAACTACGGTTCTCACGAAACTTTTTAGTTAGTAAGCATTATTGTAAATTAGTACGTAAGCACTTTTGTACTTTCGTTTTAAGTAAAAATCAAATTTAAGACAGAATATAATTGTCCACCGAGCTGAGCGCTTAAGCTCAGAGTGAAAATAAATCTTTTTTTAATTGGATTAAGTTCTTCGGAACTTAACTCGCGCACATCAGGCAGTCTTCATTGCTGAAGACAACAGCCAGCCCGACGGTTTCAAAGAGTCGGCTAGGCAAAAGATTGATGCCTGCACAGACCAATACGAGTTGTGCATGGCTCAGATGTCGGACATCATTGAGATGCTCCAAACTCAGTCCCCCCAGCCTGCTGCGCATATGGAACCGGTTCGACCCCTAGAACCAGAAAATACATCATACATTTGCCTACAAGTTCCGCCTTGTGATACCGAAACCTTCTTCGGGGGCTATGAGCAGTGGCCGTCCTTCCGGGACATGTTTACCGCGGTTTACACCACCCCCAGCTCACTCCAGCCCAAAAATTGTATCACCTCCGATACAAGACGCAAAGTAAAGCCGGTGCTATTGTTAAGCAATATGCATTAACCGATGAGAATTTCGGACTCGCGTGGGAATCCCTAAAATCCCGTTATGAAAATAAACGCATCTTGGTTGACACCCAAATTCGATCCCTCCTGAATATCGCTCCTGCCCACACCGAAAATAGTGAGGCACTTCAGCGGATCCAGAGTACTATAAACAATTGTCTGTCTGTTCTCAATACTCAGGCCGTAGACACTGACAATTGGGATCCGCTGTTGGTATATATATGCTCTACCAAATTGCCCGAAGCAACCCTAGCTTTATGGGAACAATCTTTGACATCCCGGAAGAATCTGCCACCCTGGTCACAGATGAATGAGTTCCTGACCTGCAGATACGAGATAGTGGAACGGCTGAATTTCTTTCGGCCTACCAAGTCTAAACCACAACCCTCATCTTCAATGTCTCAAAAATCGGCCCAACAGATCCCTAAATCTTCACACTGAAGTGAAAAACGATTTCGCGTGCAAACTCTGTAACGCAAATCACTCCATACGGACTTGCCGAAGCTTTAAAAGGCTCACCCCCCAGAGTCGATTAGCATATGTGCAAGAGCACAAGATCTGTGTAAATTGTCTTGCTACATCTCACCTAATTCAGGACTGTACAAGCAATTTCACATGCGTAAATTGCCAGAAAAAGCACCACTCTTTGCTTCATCTCCCCAAAGTCAATGCGCAACCCACTCACTCTCCCAATCGATCACATTCGACCACTTCTCTGGTCTCAACAGTTCTCCAACAATTGAGCAACAACTCCACCACTCATTCTCTCCATTTCGATGCGCAACCCAGCACATCTTCAAGGCAAAGTACGCTCCCAGTACCAGCCCTTCAACCAAATAATGGCACCCACTCCTCCTGCCTACGGCACTGGTGTCCATCATACATTTAGGAAAGTTGTTCAAAGTTCGCGCGTTGATCGATCAAGGCTCTCAGCGCACCTTCATTTCCTCGAAGGCCCAGAGACGCCTAAAATTGCCAATCGAGAAATCTAACCTCCAGATCTCGGGCATGGGGGACAAATTGTGAAAAACGCCAACCATATATGCTTCTTGACATTGGCAGTCTCTAAAACGAGCACAAACCTCCCCGTGCAAGCAATCGTGTTTCAAAAGCTAACGGAATTGCTCCCCCCTTCCAAAATAAACCCCCCAAATTTGAACGATTTCGCCATGCTAGATCTCGCTGGTCCCAACCCCTTCGAGGCAGCGCAGATAGATATAGTGATTGGCAGTGATCTCATCCTGCAGATCATGCTCGAAGGTTTCCACCGAAATGTATGTGGCAGCTTACTTGCTCAACACACAGTATTCGGTTGGATATTAAGCGGGCCAGTACCCATGTCATCACAATTGACAAATGTTGCCGCGGTGCCAAATCACCATACGCGTACTGGTTCCGCCCTTCGAAAAAATCTTCCTACTCCAAATCCGCCCTCAATCCCGTAGGGTTTCCACCCAAGGAAATAAAGGCTAATCACTCTGAACCCACCATTCCTGCACACTCAGACTCAAAACGGCAAACACCCCCCTTCGTTGCCAAACGTTTCGCCCCCGCAGGATGGCTTTCGTCCCCAATGAGACCGCGAAAAAGGGTACGACCAAAGCGTTGGCTTGACGCCACGCGGTCAATATGTACAGCAATTGATGGAAACTGCAGCCCCTCGCATTTCCACATTGCACCCCTCCATAAAATAAACCTCGAGCGCACCCATCCCGGGTCCGAGTCAGTCGCCATTCCCGTGCGACCGGTCCCGAGCGCTTTCACTCCTCTGACGGGAACTCAAACGAACCCCATCGCTGGACAAATCGAGCAGACCCCACACCAACGATGTCAACATCATCACTTCCCACAACTGACATCTCCTCTTTTTGCAGATCCGGCGCTAGCAACCACTCCAGCAGCTGCCCCGCACGTCCGCACGCATCATCTGCGAAGAGGCCCTCATCGCACTCACCAGCGCTCCGTCAGCCCAACGTACAGCTAGTCAGCCGCGCATCACCGCCAGCCAGCCGTCAGCCGCAACTCTTCCTCAAACCCGAGGACGCGGGGACGAGCAACCCCCACTATATATAATTGCAATCTGCAATGGCGGCCGCGATGTTCAGATGAGTGCTGTCTTCAGTGATCCGTCGATCCCATCTCTAATCCCAATCTTTCCTTCTCCTTTTGTAATCATGTTCCAACTATCTTCTGCTCCCCGGCTTCGGCCTTTTGTATCGTTTAGTGTTTCTCGTACTATCTGTTACTTGTATTTCGTACGTCTACCAATAAAGACATAAAACCCAAACCATTGCGTATCATTATTTATCCGCTCCGCGCTGAACGATTCATTGTCTAACCATTGACGGTTTACTTTAAGAAAACGCTCTTCTACTCTATGGATCTCGTCCATCGCAATTTAATATGTTTGAAAAATCTTTTAGAATCACATTAAAATTCGTTGTATCATTATCCGCCGTACCAGTACGATGTTCAAACTCTTCTCTTGGAATTCAATTCCTCAATTCTTCTTCAATTGGAATTTAACTTGAAACCTCCCAAACCCTGAGTTTTTCATAATGTCATGGAGACTTTGGCGTGAAATGAAAATCGTGTTTGATGTGGTTCCTACAAAAACAAAATAATTTCGTGTTATCAAAGAACTACAAAGTAATATTTTTACCTTTCCCAAGTTACGCTGACATCACTCTCATTGTTATAAGCACGAATGATAAAGCAGACGCACGTTGACGAAACCGAAACAACAATTATACCAAACCAAACAGAAGGAAGAATTCAAAACTACACTATAATCCGCAAATCGCGACTTGTATCCTTATGTAGAAGCCTATATAGAATCTTTTATCCATATATATTTAGAAATACGTTTGAAATCTGAATATATCAATGACAAGGGTCACTTTAACTCGAAATGTCAAAATATTTGGTCAAATCAGAAATTATAAGAATTTAATATAATATGGTTACGAAAATCCAAGTTCGTTTTGATTGTGTTTGAAAATAAAACAACTTCAATTACTCAGCGCAAATGCAGTCAGAAACCAACAATCACTTTATTTACAGATTTACACTTTGCTTGTATCTACACTTGTTGCTAATTTGCTTATTTAACTCAGACTCGACCCCTTGCTCTGCACACTGCTGCTTTTATACTGGTTTTCTTATCGCGCCGAAGTTACTTGCACATTCTAGTTGTGCTCTCTATCTCGATTGTTCTAGCAAAGTCCATCACCTTTCGCGAACCATCCTTGCCATATCGGAATAACAGCCAACTGGCCGTACTCCAAAGTGCATGCCTAAAAGTATGCTTGGAAAAGCATTCAGGCATAGTACAGTACGGCACAGCACAGAGTGCCTTATCGTAGCACTGCCCACCACTTAGACTTGTTCGTCCCGAACAAGTGCAGAGGCTCCGCCGTAGTAAGACGCCAGGCGCTCCAAATGGACTACTTTCAACCTGGCGTTTCTGTTGCCGCAGCGTTGAACCCTGTACACCACGTCATTAATCCTGGTCACGACCTTGTACGGTCCTTTCCATGACGTTTGAAGTTTTGGAGACAAACCTTTCCTCCGCTGCGGGTTGTAAAGCATTACCAGATCGCCTTCTTGGAACCCCGCTGTGTTAGCCCGTAGATCATATCTGGCTTTCATCTTATCGCTGACCAGTTGGATACGGTCCCTTATAAACTGGTGGATTTCTTCCAGCTCCAACCGCTTATTGACTTCGTAATCAGTCTTAGCGCCTTCCGTCGTGCTGACCACTCCGAACTTCAAGTCAGCAGGCAACCTCAGCTCCGTGCCGAACACTGCTCGGGCTGGAGTGAGTGATGTCGTATCGTGCGGGGCTGACCTATACGCCATCAAGAACAGCGGAATATGCGTGTCCCAATCCTTTTGATTCCTGCCTAGTACTTTCCGCAGATATTCTTCCAGCGTCCGATTGCATCGTTCCACCATGCCGTCGGACTGGGGATGCAAAGGACAGGTGCGAGTTTTCCTTATTCCTAGTAGCTCACACACTTCCTTGAATACCACAGACTCGAAATTCCGGCCTTGATCCGAGTGCAACTCCAGCGGAACTCCAAATCTGGCCACCCAGTTGTTTACCAGCATTTCCGCGACCGTGGTGGCCTCCTAGTTAGGAATAGCATACACTTCAGGGCATTTGCTAAAATAGTCCATTACCACCAGCACATATTTGTTGCCCTGAGTGCTAAGTGGGAATGGGCCGGCGACGTCCATTGCAATGCGCTCGAAGGGCGCTCCCACGTTGTACTGCTGCATGCGGCCCCGAGATCTCCTTGTCGGCCCTTTCGCAGCCGAACATCGATCACAGCTCTTAATCCAATCGGCTACAGACTCCTGGCATCCTACCCAGTAGAATCGCCTTTTTATTTTGGCGGCAGTTTTTGTGATGCCTAGGTGCCCTCCGCTGGAGTCGTTATGGTATGCCTCGATCACCTCGTTGATCCTGCATTTCGGGACTACAATTAGGGAATTGCTGGTCCGGCCATCCTCACTTTCCCACTCGCGGTATAGGCAGCCATTAGACAGCCGCAAACTTTGCCACTGTGCCCAGTAAGCTTTCGCGATCGGGCTATCGCCGGCCATCTCCTGCCAGTCTGGACGTGCGCCTTGCTCCTTGCCTTCAATGATTTTTTTAAGATCCGTATCCTCGCGCTGGTCCTTTTGTATCCTCTCCGCAGATCACTCTTCCTCTGGCATAACGCTGACCAATCGGACGTCCACTATCTGCTCTTTGCTTTCGGCTCGTGAACAATGCCTGCATTCGGTTTTGCACGGACGGCGTGACAAGGCATCGGCATTTACATGGCTGCTACCCTTGCGATGCTCTACCGTGTAGTCGTAGCTCTGCAGCCGCTCGATCCACCGCGCCAATTGGCCTTCCGGATCTCTAAAGTTCAGTAGCCAATGCAGCATGATCTGTGCGCAGGCGAAACTTTTGCCCATACAGGTATTTGTGGAAGTGTTTCACGCATTCCAATACTGCCAGCAGCTCTCTTCGTGTCACACAGTAGTTGCGTTCAGGTTTCGACAAAATTTTCCTGTAGTATGCTATCACTTGTTCTTGGCCATCTATTATCTGTGATAGCACACCCCAATACTATGCCCACTTGCATCTGTATCCAGCACAAACATCTCTCCAGGCACGGGGAAGGCCAGAATTGGAGCAGTGCACAGTTTTTCCTTCAGTCGTGCGAAAGCCTGCTCCTGCTCTTCGCCCCACGCGAAGGCTTGATTCTTTTTCGTCAGTTTGTGCAAGCTGCCAGCTATGTTTGCAACTCCAGGAACGAATCTTCGGTAGTATGTGCACAGGCCCAGGAAACTGCGGAGTTCGTTTAAATTGCGTGGTCGGGGCCACTCCTTCACCGCCGGGATTTTGCCTTCATGCGTATGTACTCCGCGGGCGGAAACCGTGTGACCCAGATACTTGACCTCTTTCTGGAACAGCGAGCACTTCTTTGGGTTGAGCTTAAGCCCGGCTTTTTGTATTCGCTCGAATACCTCCTTTAGTTTTTCCAGGTGGTCGTCAAAGCTTTTACCCATCACGATTATGTCGTCCAGGTAGACCAGACACGTCCGCCAATGCAGCCCTTTTAGCACAAGTTCCATTAGCCGCTCAAATGTCGCTGGTGCGTTGCAGAGTCCAAACGGTATGACGGTGAACTGCCACAAACCATCGCCAACACTGAAAGCCGTTTTCTCCTTGTCCTTGTCTGCAAGCTCCACCTGCCAATAGCCGCTGCGTAAGTCGAGCGTGGAAAACCACTGTGTGCCTGACAGTGTGTCCAGGGTGTCATCGATTCGAGGTAATGGATAACTGTCCTTTTTGGTTACGTCATTGAGCTTCCGATAGTCCACACAAAAACGGGTACTGCCATTCTTTTTCTTGACTAGCACGACCGGCGAACACCAAGGTCCTGACGAAGGCTCTATGACCTTTTGTTTACCCATGTTTTCGATCAAAGTGGTGACCTCTTCCCTCTTGGCCAGAGGAACTCGTCTTGGCTGTTGGCGGATCGGGTTCGCACTTCCGGTGTCGATGTTGTGCTTCACTATGGCTGTTCTTCCGCCCGCTTCTGCCGCAAATATTGACCCATAGTGCTGTAGGAGTGACCGCGCTTTCTGTTTCTGTTCGGCTGTCAATTCGCCGCTCCACTGGTTCTCCTGCGGTATGGCGTCCATGTTAGAACCGCGTTTCCTACTTCCTCCGGGTGGGCTGCTTTCGCAATTGACAACTGCTTCAGCCTCTCTACACTCGCCAATGACCGCATCTTTTCCGACATATCTGGGTGTGTTCAGTGGGTTGAGCAGTGTTGCCAGATTAGGGGTTTTCCCCCTAGATTTGGGGTTTATTTGTTTAGATTGGGGGAAATTTTATGATAAATATTTTAGGGGGAAATATTTTACAGACATTTTTAATTTACGCTTTTTAAAAAGTCTATGGCCAACCAGTTTGCATTTTTGTTACATCAACACCTTGTTGATATATTGGCTAGTGGGTCATTTTTAATTTCATGTACCAAATAGAATGAGCAATTTTCATGAAATATTAGACTTATGTGTGCATTATAAATTTGGGGGGAAATTTTAGTTTTTAGGGGGAAATGGACTTCATTTTAGGGGGATTGCTTGAAATCCATCTGGCAACACTGGGGTTGAGCATCCTGACTGGTATTTTGCCATTCTTGGGTTCCACTAATGTACGTCCGATAATTATGTTGTCATATCCTTGTTTTGGCGCTTCTACAACCCACAGCCGACTTGTCCCATTGTCCTCATCCACCTTTGCCCACACAATCGCCTCGGAATGCGCTGGTATCTTCTGGTGTTGACACGAGACAACTTTCCTTACCGCCGCGCTTCGCTCATAGCCGGTGTGCAGGGGGAATTCAACGTTGGCATACCTCAGCACATTTTCTTTCAGGTCCAGCGTAAAACCGTGCCTAATCATGAAATCCACGCCGATAATCACGTCGTCCATTATATCCGCGACGATGAACTCATGTTCCAGGCTGCTGGTGCCGATAGCAATTGTTTTTGTTACTTTCCCTTTTACCGGCGCACGCTCGCCAGTCGCAGTCCTCAGCTGTATGCCATGCAGTGGTTCCCAGTTCTTCAGAAGCTTCCTTTTCATGATCGAATATGACGCTCCAGTATCCAGTGTCAACACGAACAACTTTCCATCTATCTTTCCTTCAATCGTCAAGCTGCTGGGTTGTCGTTTCAACTGCGAGACAAGGACGGTGGGGCAGCAGGTTGTAGGGATCAGCTCACGCCCCTTTGGCTGACCCGTTATAGTTGACTATAGCTGACTCGTCGTCCTCAGCCCTGCGCTTGTTGGCTGAGCCTCGATTGTCAGTATTCCTTGCTTCAGGCGATTGCGATCGAGTCTTGCTATGTGACCCTGCTTGCCGCATGTCCAGCACACAATTTTAGAGGAAACCAACCGTGGTCTGATCTGTGTCTCAGAGCTTATGGCCTGGATCGGAATGTCGCTGTCGGGCTGGATTTGACGTATCCTTGCTGGTGCATACCGAGTGCATCCAATCCATGTCGCCTCATATGTCATCGCGCTGGTCACCGTCTCCTTAAATGTCGGCTTGCCCATCATCAACGCACTGCGACGTGTCTCCGGATCATGAAGACCTTCAATAAACGACTCAATCTTCATCCTCTCGAGATCATCAGCGCCGAATTTCGGGTAGCACAACTGTACGAGCCGCTCAATGTCTGCTGCATATGTCTGCAGCGCCTCGTTGGATCTTTCCTGCGGTTCTTCAGCTCACAGTAGTACAGCGTTTTGTTGTGCTCGTTGCTGTACTTCACTGCCAACGCTCTCATGATGGCCTCGTAATCACTTGTCGAACATTCCGGAACTGATTTCATTACCTCAGCCGCAGGACCTTTCAGCGCCAGTGCCAATCTCCGTCCTTTCCTGATATCGGTCCACTGATTTTCCAAAGCAGCCAAGTCGAATTGCAGTTTAAATGTATCGAACGGCGCAGCACCATCATAAGTAGGCACTTCTGTCCGGGTGGCAAAACTTTCCGGAACCGGCGGCAAACATTCTCGTGGCTGTACCTCTCTAAGTCGTTCGTCTATCTTTCTGTGCATCGAATCTTCCAGACTGTCAACTCGTTTGTTAAGGACTCATCCAGGTCGTCAACTCGTCTGTTCAGAGAATCATCAAGGCCGTCGACTCGTTTATCCAAGTGCTCCACTTGAGCTCCCAGGTGCTCCACCTTCACATCGAGCTTGTTGGAGATTTCTTCCACTTTCTGTTCCAAACGTGCAGAATTTTCCTGAGCTTGTTTTCCATTCGCTCTGCCACTTCTCGGTTCGCCGTTTCCATTTTTACTATTTCTTGATTCGTAGTTTCCAGTTTCGCTGCCATTTCTCGATTTGCAGTTTCGACTTTTGCCGAAATTTCCTGATTTGTAGTTTCCAGTTTCGCTTCCATTTCTCGATTTGCATTTTCGACTTTTGCCGAAATTTCCTGATTTGTAGTTTCCAGTTTCTCGAACATGCCTTTCATTGCAACCATTAGCTGGCTCATGTCCATTGCTTGTGGTGGCGCAGCCGCTGCAGCCGTACTTTGCATCGACGCAGCACCCGCAGGCGATTCCTCTACTTTGGCAGACGCCTCTAGCTCCTGCGTTCCGAACTCGTGCGCATTCCAATCGACGCCTCGTGCCTCACACGCCTCTCGCAAGCGCAGCTGCAACTCCACCTTACCGCCAGAAGTCGGCAAATTCCAGGCAGCCAGCTCCTTCTTCAGCTGGTCCACCTTCAGCAGCTCGAGTTTAACCATGTCTGCGTTTTACAAATTTTGTTGTGTTTACTTTCAGTAGCACAATCCCACTTCTGACACCAAATGTTACAAAAATCCAAGTTCGTTTTGATTGTGTTTGAAAATAAAACAACTTCAATTACTCAGCGCAAATGGAGTCAGAAACCAACAATCACTTTAATTACAGATTTACACTTTGCTTGTATCTACACTTGTTGCTACTTTGCTTATTCAACGCAGACTCGACCCCTTGCTCTGCTGCTTTTATACTGGTTTTCTTATCGCGCCGAAGTTTCTTGCACATTCTAGTTGTGCTCTCTATCTCGATTGTTCTAGCAAAGTCCATCACCTTTCGCGAACCATCCTTGCCATATCGGAATAACAGCCAACTGGCCGGACTCCAAAGTGCATGCCTAAAAGTATGCTTGGAAAAGCATTCAGGCATAGTACAGTACGGCACAGCACAGAGTGCCTTATCGTAGCAATATTTATTTACGAAGGTATAATAAAAGTATTAACAAAACTTATATGCCCAACCTTATTTGTAGTGCCTTGCAACAGAATAACAAAAACAAAACTGAAACACATGATAACAACAACATTCATAAGTCCATAAATATCAATCGAAATTACACAATTTGGCACTGACTTTGAAGCACTAAAACTTAAATATTTCAGAAAAGGCACAAAGGGCACCTATTTGGTATCGGTGAAAAGAAGATAAAATTGTGCATCACTGGGTGAAAAAATAAACGATGTATATTGAACAGTATTGTCACAGCACGCTTTGCAAAATGCATATTCATTGCTCCGTTGTGTTTAGTGCGCTTTATGCATTTGCCAGCGATTTGAAGTGCTTTTTTTAATATTGTATAATTCTCATAAAACTAAATTTTTTTATTATGGAAGCTTCAACCTTAGGTATTGTACTTATGTTTAAACAAATTTGTGTTTGCAGAATATGTGTATTAATAATTTATAAAAATTTGTTAGTTATAGTCTTAAAATTGTACATATCTAAGGAATATAGGTAGGCATATAGTTACTTTGGCAGTGAAAGGCAGTAATAATTTAATATGATATGTAAAGAACATGTATTTGACTACTATATTTCAAAAAATTGAAGTGCCCTTTTGTGCCTTTTCTAAAATATTTAAGTTTTAGTGCTTCAAAGTCAGTGCCAAATTGTGTGATTTCGATTGACATTTATGGACTTACTAGCTGGGCCCCACGGCTTCGCACGCAAGCTCTCTTGTTTCCCCCGATATAAATTCTGAACCCATTATTGACCCCGTCAGATTTTGATTTAAAAATAAACATATGTCTATTATCTTTGATGTCAAGTGTTTCCAAAAATTTTGAAGTCAAAAGACCCTTTACATCATGAGTTTTCACATTTACTCTAAACAAATTCTTAACCCTTAGTTTGCTAGATTTCTATTTTGAAAATAATTAGAAACGCGTGTCCAATTTTTCTTTATTTCAAGTATTTTTACAATTTTTGAAGTCAATAGGCCTATCGGTTCATGTTTTTTCGAGTCTTCCCGTAAACAAATCTTAACCCATTGTTGGTCCAGTTACATTTTGATTCTCAAAAAATTATAAAATACGGGTCGAATTATTTTTGATCTACATTATTTGCAGGAAGTTCCAAATCAATATGTCTATTAAATCACGTTTCTTCATACAACACCTTAATACATGTTTTGCCCCCTTTAGACCCCGAATTTCAAAAAATCCCGTCTTAGCGGAGGTTCATTCTTCAAGAAGTATCCATAGTTCATGATGATGAGTCAATCAATCAAACAGTCAGTCAGTCAGGACAAACAATTTATGTATATAAAAAAGCAGGCGGTACCACGCCCCCTTGTCCAATGCTCACAACTTTCTTCTAGTCGAATTGTGCTACTAAGTGGAAAGTTCGTACCAAGTTTCACTGATGTGTGTGTGTGTGTTTACTGCGTAACTGTTAGGTTATAAATATTGTGCCACGCCCCTTGTCCAACGCCGATCAAATCTCACCAGTAGAATGACATATCTATAAGACGATGGTACACCAACTTTCAATGCTGTGCGGCTAACGATTCCGAAGCTATTCCATATAAAAGATTTGAGTTGTATGGGCGGTGCCACGCCCTCTTCTTAAATACCCGCCCCATTCTCTCTGCCGAAAGATATGACTAAATGGTAGGTTCATACCAAGTTTCATTGATGTACGACTTACAGTTCTGCTGCAATATTGGGTCATCAAAAATGTGCCACGCCCCTTATCCAACGCCCATCAAAATTTTACAGTAGAATAACACTTCTGTGGGAGGAGGTCATATCAAATTTCAATGCTGTGCGACTTACAATTCCGAAGCTATTCCATATAAAATATTTGAGTTGTATGGGCGGAGCCACGCCCTCTTCTTAAATACCCGCCCCATTCTCTCTGCCGAAAGATATGACTAAATGGTAGGTTCATACCAAGTTTCATTGATGTACGACTTACAGTTCTGCTGCAATATTGGGTCATCAAAAATGTGCCACGCCCCTTATCCAACGCCCATCAAATTTTAACAGTAGAATTACACTTCTATGGGACGATGTCATACCAAATTTTAATGCTATGCGACCTACAATCCGAAGCTATTCCATTTAAAAGATTTGAGTTGTATGGGCGGTGCCACACCCCTTTGTTCAATACCCTCCCCATTCCCTCTATTGAAGTGCCACGCCCCGTTTTCCCGACTTTTCTTTTTTCCTGAACCTTCACGTAACAATTTCAAACAAACCCGCCGAAGGAAGTATCCAAGTTGGTCCAGTCGTTTTCAAGTTTTAAGCAGCCGAACGGACCACGATTCATTTTTATATATGAGGAGGTCCATAACACAACGCAATAATTCCACTTTTTAAGTTTTTCGTTTTTTTGACTGAATCCAAATCTACATGTTAAAATCTATGTAACAATTGTTATAAAACATACCAAAGGTCAATAATTACACTGTAATTCAAAACCAAAAATAATGGTTCAGACCAAAATGCAACATTTCCATATCTATGCAATAAATAACTTCGAGATATTAGTGAAAAGTCAATGATATAAATTAATTTTAATAAAATTTAACTTTATTGCTATGGTAACTTTACAATAACTATAAAACGGTAGAATTTTATCGAGTGTTTGGGCGTGTTGAAAAAGATTTGCGAAAAAATACTACAATTTCTTTAAAGAAATCACAAAGTTTATTCTGTGAACGGGCAAGTTACTATTTTAGGAAAGGATTGGCACCTTAAGGATTTAAAAATGTTGGCAGAATATTACCGTCCTATAAACGGCATACAGAGTATGAAAAGAATTTACTTTAAACTCTCCACAAAACAGCACAAGCAATGTGTAGTCAAAACTTTTGAAACTTACAAAGTTGAAGGCAAAGAAAAATTGACCAGCTATCTTAAAAGAGGCAAAATACCCCTTCGTTTGCTTGATTGAATTCCTCTTGGTGTTGCAACTAATTCAGAAAAGAAGAAAAATGTTGTTAAACTATTGGAAAAACATTATGGCCAACAGTGGTCAAACATTTCCGGGTTAGAATATTATACAAAGATATTGTTAGACGAACAAGGAAATAGTTGCAATGAAACCGATGATGTAACCTTATGTGACTGTTTGGAAGAGGACACTGGAATGATAGTGTAACACAATGTTGATTTTTTTTAATACTTGAATACTTATATACTTTTGTAATACTTGAATGTACTTGTGTAATATAATGAAACTTATGCACACTTAAACTTAAGTCAGTAGGATATATATATATTTTTAGATAGTTGCTGTGGAATAATAGTTTTCTAGGAACAATACAAATCATAAAGAAGTTAATATATTTGGCAATTACTTTTTTAGTTATTTAGAAAACAAATTTGGAAATGTTTCGTTTTGGTCCGATACATAGTATTTATTTCATTTTGCTATGAACCCTATGGAGATGTTGCGTTTTGATATGAACTAGGTTTGGAATTGTGGCGTTTTGCTGTGAATAACATAGAAATAAAATCTTTTTGATATGAATTGCATAAGTTTCATTATATTACACAAGTACATTCAAGTATTACAAAAGTATATAAGTATTCAAGTATTAAAAAAAATCAACATTGTGTTACACTCTCATTCCAGTGTCCTCCTCCAAACAGTCACATAAGGTTACATCATCGGTTCCATTGCAACTATTTCCTTGTTCGTCTAACAATATCTTTGTATAATATTCTAACCCGGAAATGTTTGACCACTGTTGGCCATAATGTTTTTCCAATAGTTTAACAACATCTTTCTTCTTTTCTGAATTAGTTGCAACACCAAGAGGAATTCAATCAAGCAAACGAAGGGGTCTCCTCTTTTAAGATAGCTGGTAAATTTTTCTTTGCCTTCAACTTTGTAAGTTTCAAAAGTTTTGACTACACATTGCTTGTGCTGTTTTGTGAAGAGTTTAAAGTAAATTCTTTTCATACTCTGTATGCCGTTTATAGGACGGTAATATTCTGCCAACATTTTTAAATCCTTAAGGTGCCAATCCTTTCCTAAAATAGTAACTTGCCCTTGATCTCGAAGTTATTTATTGCATAGATATGGAAATGTTGCATTTTGGTCTGAACCATTATTTTTGGTTTTGAATTACAGTGAAATTATTGACCTTTGGTATGTTCTATAACAATTGTTACATAGATTTTAACATGTAGAATTGGATTCAGTCAAAAAAACGAAAAACTTAAAAAGTGGAATTATTGCGTTTTGTTATGGACCTCCTCATATAAGGATAAAAGCTTCTATATAGGCTTCTACATACGGATAAAAGTCGCATTTTACGGATTATAATGTACTTTTGAATTCTTCCTTCTTCTGTTCATTTGGTATAATTGTTGTTTTGGTTTTGTGCGTCTACGTTATCATTCGTGCTTATAACAATAAAAGTGATGTCAACGTAACTTGGGAAAGGTAAAAGGGAAACATTATTATTTTTTAGTTCTTTGATAACACGAAAATATTTTGTTTTTGTAGGAACCACATCAAACACGATTTTCATTTCACGCGAAAGTGTCTATGACATTATGAAAAACTCAGGGTTTGGGAGGTTTCAAGTTAAATTCCAATTTTTAAGAGAGGAGATTAAACATCGTACAGGTACGGTGGATAATGATACAACGAATTTTAATGAGATTCTAAACGATTTTTGAAACATTTTAAATTGCGATGAACGAGAGCTCATAGAGTAGAAGAGCGTTTTCTTAACCTTCACTCTGTGCATGGTTTTTACACCCTAATCCCGTGCAATGGGGAACTGAGTTCCCCATTTTTGAACCAGTATAGAACCAGTACAGTAATAGTTTTTTGCGAAATAATTATATTATCATTATAGTATGAAATATTATTAATGTTGTTGTTGTTTGTTTTTTTGTATTAGGGGCATTTCACGTCAAGCGGACAATCCAAAAAAAGTGAGGTCATGAATTTTGTTTATATTCTGTTTTTTTGTTGAATTTTGTTTATATTTTGTTTATATTCTATAATGGATTTTTACACTAAAATGTGCTCTAAGTCTTAAACGGTTGGAGATCACGTTTTAATTTTTTTTGTGGAGAATGAGTACATTTGAAGCTTTAATTTACGTTAAAATAATTTAAAAAAAAAGTGTCGAAGTTACTCAAACATCGATGTGAAATTTTCACTTCCGGTTTACTATACGTAAAAAAAATTAAAATTTAGAATTCGACAAAAACAAAAAAACAACACATTTTTTACTATCAGAAACAATACTTTTTAGTTTTTTTTACAAATTAATTTATGTAATTTTGTGTAAAAATCCATTATTTTCAGCTATGTGTATGTACTGTATGTGCTCTAAGTCTTAAACGGTTGGAGATCACGTTTTAATTTTTTTTGTGGAGAATGAGTACATTTAAAGCTTTAATTCACGTTAAAATAAAAAAAAAAAAGGTGTCGAAGTTACTCAAATATCGATTTCAAATTTTCACTTCCGGTTTACTATACGTAAAAAAAATTAAAATTTAGAATTCGACAAAAACAAAAAAACAACAACTTTTTTCCTATAAGAAACAATACTTTTTAGTTTTTTTTACAAATTAATTGATACAGATAATAAGCATCCAAAAGTGCATGACTTTATGTTTTGTCAATTTTTAGAAGCTCATAACTCAGCAAAAAAACATCATACGAAAAAAAAATTGGGTGTACACATTCACGTCTACTAGAAGTATAACTGACCAGAATATAAACAAAATTTATTTTATTTGGGATGTCCGCTTGACGTGAAATGCCCCATTAGTATTTTTTTATTATTTATTTGCACACCGTCTTTGAATTTGTTATTCCACCGGTGAGTGTGCTCGTGATTTAGAACTTGAGTGGTTCAGAACTTGGCTAAGTTTTGTTTACAAAATGTATTGGTATAAATAACGGGGACATCAATATAACATCGTTAAACAGTCTGCTCCAGATCGCTTTCCTTCGTATTCAGCGATACAGTCAGCTAAAAAATTGTGTTATCCTCCTTGCGACAGTATTAAAATCACTGAAATTTCAGCTGAAGTTAAATTAAAAGCACTTCTTGACCATACTGTTCAACGTCTAGTTATTGTTATTGTTACTTTGCCTGAAACAGAATTATCAAATTGTTGCTTACAATAAAGATGATGATGATGATGACGATGATGATGATGACGATGATGATAATGATAATAATAGAGATTACATTTTATAATTCTGGTGTAAGAAGCCCAAAATTTCAAATATTTACTTATATTGAATATAGAAACAACAACAATTTTTTATAAATTTGTCTTATGTATCATATGTTTCATCTATGTAAAAAAATACTTTACATTCATTTTGATAGCTCAAGAGAATTAATCGCCGTTTTCAATGGTGAATACCCCACTGTCCTTCAGAACCACAATATCCCCCTCGACTAAACTCGGCGACTGACGAAACCATTTACTACGGCGTTGTAGACTAACTAAATATTCATCGCGCCAGCGATGCCAGAAATGTTGCCTAATGAGAGTGATAATTCGCCAGCGTTGTTGAAGCGTACCAGTGAAAACTTCAGCATCCGGTTCAGGAAGTCCTTTCAAAGGCTCTCCAATGATGAAATGACCTGGCGTCAAAATCTCGAAATCAGTAGGGTTGGATACATTCACACATAGCGGTCGCGAATTCACGCAGGCTTCGACCTTGATCAACAAGGTACAGAATCCTTCGAAGGTAAGCAGCGTCTCTCCGAGTGCCCTCTTCAGATGGTACTTCACTCTCTTTATGCCGGTCTCCCAATACCCGCCCATATGGGGAGCATTCGGAGGGTTGAAATGCCAAGTAATACCGGCATCAGCGAAGTATGACGAAACAGTTTGGTCAGCCATGCAGTGATCGAACATCAAACGAGTGGTCTTATCAGCGCCGACAAATTTGGTTCCATTATCGGAATATATGTCCTTGCAATATCCTCTACGATTGACAAAACGTTTAAAAGTACCAAAGAACGTATCCGAGGAAAGATCTCCAGCAAATTCCAGATGCATGGCACCTGTGCACATATAGATGAAAGAGCATATGTACCCTTTGGTTGATTTCGATCCACGTCCATATGCGAATTTGTAATTGAACGGGCCGGCGAAATCAACAGCGCTTCGAAGGAAGCAACGACTGTATGTCGTGCGACAACGCAGCAGTTCAGCCATGAACTGTTGACGGGAAGGTGAATTTAATCGCTTGCACCTTACACAATTACGATAAATCTTGCGAATTAGATTTCGAGAGCATATGACCCAGAATCGGCGTTGCAGTACAACTTGCATTATCTGAGGGCCGGCGTGCAATGTGTTGCGATGAATGTCAGTAACGATGAGGTGAGCGAGCGGCGTCCCCTTCGGCAAAACAATCGGATGTTTAGTGTAGTTTGCGATGGCGGCTTTTTTTATGCGGCCACCTACTCGAAGCAGTCCATCACCATCCAAAAAAGGTTGCAAACGGAGAAGGCTACATCTTAGGGGAATCGGTTTTTTCGCTCTACAAAGAGAAAGTTCATTAGAAAATGTATGCCATTGAACATACCTAATTAATGCGTGTTCTGCTTCCTTTAGTTCGATGTAGGTAAGAGATCCAGTTGACAACGTAGCTGCTTTATTTTTGGCTCGCATGTTAGCGACGAAGCGCCTGACCTAAGCGATGACTCTTCTCAGCTTTGCGTAAGTGGAATACCTCGTGAGCAGGTCCCAAAACTCTTTTGTTTGAACGATGTTTGCCGCCAGACTGCGGCTCTTGAATTCCAGTTCGGTTGGGTGTTGTGACGTTTGATGCTTCCATTCACTTTTAGCGCTACGCAACCAATGAGGACCATGCCATCACAAGGGATATGCAAGCAGATGCGACGGCGTAACGCCTCTAGAGGCACCATCAGCTGGATTGTGCTCTGAGCATACGCGTCTCCAACGTTCAGGCGGCAAAACCTCTTGCACATCAGCGACGCGGTTAGCAACAAAAGTTGACCATCGACTTGGATGGCCTTGCAACCAAGCAAGGGTGACAGTAGAATCCGTCCATTTCTTCTAAATCGAATCCGAGACTTAACTGAATCTGTTTTACTAATTTCGCTCCTAGGTGGGCTGCGCATTATTCCAAGCGTGGTAGACTATGGCTTCTTAAAGGTGCGACCTTAGTACGAGCGGCGATAAGGACTAATTCACTATCACTGTTTGGATAGAGCGTGCAACAATACAATGCGGCGGCGTAAGCTCGCTCCGAAGCGTCAGTGAAAACATGTAATTCAGTGTGTAAAGATGCTTGCCTGTTCCTAGCCAACGACTGATTCGTAGGTATGACTGATTCGTAGGTTGTGAGGCTCACGGACGCGCGAGGGCAACCCCTAATGGTAGCTGTGGCATACATGGCCCACGACAAGCCGGCACCACCAGCGGAGGTGCAGACACTAGTGGAGGCAGCCCGCATCGTAAAATGTGACTTGCTGTTGGGGTGTGATGCCAACGCCAGGCACACACTTTGGGGCAGCAGCGAAGACAACAAAAGGGGTGAGTCTCTCTTCAATTTTATCCTAGATTATAACCTTAGTGTTTGCAACTTGGGTAACTCTCCTACCTTCAGCTCAGAGAGCTTTCAGGGGTGGGAGGAAGTACTCGACGTAACTCTGCTACTCGACCAGACTAATTTGAACATTGAGGGTTGGAGGGTGTCCGAAAAAAAGTCTTTCTCGGACCACAAATATATCATGTTCAGTGTTGACACACCGGTGTGTACTCCAAAAAAGTTTAGGAACCCTCGGAAAACGGACTGGAACAGATACGAGAGAATCGTGAGGTCCCAATTCCAAAGGTTTCCAAAGTCTAGCATTTTCCATTTCCGTGTTAGAGAAGAGAGCCAATCGGCTCGAAAAAACTCTTACTAGGGCATTTGACCAATCTTGTCCGATTCGTCACGAAAGGAAACCAATTCCACCGTGGTGGAACACGGAGCTTTCTGAGTTGAGGAGGGAGACCAGAAGGGTCTTTAATGAGTCCTTTAGGACCAAGGTTTGGCAGCCATACAGGGAATGTCTGCGCAAGTATAAACGAGCTATTAGATCTGCCAAGAGGCAGTCCTGGCAAAACTTCTGTTCTTCGATAGAGAACGTTAAGGAAACGGCCAGGCTAAGCAAAGCTCTTGCCAAGGGATATTCACCCCCGACGCTTTTACACAGACCGGATGGGACAGCCACAGATTCAGTGGCAGAGTCATTGGAACTCTTAACGTCCACTCATTTCCCCGAATGCGTTGTGACCGCACCCAGGGTGCTACCAGTTCGAAGTCCTAAGGCGAGAGCGGTCGCCCAAAAGGTGATCTCTAGGGAGGTGACCCGCTGAGCTATCAGCTCTTTCTCCCCGTACAAAAATCCCGGTCCAGACCGAATTCTACCCATCATGCTACACAGAATGGGGGAAGACGTAATGGACTGGCTTCGAGAGCTCTTCGTCAGCTGCATAGCACTGAACTATGTACCCAAATCATGGCGAAAAGCCAGGGTGGTATACATACCAAAGGCAGGCAAAAGAGGGCATGTCCTTCCGAAGGACTTTAGGCCAATTAGCCTGACTTCGTTTGTGTTAAAAACGCTCGAGCGCGTACTGGACACGTATATAAGAGGAAGCCTGGAAGAGAACCATCTATCCGCGGCTCAACATGCATACATCAAGGGTAAATCCACCGAGACTGCTCTGCACGAGGTCGTGAGGACCGTGGAGAGATCTCTGTTGTTTAAAGAATATACCCTGGCGACGTTTCTTGACATTGAAGGAGCATTTAATAACGTGGATAAAGAGGCCATAGTTAACTCCCTGCTAGACCTGCAGGTCGAGGGTTGCATCTGTTTGTGGATCTCAGCTCTGCTAAGTAGCAGACAGATCCAGGCTGAACTCGGCAACTCGAGTGTCACACGATATGCAAAGAGGGGGACACCCCAGGGAGGGGTATTATCTCCATTGCTATGGCTTATTACTTTGAACCCCATACTGATGACTCTTAACCGGGGTGGGGTCAAGGTGGTTGCGTACGCCGATGACATCATCATTATGGTGACAGGGCCCTTCCTAGATACAATCAGTGACATTTTGGAGGGTGCTCTGAGGACTCTGAGCAGCTGGGCCGCTCGATGCGGGCTGGGGATTAATCCTACCAAAACAGAGCTGCTACTGTTTACAAGAAAGTACAAGGTAACCCCATTTCGACTGCCAAAGCTCAACGGTAGCGAGCTCAGGCTATCCTCAGAAGCTAAATATCTTGGAGTCATATTGGACACCAAAATTAGCTGGAAAACTAATATACATGAGAGGGCCAAGAAAGCACTGGTAGCGTACTACTCGTGCAGCAGACTCTTCGGTAAAAAATGGGGCCTACAACCGAAGATGGTTCGTTGGACCTATACAGCGATAGTTCGACCAATTCTCGCGTACGGAGCACTGGTGTGGTGGCCGGCGCTAGAGAAGAACCACAACATCAATAGACTTAGTGCAGTGCAGAGGGCGGCGTGTGTCGGGATCACGGGGGCCTTGAGGTCCTGCCCTTCTGACGCTTTAAATACGCTTCTTCATCTGCTGCCGATTGAATCTTTTATTAGACGGACGGCCGCTTCTAGCGCATTGAGACTGAGAGAATCATCCCAATGGGCGGAAAGACCTTACGGACACAGTAACATCCTCACGAAGGTTTCGATGGACCTAAGGGGGGATACGGACTACACAAACGAATGTGCCGACTTTGATGTTAAGTTTTCCAAGCTCTTTCCCTCCAGAAGGGAATGGGAGCGTTACGCATCCTTGTTTACAAACGTAGAAACCTCCCTATACACAGATGGTTCAAAGATGGACTGTAGTGTTGGGGCAGGTATTTACTGCAGGGATCTGGTAGTGGAAAAAGCTTTTCACCTACCAAATATATGCAGCGTCTTTCAAGCGGAAGTCTTTGCAATAGGAGAAGCCTGCAGGATTCCCTACAGCAAGAAATCCAGGGTAGGGATGTTTACATCTTTCAAGACAGCCAAGCGGCCATTAAGGCACTCACCAAGCCCATAGTCAAATCCAAACTAGTCAGAGACTGTAAAGAATTGCTAGGGTTGGTGAGCGGCCGGGTGGATCTTACCATCTGCTGGATACCCGGTCACGCGGGTATCAGCGGAAACGAGTCAGCTGACGAGCTGGCCAAGGTGGGATCCGCCATCACAGCCCGAAAGGGTGGCACCGCCTTTAAGTGCAAGGCTAAAACAGTTAAAGGATTATTTCCTGAGGAAAGCGGATAGTAGGTGGAGCAATCTTTCCAGCTGCAGAGTGGCTCGACAGATCTGGCCACGCTACAACTCCCACAGAACCAACGATCTGCTGCTAAATTCTCGTAGGAATGTCTCTAGGCTAACAGCCGTGATCATGGGTCACTGGCCAATTGGTCTACATTGGGAATCCCCCACAACCCTTTTTGCAGAAGCTGCAGGGAAATTAACGAGAGGGAAACACTCGAACACTTCCTCTGCGGCTGCCCTGCCTTGGCTTTTAAAATACTAAATTCCTTGGGAACAGTCTGATTAGCTCTCTAGCTGACCTGTCTGAGACAAGACTGAAATGCATCAAGTCCTATTTGGACGATGCGGGTTGGCTTTAAGGCCCAGTATCTTCTCCCACGCAGGGAAGACCCAGTCGAGGAGGCGACAACAAGACGGTACATAGTGCTACTTGAGTGTGCTCAGAGAGCACGCAGTCGCTGCTACCTACCCTACCTAGGTATGACAATTTGTGTAAATCTTGCCGGTGGGCTAGCCATTCCGTGACCACATCAGGTGCCACAGGTTCGTCCCAATCAACGCTAGCGCGCCATAGCTGTTGTAACCATATTTTGGTACGTATGGTGCACGGAGAGATTAGTCCGAGCGGATCGAATATCCGACTCGAGTCTAAAAAAAAAAGCCTTTTTGTCAGTATTGGAGGTAATGCCTTCAAATTTACCGAGATTGAAAGAGAGCCATCGTCAGTATTCCACGTTATGCCCAACGTGCGTATTTCATGCCCGTCAGCCAAAAGGTGTGAAATCTGCTTGAAAGCGTGTGGTATCTCCGCCCTCAGTCCATTGCAAATTGTCGCACATTTCCGTAGCTGAAAGCCACCACTAGAGAGAACGTGCGAGACATCTTCTCGCAACGTTGCTAATTTTTTAGCCGAAGATGAGCCTGTAAGCAAGTCATCCATATAAAACTCGCGAGTAATGACTGCTACGGCTTCTGGATAGCCGTTGTTCGCGTGTGCGGCAAGTTGATGCAGCAAGATGAGATGCTGCGGCGACGCCGTATGGCACGCCTAGTAAGCTGTAGTCTGAGATCGAATCAGTCGAGGTGTCTCTCCATACTATGCGTTGGTAGTCAACATCCTCCTTTGCTACATACACTTGTCTGTACATCTTCTCTATATAACCTGTTATTGTGTAGCGATGCATTCGAAAACGCACGAGTACCGAGGACAGGTCTTGCTAAAGTTGAGGACCTACCATTAATGCGTCATTTAGCGAATTTCCTGTAGACGTCTTTAGATGCGTTGAATACCACTCTCAATTTGGTGGTAGAGCTCGTGTCTTTTACAACAGCGTGATGCGGCATGTAGTATGCTTTTGATGAAACGGCATGAACTAGTTCCATATGACCCATATCCAACAACTCTTGCATAAAGGCTGAATACTGAACGCGCTGCTGTTCGTTGATCGAAAATAGCTTTTCTATTCGCAGAAGGCTACGTAATGCTGCTGTTCGTGATTCTCCTAGCAACGCGGTTTCCTTAAGTGGAAGACGCACGATATAGCGGCCGTCTTCAGCGCGACGACAAGTTTTGCTAAAATGATCTTCGCAAAGTTTCTCTTCTGGTGTGAGGTGGTTCTTCGTTGGTAACTCTTCCAACTCCCAAAATTTGCTGATCATTTGCACATGTTGAGCGTCACACTATGGCTCATCTGCCGGCAAAACGTTGCAAAAATCAAAAATTTCATGATTCCATCCAGGGATTACAAAAATGTAACTTTCATTCAATTCGGATTAGTAGTTTGGGAGGTAGAGCCGCTCAAAGTTGACAATTTTTCGGCATCGAGAAAAATGTGTATTTTTGGTTTTTTTGTCATCTGTAAGATTGATTTGTATGTAAATGAAGCGACCAATCAGTAACTTGTTGGTTTTTTCTAAAAGGAACGTTAATTGTTAATATAATGAAAATAAAAAATGTTTGTTTTGTCTTAAAAGTTGTTCGATCTACCGATTGCTCGAGAAGTCTATATTTCGACCTTTTTTCCAACATTCGTGCTCCTTTTTGTTGATGGTTTGCTGCATGTCGTTGTAGTAGCGGTTGCAGCAGTTGGTGGTAGCATTTCAAGTGAACGTGCTCGAGTTTCTAAAAATTCTCGTTACTCTTCAAATAATGGCAGTTGATAGTTTATAAGAGACAACTCCCATTGCTTACACGTCTCGAATGCTAATTTGGATACCGTCAGATGCACCAACCAATCGTCCCAAAATCCACGGGTCGACCTAGAGCTCGTAGCTCGCCTACGTGCTGCAATGTAGCATTCAGTACATGCTTGATCGCCTTGCTAGAATCCTTGCCAGCCTTCTCGATCGCGAATATAGCCTTGAAATGGCCGTCTACGATGACCCGCATGACTTTGTAGCGTGTAATCAGCAAGCTCCACGCTTCCTTGTAATTTGCATCCCGTATTGCCAAATTGCTGACGAGCCGCAATGGCTCGCCGATTAGACAACCTCGTAAATAATGTAACCTTTGTCCGTCTGAAAGGCTCTCATTCGTGTGCACTAGTGCTTGGAAAGCGTCGTAGAAAGATAGCCAATCGGTAGGCTCGCCGTTGAAAGTGGGCAACTTCAATTTCGGCAATTGAACCGATGCGGACACTGTTGCCGACTGATTATTAGGACTAGCTTGTAAGCACAGATTCCCGAGGCGTTTGAAATTGGACTTCGCTAGGTGGTACCACTCTTCAGCTTGTATGCGCGACTGCTCTTCCATTTCAGCACACTCCTCACCACACAGTACTTCTACCTCCTGTTGAGCTCCACAAAAGCGTCGCCATTGCTCATCAAGTAGCTCCACGTGCGTTTGGATGGCTTCAATATTCAATTCAAGAAAGCCGCATTTGCTTATTTGCAAATATCGTTTTAAGGCATTCAATGCGGAGTCGCGGATCTTTACTTGTGACATTTCGCAATAGTAATGTAATCGAGACAAAATGAATGAACGTTTGAAAACGACGAGAAATGTTCGTCACGTGATTTCCTTGCAGTGAGGTTAGGTTCACGTCAAGTCAGCGTAGTTTCTTCAGCTGTAAAACGTGAGCTTTAATTTATATTTTCGCGGTATGAATGACCAGGAATGGTTTCTTTTATGTTATTTCAAGCCAGCGCGGAGTAGCCGATCCGGCTCGAAGGACCAGAAATGTTGCGGTTGTTTGCGGAAAATGTGGATTAAGCGGTTTATGCGGTTAGATCTTTATTCTGAATGTGAACTTTTACAAATTAGACTTAGAACCAGCCGAAAAAAGAGAACAAGTAAGAACGGCGGCATTGCCAGCATAACATTTTAGGTAATTTGCTATAATGGAGCCAACAGATACCTAGGTCTTTGATCACAGGAAAAGAAGAAAAAAGAACGGAGGCAGGAAAAGGAAAGGAAAATTTCAAGGAAATATAGAACAATGTTTTAACGGAAGAAAAAATTTACTAACTTGAAATGATATTCCTGACAATCATAACAGCAACAGCCACGCAAATTAAACACATTCAGGAAATAACGACAAATAATGGATTCGCTATAATCCAGCAGGGAACAACAGAGCTTCCTGTGGATTACGAGAAATTTATCGTTTGTATCAACAACGCATACGATAAACTAGAAAAACAGGATATTCTTTAAATACTTACCTCCAGACAAATCCCATTACTAGATATTTGAAATTAGCTGATGGAGAACGAAAACTTTTCCACCTGAAACACAAACGGGGTCTAATAAATCTGGCAGGCAGCGGACTCAAATTTCTTTTCAGAACATTAGATTGGGAAGACGGGAAAATAATAAATAATAGATTATCGGTACTAGAATCGGAGCTAATCTCGCAAGCTAACGTAAATAATATACTGAATCATGCTAACCAAGAAAACGCACTCATAAAGGAACTTAGCAATATAACTAACGTTCTTCAAGACAGATTAACAAAAAAGGTCGCAATGGATACATTCTTAAATAATGTCAAGTCCTACTAAGATCACCTCAAAGACATTCAATTAGGTCTAACATTAAGTAGGTAAGGCATATTCAACCCCAAAATAATAGAATTAAATAAACTGTTGAACATAACTCCGCGACAACTCGAGTATACTAAGACATCATTATGGCAACGAGAAGATATTTTGTATTTTGTACTTTATGTTCCTCAAAATATGACGGAATTCCCTCTAATAAAAATAATTCCTATACCGTCAGTTTTGGAAAACATTGAATTATATTGTAACATGACTTCGCAAGTGACGCAAAAAGATAATGTAATTTTTGAAATAAAAATATAAAAAATCGTAAATATAAACGATAACTGTTTGAAAAATTTACTCAATAGAAACAAGAATTCAGTCACCTGTAAATTTGTCTATAATGACAAATTATGGTGATGGGCGCGAGGTCGTTGAATGTTGTGCTGCAGTTAAAGGAGTTGCGTGTCATAAGTTGCAGAGCGCATAATGCGGTTGACAACGCTAGGCTGTATTGCGTCACTGCAGTTTTTCACAGCTAACGTGCTGTTGTGGCACACAGCTAAAGTATATTCCTGAAGGTGAAGTACTTGACTGCCGCAACTTGACTAAGTTTCGGAATAGGGTAACTTATTAAAAAATTTATTACATCGGGTACGCCTAGGCACTACTTGCTTTTCGCAAACAAGAATGAACCGACCGGCACAATTTTCCAAAACGAATTGAAATGTTCAGCGATCACTACATTGTCGCAATACAGTTACGCCGACGCAAAGGATAGACTGCGCTCACAGATCACGTATGTGGTGAGAGCGTTGCATTACAAGCGAGAACGTAGTTTTATGTGTTGCGCTCTCTGGTTGCGCTCATTGCAGCGAGTCTGCGTTAGCACACTGCTGCGGCGTGGGATGATTGGGAGATGAAGACGATGTTCTGTTGTTGTTGTTGCGCTGGCGAAAAGCTGAAATTGTAAAACAATTTCTATTTTCTAAACATTTTTCTATTTTTGCACGGCGTCGCATATTGCTCCCGAACTCACTGCTGACTGCAGTGTGCGCGAAATCATAGAAAATAAATTAAAATATATGATCCTGACTTATATGATCGCTACAAGCAATAAAAAATAAATAATAATAAGTAATCAACAAAGACAATCAAAAAGGGAAATGGAAAGAAAGGAAGACGTTTTTATTAGCCCACAATAATTTTAAAAGTCCCGTTGTTTGGAGTTTTTTTTACGGCCCACATATAATTCTTGCGTAAAAGAACTAAAATTAAAAAATCTTGGATTTTAAATTTACTGTCCCATTATTCGTCACTGAACCATTCTGAATTTAAATTCTTGCATTAGTCGCATATATGTACATACATACACTATGATCAATAAGTACCGGGACTGTGTCAAAAAAACAAAATTGTTTTATTCTTCTGGTAAATTTATTTTATCGCCTTCAAAATAAGCCCCATCTGAAGCAATACACATATGCCAACGCTTAATCCAATCGTCCATGCACTTCTGGTAAGCCGAAGCAGGTATGGCCTTCAGCTCTCGCGTCGCATTTTCTTTTATGACCTCTATGGACTCAAATCTCTTTCCACGAAGCGGTAACTTGAGTCGGGAGAACAGGAAAAAGTCACATGGTGTCATATCTGGAGAATAGGGATGATGATCGATGATATTCACACTGTGTTTGTTCAAATAATCGCGAATAAAGTGTGCTTTGTGAGACGGCGCATTATCGTGGTGCAAAATCCAGCTGTTATCGGCCCACAAATCCGGTCATTTTCTACGAATAGCATCTCTCAAACGCTATAAGAGATGTTAAGATCGTTAGAAATCTCTCTGAGGCTCACATGACGATTTTCAAGCACGATTTCCTTCACAATTTCAACATTTTCGTCGGTATTCGATGTTGAAGGACGTCCAGAACGAGGAAAGTCTTCGACCACTTCATGACCACTTTTGAACATTTTATACCACTCGAACGCTCTGGTTCTTGATAGAGCAGACACCCCAAATGCTTTCTGCAACATTTTAAGCGCATTGGCACAAGAAATTTCGTTCTTAAGACAAAATTTCAAACAAATACGTTGATCAACAAAATTATCCATTGTAAAATGCGACGAAGTACAAAAAGTTGACTGACGCTAACAACTGCCAAGCAAAAACTAATGATGCAATCCCGCTCAAAATTTGACACAGATGTCAGTTAAGGTCCTACCGACCTAAAAAAAATTTGTTTACCTGCATCGGGCAACGGCGGAAAATTTAAAATACACAGTCCCGGTACTTATTGATCATAGTGTATATGCCTCAATACCGACTTTTTTAGGCTCCGACTGAAAAGTTGTGAAAAAAAACAATCAGCCACACAAAAAAGCATACACACAAAAACTACAAGAACAAAAATCATTAGCTTTGTTTTGAATCACGTTCGCTGAAACGACGATCGTTGCGCTGGCAAATTGATGTCCCTTTGCTGGCGACAAATAAATGCAGAAATTCGCACCAAAAATGATTGAGCGACCAAAGCACCAACCAGTCAATGTACACACATGGGCGTATCCAGGAATAAATTTAGAAGGGAGGAATAAATACATTTGAAAATTCATATTAGGGGCGCAAATACCGATCCGTTTCCCCTACCCTGATACGCCCATGTGTACACAGGTGAAGCGGGGCACTTTCATTTCATGTGTGGTTGTTGGGTGAGTGTGCTTCAGTTTTTTTGTTTTTTTTTTACAGGCATATAATCTTTTGCATGCCAAGTAGGAACACATTCATTTTAAGCATTACACAATAAATAGGTACTATATTATTACAATGTTTTAATAATTTACAAAGAAAAATCTTAATTATGTGTAAGTGAAAGTAGAGAGATAGGGTAAAGAGTGAGAGAAAAGTTTGAAATGTTAGAAGAGTAGATGCTTAAAGTTACCACTACCCGAAATACATTTGATAGCACTAGGAAGCGAGTTCCAAGACCAAGACCAGAAGAATGGCGCTAACGAAAAATAGCCTACTGGAGTTTTTGAAATTATGGTTAGGAATTAGGAGATTGTAGTTTCGACTTGACTTGCAAAACAGAAGTTTTTCAAAAAGGTAGCTGGGACGCTTCGTGTGTATAAGTTTATGTAAAAACATACAGTCTCGTGCTTCTAAGTAGCTTTTGAGGTCAAGGCCACGCAACTGTCTACTATAGGGTGTTTTTTTTAGAGGTTTGTTTTTCGAATAGAGATAAAACTGGCATTTTGTGGTCAAATCTGGCAACTCTAATGTCATTTATGTTCAGTTTGGTTTGCCATTTCATCATGAACAGGTTGACAAAAGAACAACGCTTGCAAATCGTGCAAATTTATTTCGAAAATAATGGTTCAGTTCGCGAAGTTTACCGCAAGCTCCGTCCATTTTATGGTCGACATAATCGTCCATCAGAGCAATTAATTCGGTTAACCATGGGTCGTTTTCGCACTACGTTTACTCTATGTGATAATACGCATCCGCAGAGACGTCGAACAGTGCGCACCGAAGAAACAATTGCCGCTGTAGAGCAAAATGTTGAAGAGGACCCGAATGAATCGATTCGCCACCGTGCACAGCAATTGGAGCTTTGTCCATCAACTTTATGGAAGATTTTGCGCAAAGATCTTGGCTTGCGACCTTACAAGATCCAGCTTGTGCAAGAATTAAAGCCGCGAGACCATGCAATGCGTCGTGATTTTGGTGTATGGGCCGAAAATGAGATTGATCTCGATGCTGATTTTCATCGCAAAATTTTGTTCAGTGATGAGGCTCATTTTTGGTTGAATGGCTACGTCAACAAGCAAAATTGCCGCATTTGGAGTGAAGAGAGTCCACATGAGACCCTTGAGACGCCATTACATCCACAAAAACTGACTGTTTGGTGTGCTCTATGGGCTGGTGGAGTCATTGGGCCATACTTCTTCCGAAATAATGCTGGAGAGTCAGTTACCGTTAATGGAGACCGGTATAGAGCCATGATAACCGACTATTTTGTTCCCGAATTGGATGGCATGAATGTGGATGAGTTGTGGTTCCAACAAGACGGCGCTACATGCCACACAGCGCACGTCACAATCGATTTATTGAAGGAAACATTCGATGAGCGCATAATTTCGCGGAATGGACCTGTCAATTGGCCACCAAGATCGTGTGATTTGACACCATTGGATTATTTTCTTTGGGGATATGTGAAGTCGCTCGTCGTATATAAGAAGAAAAGTGATCCCCTTTTTTTAAGCCATAGACGTAACGTGCAGCATTGTTGTAGGCAATAAGCAGTTTATGTTCCGACCTAGAATCAAGTTTGCTGGAAACAACTTCCGAATATATAATTATGGGTAAAATTAGCTGTAGAACCAGTTTTCGTCTTGTCTCACAGGGTACGAATGCAGCAGTCATTCTAAGATTTCGTAACGTCAAGTATATTTTGCTTACGACCGAGTTTATGTGGTCCTCACAAGACAACGAGGACTTGATCCTGAAGCCAAGGTTAGTGATCCGGTCCACGAACTGCAGCTGAGAACCATTGAGAGAAATTGGAGGAACATCACAAAAGGAGAGCGGTGACTTGGAAATCGGAAGAACATAGGACTTTAGTGGATTAAGTTTGAGTTGGTTCTCGCAGGCCCATCTATAAATGGCGCATATGTCTTCATTTACCCTCACACATAAGTCCTCAACAAGACCTACAGGCCTAGACAGATAAAGTTGGATGTCATCCGCATATGCATGCATAGTATGGTATTCTTATGTCGTCCAGGACTTTGATAATAGCTGTGAAACAACTATGCGCAGGACGGAAACCTGACTGATGGGGTGACATTAGTGCAAACATGTCAATGTGACTAGAGATCTGCTCAGCCATGAGAGATTCGAAGACTTTGGAGAGTGAGGACAATATGCTGATAGGTCGGAAGTCAGCCGGATGAGAAGCAGCTGATTTCTTCGCCAGAGGAACAATTGTAGCCACCTTCCAAATTTCCGGGAAACACGAACTTGTGAAGCAGTGATTTATTATATGCGTGAGGGGACCAAGCACATAGGGAAGAATGAGCTTAATAAATTTGATGGCAATCCCATCCTCACCAACAGCATTTGCTTTTATTTTACTGATGCAGCGAGTCACATCAAGTTCACTAACAGTGTCAAACTGAAAGCTACAAGGGGAGACGGTAAGTCTATCTAGTGAACACAGGTTAAGCGTGCAGCAAGACGAGCTAGACACAGAACTAGCAACAAAGTAATCATTTAGTACATCAGGGTCAAGACACCAGGTATCCGAATTTTTGCTGCACACTCCGACACTTTTCAGGTTATTCCAAAGCTGTTTGGGCGGTAGAGAAGGACGTAGTTTAGAGCTACAGAAATTCTTTTTGGACTTTCTGAATATAGAAACAGCTTCATTCCTAGCCCTACGGTGCATCTCCCAATTGTAGTCAGTTGGATTTCTCTTCCATTTGCTATAGGTTTTATGACGCTTCTTAAGGCCAGTTTCACTGCAGCAGTAAACCAAGGGCAGCTGCCATTGATAACACAACGTGTACGTATTGGCACATAAGTGTCAAAACAATTGGGAAATCTTATCAATCAGGATATTTAATTTATCATCAACTGAAGAGTACCACCAGCATTCAGACCAATCTACAAGTGACAAGTCATTCAACAAACAAACAGGATCAATGGACCTATAATCACGGAAGGAGAGAGTATTTTCAACAGTAACAGTATTAAACATAATATTCAGAGTACAAAAAATGAGATCATGATCAGAGATAAATGATATTTGGTCGAACAACAACAGTGAAATGATCAGAGATAAATGATATTTGGTCGAACAACAACAGTGAAGAAGTATCAGAGACAACAAACATATCCAACAGGCTAGGACAGGCATTGACCGCAAACCTGGTTGGGATCACAGTATTAACTACACTAAGGCCTACCTCAGCCACGCTATCAAGAAACTTGCAGGCAAGGCTATCATTGGCAAGAGTATTAATATTAAAATCACCACATAAAACAAAATGATCATAATCTATCGCATAACAGGATAATGAAGCAAACAAAGGGTCCAAGCTACAGTTACGGCTAGGATTGTAGACACAAGAAAGAAACACTTTAGTTTTATTGTCAAAGATTTCAATGTTCAGAAACTCCACCTCCGATCCAGAAGACTTACTCAGTACATTGACCTTCAAGTCAGCTTTATAAAGCAACTCCCCCCCTCTCTTGCCTGATCTATCATTACGGAAAAGTTTATAATTTTTTAACATTAGGTAAGAATCATTCACATCATTCTGAAACCAAGTTTCAGAGACACAGATAACATCAACAGAGGAGTTCTCAAAGGTGTACCTAATGCAGTCAAGTTTGAAATCATTTAAACTGCGTGCATTAAAGTGAACGATTTTTAGCCCCGAGTGCTGCTTGCACAAAATACTGATTAAAGTTTTATAATTATCGCTTGCGCCAGAGTTTGTACTATTAATATTAAGCATAATAAAAATAAATATAAGTTGCACAACAGGTGATTGAACTAAAAGCATCCAGTTTCGGAAATATAGACAGCACTAAGACTGTAGAGAAGGCAAGGTGTACAAATAGGTTGAAAAGGAAAAAGAGAAAGACAAAGAGAGGATGAGAGAGAACAAAAAAGAGATAGACAGTAAGAGTAGGCAAAATTGAGGTTAAAACTACAACTAAAGCAGAGTATAATAATAATAAATAGATATAATATACATATATTTAATCGTAAAGTACAGCTCGGCCAAAAAAAAACCCATGCTTAACAACGCGTAGACCCACATTTCTATAATCGGTACCCTATCTTCCGTTTTCTCGCCTCTAGCTGATTAAGATACACAGGGCATTCTCTACTCGTTGAAGAACGATTTTCGTCAAGACCTAAGCTCCGAGTTTGATTCGCGCGAATACAATTTATACATTTATTTATCGCCTCTTTGCTGCAATCACTAGTTTTGTGTTCTCCCAAGCATTTCGTACATGTTTCCTTGTTCTTACAATTTGCCGCCTTATGGTTAAAGCCCTTGCACTTAAAACAACTCAGGACATCCACACCATCATAAATCTTGCAGGTTTCCCACCCTACATACACTCTTCCAGCCGCAAGGAGTTTAGGAAACGACTCTGCACCACTCTGTTCTCTCACCCGCTTGCTTATTCTTAGGGTTAATAATTAATTTCAGTTCATTCTACTTCTGGAATACTTTTTCACTTGTGCCCTTTTTTCACTTCGCACCACATCCGCAAATGATGGGTTGGCACTACTGATTGTCCCACTATTATTGTTTACAGTTTTCACTGCACTCGCGTATTTTTTCGTGTTCGTTTTGAACCAATTTGGCTTGCTTCACCAAAATGTCCACCTGATCTCGTGTTGTACCCAAGTCAGCCACATTAACTTCACATTTATGTATGTTAAACTGCTTTAACAAATTCCACTCGTTCAGAGTACCGAGCTTCAATCGCCTGCAGCAAACTCATGATTTCAGCTTCATTTCTTTCAAGAGCACGCACAAACTCAGTTTTATATTCCTTGAGCTGATTTGCATTTCTTTCCACAATTTCGTTCACCCGTTGGAGCACCAAGTCAACATTATGGATGTAAAGGACACAGTCATCACACATAAATTTTATTTTTGCACATTCATCCAGCATCCTAAGGCTACATTGGTCTAAGGCACAGCATTTTGAAGCGGAGTGATATATTTTGCCACACACTCCTACACACCGCACGCCCGATTCACCACATATCGCGCCCTTGCACTTAGCGCACTCGGGCATTTCAGCCCAATTTTACATTTTTGACGATAACAGGCGCAACAAACAGGTATTGCAAAAGAAAAATGAGTCACTGTCTCTGTTTTAACCACTTTTAAAATTTTATGATAAATGGTTTTGGTAATTAAACAAGTTAATTCGCAGCTCAAAATTAAACGTCCAAACACGATTCTTCCTCTTCTTTTTGCACAGCCAATGAGCGCAAACTGAAGCGCTCGCTCTCCTACTGGCACCGCTCTTTCCCTTTTGTGGCTTCCCCCCGCACTACGAATCTCGTAAACAAAAATTTGAATTTTGGAGCTCAGATGCGCCTTCTATACACTTCATATTCTTTGGTACCGCATAATGTCGCCTTGGCAACGATGTGTATGTATCATGCCAAAGAAAATAAAGACTTCATATTCTTTGATCATACACAAGAATAATTTGTGCGCTGAAATATTGTTAGTGCCGATTCATTTATACCACAATTTTTCAACACATTAATTTCAGGTATAACTGATTAAAAATGTTTATAAAATAAAGCGTTAAATGTTAGGAAAAATTTTGCTTCCTCGCCCAGCCTCGAACCCGAGGCGAAATTTAAGAGGCCTTAAGCATCAACAGAGAAACTATCCGACTTATTCTTCACGAGGATTTGTGCAAAACAAAGGTCTGCGCAAAATTTGTTCCACACACATTGAACGAGGAGCAAAAATTAATGAGAGTCAGTCATTCTACAGACATCGTTGCAGCCGCAGAAAATGATCCAAATTTCCTGAAAACAATTGTTACGGGTGATCAAACATGGTGTTTCCAATACGATCCAGAAACCAAGCGTCAAAGTGCGGAATGGAAATCAAAAAACTCACCACAAGCCAAAAAAACACGAAAAGTTCCATCAAAAATCAAAACAATGCTCATCGATAGCAAAGAAATTATCCACAAAGAATTTGTTCCAACTGGTCAAACAGTTTTGAAGTTTTGAAGCGTTTGATGGCCAGAATCCGTCGTATTCGACCAGAATACCGCGATCCAAAAAGTTGGTCTCTGTTGCACGATAATGCACCGAGTCACATAGCACTCATTGTTCGTAAATTATTGGCTCGGAATCAGGTCTGTGTGTTGAATCATCCGCCGTATTCACCTGATTTGGCACCGTGCGACTTCTCTTTGTTCCCGAAACTGAAATTGAAAGGATGCAGGGCACTGGAGGAAATTCCGAAAAATGAGCTGGAACACGCGTTTGAATCACTATTAAATCGATGTAACAAGTATATTGAATCAGGAGGAGAATATTTCGAATAATTATATTGAAAAATTAGCAGATATCGTGTTTTAATTGTGTTTTCTAGAGGCAGTCTTAATACATAATTTTCGCACTGTGTAAATGTATATTATGTTGTAGTAAAGAATATCAGCAAGCAAGAAACGAAATTCCAAAATAATTCAATCCGGCAGAAGTTCTGAGTGAGCACATGCAGCTGTGTGCGTATAATAGCTTTGCGGAAAAAGCTGTAATTCTGAGCAGTGCTGCCGTTTTCAATTTTTCTTCAGTAGTATAAATTATAATTTTTGGGTAGTATTTATCGACTTCGAGTAGTACACATGCATATTTTCTTAACAGTGTAAAAAATCGCAAGGATTCATCAACTACTAAATCAGATACTAAGTTTCAAAACACATTAAGAATTTTATTTACATATACAAAAGTGAAAGAAACAATGTAATTCAGTTACAAAAATGTATGTAAACAAATTTTATATGTTTTTATTATATAGTAATTTTTTTGGCGGCTCCCATTTCTCCGCAAAATGTTCCCCTAATAAACTTTTCGAAGTTAAATCGAGTGAAGAGTAGCGTTTAGTAAACAGTTTCTTTTCTAATCTTTAATTAAATTTACTTCGGACTACTATGCGGAAACGCAATTACAGTACCAATAAACTGCCGAAGGAGCGGAAACATATACCCTGTTTATTCAACAGCTCAAGTTGCTTTCTGTCAATACGCATCGACTCAATACAGGTGATGTACACGCAGTTTTTTGAGCATTTTCAACTAAAAAACAAGCAACACTAACAGGTAATTTTCATTCAGACGTCAAAAAATAGGAAAAACGAAAATATAAAAGCATACTTTTCAAACCTTCTGCAGTCAATTCGCTTCTGAAATCAATGTATAAACACCTGGCTCGAAAGCATATCGAGTCAATGCGAATCGACTGGGACCGTCGGTAATAAATTCATTAATACCGTTTTTTTCGAAACTTGACTCAAGTTCCAAATTTAGCAATGCCATCCATTCCAGAGCTTCTACATTCTGTTCTTCAATTAAAAGTTAGAATCTTTCAATTAGGGGAACTAGTGTGGGAGATACATTTTTTTGATTTATACTTTCCAAGCACCCTTAACTCAATGATGTCTTAAGTCGACCTAAGCGATTATCGTTTTTGACCACAGATTTAATAATACTGTTACGAAAATGACTTCTCTAAGTTCGTTTTGGATTGTGCTTGAAAATAAAACAACTTCAATTATTCAGCGCAAAACGCATTCCAATACCAGCTATCACTTTATTTACAAATTTACACTTGTTGGTCTTTACACTACTACTATTGCATGTTTCCCCTCTGCTTGCTCGAATCAGACTCGACTCTGCGCTGCACACTGCTGCCTTTTATACCTGTCTGGTTATCGCGCCGACTGTTCTAGCACATTCCAATTGGACAATGCTCGACCATTTTCGCACAGCCCATCACCTTCGCGAACCATCCTTGCCATATCGGATTTATAACAAGTTTGCCGTACTCTAAAGTGCGTGCCTAAAAGTATGCCCGTAAAAGCATTCATGCATAGCACAGCAACAGAATGCCTCATCGTTACACTGCCCACCACTTAGACTTGTTCGTGCCGAACAAGTGCCGAGGCTCCGCCGTAGTAAGACGCCAGGCGCTCCAAATGGACTACTTTCAGCCTAGCGTTTCTATTGCCGCAGCGTTGAACCCTGTACACCACATCATTAATCTTTGTCACGACTTTGTACGGTCCTTCCCATGATGTTTGAAGTTTTGGAGACAACCCTTCCTTCCGCGGCGGGCTGTTGAGCATTATCAGATCGCCTTCTTGGAACCCTGCTGCGTTAGCCCGTAGACCATATCTGGCTTTTAACCTGTTGCCGACTAGTTGTGTGCGGCTCCGCGATCTTCTCATCGGCCCTTTCACCGCCGAACACCGATCACAGCCTCTGATACACTTGGCGACAGACTCCTGGCATCCTACCCAATAGAAACGCCTTCTTATCTTGGCGACAGTTTTTGCGATGCCTAGGTGCCCTCCACTGGAGTCGTTATGGTTTGCCTCGATGACATCGTCGATCCGGCCTTTCGGGACCACTATTAGGGATTTTCTGGCCCTGCCATCCCTGCTCTCCCACTCGCGGTATAGGCAGCCATCCTTCAGACGTAGACTTTGCCACTGTGCCCAGTAAGCCTTCGCGATCGGGCTCTCACCAGCCATCTCCTGCCAGTCCGGCCGTACTCTCTGTCGTTTGCCTTTGATGATTTTTGCGAGATCCGTATCCTCGCGCTGGTCCTTCTGTAACCTTCCCGCAAGCCAATCTTCTTGTAGAACTCTTACCGTCCGAACATCCACAATTTGTCCCTTGTTTTCGGCTTGCGAATCATGCCTGCGCTCGGTTTTGCAATAATGGTATGGCAGTGCGTCAGCCCTTCTTGGCGACGTCTGCTGTCCGGAACGCTTCTCTTGCAGATGGCAGTCTCGTGTTATGTGGCCTGGCTTGCCACATCGCCAGCAACTGACTTTCGATGAAACAGCCCGCGGCCTCGCTGGTGCCTCTGAACTCACTGTCTGGCTTTGCGTGACACGTCCAGATTGTGCTCGACGCCTTTCCGCAGATGAATGTCGAGAACTTCCTCTCCAGGCCGCCTCATACGTCAATGCGCTTATCACCGTCTCACGGAATGTCGGCTTCATCATCAATGTACTCAGACGTGTCTCCGGGTCAAGAATGCCTTCGATAAACGCCTCAATCTTCAGCCTTTCCAAAACTTCCATGCTGAATTCTGGGTAGGACAGTGGTACCAGCCGCTCAATATCTGCCGCGTACGCCTGCAGCGCCTCATCGGCTCTTTGTCTACGGTTCTTCAGCTCGCAGTAATACAGCATTTTGTTGTGCTCGTCACTGTTTTGGCTGCCAGCGCCCTTATGATGGTCTCATAATCACCTCTCAAGCCTTCCGGAACTGTTTTTATTACCTCAGCCGCAGGACCTCTTAAAGCCAGTATCAGTCTCCGACCTTTCCTAACATCGGTCCACTGACTCTCCAAAGCAGCCATATCGAATTGTAGTTTGAAGGTGTCGAACGACGTAGTACCATCATAAGTAGGCACTTCTATGGCAAAACTTTCCTGAACTGGCGGCACCCTTGCTCGCAGCTGTACCTCTCTAAGACGCTCGTCTATTTTCCTGTTCACTGAATCTTCCAGACTGTCAACCCGTTTGTCAAAATGTTCTACTCGCGTCTCCAGTTGCTCGACTTTCCCATTAATCCTGTCTGAAATTTCCTCCACCTTCTGCTCCAAGCGCGCAGAATTTTCTTGAAGCTTGCTGGACAACTCCCGATTTGCATTTTCAAGTTTTGCTGACATTTGCGCCAACATTTCGCGATTTTCATTTTCCATTTTGGTTGCCATTTCACGGTTGGAAGTCTCGAACATGCCTTTAAGTGCAACCATTAGCTGGCTCATGTCCAATGTTTGTAGTGGCGCAGCCGCTGCAGCCGTATTTTGCAGCGACGCAGCACCAGCAGGCGATTCCTCCACCTTGGCCGACGCCTCTTGCTCCTGTGTTCCGAACTCGTGTGCAGCCCAATCGATACCTCGTGATTCACACGCCTCTCGCAAGCGCAGCTGCAACTCCACCTTTCCGTCAGCAGTCGGCAAATTCCAGGCAGCCAGCTCCTTCTTCAGCTAGTCCACCTTCAAGTTTAACCATGTCTGCGTTTTTATAGTTTTATTTATTTTTTGTTTACTTTCAGTAGCACAATCCCACTTCTGACACAAATGTTACGAAAATGACTTCTTTAAGTTCGTTTTGGATTGTGCTTGAAAATAAAACAACTTCAATTATTCAGCGCAAAACGCATTCCAATACCAGCTATCACTTTATTTACAAATTTACACTTGTTGGTCTTTACACTACTACTATTGCATGTTTCCCCTCTGCTTGCTCGAATCAGACTTGACTCTGCGCTGCACACTGCTGCCTTTTATACCTGTCTGGTTATCGCGCCGACTGTTCTAGCACATTCCAATTGGACAATGCTCGACCATTCTCGCACAGCCCATCACCTTCGCAAACCATCCTTGCCATATCGGATTTATAGCAAGTTTGCCGTACTCTAAAGTGCGTGCCTAAAAGTATGCCCGTAAAAGCATTCATGTATAGCACAGCAACAGAGTGCCTCATCGTCACAATGCTTAATAATACTTATACTTCTTTTTCGATGGACTTCAATGGAAAAAGTTTATAAAGCTTTGATAAAATACTTAATTACTTAAAATTATTAATATCAAATATCGTTCGAATTTTACTTTTAGCACTTCAAGCAAACAACCTTGAAATGGCTAATTGGGAATATTGGGGATAATTTTGAGCAAACTTTAAATTGATTTTTTAAATTCAATAATTAGTTTCTTTTGATTAACAATCCAACGGGATTTGGCCCCAATTTGCGCTGGTCAAATAAAAATGCCAAGCCTAAGAGAAATCGAACGATTTTATACACTTGTATCAGGATATTCCAATGATTACGAATTACATGTTTTTTACATGTTTAAGTTTTCTGACTCGTCGACGTCCCATTGACCACTTTATTGTCTTTATCAAATTTTAAAAGATTCTTACAAGAATATGCAAAAATATTAAGTTATTTTGTATTTAAATACAGTAATATTACTCTATTATTTCACGATTTTCATTTTTGGGTATCGCATCCGTTGCGCTGTTTCCAAAGTTTAACACTTTATCAAAAGTTATTGTACGAACAGCATTTGGTAACATAAAAAAGGTGCAATTATCACTTTAGTCGCAAAACGGTAACTCTACGACGAGCTCATTTGCTTGATTGCAAAAACGCAAAAAGTGAAGCATACGGAAAGACATTTGTTAGAAATAAAAAACGGCAACGTTGGTTTAAATTTCGTGCTTTGGCAATGTTCAGTTCAGTAACATATTTGTATATTCTTTTCGAGTAGCCTTACTTAAAATATGAAAATTAAATTGCTAAAACTTATATTTCAGAAAATAGTAGTACAATCGGCCTGTGGGTAGTACGGTAGTACAGATGATGAAATAGTAGTAAAATACTACTATAGTAGTACGTTCGGCAGCACTGATTCAGAGCTTAAAATTTTGGTGCCGTTTTCGTCGTATTAGAGTGGACATCTACTTGATGAGTTACCTGTGGTTTTAGCAAGCAAAGGTGTAGTCCAATGAGTAACAAGTGTAGGTAAATAAAGTGATTGCTGGCACAATCCAGAGAAACGAATAAGCCTTCGTTGAGGTGGACGAGCTAATTTTCGTAACAATACTCTAAAATAATACTTATTACTGGAATCATCAAAGAAAATAAAAATGGAAAAAATTATCTAATGACGAAATATGAATAAATATTTTATCCCACTGTGTTGCTCTCTCAAAATTTCAATCAACCTTTTTTAGCCAATAGGAAACCATTTTGAATGACGTCAGCGGGGCGGGTTTAACTTTACTTTCTCCCGGAAAGCTCAATCTTCTTTTCAATTAATCTTGAAAGTATGTATATAAACTGTTTAAACACATAGTATAAATAGTACGCATTACCTAGTCTCATTTGATCACTGGAATCGATAACGTATATTATGCCATGACAATTTTTAAAATGATGTTCCCATAAACTTCTATAGCGCCATGCACCAGAAGTGTCAATCATTGTAAAAGACACTCCTTCACCTAAAATGAAATCATTATACATACATGGCAAGTAAAGCAAGTAAGCATTGTTGTAATAAATTTTACTGCGGAATTGTTCCAGACTAAATCCCACAGTAGGCACCCTGATGACAGCTTGTTCTTGTGGACTTTTACAATTATTGATTATTGTTGACTTGCCACTATTATTTAAGCCAACAACTAATATCGTTACTTTTTCCGTCTTTAACTTGAATATGTTAGAAATTTTCTTAAGCATTCCCATCTTTAAAGTCACTAAATTGCACTTCCTTGGGCAAAATCAAACATGTATCAAACATAACGTTGTCAAGGAAACTAGCGTCAGCATATGAAAGCGCAGGAACACTATTGAAATATTTTAACTGGGACGACCAGGCAACTACGAGATTAAAGTGGGAAACAGAATATGAAGAAAAAACCTGAAGTACATGAGGTGCTGCAAACTTTAGAAGTTTGATGCGGTTCATCAACAGAATGGCACTACAATGTGAAGTTGTGTGTGTGTGTTTAAAACTCCTGTCGGACTTGAAACAACTGGTTCCCAAAACTCATTGCTTTTCCAACCGTTTTGTTTTTTTAAGCCACTTTGACAACACTACACAGCTACGGTAGCCGCCGTAGCTCAGCTGGCTAGTGCGTTGGGCCGCGAGTCAAATGCGACGCTCGAACCCAGTTTCAAGACTCCGTTGCTGCTAACACCGAAAAAAAGGAAAAATCAATCATTTTCGGCGGCTGTCCTCTTAGCAGGAAATGGCAAACCTCTGAGAGAAAATTGCCTTTGAAAAAGCTCCCATTTATGGAGAATTTAGAGATGGAGTAAAACTTTCTTTTGGAGTATACATATCTAGCTGCATTATTGACTAATAGTTGCAACTTTCGCAGAGACGCACTATCAGGGTGACCATATATTAATTCCTGGTACGATATTATTGGTTTTATCAGGGTTTTAACAAGTTTTAGTTTTATGTCTTGAGGAATAAAACTAGCAGTTTTCCAAAGCTGCCTTAGTACATTATACATCTTGCTGACCGAACAATTAACGTGATCAACGCATGTCAAGGTTGAGTTCAATTTAAATCCAAGACTAGTAACGACCTTCTCATATTTGATAACAGTACCATTTAATGTAATGGGTGAGAAATTGTTCAAATCGTAAGGATAATGGGATATTGCAATGGCTTTAGTCTTGGATGCATTTAAATTAAGATTGTTATGTCTAGACCATGAAAAAATAGAGCTCAAATCATCATTTGTTCTCTGTATTAAATCCTCCACAAGACCTATAGGTGCAGAGAGATAAATTTGCGCATCATCTGCGTATAGATGTATAAAAACGTTTTGGCAGCATTGAACCATGTCATTTATATAGATACTAAAGAAAACTGGACCAAGGATAGATCCCTGCCGCACACCTGAAGTAATAATTTTTAGCTCTGAATGCTTATCCTTCGAAACCACCCTCTGCCATCGATTTGTAAGATAGCTTTCTATGAATTTGATTGCATTACTACTAAAACCGAAGTATTTAACAAGCTTTCGGAGAAGTATAGCGTGACTAACAGTGTCAAAGGCTTTTGAAAAATCCAGCAAGGTAAGAATTGCGAGCTCCCCTTTATCAAAAGCCGGTCGGATATCCTCCACTATTTTAAGCATAGCAGTAGAGCAACTATGTCCCTTACGAAATCCGGATTGATTTTCAATAAGTAAGTTATTCTCATATATATGCTTCATCATTTGAGCTAAGATATGCTTTTCATAGCATATTTTACCCTCCTTTGGATAAGGAGGGTAAAATACTGATGGGCCGAAAGTCTTGAGGTAAAATGGGATTATTCTTCTTCCCAACGGGTACTATGTTTGCTATTTTCCAAATATCAGGGAATCTCAATGTTGTTAGAGAAGAATTGACGATATGTGTAAAAGACGAAATTATGTAAGGCAGAATCAACTTTATAAATTTCAGGCTAACTTTATCCTCACCTACTGCATTAGACTTAATGGAAAGAATATATTGCGTAGCTTCAGACTCCGATGCATGTGAAAAATCAAATTTATTGGGCAGGTCACGCACTAATTTAGGATTAGGCTCAAAAGTACGATTTTGCTCCAACGGTTTTAATAAAAAGAACTCATTCATCACGTCTATATCAATTTTACAATCATTTTTCAGTTTAGGCCTCACACTAAGGGATTTTAAGTTATTCCATAGCATAGGAAGATGCGAATTAAGTTTAGATTGCAAAAACATCTCCTTAGCCTTACGCGTTATTGCAGTAGCTCTATTTCGCTGGTATTTGTATACTTCCCAGTTTTCATTTCTGTTACTACGCTTCCAAATATTGTAGCTATTATTCCGTTTTTTGATTGCGCTAAGCACATCTCTAGTGAACCAGCTCTGTTTTTTGTTAGTGATTTTAATTTTTTTCCGAGGGACGAATTTGTCAAAAAGATAGTTAACTAATTCTGTAAAATGACTGAGTTTTTCATTTACATCAACCAAGAACCAGCAATTATTCCACGGGAGGGAATTAGCCTCAGCTGCTAAAGCTTCTACGTTAATATTCTTATGATCTCTGTAGTAGAAAAAAATCAGACGACTCATTTGATAAAGTATTTAATTCAAAGTTATAGGAAAGGAGAAGTAAATCATGATCACTAGTACCACCCAGGGACAATTGTTCAAAATGTATCAGATTGGATAGATCAGAGATGCATAACAAATCGAGCAAGCTTGGTCTACAGTGCGGGCCGAAACGAGTTGGATAATTGTTTATAATGTTTAAACCGAGAGCAGACATATTATGACGCAAATTCTTAGATCGCTCATTTTCAGTTATTAAGTCAATGTTGAGATCGCCACAAAGTAGTATATGTTCGTAGCATGCACTTAGTTTCGACAATTTTGAGAAAAAGTCGTCCAGATCAAAAGATTTGTTGGGATTATAAACGCACACTACTAAACACCGCTGACAAGTATCGAAAAATTCAACCATCAAAAACTCAACTTGGTTAAGATGATCAGAACGGCAAATTATCTTATGTTGCAAACAGCTCTTATAATAGATTGCTATGCCACCTCCTCGCTTGTAATTTTTCCTATCATTTCTAAACACAGAGTAATCGCACAATGGATAACAGGAGTCGTCAGTATCACTTTTGAACCACGTCTCAGTAATGCAAACCACATCAATGTTCGCAGACTCGAAAATGTAATTAAAGTAATCTAATTTTGAATAGTTTAAGCTACGCGCATTGATGTGGCATAACTGAAACCCCGGATGTAAGTCACTTGCCGATTTCAAAATTGTTTTTAAATTGATGTCATTAGAGCTGTCAGTCAGTTCATACTCCACCATGGAACTGTTGTCGCTTCAAGTAGGCAGTTTTTGGATATTCAATACACACGATCAGAAAAATACAGGTGCAAGTAAAAGTGAAATAAATTAAGTATACATTAAATAGAAAATCAATAGTATAAGAGCAAAGAAATACGAAAGAATTATGAGAGAAAGGAAATACGAGCAGATTAGGTAAGGAGAGATAACCAAAATTGATTGAAATGCTGAGACAGATGGAGAAAGATGAAAGAGGTGACTTAAATACTAAGCTTAAAGCATACATGTAATAGAAAAGAACACAGCAGCGTAAAGAGCTCACAAAAAACATTCTAATCACGCTTTACTCCTTTGTTCGTGCTGATAAGAGCATCAACGTCTTCTCTGCTGCCCACCATTTTTGACTCTCCATTTGGATTGAGAACGCAGATGACAGCAGCTTCTGTCTCTTCAGTTGCGATGCATAAAACATCAGCTCACGCATTGTTTTAGTCAGACTCTCGTGTATATAGATGTTTCCGTCGCCTGGTAGATCAATATCAGCACGTGTGAGAGATCTTTTTTGACGTTTACAGAAGTTAGCGATTGATTTAAACAGCCGATTGCGCTCAAATGCCGACGCCAAGTTTACAACAACAGGCGCTTGCTGTTTGTCCTTCGCGAGGCGAAGCATCACGTATCGGTGGAGGCTCGTGCTGAGCTGCATTGCAAATTTTCACAAAAACATCAGGCAGGTTCTCATTGTCCGCAAGCGGTATGCCGTTAATGATGACATCTGAAGCTACTGCACTGTTTCCATTTACAGTCTGGAATACAAGCAACAAACAAAAAAATTTTGAATTGCTGAAAACAAAACAAAATTAAAAACTTTGCATATTTTGAGGCCCCAAATTTTTAGAGGAAAAAGTATGAAAAATGATGAATTAATGACTATGGTACATTTTTGCTTTTATTTCGATGAGAATGGGAATCACACCAAATAATTTGGCTGTGTTCTATTACTTGATGTTTCCGCTTTCATTTAACACCTTGACTTGATACTTGATTTACGAAAAATGTGCATGTTTTTGACCATCAAAGAAAACGCCTTAAAATTCCATATTTTCCGACTTTGAGGTCCAATTACCGCGGAATTTTAAAACTTATAAAAATAAGTTGCATCGGAAAAGAAGCCGTGCGGTGTTGCTAATGCAACGAGGTGAAAATGATGTCAACCGGTTCATTGGTTTAGAAATTACAATTCCAAAAAAAGTCAGGAAAAATCCGAAAAAGTGACACGCCCATTTTTTGCGAAAACGGAAACTAAGTTTTAAAAACGGTTTGCGGATTCGAAATCAGCGCTCCGTAATCATCCTAGAACTGATGTCAAACCCAGAAAAGCCGACCAAAAGTCGAAATTTGTTGCCCTGTGTTATTGAAAGATAAATATTGGAATTTTTTAGACACCAAGGAAATTATACCCAATGAACTTCCGGAAAATCCATGGAACCACACATCAACTTAAAAGATTGCACAATCACATAAAGCTGAACTTTCAAGCAAAAATATCAACTGCACTTGTTCTACTTGATGTAGAAAAGGCTTTCGATTCTGTGTGGCACAATGGTTTGATTTGCAAATTAATTAAAATAATAATAAAAAATGTATTTTTCGCTTAAAACTTTTTATTAGTACATCTTACGTATCTAATGCTGCACATCAGAAGAAAGGTATAAAAAGTACGACGAAAAATACGAAAATAGTTCCAGATTAATTGAGTTTTTTTAATAAAAAGTTTTAACTTTGACCCCGAGCCACGCCTTTTGTGGGCGTTTCCCAAGCAAAATTTGTAGTTTGTTAGATGCAGGAGCCAGCCGTCTATATAGAAGCATGCTCATTTATTTTTTTCACGAGGGTTCGCTATACTGCATTTATGCCTACGAAAAGCTGGGGTTTTTGGGACATTTTTGTCGAATGTATTTTTTTTGGATTGGTGTCTTAAGCAAATTTGTTGGTCGTTAAAATATCTACAAACTTGCCGAAGACAGTAAAGCGATATTCAGAACGATTTAGGACCAATTAGCATTTAAACGTTCGAAGACTTAAGCGACGAACTCTACTGAAATGAGCAAAATTCAAAGTCGGATTTCTCTTAAACTAGAACCAATCCAGCCAAACGCCTGGTGGATCTCAACTTAGTATACCTATAGAAAAGTCGCTCAGTAGGTCCCCCGCTTGTTACTTTTTTTGAGAGCAAATTTCACGCACAGTGTTATTATTATTATTACTTTGACAACTAGTTGTCGAAGTAGCTGTTAGCGCATGCAGTTCGTGTTTAACCGTTGACGTTCTGTGTGCGCGTTCGTTGGCGAGAAGAGCACATGAAATTGAAAAAGACGAAGCAGAGGTGAAATAATCCTGTAGGAATTCGGATTGGGCCGAATGTAATTTTTCAACTGGTTGCTTGTCAGCCATAGCTGACTGTAAAGCCGATTCGTTTCCTTGGAGCGAGCTCACCCTTTAACATGCGATGTCCTAGGCGACAGTCAATTGTGTCTGCATCCATTTGCAACTACCCAAATTGCAAACCCAAAGTTAGTCCTAAGTGAATCAGTTTCCAAACCAGTTGTGAAGCGAGTAATTTGAGAACTAGTTTATTCTGGGTTAGTTTTTTAACCAGTTGAATTGAATATCGAGGAAAATAAAACAATTAACTTTTAATTTTATTTCGAAAATATTTTCAAAAAACAAGCAGAAGTATGCCGAAAAGTCCATCTTTTGTTTAGTTTGGTACTGAAATTGTTTGCTGCACGTATTTCTTTTGTTTTTCATTTGCAATGGATTTTTCTTGTTTTTTTAAATATTTTTGAAACAAAATTAGATTTTGTTATATTTCCCTCGAGAAAACGCAACTGGTTTAAAAAATTACTTCACTGGACATAACAAATCGTTATCGGTTTACGGCCTGCCGTAAAACTTTTCTCCAGGCGCCCCTGCTTTGCGCGCGCCTCCTCCAGTTGGTCACATTAAGAGAAGATCCGGCCTCCTCAACTAGGTCCTTCCAACGGAGACACGGCCTCCCTCTTCGCCGTTGACCTCCAACTACAGCATCGACCACCTTTTTCGTCGGAGCTTTATCGTCCATAGATTAGATTAGATATGGGATTCGAGCAACACCTGCCCGAGACACTGCGTCCAATGAGAACTATTGTGTCCAAATATCCAAGTTGAAGAGGTCGCATGACAACGGATCGCCTTGTCTGAAGCCTCAAATGGTATTAATTGAGTTGGAGAGGTCACTTCCAACCTTGACGGAGCTGCGTGTATTGCTCAACGTCGCAAGGTGTCGCGATCCCATATAAGCCGTGGCCAAAAATACTTAGCGTTGTCCTCTCTCGATGAAACTTAGTGAGATCGTTTTCGTGGTCGATATTAAGAAATTTGCAAAAAATCATTAAAATTGGACCACTGCCACGCCCACCCCCATACGAAAGGAACTGTAATATTGAAATAACTTGCTTAATATTAGTGATAGAATTATGAAATTTTGTATTTGTGCTTAAAATAATGACTTAAAAGCTCACACTAAAAATGCGCGGTCTGCCACGCCCACTTTCAAAAATATTCGCATTTTACTACAACTACAACTGTATTTTTAGAAGGCTGTTTACCATACTCGTTCTACGATGTGATTTTAATTTTTAAGCTTTCTAAAACCTTAAAAGTGGGCGTGGCAGCTGGAGCATATTTATTAAGTGGCCAAAAGTGGCCTTTATGAATTCGTGTATTAATTTTTTCAGCTTGTGATACCATATTTTGGTATAAATGTTTAGATTTTTAAAGTGGGCTTTTTAAAGGTCAGCCTTCGGCTGATCGTCACTTGCACTGGTTGTGTACTGTCGCTCTCCGTCGTGCTTAAATTAATAACTACGTACAGCAACAACAAATTAAAATTCCAAAGCTTCGTATTGAAAGTAGTAAAAACTAGAAAAACGTCTACTCATAATTTTTGGCCCCCTCTTCAGATGCTTTCTGATGAGGAGGACGATATGGACATCGCCGATCCAGTTAAAAGTTCGAAAGACAAACAGTTTTTGATTTCTCCAATCAAAGTGCTTACACATAATAGTGCTTTGTGCTTAAATTGCTCGATGATAAAAAAGTAAACAAATTCGTTACAAAAAAATTTCACTTGAAATGAAAATACTTTGTGAAACAATTGAAACGTTCAAATTGATTGAATTAATTCTTGACCCATTCGAGACGACGATTTTTTTCGAACACGGTCCCCAGGAGCGAGCATGCGTATTCATAGTATTTTACATGTAAGAAAGGCTTCAGATAATTTTTAGATTTTTTGGTACACATTAAAACCAATGCCAAATTTTGTTTTCCTGTACTTTACAAATTTCATTAGTTCCAGGAAAATCTTATTTCGACGACTAGTTTACTCAGAATAACTGATAATTGCACATTACTGTTATTGCACACACGGTGTGCAGGCTGTCTTATAACCTCGGAAATCCATTGCACACACGGTGTGCAATCGGTCTAGAATGGGTTAAAGAAAATAATTGTCAGTTTTTTTACCACGACCAAAAATACGATCGCCCTTTTAAACTTGTGCTCCATGGTCTCGACAGCAAGTCAGGTGATGAGGTTAAAAAAGAACTCATTATTCTCGGTTACAAATGCAAAGAAGTCAAGGTCGTGACTAAAAAGTACAACAACTATACTGACACTATCTATATAATCAGCTTCGAGAATGGCTCTGTTAAACTTCATGAGCTCCGCGCAAATGTCAAATCACTCTTTCGCACAATAGTAAGGTGGGAGTTTAAAAAAAACTCAAAAACAAACCTGTACAGTGCCGGAACTGTCAAATGTTCGGACATGGGGAGAGGAATTGTAATGTGAGGCCTAACTGCTCAACATGCGCTGGAAAACATAAGTCATCTGAGTGTAAATCTCTAGACAAAATTCACTGCGAAAATTGTAATGGCGACCACAAATCGACTGACATTTCATGTCCAAATCGTGAAGCGTACTTACAAATAAGACATAGAATCAACTCCTCAGCAGAATCGAACTCAGCCTCAGCCTCATGTGTATAATGCTTCTGCATTCCCATCATTACCTCTCCGCAATCACTCACAACATATTGAGAGAACAAATCTACCAGCAACTTCTGACTGACAATGCCGTTCAAGTCTCGAAGAGCAGCCGAAAAACCTATTCTCCGAGAAGGAGATCACACAACTAACCATAGATATTGTTTCAAATTTAAAATCATGTAAATCTAAAGAAGATCAATTTAATGTTATCGCACAGTTAGCCATAAAATATCTATATAAAATTGTTATTAATGCCTCTCACTACTCTTAATATTATTATGTGGAACTGTAGGAGTATCCGGAATAAAACCACTGAGTTATTTGACTTTCTTGTAAGGAACAAAACACACATCTGTTTGCTTTCCGAAGCCTGGCTAAATAATATAGGGTGTTTTTTTTAGAGGTATAGAACTTCGAATTGAAATAAAACACAAGAAAATCGTTTTAATGTCCATCAATTTGGCTTTATTGGAAGGATAATTTTATGCCATTAATGTTTAAATATGATTTCGGGCATGTGGCCGCCGCGGCTGGCTCGAATAAAGCCAATTCTACAGGTCCAATTTTCAACCACTTTTTCGAGCATTTGGGGCCGTATGTCGGCAATAACGCCACGAATGTTGGCTTCCAAGTCCCCTAACGTTTCTGGTTTGTTGGCGTAGACGAGCGACTTCACATATCCCCAAAGAAAATAATCCAATGGTGTCAAATCACACGATCTTGGTGGCCAATTGACAGGTCCATTCCGCGAAATTATGCGCTCATCGAATGTTTCCTTCAATAAATCGATTGTGACGTGCGCTGTGTGGCATGTAGCGCCGTCTTGTTGGAACCACAACTCATCCACATTCATGCCATCCAATTCGGGAACAAAATAGTCGGTTATCATGGCTCTATACCGGTCTCCATTAACGGTAACTGACTCTCCAGCATTATTTCGGAAGAAGTATGGCCCAATGACTCCACCAGCCCATAGAGCACACCAAACAGTCAGTTTTTGTGGATGTAATGGCGTCTCAAAGGTCTCATGTGGATTCTCTTCACTCCAAATGCGGCAATTTTGCTTGTTGACGTAGCCATTCAACCAAAAATGAGCCTCATCACTGAACAAAATTTTGCGATGAAAATCAGCATCGAGATCAATCTCATTTTCGGCCCATACACCAAAATCACGACGCATTGCATAGTCTCGCGGCTTTAATTCTTGCACAAGCTGGATCTTGTAAGGTCGCAAGCCAAGATCTTTGCGCAAAATCTTCCATAAAGTTGATGGACAAAGCTCCAATTGCTGTGCACGGTGGCGAATCGATTCATTCGGGTCCTCTTCAACATTTTGCTCTACAGCGGCAATTGTTTATTCGGTGCGCACTGTTCGACGTCTCTGCGGATGCGTATTATCACATAGAGTAAACGTAGTGCGAGAACGACCCATGGTTAACCGAATTAATTGCTCTGATGGACGATTATGTCGACCATAAAATGGACGGAGCTTGCGGTAAACTTCGCGAACTGAACCATTATTTTCGAAATAAATTTGCACGATTTGCAAGCGTTGTTCTTTTGTCAACCTGTTCATGATGAAATGGCAAACCAAACTGAACATAAATGACATTAGAGTTGCCAGATTTGACCACAAAATGCCAGTTTTATCTCTATTCGAAAAACAAACCTCTAAAAAAACACCCTATAGTATCAAACTTTCTCACTCACACTATCACTGTATCCGAAGAGATCGTGAAAGTAGGAACGGTGGCGGCGTTGAAATACTGGTACACAAATCAATAACATTTAACATTATTCCAAATATACTTACTTCTGCTATTGAGAACATCGGCATAGAAATTTCGTTAGAAGACAAAACAAAACTCAAACTATTCAGTGTTTATTTTTCAGGTGGTTCAAGGACCAATGACCTGAGTAAGAAATTCAAATCTGACCTAAGAAAAATTCTAAATTCAAATACAAAATTTTTGGTCTGTGGTGATCTTAACAGCAGGCACAGAGACTGGGGGTGTCTAAGAGCCAATGCATGGGGAAATTTATTGCATGAAATATGCAAATTCTTGCCAATAACTATTCTACATTCACAAACTCCAACCTATATACCTGCATCAGCCAGAGAAAATCTCTCAAATATTGATTTAATAATATCCAATAGTCCTGAATTTATCTCGCAGCCCATAGCAACATACAGTCTAAGTTCTGACCATTTGCCCGTCAAGTTCGAAATATCTACTTTGGTACCATGTTCGGCTCATCTTCAACTGAACTTTAAAAATGCTAACTGGAGCATGTACAAAAACAAGCTCAAACATTCACTAAAAAATCTCCCAACAGACTTAAACACAATAAATAGCAAAACCGAAATAGATGAAAATGTTAGCCAGTTTACGACCAAAATTATTGAAGCAGTCAGACTATCTGCACCTTTCAAACCACTCAAAAAGTTTCATACCAAACTACCTCCCTACATTTTGAACCTTATAAAAACTAGAAATCATTTCCGTCGCCAATGAGGAAGATATCGAATATCGTCGGACTATATGATTGTGAAAAGGTTAACAGCCCTAATTAATTCTGAAATCGCTCACATCAGGAACAAATCTTGGTCAGAAAAGCTCAGTAAACTTGAAAAAAGTTCAAACCCGTTTTGGAATTCGACAAAAATTCTTAGGAAAAAATACGAAGGGATACCACCTCTTGTCTGCGGAAATAATATATTGTATACAGCCGAGCAGCCGCCGTGGCTCAGTTGGTTAGTGCGTTGGACCGCGAGTCGAAGGCAGCGACCCAGGTTCAAATACTGCCTGTAATAACACCTAAAAAAAATAACGGGAAAACTCGTTTTCTCTTTCGGTGGCTGTCCTCTCAGCTGGAAATGGCAAACCTCTGAGAGTAAAAATTGCTTATGAAAGAGCTCCCAACCTGCCATTCGGAACCGACATAAAACTGTAGGTCCCTTCCACCCGCGTACAAATTCACACGCACAACGCTCGCGTAAGCGGGCTGTCGTGCCAGTCAATTATTAAAAAATTATTATTTATTATACAGCCGAGGATAAGGCTGAAGCTTTCATTGGTAATTTCTTGAATTATCACAAGGTATCCGAAAACCTAGGAATACAAACAAATCATGACCGGGTTGCTTCCACTTTTTCCAACTTCGAAGGGCTTCAAATAGAGACGCCGAGCTCATTTTACGTTGATTACGAAACTGTTTTTCTAATTACACTGTGCGACAGCATTTTTCACACTGGAAAAAATCCATATGGGCGTGAAACTAGAGACCAAACATAGTAATGCTGCGTACTCAGTTTTTCATTTCTACATCCTTTGTCCTTTTAAAGGACTTCAAAATTTTGAAAGGGATAAAAAATAAAAAAAAGATAAAAAATACTTAACCTTGTTAGAATATGGCGATATGTATATCAAATGAAAGAAGAAAGGCTCAAGAATTTAAATAAAATTGATTTGTTATCTATTTGTACAAAAAGGATATGAAAAAGGTCCTTTGAAAATTTTAATCCTTTATATCCTTGAAAATTTATATAGAATTTTCTTGAAAAGTAAGTATGTTAAACTCCAAAATTTCCTTGATCACATGTAAAAATTTCATTACTCTAACTTCATTAGTTCGAAAGTTATTAAAAAAAAGGCGGAAGCTGCAAGTCTAATGAAGTACAAAAATTCCAATTTATTTGAGTATCAGTATTTTAAATAATAAAAAGATACAAAATCAATGAAACGAGAATAATGAAATTTTGACACGTGATCAAGGAGGTTTTGGGTTTTAACATACTTGCTTTTCAAGAAAATTCTACATAAAATTTCAAGGATATAAAGGATTAAAATTTTCAAAGGACCTTTTTTATATCCTTTTTGTACAAATAGATAACAAATCAATTTTATTTAAATTCTTGAGCCTTTCTTCTTTCATTTGATATACATATCGCCATATTCTAACGAGGTTAAGTATTTTTTATCTTTTTTTTATTTTTTATCCCTTTCAAAATTTTGAAGTCCTTTTAAAAGGACAAAGGATGTAGAAATGAAAAACTGAGTACGCAGCATTACTATGTTTGGTCTCTAGTTTCACGTCCATATGGATTTTTCCCAGTGTGAAAAAATTTTTTCATTTTTGTCGCACGGTGTTATTTGTGAGTTGCGCACTAGAAAAGCAACAGGTCTTGATGAAATTAAAATTATCATGTTGAAATACTTTCCCAAATGTGCAATAAATTATTTGGTCTTTGTCATAAACTCGTGTTTAGGAAAACCTAAAAATCTAACCACTAGCTATCGACCAATTAGCCTTTTGAGCAGTCTATGTAAAGTACTGGAAAAAGTACACTGATCAACAGCAAAATGGCTTTTCTGGTTTTGACGTCAGTTCTAGGGTAATTAGGGAGCGCTGATTTTGAATCCGCAAACCGTTTTTAAAACTTAGTTTCCGTTTTCGCAAAAAATGGGCGTGTCACTTTTTCGGATTTTCCCTGACTTTTTTCACGTTTGGGATTGTAATTTCTAAACCATTAAAGCGGTTGACATGATTTTCTCTTTGTGGCATTTACAACACCTCACAGCTTCTTTTCCAATGTAATTCATTTGTATAAGTTTTAAAACTCCGCGTCAATTGGACCTCAAAGTCGGAAAATATGGAATTTCATGGCGTTTTATTTAATGTTGAAAAACATGCACATTTTCGTAAATCAATTATCGAGTTATGTACCATAGTCATTTTCATCATTTTTTCATACTTTTTCCTTAAAAAATTAAGGGCCTCAAAATATGCTCTTTTATATGTTCCATTTACAGTCTGGAATACAAGCAAAAAACAAAAAAATTTTGAATTGCTGAAAACAAAACAAAATTAAAAACTTTGCATATTTTGAGGCCCCAAATTTTTTGAGGAAAAGTATGAAAAATGATGAAAATGACTATGGTACATTTTTGCTTTTATTTCGATGAGAATGGGAATCACACCAAATAATTTGGCTGTGTTCTATTACTTGATGTTTCCGCTTTCATTTAACACCTTGACTTGATACTTGATTTACGAAAAATGTGCATGTTTTTGACCATCAAAGAAAACGCCTTAAAATTCCATATTTTCCGACTTTGAGGTCCAATTACCGCGGAATTTTAAAACTTATAAAAATAAGTTGCATCGGAAAAGAAGCCGTGCGGTGTTGCTAATGCAACGAGGTGAAAATGATGTCAACCGGTTCATTGGTTTAGAAATTACAATCCCAAAAAAGTCAGGGAAAATCCGAAAAAGTGACACGCCCATTTTTTGCGAAAACGGAAACTAAGTTTTAAAAACGGTTTGCGGATTCGAAATCAGCGCTCCGTAATTACCCTAGAACTGATGTCAAACCCAGAAAAGCCGACCAAAAGTCGAAATTTGTTGCCCTGTGTTATTGAAAGATAAATATTGGAATTGGAACAATTTGGCTTCCGGAAAATCCATGGAACCACACATCAACTTAAAAGATTGCACAATCACATAAAGCTGAACTTTCAAGCAAAAATATCAACTGCTCTTGTTCTACTTGATGTAGAAAAAGCTTTCGATTCTGTGTGGCACAATGGTTTGATTTGCAAATTAATTAAATAAATAATAAAAAAATGTATTTTTCGCTTAAAACTTTTTATTAGTACATCTTACGTATCTAATGTTGCACATCAGAAGAAAGGTATAAAAAGTACGACGAAAAATACGAAAATAGTTCGAGATTAATTAAGTTTTTTTAATAAAAAGTTTTAACTTTGACCCCGAGCCACGTCGAAAAAACACGAGCAAACGTCGAAAAAACACGAGCAAACGTCGAAAAAACAGAAAGAAGGTAAGAAGGTAATTAAAATTTAATTTAAATAATATTATTTCATTTAAATTAATTTTAAATAAATTCAGGCAGAAGTAAGCAAACGGGCTTTCCAAAATATTTCAATAAAAACCTGCATTTTTTCAATATTGAGTATTAGTCATGAATGACCGATTTATACATCAGGCCTGGCTACCCGCAACCAACCGTGTTGTGCGTGTGAATTTTTTTCAAAAGAAAAATTGAAAAAAAAGTTGTTTTTCTTTTTTTCGGTGTTAACGCAACGGAGTATTGAACTAGCGGAGTCTTGACTCGCAGCCCGCGGCAACGCACTAGCCAGCTGAGCTATGGCGGCTGCCGCGGCGGCGGCGGTGAGATAGCCATATAAACAAAAAATCACACGTATACAAAAGTTTCTATCATTTTTGTTAACTCGCCTGTAGAAAAATGATAGAAACTTTGTTCCGAGTGCTGACCGATATTTCTATCAGGCCTGACTATCAAATGACCGGTCATATGACCGCTAGGTAGGTAGGTCCTCCGCTTGTTACTTTTTTTGAGAGTAAATTTCACGCACAGTATTATTATTATTATTACTTTGACAACTAGTTTTCGAAGTAGCTGTTAGCGCATGCAGTTCGTGTCTAACCGTTGACGTTCTGTGTGCGCGTTCGTTGGCGAGAAGAGCACATGAAAATGAAAAAGACGAAGCAGAGGTGAAATAATCCTGTAGGAATTCGGATTGGGCCGAATGTAATTTTTCAACTGGTTGCTTGTCAGCCATAGCTGACTGTAAAGCCAATTCGTTTCCTTGGAGCGAGCTCACCCTTTAACATGCGATGTCCTAGGCGACAGTCAATTGTGTCTGCATCCATTTGCAACTACCCAAATTGCAAACCCAAAGTTAGTCCTAAGTGAATCAGTTTCCAAACCAGTTGTGAAGCGAGTAATTTGAGAACTAGTTTATTCTGGGTTAGTTTTTTAACCAGTTGAATTGAATATCGAGGAAAATAAAACAATTAACTTTTAATTTTATTTCGAAAATATTTTCAAAAAACAAGCAGAAGTATGCCGAAAAGTCCATCTTTTGTTTAGTTTGGTACTGAAATTGTTTGCTGCACGTATTTCTTTTGTTTTTCATTTGCAATGGATTTTTCTTGTTTTTTTAAATATTTTTGAAACAAAATTAGATTTTGTTATATTTCCCTCGAGAAAACGCAACTGGTTTAAAAAATTACTTCACTGGACATAACAAATCGTTATCAGTTTACGGCCTGCCGTAAAACTTTTCTCCAGGCGCCCCTACTTTGCGCGCGCCTCCTCCAGTTGGTCACATTAAGAGAAGATTCGGCCTCCTCAACTAGGTCCTTCCAACGGAGACACGGCCTCCCTCTTCGCCGTTGACCTCCAACTACAGCATCGACCACCTTTTTCGTCGGAGCTTTATCGTCCATAGATTAGATTAGATATGGGATTCGAGCAACACCTGCCCGAGACACTGCGTCCAATGAGAACTATTGTGTCCAAATATCCAAGTTGAAGAGGTCGCATGACAACGGATCGCCTTGTCTGAAGCCTCAAATGGTATTAATTGAGTTGGAGAGGTCACTTCCAACCTTGACGGAGCTGCGTGTATTGCTCAACGTCGCAAGGTGTCGCGATCCCATATAAGCCGTGGCCAAAAATACTTAGCGTTGTCCTCTCTCGATGAAACTTAGTGAGATCGTTTTCGTGGTCGATATTAAGAAATTTGCAAAAAATCATTAAAATTGGACCACTGCCACGCCCACCCCCATACGAAAGGAACTGTAATATTGAAATAACTTGCTTAATATTAGTGATAGAATTATGAAATTTTGTATTTGTGCTTAAAATAATGACTTAAAAGCTCACACTAAAAATGCGCGGTCTGCCACGCCCACTTTCAAAAATATTCGCATTTTACTACAACTACAACTGTATTTTTAGAAGGCTGTTTACCATACTCGTTCTACGATGTGATTTTAATTTTTAAGCTTTCTAAAACCTTAAAAGTGGGCGTGGCAGCTGGAGCATATTTATTAAGTGGCCAAAAGTGGCCTTTATGAATTCGTGTATTAATTTTTTCAGCTTGTGATACCATATTTTGGTATAAATGTTTAGATTTTTAAAGTGGGCTTTTTAAAGGTCAGCCTTCGGCTGATCGTCACTTGCACTGGTTGTGTACTGTCGCTCTCCGTCGTGCTTAAATTAATAACTACGTACAGCAACAACAAATTAAAATTCCAAAGCTTCGTATTGAAAGTAGTAAAAACTAGAAAAACGTCTACTCATAATTTTTGGCCCCCTCTTCAGATGCTTTCTGATGAGGAGGACGATATGGACATCGCCGATCCAGTTAAAAGTTCGAAAGACAAACAGTTTTTGATTTCTCCAATCAAAGTGCTTACACATAATAGTGCTTTGTGCTTAAATTGCTCGATGATAAAAAAGTAAACAAATTCGTTACAAAAAAATTTCACTTGAAATGAAAATACTTTGTGAAACAATTGAAACGTTCAAATTGATTGAATTAATTCTTGACCCATTCGAGACGACGATTTTTTTCGAACACGGTCCCCAGGAGCGAGCATGCGTATTCATAGTATTTTACATGTAAGAAAGGTTTCAGATAATTTTTAGATTTTTTGGTACACATTAAAACCAATGCCAAATTTTGTTTTCCTGTACTTTACAAATTTCATTAGTTCCAGGAAAATCTTATTTCGACGACTAGTTTACTCAGAATAACTGATAATTGCACATTACTGTTATTGCACACACGGTGTGCAGGCTGTCTTATAACCTCGGAAATCCATTGCACACACGATGTGCAATCGGTATAGAATGGGTTAAAGAAAATAATTGTCAGTTTTTTTACCACGACCAAAAATACGATCGCCCTTTTAAACTTGTGCTCCATGGTCTCGACAGCAAGTCAGGTGATGAGGTTAAAAAAGAACTCATTATGCTCGGTTACAAATGCAAAGAAGTCAAGGTCGTGACTAAAAAGTACAACAACTATACTGACACTATCTATATAATCAGCTTCGAGAATGGCTCTGTTAAACTTCATGAGCTCCGCGCAAATGTCAAATCACTCTTTCGCACAATAGTAAGGTGGGAGTTTAAAAAAAACTCAAAAACAAACCTGTACAGTGCCGGAACTGTCAAATGTTCGGACATGGGGAGAGGAATTGTAATGTGAGGCCTAACTGCTCAACATGCGCTGGAAAACATAAGTCATCTGAGTGTAAATCTCTAGACAAAATTCACTGCGCAAATTGTAATGGCGACCACAAATCGACTGACATTTCATGTCCAAATCATGAAGCGTACTTACAAATAAGACATAGAATCAACTCCTCAGCAGAATCGAACTCAGCCTCAGCCTCATGTGTATAATGCTTCTGCATTTCCATCATTACCTCTCCGCAATCACTCACAACATATTGAGAGAACAAATCTACCAGCAACTTCTGACTGACAATGCCGTTCAAGTCTCGAAGAGCAGCCGAAAAACCTATTCTCCGAGAAGGAGATCACACAACTAACCATAGATATTGTTTCAAATTTAAAATCATGTAAATCTAAAGAAGATCAATTTAATGTTATCGCACAGTTAGCTATAAAATATCTATATAAAATTGTTATTAATGCCTCTCACTACTCTTAATATTATTATGTGGAACTGTAGGAGTATCCGGAATAAAACCACTGAGTTATTTGACTTTCTTGTAAGGAACAAAACACACATCTGTTTGCTTTCCGAAGCCTGGCTAAATAATAGTATCAAACTTTCTCACTCACACTATCACTGTATCCGAAGAGATCGTGAAAGTAGGAACGGTGGCAGCGTTGAAATACTGGTACACAAATCAATAACATTTAACATTATTCCAAATATACTTACTTCTGCTATTGAGAACATCGGCATAAAAATTTTGTTCGAAGACAAAACAAAACTCAAACTATTCAGTGTTTATTTTTCAGGTGGTTCAAGGACCAATGACCTTAGTAAGAAATTAAAATCTGACCTAAGAAAAATTCTAAATTCAAATACAAAATTTTTGGTCTGTGGTGATCTTAACAGCAGTCACAGAGACTGGGGGTGTCTAAGAGCCAATGCATGGGGAAATTTATTGCATGACATATGCAAATTCTTGCCAATAACTATTCTACATTCACAAACTCCAACCTATATACCTGCATCAGCCAGAGCAAATCTCTCAAATATTGATTTAATAATATCCAATAGTCCTGAATTTATCTCGCAGCCCATAGCAACATACAGTCTAAGTTCTGACCATTTGCCCGTCAAGTTCGAAATATCTACTTTGGTACCATGTTCGGCTCATCTTCAACTGAACTTTAAAAATGCTAACTGGAGCATGTACAAAAACAAGCTCAAACATTCACTAAAAAATCTCCCAACAGACTTAAACACAATAAATAGCAAAACCGAAATAGATGAAAATGTTAGCCAGTTTACGACCAAAATTATTGAAGCAGTCAGACTATCTGCACCTTTCAAACCACTCAAAAAGTTTCATACCAAACTACCTCCCTACATTTTGAACCTTATAAAAACTAGAAATCATTTCCGTCGCCAATGAGGAAGATATCGAATATCGTCGGACTATATGATTGTGAAAAGGTTAACAGCCCTAATTAATTCTGAAATCGCTCACATCAGGAACAAATCTTGGTCAGAAAAGCTCAGTAAACTTGAAAAAAGTTCAAACCCGTTTTGGAATTCGACAAAAATTCTTAGGAAAAAATACGAAGGGATACCACCTCTTGTCTGCGGAAATAATATATTGTATACAGCCGAGCAGCCGCCGTGGCTCAGTTGGTTAGTGCGTTGGACCGCGAGTCGAAGGCAGCGACCCAGGTTCAAATACTGCCTGTAATAACACCTAAAAAAAATAACGGGAAAACTCGTTTTCTCTTTCGGTGGCTGTCCTCTCAGCTGGAAATGGCAAACCTCTGAGAGTAAAAATTGCTTATGAAAGAGCTCCCAACCTGCCATTCGGAACCGACATAAAACTGTAGGTCCCTTCCACCCGCGTACAAATTCACACGCACAACGCTCGCGTAAGCGGGCTGTCGTGCCAGTCAATTATTAAAAAATTATTATTTATTATACAGCCGAGGATAAGGCTGAAGCTTTCATTGGTAATTTCTTGAATTATCACAAGGTATCCGAAAACCTAGGAATACAAACAAATCATGACCGGGTTGCTTCCACTTTTTCCAACTTCGAAGGGCTTCAAATAGAGACGCCGAGCTCATTTTACGTTGATTACGAAACTGTTTTTCTAATTACACTGTGCGACAGCATTTTTCACACTGGAAAAAATCCATATGGGCGTGAAACTAGAGACCAAACATAGTAATGCTGCGTACTCAGTTTTTCATTTCTACATCCTTTGTCCTTTTAAAGGACTTCAAAATTTTGAAAGGGATAAAAAATAAAAAAAAGATAAAAAATACTTAACCTTGTTAGAATATGGCGATATGTATATCAAATGAAAGAAGAAAGGCTCAAGAATTTAAATAAAATTGATTTGTTATCTATTTGTACAAAAAGGATATGAAAAAGGTCCTTTGAAAATTTTAATCCTTTATATCCTTGAAAATTTATATAGAATTTTCTTGAAAAGTAAGTATGTTAAACTCCAAAATTTCCTTGATCACATGTAAAAATTTCATTACTCTAACTTCATTAGTTCGAAAGTTATTAAAAAAAAGGCGGAAGCTGCAAGTCTAATGAAGTACAAAAATTCCAATTTATTTGAGTATCAGTATTTTAAATAATAAAAAGATACAAAATCAATGAAACGAGAATAATGAAATTTTGACACGTGATCAAGGAGGTTTTGGGTTTTAACATACTTGCTTTTCAAGAAAATTATACATAAAATTTCAAGGATATAAAGGATTAAAATTTTCAAAGGACCTTTTTTATATCCTTTTTGTACAAATAGATAACAAATCAATTTTATTTAAATTCTTGAGCCTTTCTTCTTTCATTTGATATACATATCGCCATATTCTAACGAGGTTAAGTATTTTTTATCTTTTTTTTATTTTTTATCCCTTTCAAAATTTTGAAGTCCTTTTAAAAGGACAAAGGATGTAGAAATGAAAAACTGAGTACGCAGCATTACTATGTTTGGTCTCTAGTTTCACGTCCATATGGATTTTTCCCAGTGTGAAAAAATTTTTTCATTTTTGTCGCACGGTGTTATTTGTGAGTTGCGCACTAGAAAAGCAACAGGTCTTGATGAAATTAAAATTATCATGTTGAAATACTTTCCCAAATGTGCAATAAATTATTTGGTCTTTGTCATAAACTCGTGTTTAGGAAAACCTAAAAATCTAACCACTAGCTATCGACCAATTAGCCTTTTGAGCAGTCTATGTAAAGTACTGGAAAAAGTACACTGATCAACAGCAAAATGGCTTTTCTGGTTTTGACGTCAGTTCTAGGGTAATTAGGGAGCGCTGATTTTGAATCCGCAAACCGTTTTTAAAACTTAGTTTCCGTTTTCGCAAAAAATGGGCGTGTCACTTTTTCGGATTTTCCCTGACTTTTTTCACGTTTGGGATTGTAATTTCTAAACCATTAAAGCGGTTGACATGATTTTCTCTTTGTGGCATTTACAACACCTCACAGCTTCTTTTCCAATGTAATTCATTTGTATAAGTTTTAAAACTCCGCGTCAATTGGACCTCAAAGTCGGAAAATATGGAATTTCATGGCGTTTTATTTAATGTTGAAAAACATGCACATTTTCGTAAATCAATTATCGAGTTATGTACCATAGTCATTTTCATCATTTTTTCATACTTTTTCCTTAAAAAATTAAGGGCCTCAAAATATGCTCTTTTATATGTTCCATTTACAGTCTGGAATACAAGCAACAAACAAAAAAATTTTGAATTGCTGAAAACAAAACAAAATTAAAAACTTTGCATATTTTGAGGCCCCAAATTTTTAGAGGAAAAAGTATGAAAAATGATGAATTAATGACTATGGTACATTTTTGCTTTTATTTCGATGAGAATGGGAATCACACCAAATAATTTGGCTGTGTTCTATTACTTGATGTTTCCGCTTTCATTTAACACCTTGACTTGATACTTGATTTACGAAAAATGTGCATGTTTTTGACCATCAAAGAAAACGCCTTAAAATTCCATATTTTCCGACTTTGAGGTCCAATTACCGCGGAATTTTAAAACTTATAAAAATAAGTTGCATCGGAAAAGAAGCCGTGCGGTGTTGCTAATGCAACGAGGTGAAAATGATGTCAACCGGTTCATTGGTTTAGAAATTACAATTCCAAAAAAAGTCAGGAAAAATCCGAAAAAGTGACACGCCCATTTTTTGCGAAAACGGAAACTAAGTTTTAAAAACGGTTTGCGGATTCGAAATCAGCGCTCCGTAATCATCCTAGAACTGATGTCAAACCCAGAAAAGCCGACCAAAAGTCGAAATTTGTTGCCCTGTGTTATTGAAAGATAAATATTGGAATTTTTTAGACACCAAGGAAATTATACCCAATGAACTTCCGGAAAATCCATGGAACCACACATCAACTTAAAAGATTGCACAATCACATAAAGCTGAACTTTCAAGCAAAAATATCAACTGCACTTGTTCTACTTGATGTAGAAAAGGCTTTCGATTCTGTGTGGCACAATGGTTTGATTTGCAAATTAATTAAAATAATAATAAAAAATTTATTTTTCGCTTAAAACTTTTTATTAGTACATCTTACGTATCTAATGCTGCACATCAGAAGAAAGGTATAAAAAGTACGACGAAAAATACGAAAATAGTTCCAGATTAATTGAGTTTTTTTAATAAAAAGTTTTAACTTTGACCCCGAGCCACGCCTTTTGTGGGCGTTTCCCAAGCAAAATTTGTAGTTTGTTAGATGCAGGAGCCAGCCGTCTATATAGAAGCATGCTCATTTATTTTTTTCACGAGGGTTCGCTATACTGCATTTATGCCTACGAAAAGCTGGGGTTTTTGGGACATTTTTGTCGAATGTATTTTTTTTGGATTGGTGTCTTAAGCAAATTTGTTGGTCGTTAAAATATCTACAAACTTGCCGAAGACAGTAAAGCGATATTCAGAACGATTTAGGACCAATTAGCATTTAAACGTTCGAAGACTTAAGCGACGAACTCTACTGAAATGAGCAAAATTCAAAGTCGGATTTCTCTTAAACTAGAACCAATCCAGCCAAACGCCTGGTGGATCTCAACTTAGTATACCTATAGAAAAGTCGCTCAGTAGGTCCCCCGCTTGTTACTTTTTTTGAGAGCAAATTTCACGCACAGTGTTATTATTATTATTACTTTGACAACTAGTTGTCGAAGTAGCTGTTAGCGCATGCAGTTCGTGTTTAACCGTTGACGTTCTGTGTGCGCGTTCGTTGGCGAGAAGAGCACATGAAATTGAAAAAGACGAAGCAGAGGTGAAATAATCCTGTAGGAATTCGGATTGGGCCGAATGTAATTTTTCAACTGGTTGCTTGTCAGCCATAGCTGACTGTAAAGCCGATTCGTTTCCTTGGAGCGAGCTCACCCTTTAACATGCGATGTCCTAGGCGACAGTCAATTGTGTCTGCATCCATTTGCAACTACCCAAATTGCAAACCCAAAGTTAGTCCTAAGTGAATCAGTTTCCAAACCAGTTGTGAAGCGAGTAATTTGAGAACTAGTTTATTCTGGGTTAGTTTTTTAACCAGTTGAATTGAATATCGAGGAAAATAAAACAATTAACTTTTAATTTTATTTCGAAAATATTTTCAAAAAACAAGCAGAAGTATGCCGAAAAGTCCATCTTTTGTTTAGTTTGGTACTGAAATTGTTTGCTGCACGTATTTCTTTTGTTTTTCATTTGCAATGGATTTTTCTTGTTTTTTTAAATATTTTTGAAACAAAATTAGATTTTGTTATATTTCCCTCGAGAAAACGCAACTGGTTTAAAAAATTACTTCACTGGACATAACAAATCGTTATCGGTTTACGGCCTGCCGTAAAACTTTTCTCCAGGCGCCCCTGCTTTGCGCGCGCCTCCTCCAGTTGGTCACATTAAGAGAAGATCCGGCCTCCTCAACTAGGTCCTTCCAACGGAGACACGGCCTCCCTCTTCGCCGTTGACCTCCAACTACAGCATCGACCACCTTTTTCGTCGGAGCTTTATCGTCCATAGATTAGATTAGATATGGGATTCGAGCAACACCTGCCCGAGACACTGCGTCCAATGAGAACTATTGTGTCCAAATATCCAAGTTGAAGAGGTCGCATGACAACGGATCGCCTTGTCTGAAGCCTCAAATGGTATTAATTGAGTTGGAGAGGTCACTTCCAACCTTGACGGAGCTGCGTGTATTGCTCAACGTCGCAAGGTGTCGCGATCCCATATAAGCCGTGGCCAAAAATACTTAGCGTTGTCCTCTCTCGATGAAACTTAGTGAGATCGTTTTCGTGGTCGATATTAAGAAATTTGCAAAAAATCATTAAAATTGGACCACTGCCACGCCCACCCCCATACGAAAGGAACTGTAATATTGAAATAACTTGCTTAATATTAGTGATAGAATTATGAAATTTTGTATTTGTGCTTAAAATAATGACTTAAAAGCTCACACTAAAAATGCGCGGTCTGCCACGCCCACTTTCAAAAATATTCGCATTTTACTACAACTACAACTGTATTTTTAGAAGGCTGTTTACCATACTCGTTCTACGATGTGATTTTAATTTTTAAGCTTTCTAAAACCTTAAAAGTGGGCGTGGCAGCTGGAGCATATTTATTAAGTGGCCAAAAGTGGCCTTTATGAATTCGTGTATTAATTTTTTCAGCTTGTGATACCATATTTTGGTATAAATGTTTAGATTTTTAAAGTGGGCTTTTTAAAGGTCAGCCTTCGGCTGATCGTCACTTGCACTGGTTGTGTACTGTCGCTCTCCGTCGTGCTTAAATTAATAACTACGTACAGCAACAACAAATTAAAATTCCAAAGCTTCGTATTGAAAGTAGTAAAAACTAGAAAAACGTCTACTCATAATTTTTGGCCCCCTCTTCAGATGCTTTCTGATGAGGAGGACGATATGGACATCGCCGATCCAGTTAAAAGTTCGAAAGACAAACAGTTTTTGATTTCTCCAATCAAAGTGCTTACACATAATAGTGCTTTGTGCTTAAATTGCTCGATGATAAAAAAGTAAACAAATTCGTTACAAAAAAATTTCACTTGAAATGAAAATACTTTGTGAAACAATTGAAACGTTCAAATTGATTGAATTAATTCTTGACCCATTCGAGACGACGATTTTTTTCGAACACGGTCCCCAGGAGCGAGCATGCGTATTCATAGTATTTTACATGTAAGAAAGGCTTCAGATAATTTTTAGATTTTTTGGTACACATTAAAACCAATGCCAAATTTTGTTTTCCTGTACTTTACAGATTTCATTAGTTCCAGGAAAATCTTATTTCGACGACTAGTTTACTCAGAATAACTGATAATTGCACATTACTGTTATTGCACACACGGTGTGCAGGCTGTCTTATAACCTCGGAAATCCATTGCACACACGGTGTGCAATCGGTCTAGAATGGGTTAAAGAAAATAATTGTCAGTTTTTTTACCACGACCAAAAATACGATCGCCCTTTTAAACTTGTGCTCCATGGTCTCGACAGCAAGTCAGGTGATGAGGTTAAAAAAGAACTCATTATTCTCGGTTACAAATGCAAAGAAGTCAAGGTCGTGACTAAAAAGTACAACAACTATACTGACACTATCTATATAATCAGCTTCGAGAATGGCTCTGTTAAACTTCATGAGCTCCGCGCAAATGTCAAATCACTCTTTCGCACAATAGTAAGGTGGGAGTTTAAAAAAAACTCAAAAACAAACCTGTACAGTGCCGGAACTGTCAAATGTTCGGACATGGGGAGAGGAATTGTAATGTGAGGCCTAACTGCTCAACATGCGCTGGAAAACATAAGTCATCTGAGTGTAAATCTCTAGACAAAATTCACTGCGAAAATTGTAATGGCGACCACAAATCGACTGACATTTCATGTCCAAATCGTGAAGCGTACTTACAAATAAGACATAGAATCAACTCCTCAGCAGAATCGAACTCAGCCTCAGCCTCATGTGTATAATGCTTCTGCATTCCCATCATTACCTCTCCGCAATCACTCACAACATATTGAGAGAACAAATCTACCAGCAACTTCTGACTGACAATGCCGTTCAAGTCTCGAAGAGCAGCCGAAAAACCTATTCTCCGAGAAGGAGATCACACAACTAACCATAGATATTGTTTCAAATTTAAAATCATGTAAATCTAAAGAAGATCAATTTAATGTTATCGCACAGTTAGCCATAAAATATCTATATAAAATTGTTATTAATGCCTCTCACTACTCTTAATATTATTATGTGGAACTGTAGGAGTATCCGGAATAAAACCACTGAGTTATTTGACTTTCTTGTAAGGAACAAAACACACATCTGTTTGCTTTCCGAAGCCTGGCTAAATAATATAGGGTGTTTTTTTTAGAGGTATAGAACTTCGAATTGAAATAAAACACAAGAAAATCGTTTTAATGTCCATCAATTTGGCTTTATTGGAAGGATAATTTTATGCCATTAATGTTTAAATATGATTTCGGGCATGTGGCCGCCGCGGCTGGCTCGAATAAAGCCAATTCTACAGGTCCAATTTTCAACCACTTTTTCGAGCATTTGGGGCCGTATGTCGGCAATAACGCCACGAATGTTGGCTTCCAAGTCCCCTAACGTTTCTGGTTTGTTGGCGTAGACGAGCGACTTCACATATCCCCAAAGAAAATAATCCAATGGTGTCAAATCACACGATCTTGGTGGCCAATTGACAGGTCCATTCCGCGAAATTATGCGCTCATCGAATGTTTCCTTCAATAAATCGATTGTGACGTGCGCTGTGTGGCATGTAGCGCCGTCTTGTTGGAACCACAACTCATCCACATTCATGCCATCCAATTCGGGAACAAAATAGTCGGTTATCATGGCTCTATACCGGTCTCCATTAACGGTAACTGACTCTCCAGCATTATTTCGGAAGAAGTATGGCCCAATGACTCCACCAGCCCATAGAGCACACCAAACAGTCAGTTTTTGTGGATGTAATGGCGTCTCAAAGGTCTCATGTGGATTCTCTTCACTCCAAATGCGGCAATTTTGCTTGTTGACGTAGCCATTCAACCAAAAATGAGCCTCATCACTGAACAAAATTTTGCGATGAAAATCAGCATCGAGATCAATCTCATTTTCGGCCCATACACCAAAATCACGACGCATTGCATAGTCTCGCGGCTTTAATTCTTGCACAAGCTGGATCTTGTAAGGTCGCAAGCCAAGATCTTTGCGCAAAATCTTCCATAAAGTTGATGGACAAAGCTCCAATTGCTGTGCACGGTGGCGAATCGATTCATTCGGGTCCTCTTCAACATTTTGCTCTACAGCGGCAATTGTTTATTCGGTGCGCACTGTTCGACGTCTCTGCGGATGCGTATTATCACATAGAGTAAACGTAGTGCGAGAACGACCCATGGTTAACCGAATTAATTGCTCTGATGGACGATTATGTCGACCATAAAATGGACGGAGCTTGCGGTAAACTTCGCGAACTGAACCATTATTTTCGAAATAAATTTGCACGATTTGCAAGCGTTGTTCTTTTGTCAACCTGTTCATGATGAAATGGCAAACCAAACTGAACATAAATGACATTAGAGTTGCCAGATTTGACCACAAAATGCCAGTTTTATCTCTATTCGAAAAACAAACCTCTAAAAAAACACCCTATAGTATCAAACTTTCTCACTCACACTATCACTGTATCCGAAGAGATCGTGAAAGTAGGAACGGTGGCGGCGTTGAAATACTGGTACACAAATCAATAACATTTAACATTATTCCAAATATACTTACTTCTGCTATTGAGAACATCGGCATAGAAATTTCGTTAGAAGACAAAACAAAACTCAAACTATTCAGTGTTTATTTTTCAGGTGGTTCAAGGACCAATGACCTGAGTAAGAAATTCAAATCTGACCTAAGAAAAATTCTAAATTCAAATACAAAATTTTTGGTCTGTGGTGATCTTAACAGCAGGCACAGAGACTGGGGGTGTCTAAGAGCCAATGCATGGGGAAATTTATTGCATGAAATATGCAAATTCTTGCCAATAACTATTCTACATTCACAAACTCCAACCTATATACCTGCATCAGCCAGAGAAAATCTCTCAAATATTGATTTAATAATATCCAATAGTCCTGAATTTATCTCGCAGCCCATAGCAACATACAGTCTAAGTTCTGACCATTTGCCCGTCAAGTTCGAAATATCTACTTTGGTACCATGTTCGGCTCATCTTCAACTGAACTTTAAAAATGCTAACTGGAGCATGTACAAAAACAAGCTCAAACATTCACTAAAAAATCTCCCAACAGACTTAAACACAAAAAATAGCAAAACCGAAATAGATGAAAATGTTAGCCAGTTTACGACCAAAATTATTGAAGCAGTCAGACTATCTGCACCTTTCAAACCACTCAAAAAGTTTCATACCAAACTACCTCTCCACATTTTGAACCTTATAAAAACTAGAAATCATTTCCGTCGCCAATGGGGAAGATATCGAATATCGTCGGACTATATGATTGTGAAAAGGTTAACAGCCCTAATTAATTCTGAAATCGCTCACATCAGGAACAAATCTTGGTCAGAAAAGCTCAGTAAACTTGAAAAAGGTTCAAACCCGTTTTGGAATTCGACAAAAATTCTTAGGAAAAAATACGAAGGGATACCACCTCTTGTCTGCGGAAATAATATATTGTATACAGCCGAGGATAAGGCTGAAGCTTTCACTGGTAATTTCTTGAATTATCACAAGGTATCCGAACACCTAGGAATACAAACAAATCATGACAGGGTTACTTCCACTTTTTCAAAATTCGAAGGGCTTCAAATAGAGACGCCGAGCTCATTTTACGTTGATTACGAAACTGTTTTTCTAATTATTTGTGAGTTGCGCACTAGAAAAGCAACAGGTCTTGATGAAATTAAAATTATCATGTTGAAATACTTTCCCAAATGTGCAATAAATTATTTGGTCTTTGTCATAAACTCGTGTTTAAAAGTCCATTATTTTCCCGACACATGGAAAGTAGCCAAAGTGATTCCGATACATAAAACAGGAAAACCTAAAAATCTAAAAACTAGCTATCGACCAATTAGCCTTTTGAGCAGTCTATGTAAAGTACTGGAAAAATTATTGAAAGATAAATATTGGAATTTTGTAGACACCAAGGAAATTATACCCAATGAACAATTTGGCTTCCGGAAATGCCATGGAACCACACATCAACTTAAAAGATTGCACAATCACATATAGTAAAGCTGAACTTTCCAGCAAAAATATCAACTGCTCTTGTTCTACTTGATGTAGAAGAGGCTTTCGATTCTGTGTGGCACAATGGTTTGATTTTCAAATTAATTTCTTACGATTTTCCTCCTCATTTAATCAAAATTATAAAAAGCTTTCTATCTGATCGATACTTTTGCGTACAAATCGGCGACGAGTACTCTGACCTTACTGAATTACCCGCTGGTGTGCCTCAGGGTTCAGTTATTGGGCCACTGCTATACATTATTTATTGTGCAGACATTCCTATGCACTCTAATTGTAATTACGCTTTGTATGCAGACGATATCGCTATTTTCCATTCAAACGAGTTTGGCCAACGATCTGTTACCGAGCTGCAGTATGCCAAACATTATAACACACAAAAAAAAAAAGTCTAGACCCAGAGAGTAGACCCTCCTACCCCAATGTTTTTTGGGTTGCTGAAACTGAATATGAACATAAAAAATAATTTTAACTAGCCATTTTCCCGCTAGCACCCCCTCTCACCCCCACTAAGGGTTGAAATTTCGATTTTCTTGAAAAATTGAAGTGGATTTGTGCACCCATGTTTTTTGGGTCGCTGAAACTGAATATGAACATAAAAAAGAATTTTAACTAGCCATTTTCCCGCTAGCACCCCCTACCCTCCACACACTTCACCCCCACTAACCGTGTCTGTATTATATTGTGGACGGATTTTGACGCGTTAAACATGATCTTGTAGTGTAACTTAATTTTAAGTAAACATTTATTATGTAATTAGAAATTTAGGTTCAAATTGGACAATAAAAATACTTGATAAATGATATAACATTTATCAAGTATTTTTGTTTATCGTCACTGTACACTTCTTTTATTACTTTTGCGACTAGGACACCTCCTCGTGGTGAAGGCGGGCAACGGATTTTATCCGGCAGTATTTTTATTGGCCAATTTGAACCTACATTTCTAATTACATAATAAATTTTTACTTAAAATTAAGTTACACTACAAGATCATGTTTAACGCGTCAAAATCCGTCCACAATATAATACAGACACGGTTAGTGGGGGTGAAGTGTGTGGGGGGAGGGGGTGCTAGCGGGAAAATGGCTAGTTAAAATTCTTTTTTATGTTCATATTCAGTTTCAGCGACCCAAAAAACCTGGGTGCACAAATTCACTTCAATTTTTCAAGAAAATCGAAATTTCAACCCTTAGTGGGGGTGAGAGGGGGTGCTAGCGGGAAAATGGCTAGTTAAAATTATTTTTTATGTTCATATTCAGTTTCAGTGACCCAAAAAACATAGGGGTAGGGGGGTCTACCCTCTGGGTCTAGACTTTTTTTTTTGTGTGCCTGTGTTATTTTTATAAATGGAAAACTAAAATCAATGCTGGAAAAACGCAAGCACTCTTTTTTACTAGAAAAATAAATTTTTGCTTCTATCCCAGCTCGAACATAAATATCTGCAATGGCGATGTGCAATGGTCTGACAAGGCCAAATATCTAGGAATCGTCCTCGACAAAAAGTTATTGTACAGGGATCATATCCAGTACATAATTTCAAAATTTGATATTGCTATTAAGTTGCTATATTCTCTCATCAGTGATGGAATTTTGGCCCAAGAGTATCGTATCAGACATCAGCATAGGGAGTGTACCATATTCAAGCAAATTGTATCAATTTTTTTCCAAGCTCCCAATTAAGTGAAAGGCCAATTTACACATTTTTATTAATAAACAGTTAAAAAGTTGTATTCGAAACTAAAATGTATGTTTAACAACACATGAAATTCACTTCTAATTTAAGCAAGAAACATATATATGTAGATTATTCTAAATAGGAATCATTCTCATTGTCTTCAGGTACATTTCCATAGGATATTTAAGTCAGTAGGAAGCTTAAAATCATAATAATATTTATTACTGGCTTTCAAGAAATCTTTCGTTTGTATCAAGGACGAATCAGTGCTTAATTGTAAACGGTTTCGATTTGCTTTTGTTTAAATTTTGTACAGGGAATACGCGCTCTTCACTGGCTGAAGAGTGGGGAATAGATAAAATACCTTTAACAACTCTTAAAATGTTTTTGAAAAGAGGCTCGTTTAATTCTATTTTTAGGCAAGAAACTTTTTTCCAAAATTCAGTAATTCCAACGTTTTAAAAGACTTTAGTTCTTCATATTCTGATAGTGACCTATACTGGCTGAAGTTAATTCGCTTTATAACTTTGTTGATTTTTCATCTTCTAAATTGTCTTTTAACTCTTATGTGTGTGCTGAAGTACCTGGGTACCCCAGCCAACTTTGATACTGAAATTTTATATACTTGCGGATAACCTAGAAAGGGGAAACTTCATGACAACTCCCAAAATGGTATTATGTCTTTATTTTCGAGTGTTTGATTCCATTTAGTTGCTAGGGCACCCGGGTAACCCAACACATTTTTTATGGAGTTGCATGGATTTCTTAGATATTTTTTGTAAGTAAAACTTTCTAAAGCAAATAATTTGTAATAGAACAATTTTATCAACAAAAAATGGCAGCCGCTTTATTTGTTTGGGCTCGTAAAGGTCGGCTAGCATCGTTATCATAACCTATAAGACGTAAAAATTTTTTGAACCTGTCGAAAGACAGCTTTAAAACTTAGCAAAAACGGCAAAATGTCTTACAGTGCGAACAAAAAGTGAGAAATTTTTATACAATTTGTACTGGGGTATCCCATCACATGAGTAAGAGTGTTCTTTTTTAACCACACACACTAGGGTTAACCATAGTTTAAACACTTACTTTAAATAATTTGTACTAATCTGCTATTAGTCTGTAATCTACTGTATGTACAATAGACTTAAATAAATACATATACTCATTGTTGCGGTTGTTTGCGTAAAATGTGGATTAAGCGGTTTATGCGGTTAGATCTTTATTCTCAATGTGAACTTTTACAAATTAGACTTAGAACTAGCCGAAAAGGAGAGAACAAGTAAGAACGGCGGCATTGCCAGCATAACATTTTAGGTAATTTGCTATAATGGAGCCAACATAGCCCCGGCCTTGTACAAGGTAGCGAAGTTCAACATTAATGCAAACAAAACTCAAAAATTCAATGTAAATATAAGATATACACTTTCGAATATCGCCTCACAACTACTTTCGTGTAAAAATATCTTGTTCAATAGGCAAACGACAAAGCTTTGTTATAGGGCGAAGGTATTCACCATCGGCTGTTTTCAAACCGACGACTCGTACTAGACCATCCTTGCCTGGGTGGCACCTCGACACTCTAGCCATCTTCCATTTTGTGGGGGGTGTGCCCTTATCCATCAGAACAACAATGTCGCCCTCGAGTAAACTCGGCGACTGACGAAACCATTTACTGCGGTGTTGTAGACTAACTAAATATTCATCGCGCCAGCGATGCCAGAAATGTTGCCTAATGAGAGTGATGATTCGCCAGCGTTGTTGAAGCGTACCAGTGAAAACTTCAGCATCCGGTTCAGGCGGTCCTTTCAAAGGCTCTCCAATGATGAATTGGCCTGGTGTCAGAATTTCGAAATCAGTAGGGTCGGATACATTCACACATAGCGGTCGCGAATTCACGCAGGCTTCGATCTCGGTCAACAAAGTACAGAATCCTTCGAAAGTAAGCAGCGTCTATCCGAGTGCCCTCTTCAGATGGTACTTCACTCTCTTTATGCCGGTTTCCCAATACCCGCCAAATGGGGTGCATTCGGAGGGTTGAAATGCCAAGTAATACCGGCATCAGCGAAGTATGACGAAACAGTTTGGTCAGCCATGCAGTGATCGAACATCAAACGAGTGGTCTTATCAGCGCCGACAAAATTGGTTCCATTATCGGAATATATGTCATTGCAATATCCTCTACAATTGACAAAACGTTTAAAAGTACCAAGGAACGTATCCGAGGAAAGATCTCCAGCAAATTACAGATGCATGGCATCTGTGCACATACAGATGAAAGAGCATATGTACCCTTTGGTTGATTTCGATCCACGTAATATGCGAATTTGTAATTGAACGGGCCGGCGAAATCAACAGCGCTTCGAAGGAAGCAACGACTGTATGTCGTGCGATAACGCGGTAGTTCAGCCACTGTTGACTGGAAGTTGAATTTAATCGCTTGCACCTTACACAATTACGATAAATCTTGCGAATTAGATTTCGAGAGGATATGACCCAGAAGCGGCGTTGCAATACAACTTGCATCTGAGGGCCAGCGTGCAATGTGTTGCGATGAATGTCAGTAACGATGAGGTGAGCGAGCGGCGTCCCCTTCGGCAAAACAATCGGATGTTTAGTGTAGTTTGCGATGGCGGCATTTTTTATGCGGCCACCTACTCGAAGCAGTCCATCACCATCCAAAAAAGATTGCAAACGGTGAACAAGTTCTCTAGAGCCGTCGGCGGTACGCTTGAAAAATAAAAGGCGCGGGATGGCGATTTGTGTGCGTGATGCGTTTTATTCGATCTGTTAAACACGAATGACAATAATGTATGACAATGGACAACACAAACGGCCGGAGCCGGTGGGAAGTGGAACATGTCTACACAGGGGAACTGGAAGGGAGAGGATTTGAATTGTGCAGGATCCACAAACCACTGGAACGACACATTTGACCATAGCGGTCCGCGTTGCCTCTGGCAACATTATTGGTGCAGCTGCTCGCTCAGACGGCCCAAGGCCCGCTCGATAAGGGCGCGGGCTCCGACGCGCTGCTGTGGGGTCTCCTCGTCGGAGGCCTCGTTATCGCTGAAGGCGATCAGTTGCCGCTCTGTTGCTACTGCGGAAGCGGGATGGCTGGGTTGGTGTTGTTGCGGCCGGCGGTGGCGTGTCAGCCGGTCCGCGATGGCGGAGCGCTGCACGGGGCGCTTCGCCTGAGTGGGGTGCTGCCGGGGCTGTTGCGGCTTCCTGCCGCCTTTGAGTGTGGCCCTCTGCGCCGCTGGCCTCTCCACGAAGTGCAGCATCGTATGATGCGCTCGACCGCACTTGCTGCAGCGAGCGGTGGAGCTGCATCGAGTGGTGGGATGAGACCGCGCCAGGCAGTTTGTGCAGTATCCCTGGGCGCGGGCTACCTGCTGACGCTGCTGTGGGGCCATCGCCAGGAACGCACGGCAATATCGTATGCCGTGGAGGTGGTGGCACAGCCGGCACTGCTGGATCAGCTGCTTCTTGGTTGCCCTGCAAGAAACAAGAAAAGTGTATCACTAAAGGATAATAGTGATTGGGTAGAGTATGAGCAAGTGTATGTGAGAAAGCAGGGCCATGAGTCGAGTGAGTTTTAAGACGCTATTAGGGGGCATAGCTTGACTACTGGCCGTGTCAGGATGCCAGAGTCAGTGCGGATATCCACGACACGGACGTGATTGTCGGGACCGCGATGTATCTTATGAATGCGGCCGAGCCGCCATTCATTGGGGGGAAGCAGGTCGTCTTTAATGACGACCATTTCATCTTCTTCCACTTCTCTTTGCGGATGCTTCCACTTATATCGTTTGTGGAGATCCTTGAGGTATTCGTCCTTCCATCGTCGGGCAAATTGATGATGGAGGACTTTGAGTTTTTCCCATCGGTTGATTAGGGATAGCTCTGAGCACTCGGGTTCGGGGGGGGCGGCGAGAGGAGCGCCTCGGAGAAAGTGGACAGGGGTCAGAGACACTAGATCGCTAGGGTCCTGCGATTGAGGAGAGAGCGGACGTGAATTAAGCGTCCCTTCAATTCTAGTAAGAAGAGTCGTAAACTCTTCGTATGTGAACCTATGAGAGCCGGCTACCTTGTTAAGGTGAGTCTTGAAGCTTTTGACTGCCGACTCCCATAGTCCTCCCATGTGAGGAGCATGTGGGGGGATGAATTGGCACTCGACGCCCTGAGGACCGTATCGGTCGAGAATATCTTGGGCGATCTCCTTCGAGAATTTGGCAATGTCTTTGGACATGGCACGTTGAGCACCGACGAACGTTTTGCCGTTGTCGGTCATGATTTTGAGAGGTAGCCCTCGTCGACCAGTGAAGCGGGCGAATGCTGCGCGGAACGCTGCGGTCGTAAGATCCGAACAGAGTTCCAAGTGAACGGCTTTCGTGGAGAAGCAAACGAACACTGCAACATAACCTTTGACGTAGGTTGAGCTACGGAGTATGGAAGCTTTAATCTGGAATGGACCAGCAAAGTCGATTCCGGTTGTGGCGAATGGGATGGTAAGTGTGCATCGTTCGGGGGGGGAGCGCTGCCATAATCTGTGTTCGCAGCCTTTGTTTGTGGATGACACACGTTTTGCACTGGAAAATGCACTTTTTGATTTGCGGCTTTAGGCGCGGAATGTAATATTCCTGCCGAACCATACGGAGCATGAGTCGTTGGTCCGCATGCAGCAATAGCTTATGAAGGAATTGAAGAAGCAAACTGCAGTAGCGGGACTCTGGGGGAGAATAATGGGGTGTCGTTCGTTGTACGACAATGCCGCATTGGCGAGTCTGCCATTAACTCGCATCACCTTTTGTTTGTCTAAGAAGGGATTGAGCACCAAGAGAGAACTTTTCTTGGATATGGGAAGGGAATGAGAGAACGCTTGTCGTTCCTGGGGATAATGGGAACTTTGCGCGAGAGTTATAAGGCGATTCTTAACAAATGCCAACTCTGCTTGGGATAACAGTGTTCCGTGTATGAGATTATGTTGGCGACGGGAGGAGATGCCGTTATTAACAAATCGGAACATGTATGCGATTACTCGCAGGGCTCGAGAGAAGCTGGAGAACCGATCGAGGATGTCGGTTTGCTCTTCGAGAAGGTGGTGGCAGTCAATCGCTCGTTGTTCCGGGATTGGAACTTTGCGAGAGTGACTTTTGGGCCAAGCATCGGAAGCTTGCTGCAGCCATTTGGGGCCATTCCACCATAGAGGGTGATCTTTAAGATCTTGCGGCTTGCATCCGCGCGTTCCGAAGTCCGCGGGATTTTCAGCGCTTGGGACATGTCGCCAGGGAGCGTTGTGCACATTTTGACGTATTTGAGTCGTGCGGTTGGCAACATAAGTTTTCCATGTGCAAGGTGGTTTTTCCAACCAAGCAAGGACAATTTCAGAATCGGTCCACAAATGGATTTATCGAACCCGAGGTGAGAGCGGAGGGATTTGATGAGCTGGGAGAGTAAAACTGCTCCGCAAAGCTCTAAGCAAGGTAAGCTTATTGTCTGGAGAGGTGCAACTCTTGTTTTCGCAACAAGGAGATGTGACGAGAGGCTGTCACCATTCGTGCTAATACGTATGTATAGAGCTGCACAGTATGCCTTTTCTGAGGCATCGCAAAATCCATGGATCTGAACATTTCGATTGGTGGCGTAGTGAACCCACCGGGGAATTTCGATAAGTTCTATGGCTGGCAAGTTCTCAATGAATTGCTGCCATTTGATAACTGATCCTGGCCTTATCATCCCACTCAGTGCCTTCAAGCCAAAGCTCTTGCAGAAGCTTTTTGGCAAGAATCATTATAGGCGAAAGCCATCCTGCGGGATCGAAAAGTTTGGCCACGGAGGAGAGAATTTGCCTTTTTGTGAATGAATTTGCAGGAGTAGTGGGAGAGATGGAGTATGAAAATGAGTCCGATAGGGCATTCAAACGGATGCCAAGAGTCTTAGTGGAACTCGTTGAATCGAACTTGAGGAATTCCGAATCGAAAAGGTAGTCTTCGGGAATTTCCTCTAAGAGTTTCGGGTGATTAGCCGTTATCTTTTTAAGGGGAATCCTCCGGAGTTGAGGGTGGCTATCACTTGAGAGAGAGCTTCCTTAGTAGTGGGAAGATCATGACCTCCGGAAAGAATGTCGTCGACATACGTTTCCTCAAGAAGTATTTTTGCCGCTAACGGGCTGGATGGCTGAGAATCGTGGGTCAATTGATGGAGCGTTCTGATGGCCAAATACGGCGCGCAGTTAACCCCAAATGTCACCGTTTTCAATTTGTAATCTTGAATAGGAGATTCCGGTGATTTGCGAAAGAGTATTCGCTGGAATTCCTGGTGATCATTATGGACCCGAATTTGCCTATACATCTTTTGGACATCGCCATTGAAGACAAAACGGTAAAGGCGCCATCGGAGAATGAGGGCTGTGAGGTCATTTTGAAGAGTAGGGCCAGTATGCAGAATGTCGTTTAATGACTGACCAGAGCTTGAGGACTTTGAGGCATTGAAAACCACTCGGACTTTGGTCGTTTTCTTTTCGGGGCGGATGACTGCGTGATGAGGCAGATAGTATGAGAAGTATTTACCATTTTGGATTGTCTCACGGGGATTTGTGAGTTCCATATGGTCAAGGGTGAGATATTCCTCTAAGACGCCATCGTAGTTGGTCTTGAGGTTTCCCTTTCGGGAGAGATTTCGCTCCATGCTGACATATAGCTGGAGCGCATTGGGTCGGGAATTGCCCAATGCTATCGAGCATGGAAATTCTGCCGTTAAGGGAAGTTTCACGACATATCTACCGTCCGATCCACGGGTTGTGGTCTTCTGGTATAATTCTTCACAGAATTTGTCATCCGCGGAGACAGGTGTCGGGAGTTTGACTTCTTCCTGCTCCCAGAATTGTCTGAGTTGCGAACTAAGTTCCTCATTGGATACTTCTGCAACGTATGTCGAATAAGATGACACCGTATGGGGTACTGGCCCACTGAGTATCCAACCGAAAATGGTGTTTTGGGCTAATAAACTGCCACAGACATTTCGGCGGATACCTTCGAGTAAGATCTGGGGAATCAGATCGCTGCCAATAACTAAGTCTATCTGCGCTGACTCGAAGGGACTTGGGTCAGCGAGATTTAGCGTGGCAAATTCTTGCCAATTCGGATGGCTAATTGTGAATGGGGGTAGCAATTTTGTTAATTGGGGGAGTAAGATTGCTTGCACATTGAGGGTCGTGCTGGAGTATGGAACTGCCAACGTCAAAAAGCAAATGTGATTCGCATTTTGCACAATTTTACCGCCCATGCCCGAAATTTCGAAGTGTGATCTTTCGATTGGCAATGTTAGGCGATTTTGCACCTTCGAGGAAATGAAGGTGCGTTGCGAGCCTTGGTCGATCAACGCTCTAACCTTGAACAATTCTCCTAAGTGGGCAATAGACACCAGTGCCGTAGGCAGAAGGGATTGGGTGCCATTATTTGAATGAAGGGCTTGTACTTGAGGCGTACTTAGCCTTGAAGATGTGCTGGGTTGCGCATCTGAAGTGGGGGAATGAGTTTTGGAGTTATTGTTCGGTTGTGGATGAGCTGTTGCGACCTGAGAAGTGGTCGTCTGTGACCTGTTGAGAGGCTGCGAGGATTGAGATTTATTGTTGGGGAAATGAAGCAGGGAATGATGCTTCCTTTGGCAGTAAACACACGTAAAACTGCTTGTGCAATCCTTTATGGTATGCGTTGTCGCAAGACAGTTTTCACATAAACTGTGCTCTTTGACGTATTTCAATCGGCTCTGGGGGCTGAGCTTTTTGAAACTCTGATATGTCCGTATAGGGTGATTTGCGTTGCAAAGTTTGCACGCGAAGTCTTTTTTCACCTCAGTGTGGAAGAGCTGAGGTCTGTTTTGAGGCCGATTTTGAGGAGTATGGAAATTGGAGGGTTGTGGTTTTGGCTTAGCGGGGCGAATGCTATTGAGCCGTTCCACCACCTCGTACCTGCAGGTCAGGAACTCGTCCATTTGCGACCAAAGAGGCAGGTCTTTACGAGATGTAAGGGATTGTTCCCAGAGAGCTAATGTATCCTCGGGCAATTTCGTACAACAAATATATACGAGCAGCGGATCCCAATTGTCGGTGTCCACGGCCTGGGACCTAAGTACCGACAAACAATTGTTGATCGTGCTTTGAATCCGCTACAGCGCTTCGCTATTTTCGGTAGTAGCCGGAGTTATATTTAATAAGTAACGAATCTGGTTGTCAACCAATATGCGCCTGTTTTCGTAGCGGGATTTCAGGGCTTCCCATGCGAGTCCGAAGTTTTCGTCACTTAAGGCAAATTGTTTCACAATTGCACCGGCTTTGCCTTGCGTCTTGTATCGGAGGTGATACAATTTTTGGGCTGGAGTGAGCTTGGGGTGGTTTATGTATACTGCCGTAAACATGTCCCTGAGCCATGCACAACTCATACTGGTCTGTCCAGGCTTCGATCTTCTGCCGAGCCGACTCCTTGAAACGGTCGGGCTGGCTACTGTCTTCCGCAATGGAGACTGCCTCATAAGCCAACATAAGCCTTTCCCATTGGGCTTCCAAATTCTTTGGACGAATTTGGATGAGGGACTTCGTTTGTTCCTCAATGGGAGTCGTGGAGAATTTTGTGCATTGACATTGACATTGTCTGTCAAAAACAAATCAATTGACACCTTAGGGGGCTGTTTGGAGGCGGTTGGCTCCATCGCGTCTGATTGCTTCTTAGGCGAACGCTCTACCGGCATTGAAAATAATAAGCGAAGCTTGAGAGAGAGGGGTCAGGTGCGAAAAAGTTGAAATTAAATTTCCACCTGAGAATGGGAGTTAACGAAAGAGTTAAAGTTGGCCGCGTCCGCACGAACGGCTTAAAATTTAAAAAAATCGAAAAATTACACGAATGTGTGAAGATTATTCGATTGTATGGGAAAATGCCTTTAATTGGTTGGCCAACTTTGCTAAACGTATGGGAATAATACGCGAAAATATTAAAAAAAATTTTTAAATAGGAACCGCGGAATCCGGAATATGGAAATTTGTCTAAGTTGTGTGTAAAATGAGCCAAATAAAAACAACAAAGTGACAGTCAAATTTATTTGTGTATGTGTATTTGTATGCATTTTATTAAAACGAAAATAAATATGTATGTGTATAAATGTATGTGAAAAGAAAAATAAATATGTATGGGTATGTGTATATGTGTGTACAAGTGTATGTCAAAATATATTTTTGTATATATTTGTTAGTTGTTAGTGTATTTATTATTATTTGTATAAGGTAAAAGAGAAAAAAAAAAATTTTAATTTTGTGCACAGGTGGGATGTCTTTGTCCCACTGTATATGTATAAAGCGTATGCGCAGTGATCGTTGTTGTGTACAATTGCAAATTTTCTAAGTCGAAAATTTTCAATGTACTTGGGACGGGTCTTGTTGTCCCACTGTATTTAATAGAGTGTATGTGTAAATTGTATACAAGTGTATGTATGTGTATAATTATTTTTTAAAATTAATTAATTAATTAAGTAATTATTTTTGAAAAAAACACGTTTATTGTGAGGAAATGATTACAATTTTATTCTTCAAAGTAATAGCTATCGCTAGCTACACATTTTTCCCATCTCTCAGGCAATTTATGGATGCCTCGCCAAAAAAATGTTTCGTCTTTTGCCTGAAACCAATCATCGATCCATTTTTTGACTTCTGCGTGAGAATTGAAGCGCCGTTCCGTTAATGCGTGGCCCATCGATGCGAACATGTGATAATCCGAAGGCGCCAAGTCTGGTGAGTAAGCCGCATGAGCAAGAGCTTCCCAGTTGTACGATGCAACCAATTCTTTGGTGGCTCTAGTGCGGTGTGGTGGTGCGTTGTCATCGAGGAAAATCACTTTGTGTTGCCTGGCTTCATATTCTGGGCGTTTTTGGCGTATAGCACGGTTCAAATCGGCCAATTGTTGTTGGTAACGTTCACCGTTAACCGTTTCACCAGGTTTTAGAAGACAAAAAAAAAAAAAAAAGACACAAAATTAACTGTGTCCGCAAATCGTAATTTGTAGGCACGTAATCCGACATTTTCCGGAGCGTCAAACAATGCGTTGTTGGATGAAACTTGACAAATTGTGAACTGAATATTGTTGACATATGACAGAAGAAGTAAACATGACATTTGGTACGGTTCCGAAGTTTATAAATATTCGGCTATTTACCACTAGATGTCGTTACCGGTTTCATAGGCGCATACCTGGTATATACATATATGCACGATTGAAAATTTTCTAAGTCGAAGAAAATTTCCAATGTGCAGTGAAAATGGGCAGTTTGTCCCACTGTGTCCGCTTTGTGCTTTCTTGTTTATGTATATGCACTTGCACTACCAAGTGCGTGCGAATACAGCACAAAGAGAGATGCGGAAATAAGTGCAGCAGTGGGCGCGCAGAATGTACACAGCAGCTGGGCTGTCGCTGCTGATCTTGTGTACAAGCGCAAAGAACAAGAGGGTAAATGGTGTGTGCGAATTTAGCACAAAGAAAAGTGCGTGAATATGTGCACAAGTGCGCGCAGAATTTAGACAGCAGCTGGGCTGTTTGCTGCTGATTTTTTGTGCAAAGCACAGAGAAAAGAGGAGAAAATGGAGTATGTGCGCACACGGAGAGGCGCGAAAATGGGGATTGGCGCTAATTTTATGCGCAGGGGAAATGAGTAAAATATGGAAACAGTAGCATTAGCGGAACTGAATTTTGCGGGAGTTTTGATCCAGTTGAATATTGTATATATATATATATAATATTCAACGGCAAATAAATGAAAATACAAGAATTTTTGTAAATTAGTAAAATATATGTATGTGTATGAAATTAAACCGCAAATTAATAATCGGGCGGGTAAGTTTATGGGAAATTAAAATATTCTTTACAAAAATTTTGTTCTTGTATGTGGATGTTAGTATTTGAATGTTAATTATAATCAATTTTTCGGCTTATCTTGTTGGGCCCAGTGCCCGAGTATGGGGATCTCCTTTATGTTTTGTTGTTGATGTCCGTCCAACGTTGTGCTGTGCCGCTGATGTTGTCTGCCCTTTTTGTTTGTTCGCTGTCGCTTCCCTCTTCGTCTGCTTAGGGTGTGTTGATGTTGTTTGATGGTTTCTCGTTTGGTTGTTGATTTTGCACTGCACTGCACTGTGTGTTTTTATATATTAATCTGCACTGCACTTATGCACTATGTATATTTTTTTTATTTCTTTTTCGCACGGGGGGGCGGGGATGGCTTTTTTTTTTTTTTTTTTAAAAAGTGGGGCCGGGGTTGGCTTTTGTTTTTTTTTTTTGAAAAGGGGGGCCGGGGATGGCTTTTATTCTTTTTTGTTTTTGAATAGGGGGCCGGGGGTGGCTTTTTGTTTTGGCTTTTATAAGGGGGTCACTACACTTTTCACTTCACTCTTTTGTTTTTGTTATTTAACTTTTTAGTTTTACCTCATTTCTTTGGTTCTTGTTGTATGCTGTTCACTTAATATTCACTTTTAATTTGTCACAGTATTGTGTTTTGTTTTGTGTCACTGTTGTGTTCGTTTAGTTTTTTGTCTTTATATTTACTCGCGGGTTCGCGGTGGCTCGAAGGACCATGAACAAGTTCTCTAGAGCCGTCGGCGGTACGCTTGAAAAATAAAAGGCGCGGGATTGCGATTTGTGTGCGTGATGCGTTTTATTCGATCTGTTTAACACGAATGACAATAATGTATGACAATGGACAACACAAACGGCCGGAGCCGGTGGGAAGTGGAACATGTCTACACAGGGGAACTGGAAGGGAGAGGATTTGAATTGTGCAGGATCCACAAACCACTGCAACGACACATTTGAAGGCTACTTCTTATGGGAATCGGTTTTTCGCTCTACAAAGAGATATTTCGTTAGAAAATGTATGCCATTGAACATACCTAATTAATGCGAGTTCTGCTTCCTTTAGTTCGATATAGGTAAGAGACCCAGTTGACAACGTAGCTGCTTTATTTTTGGGTCGCATGTTAGCGACGAAGCGCCTGACGTAAGCAGTGACTCTTCTCAGCCTTGCGTAAGTGGAATACCTCGCGAGCTGGTCCCAACACTCTTTTGTTTGGACGACGTTTGCCGCTAGATTCCGGCTCTTGAATTCCAGTTCGGTTGTGTGTTGTGACGTTTGATACTTCCATTCACTTTTAGCGCTACGCAACCAATGAGGACCATGCCACAACAAGGGATGTGCAAGCAGATGAGACGGCGTAACGCCTCTAGAGGCACAGTCAGCTGGATTGTGGTCTGAGCGTACGTGTCTCCAACGTTCAGGCGGCAAAACCTCTTGCAAAAGTTGACCATCGACTTGGATTGCCTTGCAACCAAGCTAGGGTGACAGTCGAATCCGTCCATTTCTTCTAAATCGAATCCGAGACTTAATTGAATCTGTTTTACTAATTTCGCTCCTAGGTGGGCTGCGCATAACTATAAACTATGGCTTCTTAAAGGTGCGACCTTAGTACGAGCGGCGATAAGAACTACTTCACTATCACTGTTTGGATAGAGCGTGCAACAATACAATGCGGCGGCGTAAGCTCGCTCCGAAGCGTCAGTAAAAACATGAAATTCAGTGTGTAAAGATGCTTGTCCTGTTCCTAGCCAACGACTGATTCGTAGGGATGACAATTTGTATAAATCTTGCCGGTGGGCTAGCCATTCCATGACCACATCAGGTGGCACAGGTTCGTCCCAATCAACGCTAGCGCGCCATAGCTGTTGTAACCATATTTTGGTACGTATGGTGCACGGAGAGATTAGCCCGAGCGGATCGAATATCCGACTCGAGTCTGAGAGAAAAACCCTTTTTGTCAGTATTGGAGGTAATGCCTTCAAATTTACCGAGATTGAAAGAGAGTCATCGTCAGTATTCCACGTTATGCCCAAAGTGCGTATTTCATGCCCGTCAGCCAAAAGGTGTGAAATCTGCTTGGATGCGTGTGGTATCTCCGCTCTCAGTTCATTGCAATTCGTCGCCCATTTTCGTAGCTGAAAGCCACCACTAGAGAGGACGCGCGAGACATCTTGTCGTAACGTTGCTAATTCTTTAGCCGAAGATGAGCCTGTAAGCAAGTCATCCATATAAAACTCGCGAGTAATGACTGCTGCGGCTTCTGGATAGCCGTCGTTCGCGTCTGCAGCAAGATGATGCAAAGTCCTGATCGCTAGATGAGATGCTGCGGTAACGCCGTATGTCACGCGTAGTAAGCTGTAGTCTGAGATCGAATCAGTCGAGGTGTCTCTCCATACTATGCGTTGGTAGTCGACATCCTCCTTTGCTATATACACTTGTCTGTACATCTTCTCTATATCACCTGTTATGGCGTAGCGATGCGTTCGAAAACGCAAGAGTATCGAGAACAGGTCTTGCTGAAGTTGAGGACCTATCATTAATGCGTCATTTAGCGAATTTCCTGTAGACAGTGTGCACAGTAATTGTTGTACAACAACTACTTGAGTTGCGTGATTGTTGTTGTTGTTGTTTAGCTGCTTAGTTGTTAGTGCCTTGATAGTAGTAGTGAGTGAATGGGGCGCCCTAAGCGCAAGGGGAGTGTGGCAGGGGACTCTGCCCGGGAGCCGTCCGGTCGTGAAACGACCGACATGACGTCTTCCGATGCGGAGTCAGTGTCGGCGGACGTCCGGTCGCCCCCTCGTAAGAGGGTTGGGCACGTGGCTTCGCCCGGCAAAGGGCGCGCGGCTTTGCCCGGGGTAGGGCTTGGGCGCGCGGCTTCGCCCGAAGAAGGACTTGGGCGCGCGGCTTCGCCCGGGGTAGGGCTTGGGCGCGCGGCTTTGTCCGGGAGGAACAAGTCGCTTGGGCGCGCGGCTTTGCCCGCCGACACTGTAGGAGGAGAGGAGATGGATGTGGCCAGCACGAGCACGGAAAGTGCTGAGTCGTCGGCCGTGAAGTCGGGTGCAAATGTATCCGTCGTTGCGGCTGGCGGTGAGGTGCCGGCTGGGTCGCGCTTGGCAGTGCGATTGAAGAAGGGGGTGAAGGCGACGGCTGTTGACCAGGGGCCACCTGCGTCAGAGGCGCAGGCGTCGGTGGTTGCCCTGAAGGCCATCACGGCAAAAGTCATGGCGGCCGTGATGGTGGATGGTGTCAGCGCCGTCGCCATGAAGAAGGTGGTTGAGGTCGCGGGCGAATATGAGCTGTTGCTCATGAAGCTCGTGGCCGAGAATGCCACGTTGAAGGGCCGCATCGCTGGCCTGGAGAGTGTGGGGGCTCCGGCCTCACGGGCCATGCCGGCGCCGAGTGCGGTGCGTGTGGGCGCCCCCCAGGCGGCCGCTACTTCGGCGTCGGTCCCTGTACCGGTTGCGCAGGCCATGACTGTGCAGCCGGCGCAGACGTGGTCGGTTGTTGTCCGGAGCCGGGATGCTAAGGCATCGGGGAAGGAAGTGGCCACCAAGGTCGTCAAGGAGGCGGGTCCTTCATTGGGCGTGAGGGTTCACGAGGTGAAGCCACTGCGTGGTGGCGGTGCGATTATTCGCACCCCCTCCAAGGCTGAAGCAATGAAGCTGACCACGAACGCCAAATTGAGTGAACTTGGGCTTGACGTGGCTGCGAATGAGAAGCTGGGCCCGAGGGTTGTCGTCCATGGGGTTCACGCGGAGATTTCTCCGAGTGAATTCATGGAAGAGCTCTATGAGTTGAACCTCAAGGAGCGGATAAGCCCGGCTGCCTTTAAGAAAGGCGTCCGCATGGTGAATCGCCCGTGGACAGTAGGCTCTGGTGGAGGTAAATCTGGAGTAAAATGTCCTCCACGAACACGAAACAAGTCGATTTTACTATTTCCTTTGGTAGCAAACACGAAATGCATAATAAGTAATAACACTGCACAACAGCATGTCTGCTGCATGGAGTTTTTTACATGAATCTGAATCGTTTTTCACGCTGTTTTCAAAACCATACTCCGTTTTATGTAACAGCTTTAGTTTTCGCAAAAAATGGGCGTGTCACTTTTTCGAATTTTCCTCGGCTTTTTTCTCGTGTTCGACTGTAATTTCTGTACCAATAATCCTATCGACATGATTTTTATATAGTTGCACTAACAACATCTCACGCCATCTTTTCTGACATTAATCAATTTTATGCGTTCTAAATTGGCGTTGTAATAAGGTTTCAAAGTAGGAAAATATTGATTTCAAGGGGTTTTTTCTGATGGCGAAAATTGTACAGATGTTTCATAAATCAAGTTACGAAGTATATGAATATCTTAAGAAGAAACATCAAGCAATACAACACAGCCAAATTATTTGGCGGAATACACATTCGCATCGAAATAATAGCAAAAATGTACCATAGTCATTTTCATCACTTTTCATATATTACTTTTTCCTTAAAAAATTAGGAGCTTCAAAATATGCAAAGTTTTTAATTTTTTTTGTTTCGAACAATTCAAAATATTTTTGTTTTTTGCTTGTATTTCAGACTATAAATGGAACATATAAAAGAGCATATTTTGAGGCCCTTAATTTTTTAAGGAAAAAGGATGAAAAGTGATGAAAATGACTATGGTACATTTTTGCTATTATTTCGATGCGAATGTGTATTGCGCCAAATAATTTGGCTGTGTTGTATTGCTTAATGTGTCGGCTTTCATTATACACCTAACTCGTTAATTGATTTACAAAAAATGTGTATGTTTTTGACCATCAAAGAAAACGCCATAAAATTCCATATTTTCCGACTTTGAGGTTATAAAAAAAGTTGCATCGGAAAAGAAGCCGTGCGGTGTTGTTAATGCGATAAGGTGAAAATCATGTCAATCGGTTTTGGGTTTAGAAATTACGACCAAAAATATGGAAAAAGTAGAGGAAAAACTGAAAAAATGACACGGTACCTATATCTCACTAACTAGAGCTGCTAGAAAAAATCTGAGGATAGATTCGAAATCAGCGCACCCAAATAAGTAAGAAACAGTTGAAAAACTCCATGCAACAGAAAAAAAGTGTTTTTTTTGTTGTGCTGTGTAATCTGAGTTGAAATTAACAATGTTTCGTATAAAATCAGCCTTAACTTATTCATATTTATTTCGATAAAAATCGATATTTTTTGTTTTGATCTCATTATTAATTGATCGCATTATTATTAATTTTATGGTATCATTAAATGCAATATAAGTCTGATTAAAGCAGCAAAGAGCAATGACAAATATTTATTTAAAACCAAATAGTCTTTGAAAAGCACATAAATGAATTTATGTAAATGAATTTATTTACTTATTTTTTAATTGTTTTCGTATTTATGTTTTTATGCTTACATGTTTTGTTATCTTTATGTTTAAATGTTAAAAATTTTGGGAGCTTTTTCTGCATACATACATATGTACTATATATGTATGTATATCAAAGTTCAAATACATGTACACTCGCACTCTGAAAACTTAAAATGTATGATTGTTTATAGTATTTTTTGGTGTCCTCCAAAGCCAAAGGAGGCAAGCCTACATGTAGTATGCCTTTGATGAAACGGCACGAACTAGTTCCATATGACCCATATCCAACAACTCTTGCATAAAGGCTGAGTACTGAACGCGCAGCTGTTCGTTGATCGATAATCGCTTTTCCATTCGCAGAAGGCTACGTAATGCTGCTGTTCGTGATTCTCCTAGCAACGCGGTTTCCTTAAGTGGAAGACGCACGATATAGCGGCCGTCTTCAGCGCCACGACAAGTTTTGCTAAAATGATCTTCGCAATGTTTCTCTTCTGGTGTAAGGTGTTTCTTCGTTGGTAACTCTTCCAACTCCCAAAATTTGCTGACCATTCGCATAAGTTGGGCGTCGCAATATAGCGCTGACACGGTAGTAGCCGGAACCGGTGGTCTTGTGGCGTTGCCGAAAAGCACCCACCCAAACTCAGTATTTTTGGCCATTGGGCTGCCCGGCGCAACCTCAGCATTTGTATTGTGAGATGTAATGTGTTCAGCTGTATCTGGAGATGGCACTTCGGCAGTGCTCATCGTGGTAGTCTGATTTGTAGCATATTTAGAAACAAATGTACATAGAGATGCGACGGGCTCAGATTGCGGGGCGAAAGACGCTGCATGAGCGTTTAGCGTTTGAGATGTAATAACGTATGGTGACGACGATGACAAATATGGCATGACGACACACTGCGACATTTAGATTGAAGATGGCCTTTACTAAGACAATTCAAACAAGCACTAATTTTTTTATGGCGGCCAGTCGAGTAGCTATATCCAATTGGCCAAACTCTGGACAAGTGTATATTCTGTGATTAGCATTGCAATAGATACATACCGACTAGGGATTGCAATCCCGGACCAGTTTTACAATCCCGGGATTTTCGGGACTGAAAATTGCAATCCCGGGATCCCGGGATTTTTTCGGGGTTGAATATATTATTTTAACGAACTAAATCAGAAGTCATTTTCAATCAAATACATTTTATTTTCGTATTAAATACATTTCTGTGTTCCTTAAAACTAAGAACAAAATATTCATGGCAAATAACATAAAATTAATAACATAAAAATGCATTCAATTGCCAAACTACACTGCTGCAGTTTTTGCATTTGGCAGCAGCTTCGCCTTTCGATTCTATCAAAAAATACAATAGTTCCAGACAGAATGTCGTTGCTGCGCTTTTGATTTCTGTGGAACAAACTTTTTTGAAAAATCTGCGGAATAAAAATAAACTACAACAAAAAATGTTGCAAATTAGCTTACCTTCTCCATCGTTACGGCAAAGTAATATTATTGCGTTGAAACAAGTTCAAATGTCACAGGGCGTTTGCAATTTATTTTTTGTACTAAATAAGAAGGGTTGCATTTTTCGAAATCAACGTGACAAAAGCAAAAAATAAGTTTTTTTTTCGTTTCGATCCCGGGATCGGATTTTGTCAATCCCGCGATTTTTCGGGACTGAAATTGTCCGTGATCCCGGGATTCGCGATCCCGGGATTGCAAACCCTAATACCGACGTACTCGACGGAGATTTGGGCTCCAGTTTCTCTGTTTCGTCCATCGCATGTAACACATTCGTGCTCCTTTTTGTTGATGGTTTGCTGCCTGTCTTTGTAGTAGCGGTTGCAGCAGTTGTTGGTAGCATTTCAAGTGAACGCGCCCGAGTTTCTAAAAATTCTTGTAACTCTTAAAATAATGGCAGCTGATAGTTTATAAGACACAACTTCCATTGCTTACGCGTCTCGAATGCTAATTTGGATACCGTCAGATGCACCAACCAATCGTCCCAAAAATCCACGGGTCGGCCTAGAGCTCGTAGCGCCCCTACGTGCTGCAATGTAGCATTCAGTACATGCTTGATCGCCTTGCTAGAATCCTTGCCAGCCTTCTCGATCGCGAATATAGCCTTGAAATGGCCGTCTACGATGACCCGCATGACTTTGTAGCGTGTAATCAGCAAGCTCCACGCTTCTTTGTAATTTGCATCCCGTATTGCCAAATTGCTGACGAGCTGCAATCGCTCGCCGATTAGACAACCTCGTAAATAATGTAACCTTTGTCCGTCTGAAAGGCTCATTCGTGTGCACTAGTGCTTGGAAAGCGTCGTAGAAAGATAGCCAATCGGTAGGCTCGCCGTTGAAAGTGGGCAACTTCAATTTCGGCAATTGAACCGATGCGGACACTGTTGCCGACTGATTAATAGGACTAGCTTGTAAGCACGCATTCCCGAGGCGTTTGAAATTGGACTTCGCGAGATGATACCACTCTTCAGCTTGTATGCGCGACTGCTCTTCCATTTCAGCACACTCCTCACCACACAGCACTTCTACCTCCTGTTGAGCTCCACAAAAGCGTCGCCATTGCTCATCAAGTAGCTGCACGTGCGTTTGGATGGCTTCAATATCCAATTCACGAGAGTCGCACTTGCTTATTTGCAAATATCGTTTTAAGGCATTCAATGCCGAGTCGCGCATCTTTGCTTGTGACAGTTCGCAATAGTAACGTAATCGAGACAAAATGAATGAACGTTTGAAAACGACGAGGAATGTTCGCCACGTGATTTCCTTGCAGTGAGGTTAGGTTCACGTCAAGTCGGCGTAGTTTCTTCAGCTGTAAAACGTGAGCTTTAATTTATATTTTCGCGGAATGAATGACCAGAAATGGTTTCTTTTATGTTATTTCAAACCAGCGCGGAGTAGCCAATCCGGCTCGAAGGACCAGAAATGTTGCGGTTGTTTGCGGAAAATGTGGATTAAGCGGTTTATGCGGTTAGATCTTTATTCTCAATGTGAACTTTTACAAATTAGACTTAGAACTAGCCGAAAAGGAGAGAACAAGTAAGAACGGCGGCATTGCCAGCATAACATTTCAGGTAATTTGCTATAATGGAGCCAACACTCATTGTTAATTTCTTCGAGATATTTAATCTCTTTGGGAAAAAGCTTGGAAACAATCATCATTTCATCATTAAAGTTAACTCTTTTTCTTAAAGAGTCAAGAAAATGTATGTAAAAACTCACGACATTTGCTTTAAATTTTGAAACATCTTCATCAGATATAACCCCTAAGCCAATTAAGGGGGGCACTCCATGAAACGCTGAAAAAAATTACCAATTTTCTTTATTTTACTGTACAAAAAAAGAAAGAGACAGGAACAATCCGTTTGGAACATCTGTAGGTATTAGCACAGAGCAAACAATATACAGAATGCGCATCTGGTGTAAAGAAAATTTTCTTTGCGGGTTCCAGCGGTAGGGTCGGTTTGTGGATGCGGGGGGAAGCAGTAAAGGGGACGAGAACGCACAGAGCGCGAGAGCGTAAAATGAGAAGCTGTGAGAGCGCAAAATCAAATGTTCGGAAAGCAAACAGATAAAAGTATTGAACGCATGCCGGTGTACAAAACAGTAACGCGCCATATATGTGGTTGTTGTTGTTGGCCAACAAAGCGACGTGCCGCATGCATGGTGATGGAGGAAACGCGTACAGGGGAAAGGCGACAGCCTGTGGTTCTTGTTGTTGCTGGCTAACAACTGAAGTTAGAATAAATTTTTGCTTTGGCTGATTTCTGTAAGGAGCTCAGCGACACACAATACTACGATAAAAAAACCGCCAATTGTGGGAATAAGTTTGGTCAAAATAACAAGAGTTTATTACGATTTTAGGATTTTAAGTTTTCGGGGTTTAGTTACATTTTTCTTTTCTGAGGCCCATGAACAATGCTTCCTGATAAGAACTAAGATCAAAAAATCCAAAATTGTGTTTTTATGATCAGGACATATGGAAAACCATTGTGGTGTAGCATTTTGACATTTAACTTTTATTAAATTTTGTATGCCTACAATTAGTGGCTGTTTTTCAAAAATGCTGCGGAAAATTGAAATGTGTACTTCGCTTATCTCTAATAGAATTTGCGATGGACTAATAAGATTGCCGAAATCTATGAGAGAGTTAAAGTTTTTGTGAAATATGAAAAGTTCACTAGGAACTGTTAGTACCTCATCTTCTTTTCTCACTTCACCTGCACATGTTTCGCAGTTTATTTTGGGAAGTATTTTGTAAACAACATAACCCAAAAAATATCTTAAAGACGATAAATCAATGGTAAATTCAGAACAGTTCTGAAAGTCTAAGTTCGACTGTCATTCGGTGCGGACGTTTTCTTTTGTGCTCCACTATGACAAATTGTTCGAAGTGCAAGTTGCATTGCAGTGCTAACGACTTGGTGTCGTGTGGCACCTGTTCCTCTAAGTGGCACCTTAAATGTGCAAGCATCAGTAAGGAGGCTGCAGAAATCAGTAATATTAATCGACAAATAATTTTTTGCTGTGAGTTGTGCTTCGGAAACTCTCGACCTGCCAGCCCATCTATTGTGCCGTTGCTGCTTGGGAAGCTGAGCGAAGTACGTGCTCTCATCGATTCGCTAGCGGTGCCTCAATCGGAGAAGATTTGTGCCGACAATTTGGGCTCCAAGTCAACGACGGCGATTAAGCCGGCACCGGCCATCTCTCGTTTCACTCGTTCCAAAGTTGCGGACGCTCGCAATCAATCGGAGACGATTTGTGCCGACAATTTGGGCTCCAAGTCAACGACGGCGATTAAGCCGGCACCGGCCGTCTCTCGTTTCACTCGTTCCAAAGTTGCGGATGCTCGCATTGCTGCACCGAACTCTGCTGTTGATGTCGCGCGCTCGCCTTTGCTAGTGAAAACAACTAGTAAGAAAGGTGGGAGAACTTTGCCGCCCTCACCTAACTCTACTCTCGCTGTTAATGTTAGCACAGTCGCTGCTGTCAATGCTAGCGCCGTCGCCGTTAACGCTACTGCTGTTATCGCTAATGTTATCGCTCCTGCCGTCATGAACGCTGCCGCCAATGTAAACACTGCTGACTCTGCTATCACAGCTGCGACTTCTACTGCACCTGCTAATGCCAAGACTGCTAATGTAAACGCTCCTACAAACAAGAACGCTGCTCGTAATGTGATCGCTGCTGCGAGTGCTGCCGCACCTGCTAAAGACGCCACTGCTGCTGACGCTGATGTTACCGCTGCTATTAGAGCAGTTGCACCCGCATCCCCAGTAATACTTGTGGTTCCTGATGCTGCTGCTCTCTCTTCCAACGTTGCCGCGCTTTCTCCAGCCGCTTATTCGCTGCCTCAGCCATCATCTGCTGCTTCTCTTACTGCTGACGGTCCGCCTTTACACGCTCGTTCGTTGCTCGCTTCGGTTGCTGAGCCGCCCAATGCCTCTAACGCATGGGTCACTGTGCGCGACAAAAAGCGGGATAAACAAAAGCTGGTTGTTGTTGGATCTAATGAGAACTCGGGTCTTGAGGTTGCCGTGAGGAAGAAATGGCTGCATCTATCATCATTTTTACCATCAGTTACGGAAGAGAGCCTAATTGATTATGTGGCCTGTCAGACCTGTATTGACAGGCAGCATCTCTCTTGCTATAAATTAGTTAAGAGTGGCGTGCCTTCGGACTCGCTTAAACGCATTAATTTTAAATTAGGCGTTGCTTCGTCATATTATACTAAGCTTCTCAATCCCGCAGTTTGGCCAGCTAACGTTAAGGTGCGCTCTATTCGTTTTTTTTTCCGAGAATAGAGTACCCGCCACCGAGTGCCTAGCACTCTCTTCAGATGCTCTGTCTGTTCCTGTAATTGCTAACCCAGACAGCGGTAGCTCACAGTTATCTCATATGCCCGGTAGCTTAAGTAATCATTTAAATATCTACTATCAAAATGTATCTGGTATGAGAACAAAGGCTGATTATGTGCGCTTGATAAGCTCCTCACTCGACTACGATGTCTTTGTAATCACAGAATCTTGGCTTAATTCTACATTCTTTGATTCGGAATTTTTTGACCCACACCTTTATAATGTGTTCAGGAAGGATAGAGACTCTCTCAAAACGGGCCTTAATATTGGTGGTGGTGTTTTGATTGCTACCAAACGCAAACTACACTCAGCACTGTTGCAACTAGTGAACAATGATTCCTTGTTGGATCAACTTTGTGTACAAGTCAGGGGAGCGTCCGGCTTGCTCTTCATTTGCGTATCGTATATTCCTCCGAATAGCAGTGAAGCTTTATACAAATTACATGTCGACAATGTTTCGGCACTGCTAGCTCGGATTGGGGAAAACCAGTTGTGCGTTCTGGGTGATTTCAATCTTGGTAGTACTCGTATTACATGGTCTCATATGGGTAACTCAGTTGCTCTGACTCCCTCAAATGTACACTGCGCGCACGAAATTTACTTAATTGATAACTTTCTTAGCTTTGGCTTGCTGCAGATCAATGCCCATCCTAATAAACTTGGTCGTTTTTTGGATTTGGTTTTTATCTCGGGTAATCTTAACTCTAAGGTTGTCGAATGCTGCTCACCTATTTCGCAGGTATGTTTGCATCACACACCGCTTGTTATCGATATTGAATTTTATAGGTTCTATAATGCCCCTTCTAGTTCAAGACCTATTTCATTTAACTACAAGCTCTGCGATTTCGAGGCATTGAACAATTTGTTCCTTGACGTGCATTGGGAGGAAATACTGTCCAGTGGCGACACTGCTACTTGTTTTTCCACCTTTAAATCTATAGTTTTTGACCTTTGCCTGAAGTCGATCCCTATCTTTCCTGGGAAAGTTCATAAACTGCCGTGGGTTACAAAAGAACTTAAAAAATTGAAAAATTTGAGAAACAAATTTTATAAAAAGTTCAAGGCGACTAATTGTCCCATTTACTTTAATTACTATCAATCACATCTTAGAAGTTACAAAAAGTTGGCGAAGTCGCTGTACAACAGTTACATTCGTAATTATGAATTTGGCATCAAAAGTAATCCAAAACTCTTTTGGAATTTTATTAAATAAAAAAAAACGGTTTCCGATATACCGTCCTCGGGTTTTTTCAAGGACAAAGTCTCCGAATCCGCGGATGATGCTGCTAACTTATTCGCACAGTTCTTCAGCTCAAATTTTGTTACAGATGCAAACGCTGTTTTGGCTGACTCCTTATTTACCTTTGGGTCGTTGACCTTAACTGCCGACGATGTCAAAAAGGGCATCAACAATCTTAAATTTTCAATGCATACGGATCCAGATGGGCTCTCTGTACTCTCGCTGTACTCTTGAAGAATTGCAGCTCTCTTGTTGAGCCACTCCTATTGATCTTTAACAAATCCCTTTCGTCCGGTATTTTTATAGATGATTGGAAAAAAGCATCAATAACTCCAATATTTAAGAGTGGCAATAAGAATGATATCGCAAATTACAGACCCATCTCAAAACTCACGTCGGTGTCTAAACTTTTTGAATGCATAGTCAATGAAAAACTTATGTTTTGTGTCAATAATGCAATTTGTCAAAACCAGCACGGTTTTGTTAGGGGCAGATCTACTGTTTCCAATCTCGCGATTTTTGTCGAAGATTGTCTGTCTGCTTTCCAAGAAGGGAGTCAAGTAGATACTATCTACACAGATTTTGCTAAAGCCTTTGACAGAGTTTGTCATTCAATTCTGATATCTAAATTAAATTGCTTGGGCTTTCACTCATCATTTCTTGATTGGGTGAAATCATACCTTTCCAACAGACAGTGTGTTGTGGCTGTTGATAATCATCTTTCACAACCGTTTGTTTCCTCTTCCGGCGTTCCTCAAGGTAGCATACTTGGTCCTCTGTTGTTTGTTTTATTTATTAACGACATTGGCTCCTGCTTTTCGTTTGCAAAATTTTTACTCTATGCGGATGATCTGAAGATTTATGCGGCGATTAATAACGTGGCAGACTCGCTGGCTCTGCAGGCTGACCTAGACAGAGTTCAGGCATGGTGTACGAGAAATCACCTTTTCTTAAACATTAGTAAGTGTTTTCATGTAACTTTTTCTAGGAAACACAGTCCTTTGCACTTGTCCTACTCCCTGTCAGGTTCACTGTTGCAGTCAGTCCAAGAAATCAAAGATTTGGGTGTGTTTTTCGACACAAAACTTTGTTTTTCTAGTCATATCGATTTCATTATTGCCAAATCAAATGCCATGTTGGGGTTCGTTCGTCGGAACAGTGCGTCATTCTCTGATCCATATACGTTTAAACTGTTGTTCACGGCTTTCGTTAGATCAAGGCTGGAATATGCTTCGTTTATATGTAGGCCATGTCAAGTGACTCACATTAATCGCATTGAGCGCATCCAAAAGGTTTTTATGCGGTTCGCCCTAAGGTCGCTGAACTTTACTGAACCGTTGCCGTCGTATATTTCCCGCTGCCGCCTTATAAACTCTAGGCGAACTTATCTTGCATGCTCCTTCATTGTTGGGTTATTAAACGGGTCTATAGATTGCCCGACCCTGTTGAGTAAAGTGGCTTTTAATGTTCCAGTACGTAACCTACGGCACGTAGAGACTTTCCACATCAGCTTTTTCAGGTCAAATTATGCTAGGAATGCGCCTCTGGCTAAAGCCCTCGCGGAACTGAATAGTGTCACCGACCTCGATGTATCGCTTCCCAAAGGGACATTGTTAAATTTGTTATTGAATAGGTTAAGTTGAAGCTCTTTTCCTCATTTGTGTGATCTTTTTATTTTATTTTTTTCCTATAGTCAGTAAGTGCTGTATGTTCATTGGCTTATTAAATAAATAAATAAATAAATTGTCATTTAATATGAAATCGGCAAGGATGGTTGTATTATTATCCACTTCGAAATCATCGGTTTGACTAGTTTCTTCGTTATGATCAGGAGCTGAGTCGAGATTTAATACGATATTAGAAAGCGTTTCAAACGTAGTATCATTTAATTCTTCACAATTACTGTGGGAACTCAATTGCACAATTTTGGCGGCCATTAAGCGTGCTAATATATTATTAATATCAGCCACTGATGGATTTATATTATTACCACCTTTTTGTCGTAGTATAGAAAACATATTTTCAAGTTTGTCTTGGTTTAATGTCCTTGTCATCAAAAAAAAAAAAAAAAATTTCGGATTTTTTCTCAAAAAGCTCGTCTACTAATAGCAAAACAGCTTTTAGAGTAAGTTTCATCCCATCTAGAAAAAATACTTTTTTCTTTTTGTCAACAAATGAGATTTCATCCAGGTATTTAACCCATTTCCTTCCTCTGTTGCGTATACGCAACGTTACTATTCAAAAAATTCGTATGTGCAGTGTGTGAGGTATTGCGATAAATTTTTTTTGTTCGGAAGGTATATCCTTAGGCTTTCTTCTCCTCCATATCTCAACCACCTACAAAACACACACTGACACACACACTTGTATATTGTTACGAATATGAGTTTTAGTGGGCTAATACGTATCTCTGGATTGCGTAATTTGAAAATAAAACACACTTAGTTCCTCAACCGCAGTCAATAAAATAAACCAACAATCACTTTATTTCACAGGTTTACACTTTACTGTCTTTACACTTAATTATTCGCTCAATTACTCCGTGTGGCACCTTCACTAGTCAAAATCAGACTGACTCGCTGCGCCGCACCCGGCTGTCTTTTATACCTGTCCGGCCATCGCGCAGATCGTTCTCGCACATTCCGGAGTGGACTAAAGGTTTCCATGGTGATCGCGACCATCGTTGCCAGATTGGACTAAAAGTTGCCTTCATTGTCGCGGCCGTCGTTGCCAGATTGAATTATAGCACGGCGCGTAGCGACAGGGTTGCTTTGCACAGCGACAAACTGTCTTATCGTTACACTGCCCACCACTTAGACTTGTTCGCCCCGAACAAGTGCCGAGGTTCCGCTGTGATAAGGCGCCAGGCGCTGCAAATGGACTACCTTCAGCTTAGCGCCTTTATTGCTGCAACGTTGAATCCTGTATACCACGTCGTTTATCCTAGTCACGACTTCGTAAGGTCCTTCCCATGACGCTTGAAGTTTCGGAGACAAACCTTTCCTCCGCTGCGGGTTGTAGAGCATTACCAGATCGCCTTCTTGGAACCCTGCTGAGTTGGCCCGTAGATCATATCTGGCTTTCGCCTTATCGCTGACCAGTTTGGTGCGGCTCCTTATAAACTGGTGAATCTCCTCCAGTTCCGCCCGCTTATTGGCCACGTAGTCCGTCTTAGCGCCTCCCGTCGTGCTGACTACCCCGAACTTCAAGTCAGCGGGTAACCGCAATTCTGTGCCGAATACTGCTCGGGCTGGAGTGAGTGATGTCGTGTCGTGCGGGGCTGACCTATACGCCATTAGGAACAAGGGGATATGCGTGTCCCAATCCTTCTGATTCCTGCCTACCACTTTCCGCAGGTATTCCTCCAGTGTCCGGTTAAAGCGTTCCACCATGCCGTCGGACTGTGGGTGCAAAGGGGTGGTACGCGTTTTCTTTATCCCCAGCAGCTCACACACTTCCTTGAATACCGCAGACTCGAAATTCCGGCCTTGATCTGAGTGCAACTCCAACGGAACTCCGAACCTGGCTACCCAGTTGTTTACCAGCTTTTCCGAGATCGTAGTGGCCTCCTGGTTAGGAATTGGGTACACTTCGGGCCATTTGCTGAAGTAATCCATTACCACCAGCACGTATTTGTTGCCTTGAGTACTAGTTGGGAATGGGCCGGCGACGTCCATAGCAATCCGCTCGAAGGGCGCTCCCACGTTGTACTGCTGCATGCGGCCTCGAGATCTTCTTATTGGCCCTTTCGCTGCTGAACATCGGTCGCAGCTCTTAATCCACTCGGCTACAGACTCCTGACATCCTACCCAGTAGAATCGTCTTTTTATTTTGGCGACGGTTTTGGTGATGCCTAGGTGCCCTCCACTGGAGTCGTTATGGTATGCCTGGATGACCTCGTTGATTCTGCATTTCGGCACTACCATTAGGGAGTTGCTGGTCCGTCCATCCGCGCTCTCCCATTCGCGGTACAGGCATCCTTCCTTCAGCCGCAGACTTTTCCACTGTGCCCAGTAAGCCTTAGCGATCGGGCTTTCACCGGCCATCTCCTGCCAGTCTGGACGTGCGCCTTGCTCCTTGCCTTCGACGATTTTTGCAAGATCCGCATCCTCACGCTGGTCCTTTTGTAGCCTCTCCCCAGACCACTCTTCCTCTGGCATAACGTTCACCAACCGGACGTCCACTATCTGTTCTTTGCTTTCGGCTCGCGAGCACGCCCTGCATTCGACTTTGCACGGACGGCGTGACAAGGCATCGGCATTGCCATGGCTACTGCCCTTCCGATGCTCTATCGTGTAGTCGTAGCTCTGCAGTCGCTCGATCCACCGCGCCAATTGGCCTTCAGGATCCTTAAAGTTCAGGAGCCATCTCAATGCCGCATGATCTGTGCGCAGGCGAAACCTTTGTCCATACAGATATTTGTGGAAGTGTTTTACGCAGTCCAATACCGCCAGCAGTTCTCTCCGTGTCACACAGTAGTTGCGTTCCGGTTTCGATAGAACCCTACTGTAGTACGCTATCACTTGTTCCTGGCCGTCTATTATCTGTGATAGCACACCGCCAATACTATGCCCGCTCGCATCCGTATCCAGCACAAACATCTCTCCAGGTACGGGGAAGGCCAGAATTGGAGCAGTGCACAGTTTTTCCTTCAGACGTGCAAAAGCCTGTTCCTGCTCCTCGTTCCACTCGAAAGCTTGGCTCTTTTTCGTCAGTTTGTGCAAGCTGCTGGCTATGTTCGCGAATCCCGGAACAAATCGGCGGTAGTATGTGCACAGGCCCAGGAAACTGCGGAGTTCGTGTAGATTGCGTGGCCGGGGCCACTCCTTCACCGCCGTGATTTTGCCTTCATCCGTATGTACTCCGCGGGCGGAAACCGTATGACCCAGATACTTGACCTCTTTTTGGAACAGCGAGCACTTCTTTGGGTTGAGTTTAAGCCCGGCTTTTTGTATCCGCTCGAATACCTCCTTTAGCTTTCCCAGGTGGTCGTCGAAGCTATTACCCATCACGATTATGTCGTCGAGGTACACCAGACACGTCCGCCAATGCAGCCCTTTTAGCACCCGTTCCATTAGCCGCTCGAATGTTGCTGGGGCGTTGCAGAGTCCAAACGGCATGACGGTGAACTGCCATAAACCATCGCCAACACTGAAAGCCGTTTTCTCCTTGTCTTTGTCTGCAAGCTCTACCTGCCAATAGCCGCTGCGTAAGTCGAGCGTGGAGAACCACTATGTGCCTGACAGCGTGTCCAGGGTGTCATCGATCCGCGGTAGTGGATAACTGTCCTTCTTGGTCACATCATTGAGCTTCCGATAGTCCACACAAAACCGGGTACTGCCATCCTTTTTCTTGACTAGCACGACCGGCGAGCACCAGGGGCCCGAAGAAGGCTCTATGACCTTTTCTTTCCGCATGTTTTCGATCAAATTTGTGACCTCCTCCCTCTTGGCCAGAGGAACTCGTCTTGGCGGTTGGCGGATCGGTTTTGCGCTTCCGGTGTCGATGTTGTGCTTCACTATGGCTGTTCTTCCGCCTGCTTCTGCCGCAAATATTGACCCATAGTGCTGCAGGAGTGACCTCGCCTTCTGTTTCTGATTGGCCGTCAATTCGCTGTTCCACTGATTCTCCTGCGGTATGACGTCCATGTTAAAACCGCTCTTCTTATTTCCTCCGGGTGGGCTACTCTCGCAATTGACCACTGCTACGGCTTCCCTACACTCGCCAATTACCTCATCTTTCCCGACATATCTGGGTGCATTCAGGGGGTTCAGTATTCTGACTGGTATTCTGCCATTCTTAGGTTCCACTAATGTACGTCCGATGATGATGTTGTCGTGTCCTTGTTTCGGTGCTTCTACGACCCACAGCCGACTTGTCCCATCGTCCTCGTCCACCTTTGCCCACACAACCGCCTCGGAATTCGCTGGTATCCTCCGGAGTTGACACGAGACAACTTTCCTTACCGCCACGCTTCGCTCATAGCCGGTGTGCAGGGGAAATTCAACATTGGCATACCTCAGCACATTTTCTTTCAGGTCCAGCGTAAAACCGTGCCTAATCATGAAATCCACGCCGATAATCACGTCGTCCATTATATCCGCGACGATGAACTCATGCTCCAGGCTGCTGGTGCCGATAGCAATTGTTTTTGTTACTTTCCCTCTTACCAGCGCACGCTCGCCAGTCGCAGTCCTCAGCTGTATGCCATGCAGTGGTTCCCAGTTCTTCAGAAGCTTCCTTTTTATGATCGAATATGACGCTCCAGTATCCAGTGTCAACACGAACAACTTTCCATCTATCTTTCCCTCAATCGTCAAGCTGCTGGGTTGTCGTTTCAACTGCGAGACAAGGACGGTGGGGCAGCAGGTTGTGGGGATCAGCTCACGCCCCTTTGGGCTGACCCTTTTTAGTTTAACGGCTCCTCGTCCTCAGCCCTGCGCTTGTTGGCTGAGCCTCGATTGTCAGCATTCCTCGCTTCAGGCGATTGAGATCGAGAACGGGAACGCCTCTTTCGTTGGCGGCAGTCTCGTGATATGTGACCCTGCTTGCCACATACCCAGCAAACAACTTTAGTGGAGACCACCCGTGGCCTGCCCGGTGTCTCAGAGCTTATGGCCTGGATCGGAATGTCGCTGTCTGGCTGGATTTGGCGTATCCTTGCAGGTGCATACCGAGTGGCCCCGATCCATGTCGCCTCATATGTCATCGCGCTGGTCACCGTCTCCTTAAATGTCGGCTTGCCCATCATCAACGCACTGCGACGTGTTTCCGGATCATGAAGACCTTCAATAAATGCCTCGATCTTCATCCTCTCGAGATCCTCAGCGCCGAATTTTGGGTAGCACAACTGTGCGAGCCGCTCAATGTCTGCTGCATATGTCTGCAGCGCCTCGTTGGCTCTTTGCCTGCGGTTCTTCAGCTCACAGTAGTACAGCGTTCTGTTGTGCTCGTCGCTGTACTTCGCTGCCAACGCCCTTATGACGGTCTCGTACTCACTTCTTAAGCATTCTGGAACTGATTTTATTACCTCAGCCGCAGCACCTTTTAGAGCCAGCGCCAATCTCCGACCTTTCCTTACATCGGTCCACTGATTTTCCAGAGCAGCCAGGTCGAATTGTAGCTTGAATGTATCGAACGGCGTAGTCCCATCATAAGTAGGCACTTCTGCTCGGGTGGCAACACTTTCCGGAACCGGCGGCAACCATTCTCGCGGCTGTACCTCCCTAAGCCGCTCGTCCATTTTTCTGTTCATCGAGTCTTCCAGACTATCAACTCGTTTGTTCAGGGAATCATCCAGGTCGTCGACTCGTTTATCCAAGTGCTCTACTCGCGTCTCCAGATGCTCGACTTTCCCGTTAATCCTGTCTGAGATTTCCTCCACTTTCTGCTCCAAGCGCGCAGAATTTTCCTGAAGCTTGACTTCCATTCGCTCTGACACTTGCGCCGATATTTCCTGGGTCGCCGTTTCCATTTTTGCTGCCATTTCACGGTTGGAAGTCTCGAACATTCCTTTAAGTGCAACCATTAGCTGGCTCATGTCCATGGCTTGTGGTGGCGCAGCCGCTGCAGCCGTACTTTGTATCGACGCAGCACCCGCAGGCGATTCCTCCACTTTGCCCGACGCCTCTAGCTCCTGCGTTCCGAACTCGTGCGCAGTCCAATCGATGCCTCGTGATTCACACGCCTCTCGCAAGCGCAGCTGCAACTCCACCTTTCCACCAGCAGTCGGCAAATTCCAAGCGGCCAGCTCCTTCTTCAGCTGGTCCACCTTCAGTTGCTCCAGTCTAACCATGTCTGCGTTTTATAATTAATTTTTATTTTTTTTTTTTACTTTCAGTAACACAATCCCACTTCTGACACCAAATGTTACGAATATGAGTTTTAGTGGGCTAATACGTATCTCTGGATTGCGTAATTTGAAAATAAAACACACTTAGTTCCTCAACCGCAGTCAATAAAATAAACCAACAATCACTTTATTTCACAGGTTTACACTTTACTGTCTTTACACTTAATTATTCGCTCAATTACTCCGTGTGGCACCTTCACTAGTCAAAATCAGACTGACTCGCTGCGCCGCACCCGGCTGTCTTTTATACCTGTCCGGCCATCGCGCAGATCGTTCTCGCACATTCCGGAGTGGACTAAAGGTTTCCATGGTGATCGCGACCATCGTTGCCAGATTGGACTAAAAGTTGCCTTCATTGTCGCGGCCGTCGTTGCCAGATTGAATTATAGCACGGCGCGTAGCGACAGGGTTGCTTTGCACAGCGACAAACTGTCTTATCGTTACAATATGTAGACACATGTTTTTCAGACAAATTTTGAATCGCACACTAAAAATTATCAAACGTTAATTATTTTTTTGGTCGACATGAAAATACGTTCACATAAAGGCAAGGAAAAATTATAATTGGTTTGTGAATTATCTGGGTGTCTTTATGCGTGTTCTAGATAAGTCTCGATTCTGTGTTGCGTGTACGCAACGTTGGCGTGTTGTTCGGCAAATGAATTCGATTTTCGATGATTTCGATTTCGATAAGTTTTTTAAGAATAACTGATAGCATATATATCGATTTTACTTGAATAATAATTTTTTTCGCAAAAACGGCGAAAATGGGTTAAGGAAGAATTTTATGTACTCATGTGATAAGCTGTTGAGTTGAATCGCAGATCTGTAAAAATGTTTGGAATATAACGATTCACTGTTTAGGCAATCAAATATTTTGTCAATATTTTCTATAAAGCTGGCCGTAGATAAAGCCAATTCTTTAGAGCAACTTTTGAAACCTATAGTTTCAGCAGTTGTCCTAATAGCAGCCTGAACAGTCCTGCTGAAAATTTGGGTTGCCAGTTTTACCTTCATTTTCTCGAAAGAATTTGGAAAAATGTGTTGGCTGGTTAGTTTAGGACACATTTTTGTTGTTGATTTAAGTTCCATTTCAAATAGTTCCTGAACTACCCTAAAACTAGCAATTCCATTTGGTGTAGCTAAGTCGCATTTGAGCCAGCCATTTCTCAATGATTTAACAAGGTGCGGGAAATCATATATGCAGAACACTTTTCCATCATTAAAAGGCCTTTCCAAAGTTACACCCATATCCGAAAAGCACTTCCTATTGGAAGACCCTTGGTCACAAGTTATAACTTTTACTGTGATGCCAAAACTATTAAGAATTTTTAAATTTTCCAGAATTATATTTTTTAACATATTTGCAGAAAGTCCGTTTTTGGAAACAACGTAATTTAGTACCAATGACCAGTTAGAAAACATTGATTTGACCATAAAAACACATAATTGTTTTCCTATTTGGCTTGTCCTTTCAACCCCATTTTCTTCATACCCATCAACCAAATCTAATTAAGGATTATATCGTAATTCCTTTCTAATTGCCATTTCATCCATTAATAGAATCATGTTGTTTTTTTCGCTCTGAAAATCCAAGCACCGTTTTCTTATAACCTCAAAAGCAGAGTTCTTAAAACCTGGCTGTAGGAACTTAACAGGGGCCCATCGATTAACAGTCGAGATATGTGGCAAATTTAGATTTAGTTTAACATAATAAATTAACATAATAAATATTTTGAGCCAAATCTTTTACATCTTCCGTATATTCTTTAGGACGGGAACTAAGAAGAAGCTAACAAAATACCTTTGATTCTTTGCTCACGTTATTATAAGAGTCGATACGTTGGAGCACATCTGACTTTTTTGGAACTTTCTTCTGGTTTTTAATGTTTTTGTATTTTGCCAAAATACTGTAATACTTGTAATACTTCTTCCTGTAAAAATTTATGGATTTAGCATATGATTCGCAATTATTACAATACCTATCTACGTACTCACTTTTTCGTTTCTTTTTAGTTGAACAATCGGGCTCTGAAAACTCATAAGTTTCTTCAACATTTTCCAAATAAAATACAGGAACTGCTCCAGATTTTAAATATTTTTTCCCAATGTCAGAACTTGAGAAGTGATTAACGCATATAAATAATGGTTTGGTGTATTCTTTAGTTTTAATGCTACATTTTTCTCGCCAAATTTGACCCATAGCTGAGTCATAGGGCGGAAATTTAAACATTTTAAGTTTTTCATCATCCCGTCTAGATTTTCGGCAGCATTGAAGCCCTGACTTTATTAAATTTTTACCCACCCGGGGTAGTAAATTTTTACTCGGAGCCGGATCCATTTTTCGTATACTAATAAAGTCAATGAATAATAATAATAAGTAATATAATGACCAGAAAGGAACTACGTCAAAATATCTGTAAAAATTTGTAATTTGGATCAACCACGTCAAAAAATAGCAAAAAATTCAAAATTGGAATCAATCACGTCAAAATTTAGACAAATAATTATACTTGGAACTAGCCTTGTAAATATATTTGTACAAATGTTTATTTTGGATCAACCACGTCTAAATATTTGCAAAATTTAATATCAATTAATCTAAGCGCAGCATGAACAAAAAACGACCATTCTGCTCAAAGATTCGATTGATAATGACAATAAGCAAATTCGCCGGCACGTGCTGGCTCTGCGCTTGCTTTTTTACAAACAAGAACAAGAAGCGGACGGACAAAATTTGACCATTTCAAAGTGCCCGAGTAAAGCCAAGCTGGCTTGCTGCGGAAAACAAAAACATTGCGTGTTGTTGTCGAAATGAGAATAAACCAATCCATCGAATGAATGCGAGAATGCAAGAGAGGATCGCAAAGCAGCTCTCCGCTCGCTTGCGCTTACTCTCTCGGTTCCATATACATTTTCCTCATCTTTGCTCTTCCCGCCCGCGTCTGAAATGAAATCGCAAAATTATTTCGCGCCTTCTGTATACTGTTTATTCTGTGGTATTAGTTAAAAGTTCAAAAAAAAAGTTATACATAAAAAAAATTAAAAATGGCAAACATATTGAACATCTTCCGAGGCTTGGTTTAAAAAAAGACGTCTTCCCGTCCACACGATGCCGTCCGAAGTTAAAGTCTGAAACATACAAATTATATATCAAATTAATCAGCAGGCTTGTCGCAAGTGCGTGAACCTCAAAAACTATAAAAATTTTCAAAATTTAGCAACAAAGCCATGTAAACTACAAAAAGTTCGTTTTTTTTACTTGTTTTTAATAAAAAAAAACAGTAAACAAATTTTTTTTTAATAGATTTCAGAGGTTCATGCACTTCTCTGTTCAATATCCTACAAAACGAGTATATATTCGTGTAGATCGGTTCAGTAGTTTTTTTTTATCATGTGGACGGACTACAAAAACGTGTTTATGAGGAAACGCGTTCCAAAGTTATTCGGAACACCTGGTGTGGCTGAGCGCGCGTCGATGAAAAGAACTGTGTCTCCGAAAGTTTTCAGAGTTCGACTTTGAAACTTTGCAATAATGTTCTCGGATAATATATCTTTCGATTAAAGCTAAAAAAAAATCAATTTTTTTTAAACTATTTCATGGAGTGCCCCCCTTAACAAATCTACTCCAACTCCACAATGCACATCACCGACAGGTAATTGATCTTTAAATAAATTTATGTCGTACATATCTTTACCATCAATTACTTCTTTTTTGAAAAAATGGCTTGCTAAATGGTGAAACAAATATGCAATTCTTGGAAGAAATATGTGAATTCGTGCGTCTTCCGATTGCATTGAAGGTGGTAATATGACAAAAACTGTCCATAACTAGTTAGAGATGTTTTCCAATTTTCCTTTTAACCCTTTCGACCCCGAATTTTACCCTGTGTCTCGATATTACTTTTTGGTATTTAAATTATGAAACACTTACCTAAGAAGTGTGCACACGACATTTGAAGTCGCTACGCCTTTTTGTTAGAGTTCTAGGGCTAGTTTACTTTTGAACAATTTTAGCTTAAAACTAGTTAAATAAATTTTGTATCAATATTTTTAATTACAAAAAAATTATTTACTATTTCACGAAAAATACAAAATTATCACTTTTTGATTTTATTTAACCATTATTAAAGAAACAGGGTTTTAATTAAACGCGCCCAATTCGTAGACTTGAATTAGAACACAAAATTTCCCTGATATCGCTGAAAATTATTGGAAATTATTTTGGGGATAACAGTAAAATTTTTATAATTTGCTCTGAATTCACTTCTAAAAATATTAATTTGTTGGTGCCTACTTAAATTAAACCCATAAATCAATCGTAGCGTTTGCTATAAGATGACAAATAAGTGAAGTTGCTCTCAGGCAACTTTGGGGTCAAAAGGGTTAAGGTTGCCACACAATTTGCAATCATTTTTGTTTTTAGTGCTAAAAGGCAATAAAATGTTTCTTTTGGTTACTCGACCATTGTGTACCAAAAGCGAGGCCTGTGTACCAACGTACTTTTTAAACTGTGATTGTATCAAAAAAGTACAATAGTATCAAGAATTCCATCACTGGGTCCCATACGCACAGTGTTGCCGTTGTGCGACTAAAGTGTCAAATTGACCCTTTCTGGAGATCGATGCCACCTGACACCGACTTTTTAAAAATAGGCTTATTTTGACACTTTTCTTCAAAATCATGCGACTTTTGCCCCTTTTTCTTGATCAAAAAGTTTATACGTATGTACATTTTAAAGTTATTTCGTAAAGTTAATTTTTTTTATTTTTGCGTGTGTCAAGGATGGTTTATTAAAACATTTTATTCATTACAAGTTGTTAGCGATTTTGTTTAAAAAGTAATTGTCCATCGGCGACGAGCCTACCTCCGCGACTACCCCGTAGCAACTACGCGAGTTGCCACCCTGTCCGTGACAGCTCGGCCTCTCCTGACATTCATCCCCTAGGATGAATCGCCGCTCGTCTGTTCGTCATCATCGCTGCCGTTGTCATCGATGTCTGGGCTGGGGTAACACCAAGGCTTCATGTGGTCGCTCGCCATGATGTTGCAGTAGCGTCTGCGGGAATGCGTGGTATCGGGTAGATCCTCCACAACATATCGGTCGTAATCCAACACTTTGGTCACGATGTAAGGCCCCTTATACTTCGGCTCTAGCTTATGTGACTCCCCCGTTGCGGTCGGGACGTGGTCGATGACTACCAGTTGACCTTCGTGATACATCGGCGGGTGTTGATGTTGGCGGTCGTACCGTTGCTTCCATTTGGCCTTTTCCGCTTCGATTCTCTGAGCTGCTACGTGTCGCCTGGTCTCGTACACCTGTGCGTCGGATTCTGGCTCGTTGTTATGCAGTGCTTGGATCAGCCGATTGTCACTCACGGTCCTGATATCGAAACTGAAAATCAGATCGTTGGGACTGAACTTCGTCGTTGCGTTCTCCTGGGAGTTCATGCTCCACTGGATCGTAGGAAGCATCGTATCCCAGTTACGGACCTCGTCAACGGAACACTTGAGAGCTGTGAGCAGCGTCTTATTCACCCGCTCAACTTGTCCGTTCCCGCGCGGTGTTCGGACTGCAGTCTTGATGTGCTGAATGTCATACCGCTCCACAAAGTTCGCAAATTCTCTTGAGGTGTACGCGGTACCTCGGTCGGTGATGACTCGACGTGGTTGGCCAAAGATACTCATGACCTCGGTCAGCATCTGGATCACTGGAGAAGTTTTGGTGTTCCTTATCGCCTTCAGTATTGCATACTTTGAAAATGCGCACACCAATACGATGACATGCACATTGCCCCGTTTGGACTTGGGGAATGGCCCCAAGTGGTCCAAGTGAAGTGTCCGGAATGGAATGGGCTGCGTGTCGGACTCGTGCATCTGGCTTTCTGGTTTGCCCCCCTTGACCTTCGCGTAGCAGCATTGAGGACAGGATGCGATGTAGCCCTTCACATAACGTCTCATTCTCGGGAACCAAAAGTCTTTACGAATACCCTGTAGGGCAGGCTCTCGCGATCCTCCATCGTACTGCCCTCGGTATCACCAACATACGCTGCCCCTCGACCTTGCGATAGAGGCGTCCCGTGTGCAATTCAAAATCCTGCTTGAGTTGAGCTGCGTTTGGCGAATCTCCGCCGCTGAGTGCTTTCACGATTTCCTGCAACTTGCTGTCCTGCATCTAAACTGCGTACACCCTGTCCGTTGTTTCGGTCGCTGCCACTGACAGGATACTTTCAGCCACCGTGCCGGGTTCGCGGGGTGGCAACCCTGGCGCTCGGCTCATACCATCAACGTGCTGCATGTTCGTTCCCTTTCGATGGATGCAATCGTAATTATACTCTTGCAAACGTAGCCACCATCTAGCAATGCGTGGCGGAAGTGGTGTTGTTGCCTTTGTTGTAACGATGTCGTTGCAATCCGTCGCAACCGTGAAATGCGTACCCAGCAAGTAGAACCGGAACCTCTCCAAAGTTTCGACGATTGCTAGTACTTCAAGTTCGTGGCTGGCGTACCTCGTTTCGGCGGGTGTGCATCTTCGGCTGTAGAATGACACCGGTTTCCACCCGTTGCCTTCTTGTTGTAGCAGCATCCCTGATAAGCCAATGCTGCTTGCGTCTGTATGCACTTCGTGTTGTTTGCCGACGTCGTAGATGACAAGTACGGGTCTGCGTGTGATAATTGCCTTCAGCTCGGCGAACGCCTCTTCATGCTCCTGATGCCACACAAATGGTGCATCCTTTCGTAAGAGCGTCGTCAATGGTTGCGCGACGTGGCTGTATTTCTCCACAAACTTGCGGAAAAATCCCGTCAGTCCCAGGAACTGTCTGACTTCTAGAACATTGGTCGGCACCGGGAAGTTTTCAATGCTCTCGGTCTTCTCGTTGCCTGGGCTGATGCCTGCTGCGTTGACTGTATGGCCCAAGAACTTGACTTCGGTTTCCATGAAGGTGCACTTAGACGGCCTTAGCGTCAACCCTGCTTTCTTAACTGCTTCCAAAAACACGCGCAGCACCTGTAGTCCTTCCTCAACCGTGGGCGTTGCGATGATTACTTCGTCGACGTAACTTATGACCCGATTCCGATTACTGAGCATGGCTATCAACTTTGTGATCATCTCCTGGAAGTACATGGGCGCGTTGACTAACCCAAACGGCATGACGTTGTGTTCAAACAGGCCTTCGTGCGTTAGGAAAGCGGTATACTGTTTGCTTTCTTCTTGCATCGGGATTTGATAGTATCCGGATGTCATGTCGAGGATTGTATAGTACTTGCCGCCCGCTAATTTAGATAGCTGCTCTTCGACCACCGGCATTGGAAACTGCTTTTTGACGGTGACCGCGTTCACTGCTCGATAGTCCACGCACATCCTGCTCTCCCCGTTCGCCTTCTTCACTAACACAACCGATGCTGCATGCGGCGACGTACTTGGTCGTATGATGTCGTGTGCCAGTAAATCCTGGATGATGGCTGACAACAACTAATAGCGCTTGCCCACAATCGGCTTGTCTGTGGCAACCCTTATCTCCATTGTCGTCGTCGTACACCTGCCCAGTGTTGGCAGTCCCTCCGCGAAACAGCCGTCGTGTTCGCCAAGTAGCGCCCGCAGCGCTGCGTGTTGCTCTTGATGTAACCCGTCGTGAATATGGAACTCCGGATCAGTTGCCTTCGTCTTTAGCTGCATCACCCCTGACTCGATTGTCAGCCGTTTGTTCGGCGGGCACAAGATGTCCCTCCCCAGAAGTATGTCCTGCGACAACGACTTGTCCGGGACGAGATAGAATGTTGCTGTGGTTGGTTTACCATCCAGCTCGATTTCCGTTCGAACAGCCTGCGTTGTTTGGACAGTCGCCCCTCCGAATCCTCTAAAGGTTTTCTGCCCCGGTACCACCTCAGTTGCTGGTGGCACCGCCCCACGACGTATCAGCGACCGATCGCTACCAGTGTCTACTAGCGCGTGCAGATGTTGTCCGAATACGTGGACGGTTTTGATAATCGGCGGTATGGTGTCTCCGTCGGCGTGTGCACTTATTTTGGCGACGGTTGCCCTTGCTCCTCCTCGGCAATCCTTCGCTTCGTGGCCAGCGTTGTTTCTTTTGCGGCAATGGGCACTTGACCGCTATATGCCCATACTCGTTGAAGTTAAAACACTTTGGGCCCCTCTGCTTGTTGGGGTTTTGCTGCGGCTCCGCCGGTGCGTTTATCTGTCGTGCTTCGGTGCGTGATGACACGGATGGCGCTCCCGTGGTCATCCCCAAATTCTCCAATGATCGAAGGAGGTCGTCGGTTGTACCAAAATGCATCGCCAACAGTGTTCGAGTAAGGCCCATGTCCTGCAGCCCATGGATTACGTACGAGTTTATGGCGGTATCGTCGATGCCTCCGCGTCTTCCCAGGGCCAGCATCGAGTAAAAGTATTCGACCAGAGGTTCACCGGATTTGCGTTTGCGGCTGGCCAATTCCCTATGAACGTCCGCAGAATTAACTGTACATGGGAAGACTTTTGTCAGCATACTCACAAAAGCAGCCCAGGATTGGAACACTGGCTGCGCGTCTAACCAATCCTTTGCGATGCCCTTCATCTTGCATTGTGCTGCAAATAACAGCGTCTCCTCGGTCCACGCATATAGCCGCTGCAGCTGCTCTGCTTTCGCTATAAACTGTCGCGTCGTCACAATTTTCCGCAGTGGATCGAATTCCGGAAGCATCCCGACTGCCTCGTGTGTGTAATTTAGGCGACTCTTTACTGCGGGACTCGGGGTGCTGGTCGCCTGCACGTTCGGTGGCTGCACCGGAATTGGTGACACTGTCGATTGGCCTTGAACCAGCTCACTCACCGTGTGTGTCAAGCTGCTAACCAGCTCTCTCAGCTCCTCCAGTTGCTTCTCCCAGGGCTCGTCCGTACCCAATTCGTCCATGTCCACTTCGTCGTTACCTCGTGCCTCCACCAGAATGGAAATCTTCTGCGCTTTATTGCCCAGACATGGCAAATTGGCGTGCCGTAAAAGCGTATTCAGCTGCGCCACCGTAAGCGTTTCAATTTTCATCCTCATCTTGTCGTTGCTCGTTCACGTCTGACGTTGCACTTTCCCCTTTTTGCTGTACTTGCCACGCTTTCGTCTTCCGCTATTGTTCTAGAACTTTCTAAATCGCGAAACTCTTCCCCTGTCGTTTTCTCGTCTTTCTCTTTGCGGTTCAACTTTCTCCTTCGTCTAGCTTGCGTTAACCCGGTTCGTTGGTTGTGCTCGTGTTCACTCGTCTTTCCTTTAGGCAGCTCGTTCCTTAGCTACCACCGTGGAAAGTTCGTTTTCGTCGGAAGCTTCCGCAACTCTGTTCGTCGGTTACGCATGACCTTTACGTTATGTATATGCTACGGCTGCACATTCACTCGTTCGTTCTTTCGGCGTGCTGCAATCGGTTCGTTGATTGTCGCCGTGCCGATCGTTGCCTGCTGCTGCGCTCTTCGCTCGTTGCCGCTTGCTGGAACCCCTTCGTTGGTTATTTCCCCTGCTTACTTGCAGTGCCTATGTTGGCCACTCCTTGCAAGATTGCTTGCGGCTTATGCTTTGGTCAGCAGATTCGCTGGCGTCGCTGTGGTCTTCACCGAATGCCGTCTTTTCCTGTTTTTGTTCTCTACCGATGAATTTCCCTTTCCCTGGGATCCCACTTCTGACTTGTCAAGGATGGTTTATTAAAACCTTTTATTCATTACAAGTTGTTAGCGATTTTGTTTAAAAAGTAATTGTCCATCGGCGACGAGCCTACCCGCGACTACCCCGTAGCAACTACCCGAGTTGCCACCCTGTCCGTGACACGTGTTTAAAAATACTCAAAATATGCCTTTCTTTTAGTATTCACTTCTCAAAGGTAACACTTAAATACTTAAAAATTACACCTCTGGCAACATTTAAACTACTTGCAACCCTTTTATTTTGTCAAAGTTTTTCCGCAAAAATGTACAAATCTGAATTAATCTGAATTAACGCGCTTTTTTGTGGCATTGCCTAAGTTATTTGTGCTAAATAAATTTTGATGGCTCCCAATGGATAAGTAAGTATATGTATCACGCATATGCTTTGAAATGCAAATGTTTTCATAATAAATACAAAACATGCATATTGGGACTTTTTAATATATCCCTCATCAATTAATTTAAGGGGAAACAGTTTTTTTTTCACAGAAAATTATCTCCTTTAGAAATTTAATAAAAAGAATGAGTTTCGAAAGATAAAATAATGAAAGTATATATATACATGGTATAAAAAAATTGGATCACTTGATGACACTTTTTTTTCGGCTGTGACACTTTTTTGCGACTTTTTTAAATTTTTCAGCGGCAACACTGCATACGCACTTCGGCTATTCGAAGATATTCGCGATGACTTCGGCCAAGGCACATTAATAAGGTAGTGGTGGCAACACAGCTGATTAAACTTTTTTCTTCTCATTTTCTTTGCTTTCTTCTCATTTTCTTTTGATTTTTCGCGAATGGGCATGCTAATTTTCAAAAATTGGTAAAATTATTTTTGTGTTTTGATTTGATTTTGACAATCAGCATGCCCAAAAGCACTAACAAAATACATGGGAATTTTGTTTTTGCAGTAGTGCCATCACCTTATTAATACACCTTGACTTCGGCACACTTCTCAATTCGAAGTCAGCTTTCATAATTTGCTTTATGTTGATGTGGTCACTCGCACATCAACTGTGAGCTGTGATGTTGCTACTGCTGCTGTGATTCGCCTTGCTACCAGCGCAGCAGGTCCCATACGTACTTCGGCTATTCGAAAATATTCGCAAAATTGTGTGCGCTGACTTCACATGCAATGAAATAATCAGCCACCAACAAAAGCAAAAACACAATTTCACTGGTTCGCGCTCATTTTTTGTGTGTATATTTATTTTCGTTGACGATCGCTTTCGCTTCAACAAATTTGCTGAGAACAGCTTATCAATTTAATCGTTGCGCTATCTGGTTGCGTGTTTTCGTATGCCTTGCGTTAACTGATTTCAAAACATTTTACCGTGGATGAATCCAAATGAAATTTGTTTGAATTGAAAAATGTAACCCTAATCCGTCGGTGATTTTTCACCCATTTTCAACTTTGGGTTGCTATAACTTTCCTATATATTTATCAAAATGATTAAGGTTTCTTGTATTTGTAGCAAACCAATATAAGTTTTAGAAATTATCTACAACATACTGATTATTTCATTATAACGGTGACTACAAAAAAAGTTACGTGGGCGACCCATATACAAATTGTATGGAAATTTAACGCAACACATACAGAAAATACCATGATACAATAATATTGAGGTAATTTCATTCGATCAAATTTAAAAGTCAGTTGCTTTTTTGACAAATAAGAAGAAAATTGTAATGATGCAGAAAAAAGTAAGAGTGGTAGGAAATTTATTCAGAAATATTAGTTGGTAGTAGTTGTAGTTAATTTTAACAGTTGATGCGATCAAATAATGGATAACTGCTGTAATTTTGTTCTGCAAATTGAACATTACGATGGGCAAATTTCATGAATTTCGGTATTAAGTTATTAAAATGTTGTGATTTTTAAAAGACTAAACTACAAACTTACATTGTGGTTTGTCATGCAAATTATGGACATTGCAGACGTACATTATGTGGGCAAAATAATATTGAAAGTATGGTCAAACTGGTGGTGTACAATGATTTCATTTGTGAAGTGCTTCCTCAAAGCTCTAGGCCAACTGAATGATTTAAGACAATTTAAAGCTGTCTGTTTTTACGCAACGAACGTCTGCCAAATTTAATGTCGAAAAGTAAAAGTGAGTCAACGTAAAACGATATTCAATATGAGCTGTACAGTTAAAAAGTCCAATAACAGCAAATATAACTGCAATGGCAGTAGTGTGCGGTTCTTTGCTTTCCCAAGCAACAAATTCATGCGTGAAAAGTGGCTTTCAGCATGCGAAATACGGGAGGAAGACTTATCAAAGTCGTCGTTAATATGCTCGATGCACTTTTTGCCGAGGGACGTGGGCGTTAAAAATAAATGTGGAGCCTGGGCTGCAAACCTCAATTTTGTCGTTAATGGCAACAAATGCTTTAAACATCGACGACAAATTGTGCATACTCGCGTTTGATGAAATGAAGTGCAGGGAGGAATGGGCCTTCGCTCGCGTCAACGACACTATAGTTTCACCAAAACGGCAGGTGCAAGTCCTCATGGTACGCGGCTTAAAGGGAAAATGGAAGCAGCCCATTTACTACAATTATGACACTAAGATGTCGGCTGAAGTATTGATGCCAATTGTTTATTTTCGTGTCGCGGCGGAGCGGATAAATAAAACTACGAGTGGTTCGGGTTTGGGGTTCTTTATTCCTCGATGAGTGAATAAGAAGTGACAAGTATCACAACAAACGTTAAACGGTACGAACGGCCGAAGCCGGGGAGCAGAAAATAGGGGGAACATGAATACAAAGGGAGAAGGAAAGATTGGGATTGGAGATGGGATCGACGGATCACTGAAGACAGCACTCATCTAAACATAGCGGCCGCCATTGCAGATTGCAATTATAATTAGTGGGGGTTGCTCGTCCCCGCGTGCTCGGGTGTGATGAAGAGTTGGGCTGACGGCTGGCTGGCGGTGATGTACGGCTGACTAGCTGTACGTTGGGCTGACGGCTAGAGGGTTGTCGCCGTTCCGCGATGTCGGAGCGCTGGGGAGTGCGCTGAGGGCCTCTCTGCTGTTGATGCTCGGTACGGACGTGCGGGACAGTCTGAGGGGCAACTGCTGCAAAAGAGGAGATGTCAATATTGAGAAGTGATGCTGTTGACATCGTTGGTGTGGGGTCTGATCGGTTTGTCAAGCGATGGGGTTCGCTTGAGTTCCCGTCAGAGGAGTGAAGGCGCTTGGAACAGGTCGCACGGGAATGGCGACTGACTCGGACCCGGGATGGGTGCGCTCGAGGTTTATTGTATGGGGGGGTGCAATGTGGAAATGCGAGGGGGCTGCAGTTTCCATCAGTTGCTGTGCATATGGACGCGTGGCGTGGGGTCTGCGTGTGATAATTGCCTTCAGCTCGGCGAACGCCTCTTCATGCTCCTGATGCCACACAAATGGTGCATCCTTTCGTAAGAGCGTCGTCAATGGTTGCGCGACGTGGCTGTATTTCTCCACAAACTTGCGGAAAAATCCCGTCAGTCCCAGGAACTGTCTGACTTCTAGAACATTGGTCGGCACCGGGAAATTTTCAATGCTCTCGGTCTTCTCGTTGCCTGGGCTGATGCCTGCTGCGTTGACTGTATGGCCCAAGAACTTGACTTCGGTTTCCATGAAGGTGCACTTAGACGGCCTTAGCGTCAACCCTGCTTTCTTAACTGCTTCCAAAAACACGCGCAGCACCTGTAGTCCTTCCTCAACCGTGGGCGTTGCGATGATTACTTCGTCGACGTAACTTATGACCCGATTCCGATTACTGAGCATGGCTATCAACTTTGTGATCATCTCCTGGAAGTACATGGGCGCGTTGACTAACCCAAACGGCATGACGTTGTGTTCAAACAGGCCTTCGTGCGTTAGGAAAGCGGTGTACTGTTTGCTTTCTTCTTGCATCGGGATTTGATAGTATCCGGATGTCATGTCGAGGATTGTATAGTACTTGCCGCCCGCTAATTTAGATAGCTGCTCTTCGACCACCGGCATTGGAAACTGCTTTTTGACGGTGACCGCGTTCACTGCTCGATAGTCCACGCACATCCTGCTCTCCCCGTTCGCCTTCTTCACTAACACAACCGATGCTGCATGCGGCGACGTACTTGGTCGTATGATGTCGTGTGCCAGTAAATCCTGGATGATGGCTGACAACAACTAATAGCGCTTGCCCACAATCGGCTTGTCTGTGGCAACCCTTATCTCCATTGTCGTCGTCGTACACCTGCCCAGTGTTGGCAGTCCCTCCGCGAAACAGCCGTCGTGTTCGCCAAGTAGCGCCCGCAGCGCTGCGTGTTGCTCTTGATGTAACCCGTCGTGAATATGGAACTCCGGATCAGTTGCCTTCGTCTTTAGCTGCATCACCCCTGACTCGATTGTCAGCCGTTTGTTCGGCGGGCACAAGATGTCCCTCCCCAGAAGTATGTCCTGCGACAACGACTTGTCCGGGACGAGATAGAATGTTGCTGTGGTTGGTTTACCATCCAGCTCGATTTCCGTTCGAACAGCCTGCGTTGTTTGGACAGTCGCCCCTCCGAATCCTCTAAAGGTTTTCTGCCCCGGTACCACCTCAGTTGCTGGTGGCACCGCCCCACGACGTATCAGCGACCGATCGCTACCAGTGTCTACTAGCGCGTGCAGATGTTGTCCGAATACGTGGACGGTTTTGATAATCGGCGGTATGGTGTCTCCGTCGGCGTGTGCACTTATTTTGGCGACGGTTGCCCTTGCTCCTCCTCGGCAATCCTTCGCTTCGTGGCCAGCGTTGTTTCTTTTGCGGCAATGGGCACTTGACCGCTATATGCCCATACTCGTTGCAGTTAAAACACTTTGGGCCCCTCTGCTTGTTGGGGTTTTGCTGCGGCTCCGCCGGTGCGTTTATCTGTCGTGCTTCGGTGCGTGATGACACGGATGGCGCTCCCGTGGTCATCCCCAAATTCTCCAATGATCGAAGGAGGTCGTCGGTTGTACCAAAATGCATCGCCAACAGTGTTCGAGTAAGGCCCATGTCCTGCAGCCCATGGATTACGTACGAGTTTATGGCGGTATCGTCGATGCCTCCGCGTCTTCCCAGGGCCAGCATCGAGTAAAAGTATTCGACCAGAGGTTCACCGGATTTGCGTTTGCGGCTGGCCAATTCCCTATGAACGTCCGCAGAATTAACTGTACATGGGAAGACTTTTGTCAGCATACTCACAAAAGCAGCCCAGGATTGGAACACTGGCTGCGCGTCTAACCAATCCTTTGCGATGCCCTTCATCTTGCATTGTGCTGCAAATAACAGCGTCTCCTCGGTCCACGCATATAGCCGCTGCAGCTGCTCTGCTTTCGCTATAAACTGTCGCGTCGTCACAATTTTCCGCAGTGGATCGAATTCCGGAAGCATCCCGACTGCCTCGTGTGTGTAATTTAGGCGACTCTGTACTGCGGGACTCGGGGTGCTGGTCGCCTGCACGTTCGGTGGCTGCACCGGAATTGGTGACACTGTCGATTGGCCTTGAACCAGCTCACTCACCGTGTGTGTCAAGCTGCTAACCAGCTCTCTCAGCTCCTCCAGTTGCTTCTCCCAGGGCTCGTCCGTACCCAATTCGTCCATGTCCACTTCGTCGTTACCTCGTGCCTCCACCAGAATGGAAATCTTCTGCGCTTTATTGCCCAGACATGGCAAATTGGCGTGCCGTAAAAGCGTATTCAGCTGCGCCACCGTAAGCGTTTCAATTTTCATCCTCATCTTGTCGTTGCTCGTTCACGTCTGACGTTGCACTTTCCCCTTTTTGCTGTACTTGCCACGCTTTCGTCTTCCGCTATTGTTCTAGAACTTTCTAAATCGCGAAACTCTTCCCCTGTCGTTTTCTCGTCTTTCTCTTTGCGGTTCAACTTTCTCCTTCGTCTAGCTTGCGTTAACCCGGTTCGTTGGTTGTGCTCGTGTTCACTCGTCTTTCCTTTAGGCAGCTCGTTCCTTAGCTACCACCGTGGAAAGTTCGTTTTCGTCGGAAGCTTCCGCAACTCTGTTCGTCGGTTACGCATGCCCTTTACGTTATGTATATGCTACGGCTGCACATTCACTCGTTCGTTCTTTCGGCGTGCTGCAATCGGTTCGTTGATTGTCGCCGTGCCGATCGTTGCCTGCTGCTGCGCTCTTCGCTCGTTGCCGCTTGCTGGAACCCCTTCGTTGGTTATTTCCCCTGCTTACTTGCAGTGCCTATGTTGGCCACTCCTTGCAAGATTGCTTGCGGCTTATGCTTTGGTCAGCAGATTCGCTGGCGTCGCTGTGGTCTTCACCGAATGCCGTCTTTTCCTGTTTTTGTTCTCTACCGATGAATTTCCCTTTCCCTGGGATCCCACTTCTGACTTGTCAAGGATGGTTTATTAAAACCTTTTATTCATTACAAGTTGTTAGCGATTTTGTTTAAAAAGTAATTGTCCATCGGCGACGAGCCTACCCGCGACTACCCCGTAGCAACTACCCGAGTTGCCACCCTGTCCGTGACACGTGTTTAAAAATACTCAAAATATGCCTTTCTTTTAGTATTCACTTCTCAAAGGTAACACTTAAATACTTAAAAATTACACCTCTGGCAACATTTAAACTACTTGCAACCCTTTTATTTTGTCAAAGTTTTTCCGCAAAAATGTACAAATCTGAATTAATCTGAATAAACGCGCTTTTTTGTGACATTGCCTAAGTTATTTGTGCTAAATAAATTTTGATGGCTCCCAATGGATAAGTAAGTATATGTATCACGCATATGCTTTGAAATGCAAATGTTTTCATAATAAATACAAAACATGCATATTGGGACTTTTTAATATATCCCTCATCAATTAATTTAAGGGGAAACAGTTTTTTTTCACAGAAAATTATCTCCTTTAGAAATTTAATAAAAAGAATGAGTTTCGAAAGATAAAATAATGAAAGTATATATATACATGGTATAAAAAAATTGGATCACTTGATGACTCTTTTTTTTCGGCTGTGACACTTTTTTGCGACTTTTTTAAATTTTTCAGCGGCAACACTGCATACGCACTTCGGCTATTCGAAGATATTCGCGATGACTTCGGCCAAGGCACATTAATAAGGTAGTGGTGGCAACACAGCTGATTAAACTTTTTTCTTCTCATTTTCTTTTGCTTTCTTCTCATTTTCTTTTGATTTTTCGCGAATGGGCATGCTAATTTTCAAAAATTGGTAAAATTATTTTTGTGTTTTGATTTGATTTTGACAATCAGCATGCCCAAAAGCACTAACAAAATACATGGGAATTTTGTTTTTGCAGTAGTGCCATCACCTTATTAATACACCTTGACTTCGGCACACTTCTCAATTCGAAGTCAGCTTTCATAATTTGCTTTATGTTGATGTGGTCACTCGCACATCAACTGTGAGCTGTGATGTTGCTACTGCTGCTGTGATTCGCCTTGCTACCAGCGCAGCAGGTCCCATACGTACTTCGGCTATTCGAAAATATTCGCAAAATTGTGTGCGCTGACTTCACATGCAATGAAATAATCAGCCACCAACAAAAGCAAAAACACAATTTCACTGGTTCGCGCTCATTTTTTGTGTGTATATTTATTTTCGTTGACGATCGCTTTCGCTTCAACAAATTTGCTGAGAACAGCTTATCAATTTAATCGTTGCGCTATCTGGTTGCGTGTTTTCGTATGCCTTGCGTTAACTGATTTCAAAACATTTTACCGTGGATGAATCCAAATGAAATTTGTTTGAATTGAAAAATGTAACCCTAATCCGTCGGTGATTTTTCACCCATTTTCAACTTTGGGTTGCTATAACTTTCCTATATATTTATCAAAATGATTAAGGTTTCTTGTATTTGTAGCAAACCAATATAAGTTTTAGAAATTATCTACAACATACTGATTATTTCATTATAACGGTGACTACAAAAAAAGTTACGTGGGCGACCCATATACAAATTGTATGGAAATTTAACGCAACACATACAGAAAATACCATGATACAATAATATTGAGGTAATTTCATTCGATCAAATTTAAAAGTCAGTTGCTTTTTTGACAAATAAGAAGAAAATTGTAATGATGCAGAAAAAAGTAAGAGTGGTAGGAAATTTATTCAGAAATATTAGTTGGTAGTAGTTGTAGTTAATTTTAACAGTTGATGCGATCAAATAATGGATAACTGCTGTAATTTTGTTCTGCAAATTGAACATTACGATGGGCAAATTTCATGAATTTCGGTATTAAGTTATTAAAATGTTGTGATTTTTAAAAGACTAAACTACAAACTTACATTGTGGTTTGTCATGCAAATTATGGACATTGCAGACGTACATTATGTGGGCAAAATAATATTGAAAGTATGGTCAAACTGGTGGTGTACAATGATTTCATTTGTGAAGTGCTTCCTCAAAGCTCTAGGCCAACTGAATGATTTAAGACAATTTAAAGCTGTCTGTTTTTACGCAACGAACGTCTGCCAAATTTAATGTCGAAAAGTAAAAGTGAGTCAACGTAAAACGATATTCAATATGAGCTGTACAGTTAAAAAGTCCAATAACAGCAAATATAACTGCAATGGCAGTAGTGTGCGGTTCTTTGCTTTCCCAAGCAACAAATTCATGCGTGAAAAGTGGCTTTCAGCATGCGAAATACGGGAGGAAGACTTATCAAAGTCGTCGTTAATATGCTCGATGCACTTTTTGCCGAGGGACGTGGGCGTTAAAAATAAATGTGGAGCCTGGGCTGCAAACCTCAATTTTGTCGTTAATGGCAACAAATGCTTTAAACATCGACGACAAATTGTGCATACTCTCGCTTGATGAAATGAAGTGCAGGGAGGAATGGGCCTTCGCTCGCGTCAACGACACTATAGTTTCACCAAAACGGCAGGTGCAAGTCCTCATGGTACGCGGCTTAAAGGGAAAATGGAAGCAGCCCATTTACTACAATTATGACACTAAGATGTCGGCTGAAGTATTGATGCCAATTGTTTATTTTCGTGTCGCGGCGGAGCGGATAAATAAAACTATGAGTGGTTCGGGTTTGGGGTTCTTTATTCCTCGATGGGTGAATAAGAAGTGACAAGTATCACAACAAACGTTAAACGGTACGAACGGCCGAAGCCGGGGAGCAGAAAATAGGGGGAACATGAATACAAAGGGAGAAGGAAAGATTGGGATTGGAGATGGGATCGACGGATCACTGAAGACAGCACTCATCTAAACATAGCGGCCGCCATTGCAGATTGCAATTATAATTAGTGGGGGTTGCTCGTCCCCGCGTGCTCGGGTGTGATGAAGAGTTGGGCTGACGGCTGGCTGGCGGTGATGCACGGCTGACTAGCTGTACGTTGGGCTGACGGCTAGAGGGTTGTCGCCGTTCCGCGATGTCGGAGCGCTGGGGAGTGCGCTGAGGGCCTCTCTGCTGTTGATGCTCGGTGCGGACGTGCGGGACAGTCTGAGGGGCAACTGCTGCAAAAGAGGAGATGTCAATATTGAGAAGTGATGCTGTTGACATCGTTGGTGTGGGGTCTGATCGGTTTGTCAAGCGATGGGGTTCGCTTGAGTTCCCGTCAGAGGAGTGAAGGCGCTTGGAACAGGTCGCACGGGAATGGCGACTGACTCGGACCCGGGATGGGTGCGCTCGAGGTTTATTGTATGGGGGGGTGCAATGTGGAAATGCGAGGGGGCTGCAGTTTCCATCAGTTGCTGTGCATATGGACGCGTGGCGTCGAGCCAACGCTTGTGTTGTACCCTTTTTCGCGGTCTCATTGGGGGCGATAGCCATCCTGCGGGGGGCGAAACGTTTGGCAACGAATGGGGATGTTTGCCATTTCGAGTCTGAGTGTGCAGGGATTGTGGGTTCTGATTGATTTGCCTGTTTTCCTTGGATGGAAACCCTGCGGGATTGAGGGCGGCAATTACATCAGAGAGGGCTTCCTTTGGAGTAGGAAGGTTTTTTGAAGGGCGGAACCAGTGTGCGTATGGTGATTTGGCACCACGGCGACAATTGTCAAATATGATGACAGAGGTACTGGACCGCTTAATATCCACCCGAATACTGTAAGTTGAGCAAGTAAGCTGCCACATACGTTTCGGTGGAAACCTTCGAGCATGATCTGCGGGACGAGATCACTGCCAATCACTATATCGATCTGCGCTGCCTCGAAAAGGTTGGGATCAGCGAGTTTTAGCGTGGCGAAATCGTTCAAATTTTGGGGGTTCTTTATTCCTCGATGGGTGAATAAGAAGTGACAAGTATAACAAGAAACGTTAAACGGTACGAACGGCCAAAGCCGGGGAGCAGAAAATAGGGATAACATGAATACAAAGGGAGAAGGAAAGATTGAGATTGGAGATGGGATCGACGGATCACTGAAGACAGCACTCATCTAAACACCAGTTATTGTGTCATTGTATGAAATTGGCTTCACGGTAGTGGCAATGGTTTGCGATTTGGGTGTCGAAAACCAATCGTGTTTGCGAGGTCTGAATGTTGGCGTCAGCAAATCGTACTTTGAACATCCGGCAGATGCCAGCAAAAGAATTTTCGTTTTTTGTGATGTGCCCCATCTCATCAAATTACTAAGGAACCACTTCGTACATGATGGATTTCTTTTCAATGGGACTCTATTGAAGAAATCTATCATCGAAGAACTACTGGCACTGTGTAACACAGACCTCAACATAACAAAAGGGATAAATATAGAAATGCTCAATGTTAAAGGACCAGGTACTATACATACTCGTATTATAAAATATATAACAAAAATAACAAGTTATTTGTAATAGGTCGACAAAAGGTGAAGCTGGCTACAAAACTTTTTTCCCACACATGTGCCAGCGCTTTAACAAAGACAAATAACAATAAGATGTCTTACGTTCATACAACCGAATGGCATAGGGCGAGCTCGAATTTGCAATATTTTCATTATCGCGAGCTAGCAAGCGTCGGTACAGGGAGAGCGTAATAATATTAACGCTCTCTGTTTTGCTCACAAAATTTTGCTTTTGCTTGGCAGCGATCGGAGCAGTTCTGCCGTTTTCAATTTTTTTTAGTAGTACAAATTATGATTTTTGGGTAGTATTTATGGACTTTGAGTAGTACTATGCATAGTTTCTTAACAGTGTAAAAATCGCAAGGATTCTTCAACCACTAAATCAAATACTAAGTTTCAAAACACATTAACAATTTTATTTATACAAATGTGAAAGAAACAATGTAATTCAGTTAGAGAAATGCATAAAAAAATGTTATATGTTTTTATTTTTCTTCCCCTTTTTTCCGAAAAAGTTTCCCCTAATAAACTTTTCGAAGATAAATCGAGTGGACAGTAGCGTTCAGTAAACAGTTTCTTTTCTAATCTTTAATTAAATTTACTTCTGACTACTATGCGGAAACGCAATTACAGTACCAATAAACTGTCAAAGGAGCGGAAACATAAATTCATTAATATCGTGTTTTTTTTCTAAAACATCCCACAAAATGGTTATAAACCAAGATTTTGGAAACTTGACTCAAGTTTAGGCTTGCCACCCGTCCTCCATTGTGGAGGAAAGCCCTCCAAATTACTCAAATGTCCTCCGTCCTCCAAAAAGGGAAAAATGTCCTCCACGAACACGAAACATGTCGATTTTACTATTTCCTTTGGTAGCAAACACGAAATGCATCATAATAATCTGAGTTGAAATTAACAATGTTTCGTATAAAAGCAGCCTTATACTACGTTTACATTGAGCCCAAATGCGTGATTTGGGCAAAAATTCTCAAATGCGAAGCCAAATCACGCATTTCCCCATACAAATTCAAATCTACGAAATGACTCATTTCAACAAAACGACGAAGCAAATGCGATAATACATGACCAATTTTATCGAACGCATCACAAAATGAAAGCGCTTTCAAAAGCTCCAAAAGCTTTTGTTCTTTTTGACTGTTCAAAATCAAAACAAACGAAAATTATCAAAATGGAAAATTTGAATTGAAATTTTCGTCTGCTTTAAATATGTCGAATATTCTTAGCATGTAAGTTGTGTAATATACATGTATTCAAATATCGCAGTGTGTAGAACATAGAGGCAGCAAAAAAGAAACAAATGATTTAGTCAGAAGCCGGAAAAGAGCTGATCTATGAGCTGCGGCAAGAGGACATGAGCATTGAGCATTTGACATTAGCTGCCAAACAAAATGAAATGCAATGCAAATGAGGCCATGTAAACGCTTTGAAATGACTCATTTGAAACTACGCATTTGGGTTCAATGTAAACGTAGTATTAACTTATTGATATTTATTTCGATAAAAATCGATATTTTTGTTTTGATCTCATTATTATTATTATTTAATTATTTATTATAATTAAAATTACAATAAAAAGATAAGCACTAGCTGCTCATTATTTTTAATTTTATGATATCATTAAATGCAATATAAGTCTGATTAAAGCAGCAAAGAGCAATGACAAATATTTATTTAAAAGCAAATAGTCTTTGGAAAGCACATACTATATATGTATTTACATATGTAAATGAATTTATTCATTAATTTTTTAATTGTTTTCGTTTTTATGTTTTTATGCTTACTTGTTTTGTTATCTTTATGTTTAAATGTTAAAATTTTTGGGAGCTTTTTCTGTATACATATGTATTATATATGTATGTATATCAAAATTCAAATACATTTACACTCGCACTCTGAAAACTAAAAATGTATGATTGTTTATAGTATTTTTTGGTGTCCTCCATAGCCATTTTAAAAAGGTGGCAAGCCTACTCAAGTTCCAAATTTCGCAATGCCCTTCATTCCGCTTCTAGAGGTTCAACATTATGTTCTTCAATTAAATGTTTCAATTAGGGGAACTATGGTGGGAGATAAATTTTTTGGATTTATCAATTTCAAGCACCCTTAACTTAAGTCGACCTAAGCGATTATCGTTTTTGACCACAGATTTAATAATACTTAATAATACTCATACTTCTTTTTCAATGCACTTCAATGGGAAAAATTTATAAAGCTTTAATAAAATATGTAATCTTAACCAAAATGTAGTTTATATAATAGTGGAATTATATTAGTAGGCGTGGTGTAGCATGATTTAGATATTTGCTGATATTTTGCTCAAATGGGGCAAAAACTGTCAAGAATTTTTTCAACAATATAGGTAGTAGCTTAATATTTTCATTTCTAAAATATGTACAATTTCTCGCCTAAGTCAGTCCGATTTATAATTATTTGTCTACGAATATACTCTATAAACCCCATTTTGAAGATATTTTTATAAAAAAATTTAAAAAAATATTCCGCGATTTGTTTTTTAAAGTTTTTTTTTTGTTGTCGCGCTTAAAAATACCTAGAGTTTAAAATTCCATAACAAAATGTGTGTTATTAAAATTTCTTATTAATATCGTTCCAATATTAATATACTTTTAGCACTTCAAGCAAACAAACAAGAGAAACTAATCAACACCAAAACAAAACAACAAAGCACGACGAACAATATTTTTCATTTATATTTTCTTTAAAATGGCATAATTAAGAATGGGATAATTTTGAGTATACTTTGAATTGCATTTTTTCAATTAATAATTAATTTTTTTGATTAACAATCCAACGGGATTTGTCCCCAATTTGCGCTTGTTAAGTAAAAATGCTAAGCCCAAGAGAAATCGAACGATTTTATACACTTGTATCAGGATATTCCAATGATTACGAATTACATGTTTTTTATATGTTTAAGTTTTCTGACTCGTCGACGTCCCAGCAACCACTTTATTGTCTTTATCAAATTTTAAAAGATTTTTACAAGAATATGCAAAAATATTAACTTATTTTGTATTTAAATACAGTAATATTACTCTATTATTTCACGACACTCATTTTTGGGTATCGCATCCGTTGGGATGTTTAAAGTTTATCACTTTATCAAAAGCTTATATTATGTGATTACAACAATGTGAAGTATTGTACGAACAGCATTTGGCAACGCGGTTAAAAAAGGTGCAATTGTCACTTTAGTCGCACAACGGTAACTCTACTACGAGCTCAAATGCTTGATCGCAAAAAATTCAGTAAAAAGTAAAACATACGAAAACACATGTGATAGAATTGCTCACAAACCAAGGATATTTGGTTAGAAATAAAAAACGGCAACGTTGCACAGTGTTTCGACTCCATACAAAATTGGGACAAAAATAGGAGTGCTCTAAATTCGCTGAAAATTTGCAATCTGAATTATTTGGGGCTACTGACTTCAAAAATGATGTTTGTTTTCCAACAAAATATATAGTTTAAAAAAAAATCGAATATATATAACCAAGTATGCCATCACCACCGAGCCCAAACCGCTGGAACTATATAATGATGAATTTTGGTCAAGTTTTCATATTTTATGAAAGACTTCCGTATGGCAACTCTGCCTTTAGTGGGCGGACCGTGCCCATTTTAAATAGCGACAGTGCTACTATACTTTTTCTTTCCAGTTACATCACTTTCTGGGAGTTACAAGCTCCGTACCAAAGTGAATGTACCGGTGGGTACCTCAACGTAGGGTATAAAAATCCAATTTTTTTAGTTAGAGTAGTTTACAAAAATTCTATTATTTTCCAAGATCGCAGGAAATCGCAGAATTTTTTTTTATTGATCCAAAAGAAGAAAGTCCATTCTATAGGATTGCGTAAAAAAGTAGGTGTGATAATGCGCGATTCGACATTTGCGATCTACAAAAATATATAGTTTTTAATAAAAAAAATGTTTTGTTTAAATAACGTACAACCCCGTTTTCATTTAACTTTTTTTTCAAAATAGCTCATGAAATAATTTTTTGGACTCTTATAAGTGCATAGCAGTAACATTTTCTCCGATTGAAGCGAAAATAGTGTTTTGGTAACGTTTTCAATTGTTGACGCTCAGAACTGCATTTTATCATAAAACAATTTTTCTAGATTTTGATCAACTTGTAAATGCTATAACTCTCTCAAAATTTACCCGATTAAGAAATATTTTGAGATCTTGCTTAATGAAAGTATTATCTTTCAAACGACACCAATTTCTTTGAAATCGGTGACATACAATTTTTCTATTTTTGTCCCACTTCGGATCACTATGCGTTGGTCTAAATTTCGTGCTTCGGCAATGTTCAGTTCGGTAACATGTTTTTATATTTTTTTCTAATAGCCTTACTTAAAACATGAAAACTAAATAGCTAAAACTTATATTTCAGACAATAGTAGTACAATCGGCTTGTGGGTAGTACGGTAGTACAGATGATGAAATAGTAGTAAAATACTACTATAGTAGTACGTTCAGCAGCACTGGATCGGAGCCAAGCAAAAGCAAAATTGTGTGCGCTCACTTGACACGCGTTGAAATCAGTGGCACAGACAGGACTTCATTTTGGAGGGATATTTCACTACTAATTCTTGTATTTGAGGGGGTTTCCCAAATGTCCCCCAAATGTTCCCGCCCCGTGTGCGCTACTGATTGAAGCAATCAACCACCAAAAAAATCAACACAAGATCACACGCATATTCACACGGTTGCCAACTTTTCTATTTCAGAAAGCACTAAAACCGTAAAAAACCGCGTTTTTCCACTCAGAAAGCACTGATGAGCAAAAAAAAAAGGTGGTAGTTGTCCTAATATTCCGTGTACCATACTAGGAAATCTATTGCAGATCAGTGGCAACCGTGACCTAAGTAGCAATTCCACCAAGGAGGATCACTTCGGTTGTCATGTAATATCCAAACAATGATTTTTTAGCCCAACATGCCAGTGTTATATACTAGGTGTGACAATTAAGTAATGATATTAATTCCATAAAAACCGTATATTTACAAATTATTCTACAACTCTGCCATCCCCTTCAAAGTAGTCCCCTTGGGCAGCTATACAACGATTCCAGCGCATTTTCCATGCTTCGTAACATTTCTGGAACGCTTCGACTGGGATGTCCGCGAGTACTCTCGTCACGGCCGCCTGGATGTCCGTAATCGACTCAAAATGGGTTCCTTTGACCACCGATTTTGTTCTTGGGAACAAAAAAAGTCACAGGGTGACATATCGGGCGAATAAGGCGGCGGTTGCAACACGGCGGTCCCTTTAGAGGCCAAATACTGGAACACGCTGAGGGCGGTGTGGCACGGCGCGTTGTCGTAATGAAGGATCCTCGTCTTCCACGCTTTCACGCCCCTCCTTAAACACTGTATGCCATCGAAACACCTGGGCACGACTAAGAGTACTATCACCATGTACTTTTACAATTTTAGCGTACGTTTCCGAAGCTGTTTCGCCCAATCTGTCGCTAAATTTTATCGCGACGCGTTGCTCTTGATTTCGTTTCTCCATTTTCGTGACGAGCACCACCAACACACGTCTACTCAACACGACACAGCAGGCGAACTAAACAAGCTAGAGCGATGGTAAATATATCAATGGAGAGGGGAAGGATGCCGGGGAAGGGAATTTCAAGGTCGCAGGTTTACCACAAGCGCGGCAATAAAATCAGTCTCAATACTTAATTGTAACACCTCGTAGGTGTTAAATGAAATATAGTGTTGTATAACACTCCTGTTATTAAAAAAAACTTAAATTTTTTCCAAGCATGAATTAGTCTTGGTGTCTTTGAAATAAAAAAAGCACTAAAAAACGCACCAAGCACCAAACTCAATATTTTCCGCGTTTTGATTTTCAAAAAGCACAAAATTTAGTGCGAAAAGCACTAAGTTGGCAACAGTGCATATTCATATCTCTGCCGACTGCAAGCAGAGAGAGTTGCTTGCGTGGCTCCATCTTTGCTCTCCGGATGTGGCTCTGCTGTAAAAACAACTCTCACGTGGCTTTATGGAAAAAGCCACGGCAAATTTTTGAAGCGCCACTGATTTGTATGAACATGAGACATCTTATAGTTTAATTGTCTTTGTTTAGGACACATTTTTGTTGTTGATTTAAGTTCCATTTCAAATAGTTCCTGAACTACCCTAAAACTAGCAATTCCATTTGGTGTAGCTAAGTCGCATTTGAGCCAGCCATTTCTCAATGATTTAACAAGGTGCGGGAAATCATATATGCAGAACACTTTTCCATCATTAAAAGGCCTTTCCAAAGTTACACCCATATCCGAAAAGCACTTCCTATTGGAAGACCCTTGGTCACAAGTTATAACTTTTACTGTGATGCCACAACTATAAAGAATTTTTAAATTTTCCAGAATTAAATTTTTTAACATATTTGCAGAAAGTCCGTTTTTGGAAACAACGTAATTTAGTACCAATGACCAGTTAGAAAACATTGATTTGACCATAAAAACACATAATTGTTTTCCTATTTGGCTTGTCCTTTCAACCCCATTTTCTTCATACCCATCAACCAAATCTAATTAAGGATTATATCGTAATTCTTTTCTAATTGCCATTTCATCCATTAATAGAATCATGTTGTTTTTTTCGCTCTGGGTCAAATCCAAGAACCGTTTTCTTATAACCTCAAAAGCAGAGTTCTTAAAACCTGGCTGTAGGAACTTAACAGGGACCCATCGATTAACAGTCGAGATATGTGGCAAATTTAGATTTAGTTTATTTCTTAAAAATTGATATGTCGACTGCGAGACATAATAAATATTTTGAGCCAAATCTTTTACATCTTCCGTATATTCTTTAGGACGGGAACTAAGAAGAAGCTTACAAAATACCTTTGATTCTTTGCTCACGTTATTATAAGAGTCGATACGTTGGAGCACATCTGACTTTTTTTGGTAATTTCTTCTGGTTTTTAATATTTCTGTATTTGCCAAAATGTTGTAATACTTCTTCCTGTAAAAATTTATGGATTTAGCATATGATTCGCAATTATTACAATACCCATCTACGGACTCACTTTTTCGTCTATTTTTAGTTGAACAATCGGGCTCTGAAAACTCATAAGTTTCTCCAACATTTTCCAAATTAAATACAGGAACTGCTCCAGATTTTAAATATTTTTTCCCAATGTCAGAACTCGAGAAGTGATTAACGCATATAAATAATGGATTGGTGTATTCTTTAGTTTTAATGCTACATTTTGCTAGCCAAATTTGACCCATAGCTGAGTCATAGGGCGGAAATTTAAACATTTTAAGTTTTTTTCATATACAGTCTCGGTGTAGCCTTTCTCCGTGTCGGACGTGTGCAAATCTGTGACTAAGAAATTAAAGAAAAAAAAAGAAGAACTAGTTCCACCAACAAACGCCTAATTATTCTGAAGCGAGCGGGGCTCTCTTATAGTGAAGACGAGATGTCTTCACGCAAATACGCAAAAACTACGGACACTACTAATCCAAGTGTGAATATTAAAGGGGACAGTAGGCGAAACTATTGGACGCCACTACAAGCCCTAGCGGACGAAGAAATTGATATGGGATGCGACGAAAGTACCCAAAATAAAAAACCACAAAAAAACATACTTCCTCCCATTAAAGTTCTCGCGCAAGACAGTGAATTCGTAAAAAATTTATTAATAAGAAAAGGAATATCCGATTTTTTCTTAAAAAAAATTTCAATCGGCATCAAAATTCTTTGCGAATCCAACGTTTCCTTTAATAAAACTATAGACATATTAAAAGAGAACTCGTGTCAGTTTTTCACTCATGACCTCAAAAGCGAAAGGTCGTTCAAAGCGGTCCTCTATGGACTCGAAAATAAAACCGCGGACGAAGTCAAAAGAGAACTGGTCTCTCTCGGGCTCAAGTGCACAGAGGTGAAAATTGTCACCAAAACTTATGAGTACTATAAAGACACGCTTTATATTGTTTACTTTGAGCGAGGATCGGTTAAACTACACGATCTCAGACGCGATGTAAAATCTCTCTTCCGCATCATTGTACGTTGGGACTTCCAACGGAAGATACAAAATAAACTAATTCAATGTCGAAACTGTCAAATGTTCGGTCACGGCGAGCGCGGGTGCTTTGTAGGAACAAATTGTGCAAATTGTGCTGGAAAGCATAAAACCTCCGACTGCTCCAACTCAGGCAGAGTTCGTTGTGCCAACTGCAATAACAATCACAAGTCTAACGACGTTGTGTGCCCCAATCGCGCTATATACATGCAAATTAAAGAGAAATACACTCGACAAAATACTCGCCAACTCCCTCCCGCGCGTTCACAAAAGTCTCGTACGCATGCAAACTTCAATTACGCAGACTCCGACTTCCCACCGCTTTCGGCAGAGTGCACAGCGCGTGCACCAGGAACAGCAACGATAGAGCCAGCGACAGCGCATGCATGGCGCTCGCTTAGCAGCCAACCGGTACTACCAACAAGCAACAACAGTAACTTACTATTTACTGAGAAGGAGATTACCGAGCTAACTTTTGATATTGTTCTTAAACTAAGAGACTGTACAAACAAATATGAGCAATTTAACGTTATCGCACAATTAGCTATTAAGTTTCTGTATTCTAGCAATAAATAATGTCTGTCTCTCAACTCAAGGTCATTTTCTGGAACTGCCGTAGTGTCCGGAACACGTTCATGGAGCTCTTTGATTTCTTAGTTAGGAACGACATCGAAATTTGCATGCTCTCTGAGACATGGTTAAACCCATGTAACAAATTGTACCATCCTAATTATGTTTGCTTACGAAATGACAGAGAAAACAGTACTGGCGGTGGTGTTGCCATATTGGTCAAAAAATCCATTAACTTTTCTTGCATGCCTAATGTATGCACCGAAGTCATAGAAAATATTGGAATCGAAATTAAATCTGCCGACGATAAACGAATAAAGCTATACAGTGTTTATTTTCCTGGAGGCGCGAATACTCCAGAACTTCGTAATAAATATAAAAATGATTTAAGAAAACTCTTCAATGTCAATGGATCATTTGTATTTTGTGGCGACTTTAACAGTAAGCATCGCGCTTGGGGTTGTTCAAGAGCAAATGCCTGGGGAAATATCCTAAACGAATTTACCACATTCTTCCCAATAACGATTTCCTATTCTATTAATCCGACATATATACCTTCATCTAGCAGATTTTCACCATCGAATATAGATTTAGCCCTCTCAAACATCCCTATGTATATATCGCAACCAACAACCCTTAACGAATTTAGCTCAGATCACCTACCAGTAAAATTTATAATTAGTTTAGAGTTTGTGCTCCATGAGAATCTCATAAGGGATTACGACAATACTAATTGGAAAACCTACCGTTCTTCTCTTAAAAATTCTTTATATAACTTACCAACAAACCTAGACGATGTTGCTTCCACAGAAAATGTAGACAGGGCCTTGCAAAGCCTATATGATAAAATAACGACTGCACTTCGACACTCTGTGCCACTTAAAATCCCTAAAACTAATTTCATCAAACTACCATATTTCATTCTAAACCTAATAAAAACAAGAAATCGTTATCGAAGGCAATGGAGCCGGTACAGACTGCAATCAGATTATGAAAATGTACACTATTATTCACAACAAATCCGAAAAGAAATTTTTAAGTACAGAAATACAACTTGGAACAAAAAGCTTAGTTCACTCGAAAAAAGAAGCGAGCCTTTTTGGAATATCTGCAAACTGCTACGGAAAAAGCACTTGCAGGTTCCACCGCTGCGTGACCAAAATAAAACCATTATCCTCAACGATGAGAAAGCCAATTTATTCGCACACACATTTTTAAAAAACCACAATGTATCTGCACAATTGGGCTCACCGCAGCAAGAAAATCTAATTGCAACTACACTAAGTCAGATTAACCTGCAAGCCACAGATACCCCCCAAGCTGAATACATCGATTCGGAACTTATACAAGATCTCATTCTGAAAGCTCCACTAAGAAAGTCAGCAGGGCACGACGACATCAAAAATATCATGCTTAGGTATTTGCCTAAAGAGGCGGTCAACTACATCACTTTTTTAATAAATTGTTGCATAAAGCTACAATATTTTCCCAAGGAAGGTAGCCAAAATAGTACCAATTCACAAACCGGGCAAACCACCCAACTTAGCTGATAGCTACCGCCCGATAAGCCTTCTAAGCAGCCTAAGCAAAATATTTGAAAAGGTCATCAAATACAAATTATCATTAGTTATAAAAAACAATAACATAATACCAAACGAGCAATTCGGATTTAGACAGTACCACAGTACTGCACATCAAGTTAAACGCATCTCTAATCATGTCAAATCAAACTTTAATTCAAAAAAATCTACCGGACTAACTCTTTTAGACGTTGAAAAGGCTTTCGATTCCGTATGGCACAACGGACTTATTTACAAATTAGTTAAATTCAAATTTCCTATGCATCTTATCAAAATTATAAAAAGTTTCTTGACAGAACGCTATTACTGTGTGTGCTTAAATGAAGAATATTCAGACATGATAAGTGTACCCGCCGGAGTCCCTCAAGGATCCGTACTTGGACCTTTATTGTACACACTATACTGCGCAGATTTCCCAAGACACGAAAATTGCCAATATGCAATGTATGCCGACGACATCGGAATATTTTACTCGCACGAGCTTGGTCACGACATCGTGACCAAACTCCAGGGTGCACTGTATAGCATATCTGATTATCTAAACAGTTGGAAAATCAAATTAAATGCTAGTAAAACACAAGCTATCTTTTTCACGAGGAAAAGAAGTCATTGTTATCTACCAAGCGTTAATCTAAAACTAGATAATCACGATATACCTTGGGCAGGTTCTGTAAAGAATCTAGGGGTAGTCTAGGATAGGAAACTTATCTTTCGTGATCATGTTAAGCATATTCAAAATAAATTCAATGTTGCTATAAAAATGTTATATCCTCTAATCAATAGACAATCCAGCCTAAGTAATGAAAACAAGATAATAATTTACAAAACAATTTTCCAACCAATAATACTATATGCCTGTCCAGTCTGGGGCATATGTGCTAATACGCATATTAAAACGTTGCAAATCTCCCAAAATAAGCTGCTTAAAATTATGCTTGGGCTCCCATGGGATTTCTCCACCAGACAGCTGCATGCTAATGCTAAGGTCAAGCTAATTTCGGACCAAATACAAACCCTAACTACACGATTTAAAATCCGTTGTGGCATGTCCGATAATAGTATAATAACTGAACTATACCCGCATCACTCTATTATGTAAAAACAAAAAATTAATAAATAGATACATCCTTTAACTCTCAGTTTTAAGCATTCCAGCGAAGGTTTTTCATAGTAGTTTTTTCCTTCGGAAACCAGCCTTGTATAAAAAAAAAAATTAACATCTGTGATAACAATAAACATGTTGTAGAATTAAGGTATTTGAACCGTATATCTGTAAATTGTGCGATAATATAAATTTTGTAACGTTTCTTTTCTACTAAATAAACTTAAACATACAACATTTTAAGTTTTTCATCATCCCGTCTAGATTTTCGGCAACATGTTATGCAGCATTGAAGCCCTGACTTTATTAAATTTTTACCCACCCGGGGTAGTAAATTTTTACTCGGAGCCGGATCCATTTTTCGTATACTAATAAAGTCAATGAATAATAATAATAAGTAATATAATGACCAGAAAGGAACTACGTCAAAATATCTGTAAAAATTTGTAATTTGGATCAACCACGTCAAAAAAATAGCAAAAAATTCAAAATTGGAATCAACCACGTCAAAATTTAGACAAATAATTATACTTGGAACTAGCCTTGTAAATATATTTGTACAAATGTTTATTTTGGATCAACCACGTCTAAATATTTGCAAAATTTAATATCAATTAATCTAAGCGCAGCATGAACAAAAAACGACCATTCTGCTCAAAGATTCGATTGATAATGACAATAAGCAAATTCGCCGGCACGTGCTGGCTCTGCGCTTGCTTTTTTACAAACAAGAACAAGAAGCGGACAGACAAAATTTGACCATTTCAAAGTGCCCGAGTAAAGCCAAGCTGGCTTGCTGCGGAAAACAAAAACATTGCGTGTTGTTGTCGAAATGAGAATAAACCAATCCATCGAATGAATGCGAGAATGCAAGAGAGGATCGCAAAGCAGCTCTCCGCTCGCTTGCGCTTACTCTCTCGGTTCCATATACATTTTCCTTATCTTTGCGCTTCCCGCCCGCGTCTGAAATTAAATCGCAAAATTATTTCAGATGCGCCTTCTGTATACTGTTTATTCTGTGTATGAACGTAAGACATCTTATAGTTTAATTGTCTTTGGCTTTAAGGAGGTGTGCACAGCATGGTCTATGTAGTGACGTTGGAAAGTTTGTTAAATGTGCAGACCTTTTCCAAATCATCAACGACTGGTTCGACGAGTTCAATGCTCAAACCATCCAAAAAGACTTCAGACCCTTAAGTAAGGCTTTTGGGTTGGCGTTGGAGGCTCAATTGCAAGAGATCGAGTCAATGAACGGAATTGTTCTTCACCTGTTCCCTGTGCGTGCTAGTGGTGCCTTATTGCCCTTCCAAAAAGGCATTTTGAGCAACAATAATGCTCTACCATTGCTGTTCGACTACGTGAGAAGCCAATACGGAATCGAATTTATAATAACAAATAAGGTGAATCAAGACTGTGTGGAAAACTACTTCAGTGCGATTCGAGCAAAAGGTGGACTCCATGATCATCCATCGCCAATGGAGTTCAAATATAGATTTCGTTCTTACTTGCTAGGTATTTAAATATTTAAATAACGGTATAACTTGCTAACCATTGCTTAATACAGGTCGAAATGAAAATGTTCTTTGCTCGGAAGCAAATGTCGAAACGACTGAAACCGATTTGCTTGACATTGGTTTGGAAAACCATATACTTAGATGCGGTTATCTCGCAGGACGCGTTTAAACAACTTTTCGACGATACCCAAACCAACTGCAACGAAAGTGAAGTACATCCATTTCAAGACGAAATGCAAATCAAACTCTGTGCGACATCCGTATTGAGTTAAACCCATTTTGTGGATCACATATCCACCAAAGTTCTCGAGCCCATCGTACTCAATATCGCTCAATTGTGCAAGTTCATCACACGCCTGCACCTAGCAGCAAGAGCACCACCACGACTCGCCTGCACCTAGAACCACGACTCGCCTACGCTGAGCACCACGACTCGCCTGCGCCGAGCAGCATGAGCACCACCACGACTCGCCTGCACCTACCACCACGACTCGCCTGCGCCGAGCAGCAAGAGCACCGCCACAACTCGCACATTTAGTCTATAAGATCCACGCAAATCGTGCACACGCAAGATAAGTTGTTAATTGAAGTTTAAAGATCTATTCTTTTCCTCAATCACTTTATTTAAGGACGGAGTCGTGATTCGACTGCCGCCCGAGACTGGTGGATCCAGAATGCCAGTTTTGTGGATCACTCTACAACTTCGACTATCTGCTATTTCTTTCTTGTTATCAGTGCAGCGCAGGCATTGTTTTGTCTTTTACGACTAATGCTAAAGACATAATTACTTATCATTATTTTGGTTAGTGCACAGACTGTGTTCATTTAGTGCACTAAACATTAGCAGTAACACATTTTGGGTTATATCTGAGGTGGCGGACATGTCCAAAACTCGCACTTTTAATAAAACACACCACCACGCTTCAACGCAAAAACCTGCCGTCGTTTTTTTGTCGGTCACCGCGCAAACATTTAGAAAAAATGTGTTCTTACACATTAATTCTTATAGTATTTTTATGATACGTTACTACATAAACTGATAGCCGCAAATTTACAGCCCTATGGCAAAAATGAAAAGAGTAGTAGAAAAAATTTATTTCTCACTTGTCAATTTTCTTCTCATCTGTCTTTATGAAACTACCTGTATTTTATTGTATCATGGAAGATACCATAAAATTACGTCACTGGATTGAAAGTTTTGAAGTGCTTTTATAGGCAAAACCTTTTTATGGATCAATGCCCTCCTGAACTTAACGGAAAAGTAAGAGCCAATTATATCATTTCAACTAAAATTGGTATAACTCGCCAAAGAGTTATACCAAGACCAAAGATAGTAACTGACAAAACTAATGTTGAAGGTTTGCGAGTTTTTGGCAGTGCATGGATTAGCGTTGGTGATATTCAGGCATATTTTGGTATTTCAATTTTGAGTGGTGTTTATAAGTCGAATGGATAATCTCTCGATAATCTGTAGAGTTACACAACAGGCAGACCAATTTTTCTTTCTGTTGGTGACAAAACCTCTCGCTAAGAACGTAACGATTGTAATCAAGAATGAACCTCGCTAACACCCATAAGAGATATATGAAAAAAGTGGGTTTAGCGACAACTGCTATGTACGTCCTATGAAAAGGACACACTAAGTAAACAATTGCTGGCTTTACGCGGAATATGCCCCTTTGAGCACTTTTCATCATAACCAGGATATGTTGGTGACAAAAAATTATCCGAAATTATATTGTTTTTCAATAAGTCAAAAGCAGTAGTTGACACTTTAGACCAATTGGTCAGTAACTAACTATACAAAAAAACGAAAAACTAATCGGTGTCGATCCCAGCTGGCATCACAACAAAAAGTACAAGCGTTACCGAAGCAAAAATCTTCATGCTGACTTCTTATCTCAATACAGCCAATTTCCCTTGTCAGAAAATCGGAGCGTAAAAAAGTAAAAAAACTATTGAAACACGGTGCCAATTTGGTATCAAAAACGATCGAAAGGCATATTCTGCTTGCAATTCTTGAAAAAAGTATACATGTGGTGAACACAAAGTTTTAGTTAACTACTGCCCTTCCTTGTCTCCATTCCCCATCCGCTTGAAATGTGTGCTGTAACATATGACACATACACATTAAAAAACAGGTGAAATTTGTGGTATCACAACGGGTCTCATAATAGGCCTCCGAGTGTGTCTCTTACAGAGGCAGCCACAATAACCTAACCTAGTTGCCCTAATTACAAATAAATATAGAAACATTGGTTAACTTATTTATCTGTAAGATAACAAAGATAATAAAGATTAAAGATAACAAATGATTTATTATTATAATTGGTCAAAAAATTCATTACAACAATACAAAGTACCATATGGGTGAAATTTCACCCGAACATCTTATGTGTGAGTTTTTTTGAAAGTCGGATGAGGGTTAAACGAATTCTGACGTGGTTGAATCCCCAAAAAATTTGTTTAAATTGAAATATTTAAACGCATTCTGACGTGGTTGAATCCCCAAAAAATTTGTTTAAATTGAAAAATTTAAACGAAGTCTGACGTGGTTGAATCCCCAAAAAATTTTGTTGACGACCCTTTTTTTGAAACTTGACTTGATTTTACTCGTATTAACGTCATCAAGTTTTTATCATGAATATACATAAGTAATTGCGACAAAAGGCGTAAAAATAACAAGAAATGCGCTATTTTTTTCCTGTCAAAGGAGCTATAGGAATGATTTCGGGTCAATTAAAGTTCGGCTTTTTAAATTTCCGAAAAATGAATATTTCAGAAATAAATGGATCGCAAAATGCAATCTCAAAAAAGATGAAAATATCGACAAGGCATTTATTTGTGATAATCATTTTGAACCTAAGTATATTGGTAAGAGATTTCTGAAAAAGAATGCGATACCCACTCTCAACCTGAAGCTAAAAAAAATAACTTTCCAAAGTAACACAGGGTGCTCCCCCAATTTATTTGATTTCAATGAAATAGAGGATGAAATTGATGAATATGTTCCGATTCAACGTCAAGCACTTCCTTTCGCAGAATTTAACAATTGTGGTGACCCAATACAATTGTCAGACTCTTCAATGGACACTGTGGGAGATATTGAAGATTTTTTGGCTTTTAAGGATCCTTGCAGAAATAATACGTGGAAAAATGTGTCCAAAAATTTGGGAACAGATATAAAAAAAGATGAAGAAGACCAATACTGCAATTATTGTTTAGGTTAGGTTAGGTTAGGTTGCGGTGGCTGCCTCCGCATGAGACACACTTAGGCCTCTTAACGGGCCCGTTGTGATACCACAAATTTCACCCGTTTGAAATGCGTATGCAACACTGTTTTTTTCAACATGTGATACAACACACATTTCAAACCGATGGGGAAAGGGAGGGAAGGGGACCTACAGTTTAACGCAGAATCCGAACGGCGATTGGCAGTTTAAAAAGGAAACAAAACGAAGCTTTTTACAGAAAGAAATATTGGGACGCATGCGGTGAAATTAAAAAACAAAAAAAAATTATTTATGACCAAAAGAGAAAGCTTATAAAATTACAGAAAAATTTGCTTTCGAATAAGTATAAAAGAAACAAAAAAATAAGAGCGACTAATATAGAACAGGCAGTTGATGGTTTTGTCACTAAGAAATCTTTGTCTGATAATACTGCCACATTTTGTAAAATGTTACTAAAGAAAAGAGTTCTTTGGCAAGAAAAAGAAAAAGTTATGGCACAAAGCATGTTCTTTTATTCTGCAGCTTCTTACGAATTCCTAAGGGACGAACTGAAATTAAATTTACCTTCTAAAACGTCGGTGCTAAGATGGGCTCCAATAAAATCATTGCAGCCAGGCATAAGCCAAAGATTGTTTAGCATGCTTGAAAAAATTGTTCAAGCTATGAATATCGACGATCGAGAAGCTGTTTTGATGTTCGATGAATTTGCTGTCAGAAAACATTTACAGTACAAACTGTTTAATGATGAAGTTGTGGGCTTTGTTGATGATGGAACCGAAAGAAAAATCCAACTTACTGGTCAAGTTTGCGTTTTTATGCTAAGGGGGCTGTATTCAAATTGGAAATACGTTTTGAGCTATTACGCTTCTTCTACCGGCTTGACGTCAAATGAACTTAAAGAAATTATAAAAAATAATGTACAAATTTCTCAAAAACTGGGTATAAACGTAAGAGCAATTGTGTGTGATCAAGGGTCAAACAACAGATCTTCATTCGCTAAATTGAGAATAACGTCTGAATCGCCATTTACCGTCGGAGATTCGAAACTAATTTATGCATTGTAAATTATGCATTATGATTGTAATAAAATCACTAAGAAATATTTTAACACGAAATGATATCACTTCACCTGATGGAAAAATTTCTTGGTCGATTATTCGAAGGCTATGTGAATGGGATAAAAACAATTCAACCCGTCTTTGTCCAAAATTTACAGCAAAGCATATTTATCCTAATTCATTCGAAAAAATGAAGGTTAAATACGCCACTCAAATATTTAGCCATACTTAATCATGCCATCTATCCTTCTTTTCGTGGGATACTCCTTTTTTTCAGCTTCTAAAAACCAATCCGCGAAAATTTTCTCATACAAAATTCCCAACGTATATTGTTGGAAAACAAATGACAAGGAGATGGCGCTTCACAACTTTTGAGCGTTGCCACCATGTTAGCGCCGACTGTTAACAACTTTCATATGCTGACAGAGATACAGAAGGCGCCTTTGGCTTTACAATACAGATGGGAGGTCAGCGGCGTGGCAACACTGTTTTTTGAAATGGCTGCGCATCACTTTTTGTAAATTTTTTCGCATCAGTTTGTCGTACATTAAAAAAAACAAAAACGAATGCCAAAAGAAAAAAGGAAAATGTATCTTTTACGCAAAACTTTGCGAGAAGTATCCGTTTTTGGGAAAAACGAAGTCAGAAAGTGATGTTTTGTGCAAAAAATGCCACAGTCATTTCTCCATTGCCGGCGGCGGTAATTCAGACATCGTTCGACATATCAAAACATCGAAACATATTTCTGCTTTGAATGCGGCTTCTTTGAACAAAAGTATTACCACGCATTTTTCATTAGCATTGGATACACAAAAAACGGCAATGCAAGGCGTCTGGGCGTACCACACCATCAACGCTAACCACAGTTTTAAGTCATCGGATTGTGCGACCCGGAAATATTCCACCATATATGATGCCAATGCGTGTGCGATTGACGATGATGACGACGAAATGCTAATAACGTTCCTTCGCATTCTGCTTTGCGTTCTTCACAACATAACAACTGGACCAACATAAAGCGTAAAAGCAAAAAAGATCGGCTGCTTGTTGTTGGCTCTAGTGCAAACTCAGAACTCGATGTAGCTGTGCGTTTGAAGTGGCTGCACTTGGCTTCTTTTTCACCATCAGTCTCAGCTGACAACATCACTGACTATGTTGCTAAACATGCGGACATTGAAAAGCGGTTTCTCGCATGCTACAAATTAGTAAAGAAAGATGTTTCGATGGATTCGCTTAAGAGAGTCAACTTTAAGTTGGGCGTCCCCGACTCTTTGTTCGAGAAGTTGCTAACACCAGATTTGTGGCTAACAGCAGACGAAGTTGCTAACACCAGACGTTCGCCCATTTCGGTTTTTTCCCAAAAGCGGGGTCCAGCATGTCGACCCTTGACCTTGCCGCCAAATTGCAAAGCAACTACACCGCTGCGAATCTTTTTTCAAAACGTCTCTGGCCTTAGAACTAAGGGCCAGTTGGTAAGAGCCATGAGTTCGCAACTTGAATTCGACGTTTTTGTTCTAATCGAGACATGGTTAAACATGGACTTTTTCGATGAGGAGTTCTTTGACTCCGCCCTATACAACGTTTTCAGAAAAGATAGAGATGCACTTAAAACTGGCTATATGAGAGGTGGCGGTGTACTCGTTGCAGTTCAAAATAAACACCGCGCATCTGCTTTCTCTCTTGACAATCAGGATTCTCTGCTGGACCAACTTTGCGTGCGTGTGCCAGGCTCGTCGGGGTCACTTTTTATTTGTGCATCTTACATCCCACCGAATAGTGCTGACAGCCTGTACAAAGCGCATGTCGATAATGTAATGTCACTGGTTTCGAGTAAGCTCGGCAACAATCATCTGTGCGTGCTGGGTGATTTCAATTTAACTAATATTAAGTGGTCTCATATTGACAATAATCACGTTTTAATTCCTAGCAATATCAACAGTTCCTGTGAAATGTATTTAGTTGATAGTTTCTTAAGTATCGATCTTTTGCAAATTAATGGCTGCTGCAATAAACTTGGCAGATTCTTAGATTTAGTATACGTAACCAACGGTTTAAATTTTAACCTATCGCAATGTCATTCTGATCTTTCCACGTCGGGCTTACATCATCTTCCTCTGACTCTTGAACTTGATGTCTATCAATTTTTACCTGTCAGTCATGATAAGCCCGCATTATCGTTTAATTATAAACTTTGTAATTTTAATAGTTTAAATTTACTGCTGTCGGATCTAGAATGGGATAATTTGCTGCTTAATGCGGATGTAGCGTTCTGCTACAATGTCTTTAAGGATAAAGTTATTGAAGTTTGCCGTAATAATATTCCACTTGTTAAGAAACAGAAGTACAAACTGCCATGGCAAACTAAATCTCTTATGAAGCTAAAAAACTTGAAAAACAAATGGCATCGGAAATTCAAAAAAAATCGTGAGATGGCTTATTTTGATAATTACAAGCATTACTCAAGACAATTCAATTGCTTGAATAAATTCTTGTATAAAAAGTATGTTTCCAACTACGAAGCGAACATCAAATCTAATCCTAAAGCCTTCTGGCAATTTGTAAAGTCAAAAAAGTCTCGTTCCAGTATTCCTTCTGCTTTATTCTTTAAAGATAAGGCTGCGCTTTCCATCGCGGATGCTGCTGACTTATTCGCCGAATTTTTCTGTTCCAATTTTACTTCAGATACTGATAGTGATGCTGACTTTTTAAGTAATATCAAAGCATCAGTGAATTTTGGATCCCTTTCACTATCCACTGAAGACGTGGCAAATGGTATAGTACGGCTTAAAACATCTTTCCAAACAGATGCTGATGGCATATCAGCGATTTTGCTCAAAAACTGTGATGCCCTTATATATCCGTTGAAGGTGATTTTTAATAAATCACTTTCCTCTGGTGTGTTCATTGAGGATTGGAAGTTGGCATTCGTCTCCCCCATTTACAAGAGTGGAAACAAGAGCGACGTCGCTAACTACAGACCTATTTCTAAACTCTCTACTGTCTCAAAATTGTTTGAGTGCATCATTAAAGACAAAATGTTTTTCGCAGTGAAGAGTCTTATCTGCCCTAATCAGCATGGATTTATCCCTGGGCGATCAACGATAACTAATCTAGCAGTCTTTACAGAGGACTGCATCTCTGCATTTCAAAAGGGTCTCCAGGTAGATATTATCTACACGGATTTCTCTAAAGCCTTTGATAGAGTCTCGCACCAGATCCTACTCAAAAAGCTGAGCGACATGGGTTTTCACTCGATCTTTCTGGCTTGGATCAAGTCCTACTTGAGTAATCGTAGGTGTGTGGTAGTTGTCGACAATATTCCATCTCGGCCGTTTGTTGCAACTTCCGGGGTACCTCAATGTAGTATTTTGGGGCCTTTGTTTTTTTCTTTATTTATAAACGACATCAGCAGTTGTTTTTCGGGTTCTAGTTTTTTGCTTTATGCTGATGACTTGAAAATTGACTCAACAGTTAGGGACTCCGCCGATTGTCAGGCGCTCCAAGCAGAACTTGACGCTGTCAACATGTGGTGCTCTCGCAATCATCTGCCGCTAAACATTAATAAATGCTTTAAATTGTCATTCTCTAAAAGCAACTCTGTCCTTCAGACTTCCTACCGAATCTCAAATAATTATTTGAAATCTCTTACTGAGACTAAGGACCTGGGGGTAGTTTTTGATGCAAAGCTTTCCTTCATAAGTCATATAAATTCCACCATTGCCAAGTCCTATGCCATGCTAGCTTTTGTGAGACGCAATAGTTCCGAGTTCTCCAATCCCTATACTCTCAAACTGCTTCACACCTGTCTTGTCCGCTCGAAGTTAGAGTACGCCTCGTTTATCTGGAGGCCATATCACTATTGCCACGTTAATCGCTTGGAAGTTAGAGTACGCCTCGTTTATCTGGAGGCCATATCACTATTGCCACGTTAATCGCTTGGAACGTATTCAGAAGGTTTTCCTACGTTTTGCTCTAAAATCATTACACTTTCAGGATCCTGTTCCATCTTACTTCTCGCGTTGTAAGCTCATAAATTTAGAAACCTTGCAGGATAGAAGATCCATCCTATCTTTGTCATTTGTTTTTGATGTTGTTTGCGGGTTGGTTGACTGCCCTTCCCTCCTAGAGAGGATTCACTTCAACATCCCTTCTAGATCTCTCCGGCACTCTGATTTTTTCAATGTTGGTTTCGTCAAAACGAATTATGCTTTAAATGCTCCTCTTTTGCGAGCTCTAATATAATTTAATAAGATCTCAATGAACTTTTCGGTGGATTTCACTACTTCTAAAGCAATTTTTATGAACTTGTTGAACTCTGTTTTTAATTAAGTTATCGATTTGTTACGTAATATTTACATTGTTACTTATCCATTTTGTTGTTCTTTATTAGTCAGTAAGAAAACAATTGTTCTTTGACTAATTATAATTATAAATAAATAAATGAAAATAAATAAATGAAAAAGCTCCCAACTCGCCGTTCGGAATCGGCATAAAACTGTAGGTCCCTTCCAACCTTGTAAAAATTCGCACGCACAACACGGATGGTTGCGGGTAGCTAGGCCTTAGTCGCGGTATCGGGCTGTCGTGCCAGTACCGTGTACCGTGCGACAACAATTAAAAAATTGTTCACACCGGAAAAAATCCATATGGGCGTGAAACTAGAGACCAAACATAGTAATACTGCGTACTCAGTTTTGCATTTCTACATCCTTTGTCCTTTTGAAAGGACTTCAAAATTTTGAAGGAGACAAAAAATAAAAAATATATAAAAAATACTTAACCTAGTTAGAATATGGCGATATGTATATCAAATGAAAGAGGAAAGGCTCAAGAATTAAAATAAAATAAATTTTTTATCTATTTGTAAGAAAAGGATATGAAAAAGGTCCTTTGAAAATTGTAATCCTTTATATCTGGTTAAATGAGTGCTGTCTCGTGTGATCTGTCGATCCCACCTTTAATCCCGTCCTTTCCTTCTCCTTTTGTAATAATGTTTCCCCCTATTTTCTGCTCCCCGGCTTCGGCCGTTTGTATCGTTTAATGTTTATTGTATTACTTGTCACTCTTTATTCGTACACCAAGCAATAAAGACACCCATAACCCGAAACACAACCCGTGTACTTATTTCAACCGCTCCGCCGCGCTCGATTTCTACATGGTCCTTCCAGCCAACCGCGAACTCGCGCCAAACATTACCAAAAAATTAAAATCATAACACTTCTCAAAACAAAAATTTCAAACAGCAAACAAAGTTACAACAAAACTAATTACAAGTGAACAAGTGACATAAACTGCAAGAAAGCAAACAGTGACAAATTCAAACAGTGAAACAAACACAAAGGTGAAAAACACAACAAAATCGAAAAAAAATATTTTCAATACACAAACTAAAACAAATTGTTTCAAACGAAAAATTGCAAAAAGCGAAACATAGACAGTGCAGTGTTGTGAAGAACATATAGCAAACGAGGACTACAGAAGAACTCATAATAACAACAACAACACAACACAAAGCAGACGAAGAGGGCAGCAACAACGGCAAACAACAACAGCCAACACATATCAGAGTACAAACGGCGGAAAAACACACAGCAATTAGCGGAGATCCCCATTCTCGGGCACTGGGCCCCCCAATAAGATAAGCCCAAAAATTTGTATTACAAATTAACACAATTACATTCACATACACTAACACGAAATACAATTTATAAAAAATTTTATACATATTCCCATTCCCTAAAATCCAGTAAAAAAAATTATATACTGGTACCCCGCCACTGTGCGATTATTGCAGTAAGCAATCCTGCTACTGCACATAAATTTGCGCTTTTTGTTTGCACATTTCCCTTTGTGCGACCTACGCAGGCAAAGCAGCAAAAAATCCCGCTGCAGCCTGCTTCCCACTCCTTTTCTAATTTGCACTAATTTCTCCTCATTTTGCTTTGTGCATATTTCAGATCAGCAGCTAGCACTCCAGCTGCTGATCTCCCATACCCTTGCACTCTCCCACTTGCATTTATTTTCGCGTTTCGCTTTGTGCGATATACGCACGCACCAGCAGCAAGCACTCCCGCTGCTGCCTCCAAGTGCAATCACATTTTCGTACTTCTGCCTAAGCATTTACCATCTCTCGCTAGCAGAAGTAAATAAACCCAAGCACAGTGGGACGAGTTACTATTTTTTCACAGCACATTTAAAAATGTTCTTGGACTTACAAAATTTTTAATAGTGCTGCTCATATACATACACTGCACATCGGCTGCCATCCCAAGTGCATACAGTTGGACAAATTCCCTCACTCGCACACAAAATTTTCCTTTGTACACAAATTAGTTTGGGCACTCTCTAAACTTACATATACACACACCAATACAATAACTCACATACACATACATATATATATATACAAATATATATATTTATACACATATATATATACACACATATATATTTATACATACACATATTGATACTCACATACATTTATACTCATACACATACATATTTATTTTCCATTTAACAAAAATAATCACATACACATACATATATATATTCAAATATATATATATTGTTACGAATATGAGTTTTAGTGGGCTAATACGTATCTCTGGATTGCGTAATTTGAAAATAAAACACACTAAGTTCCTCAACCGCAGTCAATAAAATAAACCAACAATCACTTTATTTCACAGGTTTACACTTTACTGTCTTTACACTTAATTATTCGCTCAATTACTCCGTGTGGCACCTTCACTAGTCAAAATCAGACTGACTCGCTGCGCCGCACCCGGCTGTCTTTTATACCTGTCCGGCCATCGCGCAGATCGTTCTCGCACATTCCGGAGTGGACTAAACGTTTCCATGATGATCGCGACCATCATTGCCAGATTGGACTAAAAGTTGCCATCATTGTCGCGGCCGTCGTTGCCAGATTGAATTATAGCACGGCGCGTAGCGACAGGGTTGCTTTGCACAGCGACAAACTGTCTTATCGTTACACTGCCCACCACTTAGACTTGTTCGTCCCGAACAAGTGCCGAGGTTCCGCTGTGATAAGGCGCCAGGCGCTGCAAATGGACTACCTTCAGCTTAGCGCCTTTATTGCTGTATACCACGTCGTTTATCCTAGTCACGACTTCGTAAGGTCCTTCCCATGACGCTTGAAGTTTCGGAGACAAACCTTTCCTCCGCTGCGGGTTGTAGAGCATTACCAGATCGCCTTCTTGGAACCCTGCTGAGTTGGCCCGTAGATCATATCTGGCTTTCGCCTTATCGCTGACCAGTTTGGTGCGGCTCCTTATAAACTGGTGAATCTCCTCCAGTTCCGCCCGCTTATTGGCCACGTAGTCCGTCTTAGCGCCTCCCGTCGTGCTGACTACCCCGAACTTCAAGTCAGCGGGTAACCGCAATTCTGTGCCGAATACTGCTCGGGCTGGAGTGAGTGATGTCGTGTCGTGCGGGGCTGACCTATACGCCATTAGGAACAAGGGGATATGCGTGTCCCAATCCTTTTGATTCCTGCCTACCACTTTCCGCAGGTATTCCTCCAGTGTCCGGTTAAAGCGTTCCACCATGCCGTCGGACTGTGGGTGCAAAGGGGTGGTACGCGTTTTCTTTATCCCCAGCAGCTCACACACTTCCTTGAATACCGCAGACTCGAAATTCCGGCCTTGATCTGAGTGCAACTCCAACGGAACTCCGAACCTGGCTACCCAGTTGTTTACCAGCTTTTCCGAGATCGTAGTGGCCTCCTGGTTAGGAATTGGGTACACTTCGGGCCATTTGCTGAAGTAATCCATTACCACCAGCACATATTTGTTGCCTTGAGTACTAGTTGGGAATGGGCCGGCGACGTCCATAGCAATCCGCTCGAAGGGCGCTCCCACGTTGTACTGCTGCATGCGGCCTCGAAATCTTCTTGTTGGCCCTTTCGCTGCTGAACATCGGTCGCAGCTCTTAATCCACTCGGCTACAGACTCCTGACATCCTACCCAGTAGAATCGTCTTTTTATTTTGGCGACGGTTTTGGTGATGCCTAGGTGTCCTCCACTGGAGTCGTTATGGTATGCCTGGATGACCTCGTTGATTCTGCATTTCGGCACTACCATTAGGGACTTGCTGGTCCGTCCATCCGCGCTCTCCCATTCGCGGTACAGGCATCCTTCCTTCAGCCGCAGACTTTTCCACTGTGCCCAGTAAGCCTTGGCGATCGGGCTTTCACCGGCCATCTCCTGCCAGTCTGGACGTGCGCCTTGCTCCTTACCTTCGACGATTTTTGCAAGATCCGCATCCTCACGCTGGTCCTTTTGTAGCCTCTCCGCAGACCACTCTTCCTCTGGCATAACGCTCACCAACCGGACGTCCACTATCTGTTCTTTGCATTCGACTTTGCACGGACGGCGTGACAAGGCATCGGCATTGCCATGGCTACTGCCCTTCCGATGCTCTATCGTGTAGTCGTAGCTCTGCAGTCGCTCGATCCACCGCGCCAATTGGCCTTCAGGATCCTTAAAGTTCAGGAGCCATCTCAATGCCGCATGATCTGTGCGCAGGCGAAACCTTTGTCCATACAGATATTTGTGGAAGTGTTTTACGCAGTCCAATACCGCCAGCAGTTCTCTCCGTGTCACACAGTAGTTGCGTTCCGGTTTCGACAGAATCCTACTGTAGTACGCTATCACTTGTTCTTGGCCGTCTATTATCTGTGATAGCACACCGCCAATACTATGCCCGCTCGCATCCGTATCCAGCACAAACATCTCTCCAGGCACGGGGAAGGCCAGAATTGGAGCAGTGCACAGTTTTTCCTTCAGACGTGCAAAAGCCTGCTCCTGCTCTTCGTTCCACTCGAAAGCTTGGCTCTTTTTCGTCAGTTTGTGCAAGCTGCTGGCTATGTTCGCGAATCCCGGAACAAATCGGCGGTAGTATGTGCACAGGCCCAGGAAACTGCGGAGTTCGTGTAGATTGCGTGGCCGGGGCCACTCCTTCACCGCCGTGATTTTGCCTTCATCCGTATGTACTCCGAGGGCGGAAACCGTATGACCCAGATACTTGACCTCTTTTTGGAACAGCGAGCACTTCTTCGGGTTGAGTTTAAGCCCGGCTTTTTGTATCCGCTCGAAGACCTCCTTTAGCTTTCCCAGGTGGTCGTCGAAGCTTTTACCCATCACGATTATGTCGTCGAGGTACACCAGACACGTCCGCCAATGCAGCCCTTTTAGCACCCGTTCCATTAGCCGCTCGAATGTCGCTGGGGCGTTGCAGAGTCCAAACGGCATGACGGTGAACTGCCACAAACCATCGCCAACACTGAAAGCCGTTTTCTCCTTGTCTTTGTCTGCAAGCTCTACCTGCCAATAGCCGCTGCGTAAGTCGAGCGTGGAGAACCACTGCGTGCCTGACAGTGTGTCCAGGGTGTCATCGATCCGAGGTAGTGGATAACTGTCCTTCTTGGTCACATCATTGAGTTTCCGATAGTCCACACAAAACCGGGTACTGTCATCCTTTTTCTTGACTCATCCCGACCGGCGAGCACCAGGGGCCCGAAGAAGGCTCTATGACCTTTTCTTTCCGCATGTTTTCGATCAACTTTGTGACCTCCTCCCTCTTGGCCAGAGGAACTCGTCTTGGCGGTTGGCGGATCGGTTTTGCGCTTCCGGTGTCGATGTTGTGCTTCACTATGGCTGTTCTTCCGCCTGCTTCTGCCGCAAATATTGACCCATAGTGCTGCAGGAGTGACCTCGCCTTCTGTTTCTGATTGGCCGTCAATTCGCTGTTCCACTGATTCTCCTGCGGTATGACGTCCATGTTAAAACCGCTCTTCTTATTTCCTCCGGGTGGGCTACTCTCGCAATTGACCACTGCTACGGCTTCCCTACACTCGCCAATTACCTCATCTTTCCCGACATATCTGGGTGCATTCAGGGGGTTCAGTATTCTGACTGGTATTCTGCCATTCTTAGGTTCCACTAATGTACGTCCGATGATGATGTTGTCGTGTCCTTGTTTCGGTGCTTCTACGACCCACAGCCGACTTGTCCCATCGTCCTCGTCCACCTTTGCCCACACAAACGCCTCGGAATTCGCTGGTATCCTCCGGAGTTGACACGAGACAACTTTCCTTACCGCCACGCTTCGCTCATAGCCGGTGTGCAGGGGAAATTCAACATTGGCATATCTCAGCACATTTTCTTTCAGTTCCAGCGTAAAACCGTGCCTAATCATGAAATCCACGCCGATAATCACGTCGTCCATTATATCCGCGACGATGAACTCATGCTCCAGGCTGCTGGTGCCGATAGCAATTGTTTTTGTTACTTTCCCTCTTACCAGCGCACGCTCGCCAGTCGCAGTCCTCAGCTGTATGCCATGCAGTGGTTCCCAGTTCTTCAGAAGCTTCCTTTTTATGATCGAATATGACGCTCCAGTATCCAGTGTCAACACGAACAACTTTCCATCTATCTTTCCCTCAATCGTCAAGCTGCTGGGTTGTCGTTTCAACTGCGAGACAAGGACGGTGGGGCAGCAGGTTGTGGGGATCAGCTCACGCCCCTTTGGGCTGACCCTTTTTAGTTTAACGGCTCCTCGTCCTCAGCCCTGCGCTTGTTGGCTGAGCCTCGATTGTCAGCATTCCTCGCTTCAGGCGATTGAGATCGAGAACGGGAACGCCTCTTTCGTTGGCGGCAGTCTCGTGATATGTGACCCTGCTTGCCACATACCCAGCAAACAACTTTAGTGGAGACCACCCGTGGCCTGCCCGGTGTCTCAGAGCTTATGGCCTGGATCGGAATGTCGCTGTCTGGCTGGATTTGGCGTATCCTTGCAGGTGCATACCGAGTGGCCCCGATCCATGTCGCCTCATATGTCATGGCGCTGGTCACCGTCTCCTTAAATGTCGGCTTGCCCATCATCAACGCACTGCGACACTGCCAGAGCAGCCAGGTCGAATTGTAGCTTGAATGTATCGAACGGCGTAGTCCCATCATAAGTAGGCACTTCTGCTCGGGTGGCAACACTTTCCGGAACCGGCGGCAACCATTCTCGCGGCTGTACCTCCCTAAGCCGCTCGTCCATTTTTCTGTTCATCGAGTCCTCCAGACTATCAACTCGTTTGTTCAGGGAATCATCAAGATCGTCGACTCGTTTGTCTAAATGTTCTACTCGCGTCTCCAGGTGCTCGACTTTCACATTAATCCTGTCTGAAATTTCCTCCACCTTTTGCTCCAAGCGCGCAGAATTTTCCTGAAGCTTGCTGGACAACTCCCGATTTGCATTTTCAAGTTTTTCTGACATTTCTCGGTTCGCCGTTTCCATTTTAGCTATTTCCTGATTTGTCGTTTCGACTTTTGCCGAAATTTCCTGATTCGTAGTTTCCAGCTTCGCTGCCATCTCTTGATTCGCAGTTTCCATTTTCGCTGCCATCTCTTGGTTGGAAGTCTCGAACATGCCTTTAAGTGCAACCATTAGCTGGCTCATGTCCAATGCTTGTGGTGGCGCAGCCGCTGCAGCCGTACTTTGCATCGACGCAGCACCCGCAGGCGATTCCTCCACTTTGGCCGACGAATCTAGCTCCTGCGTCCCGAACTCGTGCGCAGTCCAATCAATGCCTCGCGATTCACACGCCTCTCGCAAGCGCAGCTGCAACTCCACCTTTCTGCCAGCAGTCGGCAAATTCCAAGCGGCCAGCTCCTTCTTCAGCTGGTCCACCTTCAGTTGCTCCAGTCTAACCATGTCTGCGTTTTATAATTAATTTTGATTTTTTTTACTTTCAGTAACACAATCCCACTTCTGACACCAAATGTTACGAATATGAGTTTTAGTGGGCTAATACGTATCTCTGGATTGCGTAATTTGAAAATAAAACACACTTAGTTCCTCAACCGCAGTCAATAAAATAAACCAACAATCACTTTATTTCACAGGTTTACACTTTACTGTCTTTACACTTAATTATTCGCTCAATTACTCCGTGTGGCACCTTCACTAGTCAAAATCAGACTGACTGGCGCAGATCGTTCTCGCACATTCCGGAGTGGACTAAACGTTTCCATGATGATCGCGACCATCATTGCCAGATTGGACTAAAAGTTGCCATCATTGTCGCGGCCGTCGTTGCCAGATTGAATTATAGCACGGCGCGTAGCGACAGGGTTGCTTTGCACAGCGACAAACTGTCTTATCGTTACAATATTTATACACAAATATATATACACACATACACCTACGTATCTGGCAACTCTGGCAAGAAGTAGACGTGCAATTTTTTGATACTCCGAAGTAAAAGCTAAAATAGTAAGAAATTCAAAGAGATTGACTAGAAAAAGCATTAAAGGTGGTTAATTGCGAACTCTAAGAAACCTACAACAACCTGGGTCATAACTCATATTCACTACGAGGATAAATACTGATTGGCGAATCTACTGCGATTGGTGGAGCACCTCCTTTTGCCACCTTTGGTCTTGCACCTATTGAAGCGTGTGCGCGAAGCTGTTTTGCGACCAGAGGCTGTGGAGCGCGGTGGCCTGGCGATTAATTCGGTCGGCGGCCTCCATAAATGTTTGTTTCATTACTGCGGTGCTGAAGGAGCCGATTTGTGAAGCAACGACGATTGGTGGAGCACCCCCATTCGCTACCAGTGGGCTTGCACCTGTTGAGGCGTGTGCGCGAAGCTGATTGTCAAGCAGAGGCTGTGGAGCGCCGTGGCCTAGCGATTGACATGGTCTGCAGTCCCCCCATAAATGTTGGTCTCATTACTGCTGCGCTAGCGGAGCCATAATATTTTGGCGCGAATAAAGTGAACATAACCTCACTCAGCCGCTGCTTTGTTTGTTGCTGTAAATCTACACAACGGCAACAATAAGCCAATTGTCCGACAAAATCAGCTGAATACGAAAGGGCATTGCCATATCAAAGAAAACACTTAGTCACTTAGCCGCACGAAAAGCAATGCAACGAAGTACCCCAGCGCGAAAAGACTGTAACAATGCCAAAAGAATGCTTGTTGAAATCTCTCCAGAAACAACGGCAGGCGTAGAAAATAAATCAGTTGGAAGCTTAGACGTGACTGAGCTAATGAGGCTGTTGCAAGGCTTGCTGGATGAGAAGTTGCAAAAGTTGGCCACAAAGAAAGATTTGGAGAGTGTGACCACTAAAGTTGATAGTCTGGCAGAGCAAGTGAAGCAGTTAGCTGAAAAAAACAAATCACTGGAGATTGAGCTCAACTTGCTGAAAAAAGAAAGAAGCAAAGAGAGGACAGAAATGACAAGGTTCATGGAGGATTCTAAAAGGAAAAATCTTATATTCAAAGGACTGGAAAAACAAGCACATCCGGAGAAGGCGGTGAAGCAGATCTGTGAGGAGAAGTTGGGAGTGCAAGCTAGCAATATTCGAGGCGTGAGATTTCTGTACGAGCGAGGAATTACCATGGCAGTCAAGGCTGAATTCTCGACAGAGGATGCAGTCCGTGGCGTCTTCAAGAACATCAAAAATCTAGCGGGCACAACTATTTCAGTGGAAAATGATTTGAGTGAGGGCAAGAGGGTGGAGAAGCTGGCACTGATGCAACTTAAAAAAGCAATTCTGGATGTAAGTGCAAGTTATAAAGTCCAGGTAATTGGAGATAGAATGAAAATAGATAATAAGTGGTTTAAGTGGGACAAAGAAAAAGTATTGATGTGTGGAAAAGAAAGGGCCATCAAAACACTGACAAACATTTATGGAAACAGTGTAAAAGATGTAAATTTCGATTTTAACTACCTATTAACAAAAACAAATGTTATGAAAACCAAAGCAAAAAACTAAGAAAATGTAAAACACATATTTTAAACAAACAAAAAAGAAATGCAAGTGGAAAGTCAAGCAATTGTGAAGGCATAGTAAATGAAAAGCAGGTTGTCCGCACTAAAGAATTTAAAAATTTAACTATACTCTCTTATAATATACATGGGCTGGAAAATAAATTATGGCACCCAGAATTTTTGCAATACATCAAATCTTTCGATATTTTTGTTTTGATAGAAACACATATAAGTGAAGATAAGGTTGAGAAGTTCAAAAGATACTTTGGTGGTTTTGAAACTTTTTGGAAAGCTTCGGTTCGAGTTAGTCGCTTTGGGAGAGGCATGGGTGGAGTGGTATGTGGAATTAATACAAACTTAAAAAAACTGAATTATCAATGGAGCTTTAGCAACCTATGTGGAGTAGATAACATAGTGATAAAAAAAGGAGCTGAACAATTTACATTAATCCCTGTGTATATCAGGCAGGCAGAATGGCAACAAGAATTAAATTTTATTACATCTTTTCTCCTAGAAACCAATGTCGTGAATCCTATTTTAATAGGGGATATGAATGCCAGAATCGGTGAGTGTCAACAAAAAGTGGATGGCCTAGTAATGGGCAAAACATGTGTTGAAAATAGAAACTCAAAGGATAAGATAGAAAATGCAAGAGGGAAGGCTTTGCTAACTTTGTGTGAGGATTTCGGGTTGATCGTTCTAAACGGAAGGACGAAAGGAGATTTAGAAGGGAATTTTACGTTTGTCAGTCAAGTGGGTGAGTCAGTAATAGATTATTGTTTGGTTAATAAAGACAAGTTTCTGAGTGTGATAGAGGGCTTTGAAGTGGATTTTAAAAACTGGTCGGATCATATGCCAATCAAGCTTACGCTTGGTAGGATAACAAATAATTTGGAAAGATGCGAACTGCTGCCAAAATTAAACTGGGGTTGCCAAACAATAGAAAAATATCACGAAAATTTAAACAAAAAGTTAGAGGAACTTGAGAAAACAGAAAGGACAGTAGAGATACGAGATTTACAGGAAGCTATAGAGGTTTCATCGGTAAGGAAGCAATCAAAGACTAAAACTGCGACAGTAAATGACTGGTTTGATAAGGATTGCAAGGAGGCGAGAACCAAATCTCTTCAAAGTTTACGTGCTCTCAAAAAATATTTTAACGAAAGTAATAAATTAAAGTACTTGGAAGCAAATAAAATTTATAAAGAGGTGTGTAAGAGGAGTAGGAAAGCCTGGTACAATGATCTTCTTCAAAAAATCAATGTGATTAACGATAGTGCCAGTTGGTGGAAACTAGTAAAAAAGATTAAAGGTGGAGTTTTCGAAATTGGCGCCGGAATTACAATAAATGAGTTCAAGGAATACTTTGAAGATTTGTTAAACCCCACAGTTGTGGCTAATAAAATTCACTACGCCCCAAACTTTTACGCTGATGAGCTGCTTGATGCTGACTTCACGGCAGTGGAAGTTCAAACCATGTTAAGTAAGGTAAAGCTAAATAAGGCACCAGGGATAGATAGAATCCCATACGAATTTTTTAAAATGCTCCAGATAAATTTATAGTCGTTCTAGCAAAGACTTACTCTAATATTTTTGAAAGAAGTAAAGTAGATGAGGCTATTAGGATGAGTGTAATTTTCCCAATCTTTAAAAAAGGGGATCCTGCTCAAGTGGGAAACTATCGCGGAATCTCGTTTATGAACTGTATTGCTAAGATCATGATGGGAATTCTAAATGACAGGATCACCAAATGGACTGAAAAGTATGGAGTCTTGAATGAATACCAAGCAGGCTTCAGAAAGGGTTATTCCACGGTAGATAATATATACAGTCAAACCTGGATAAGCGAGAGTTCAAGGGAGCACAATCTCATTCTCGCTTATAGAGGTTTCTCACTAACCCGAGTTTCTCACTAAAGCAGGTACATGGGTAGCGTTTCTCTCTTATAGAGGTACGCAGCAATAACAAGTCACAGCAAGTACAAATGTAGTAAATATGTAATATGATAAAATTATGTGCACACGTGTCCATTTGAAAAGAATGCGGTAAAATAACAACATTATTTAGTTTCACGAAATAGAATAGATACAAAATTGACGAGAATACAAAAACAATGGTAGGAAGTTCCACGAAAGTTAAGAATGAGTCATAAAATAGCACACGTTAAATTTGTAAATAAAGCTCGACTGTCGCTTATAGAGGTATAGATAAGTAGCAGTCTCACTAACGGAGGTCTATGAGGGAAAAACGACTCTCTCTTACAGAGGTTTCTGTTTCTCGCTAATAGAGGTTTTGGGAGCTTAAAATGACGGGTCCTGGCTATTACTCTCACTTATAGAGTTTTCTCACTTATCCAGTTCTCACTTATCCAGGTTTGACTGTATAACTTAGCTGCAATTGTACACTTAAAATTTGAAGAAAGAAAGAGGGTTTACGCGTATTTCGAAGATTTTAAAGCGGCTTTCGACAAAGTGTCCAGAAACGCGTTGATATATAAGCTACATTCCATTGGCCTATCAACAAAAGTAGTAAGTCTTCTAGAAAATATCTATAGCGATACGAAGTCAGTTGTATGGAATGGGTGTGATATTTCGGAAGTGTTCAGTACTTATTCAGGAGTTAAACAGGGATGCTTATTATCGCCGACGTTATTCGCGTTATACTTGAACGACCTCCACGATTGCTTAGAAGGTGGCTTAAACATCGAAGGAAAAAATATTAGACTCCTCATGTACGCGGATGATATTATCTTGCTAGCGGATAGTCCTATCAAATTACAGGAAATGATAAATAATCTTGGAAATTATTGTAAATCGTGGAACCTTGAAGTTAACCGCGCTAAGTCCCAAATAATGGTTCTTAGAAGAGGTGGGAAGATTAGTAAATCTGAGAAGTGGTATTATGATAGAGAAGAAATACAAATCGTGCCAAGGTATTCCTATTTAGGCGTTGAAATTACGCCACAGCTCAATTTTAAAAACCATGTAGAAAAGAGAACAATTGCGTCTAAGTATGCTATAAATTCTACGTGGACTGCTTTTTTAAACAAGAAGGAAGTATCGGTAGAAGCGAAATGGCGGCTATTTCTTGCAGTGTGTCGCTCAATACAAGCGTATGCGGCGCAAGTGTGGGGCTATGGGTTTTTCGACGAAGTCGATATACTGCAAAAGTATTTTCTTAAACGCATATTAAAGTTGCCAGCTCATACGCCTACATATATGCTCTGTCTGGAGACAGGAGTACAGGACAGTCATTTGTACACATTAGAATTGCATCTCTGGTACATTTTTAGAACATTATTTGTTTTTCTAGAAAACCGGCTCCCTAATTATTTGACACGATCGGTAATAAAGAAAGGTGTATTCTGGGTCAAGGAACTAAGAAATCTGTTTAATAATGCTAACATGAACTAGCGAATAGATAGTATGCAGCCGGAGAAGTGGGTAGATGACATAAAAATGCTCGTAAAAAATCTTCGCCAAGCTAGAGTGCACATATACAAACAAAAAGCTGCTAGCACCACTAAAATATATAAAGAGTTAGATTGGTCGAGAGGGCAAATTTATTTTAAAAAATATACCATTGATTCAAGCATGTGGATAATGAGAGCTAGAAGTGATATGCTATTTTTAAACAATAATAAGTTTGGTACAGGAAATAAAACTTGCGCCATGTGCAATACTGGAGAATTAGAAAATATAGCACATTTTCTGGCGCGCTGCCCAATACTAAGAGAGTATAGAATCCAAATTTTTGGAAATTCGGTACTAGAAGAATCAAAATTGATTACTGTTTTAAACGGTGAAAATGAGTGCTGGGATAAACTCGTGCTTTTCATTAAGTATGCCTATAAATATAGAGAATCACTTATTTTAGAATTCAATTATTAAAGTATGTCAATAATGCACGGAATTTAACTGCGGTATATAGGCAGACGGCGTAAGCCAATGCCGAAATTTATTGTATAGTCGATGATATATATATTTATATTTATATCTTATGTTGGAATTGTTATACATACATACTTATGTGGGAATTGTTATATATATGCTTGTTATATTATCTTCTATATAATAAATAAAAATACTACTACTACTACTACACCTACGTATTCACGTGATCACATACAAATAAAATTCACTTTTTCACAAATAAAAACATTTTCACACACATTTGACTGCACATTTATATTATATTTATATTCTAGTACATACATTCCCCATTCTTTTACATACATTCCCTACTCACATTTACAAAAAAATTTGCTTATTTCCCATAAACACATTTCTATTTATTACCCATACACATATATTTCCCTATACGTTTACACACACGGCTGTAAACTTTTTTGCTCGACTTAAATACAAACTCGTTTTAACGAATTGTCCCATTCCCAACTCTTCCCATTCTCAAATATCGTTCGCGCGGACGCGGTTAGACTACACGTCTATTTCCCCAATACCCTACATTTACATACACATGTATTTATTCAAACTTTTGCCCTTTGTCGAGCTTTTTCAAACAAAATGCCTGTTGAGCGATCCCCTAAACGCCAACTTATCACAATGGAGACTCCTTCCTCCAGACACACAAAGTCAGCCAGTGCACGTTTGACAGTTCCTGTCACTCGGGAGCCACCAAACACTCGCTCTAACGGCAGTGGCAGTGGCCGTCCTTCCGGGACATGTTTACGGCAGTATACATAAACCACCCCCAGCTCACTCCAGCCCAAAAACTGTATCACCTCCGATACAAGACGCAAGGTAAAGCCGGTGCTATTGTAAAGCAATATGCATTAACCGATGACAATTTCGGACTCGCGTGGGAAGCTTTAAAATCACGCTTCGAAAACAAACGAATACTCGTTGATACTCAAATTCGATCCCTCCTAATTCGATCTCTCCTGCCCACTCCGAAAATAGTGAGGCACTTCAGCGGATGCAGAATACTATAAACAATTGTCTGTCTGTTCTCAATACTCAGGCCGTAGACACTGACAATTGGGATCCGCTATTGGTTTACATATGTTGTACCAAATTGCCCCAAGAGACACTTGCTCTATGGGAGCAATCATTGACATCCCGGAAGGATCTGCCACCCTGGTCGCAAATGGATGAGTTCCTGACCGGCAGATACGAGGTACTTGAACGGCTGCAAAGCATTCGCCCTGCTAAGCCGAAACCTCAACCCTCTACTTCCAATGTCCTCCCAAATCGGCCACACACATCCCTAAATTATCACACTGAAGTAAAAAAGGGGCTTCGCGTGCAAACTCTGCAACGCAAACCATCCCATACGGACTTGCCAGAGCTTCAAAAGACTCACCCCCCAGAGTCGATTAAAATACGTTAAGAAGCACAATCTCTGCGTAAATTGTCTTGCGACATCTCACCTTGCTGAGAATTGTACAAGCAATTTTACGTGCGTATATTGCCAAAGGAAGCATCATTCCCTGCTTCATTTCCCCACAGGCAATGCGCAACCCTCTCAATCTCCTAATCGGTCACATTCGACCCGACCACAGGTCGCAACAGCTCCAAAACGAACGCACAACAACTCCGCAACTCATTCCCCTCTTTCGGATGCACAACCCCGCACATCTTCCAGGCAAAGTACGCCCCAAGTACAAGCCCTCCACTCCACTAATGGCACCCAATCCCTTCTGCCTACGGCACTGGTGTCTATTGAGCACTCAGGAAAGTTGTTCAAAGTTCGAGCGTTGATCGACCAAGCCTCTCAGCGTACCTTCATTTCCTCGAAGGTCCAGAAACGCCTCAAATTGCCAATCGAGAAATCCCCCTTCCAAATCTCGGGCATGGGCGGTCAGATTGTGCAAAATGCCAATCATACATGCTTCTTGACATTGGCAGTCCCCCAAACGAGCATGAAACTCCCCGTGCAAGCAATCGTGCTCCAAGAGCTTACGAAATTGCTCCCATCTTCCAATATAAACCCTCCCAATTTGCAAAATTTTGCCATGCTAGATCTCGCTGATCCAAACCCCTTCGAGACAGCGCAGATCGATATAGTGATTGGCAGTGATCTCATCCCGCAGATCATGCTCGAAGGTATCCACCGGAATGTATGCGGCAGCTTACTTGCTCAGCATACAGTATTCGGTTGGGTATTAAGCGGTCCAGTACCCCCTTCGCATTTGACATGTGCCACAGAGGTACCAAGTCGCCGTATGCATACTGGAACCGCCCTTCGAAATAACCTTCCCGCCCTAAAGAAAGCCCTTTCACAAGTGATTGCCGCCCTCAATCCCGTAGGGTTTCCACCCCCGGAAATAATGGAAAATCACTCTGAACCCACCACTCCTGCAAACTCATTCCCAAACCGGAAAATTCCCCCCTTCGTTGCCAACCATTTCGGCCCCGCAGGATGGCTTTCGCCTCTAATGAGACAAAGAAAAAGGGTTCGACAAGAGCGTTGGCTTCACGCCACTCGTTCCACACCCCCAACAACTGACGGAAATTGCAATCCCTCGCAATTCCTCATTACACTTCCTCCATCCCGGGTCCGAAAAGAGGACAGTTGCCACTCCAGTGCGACTTGCTCCAAGCGCTGCAAATCCCGTAGACGTCGGACTGATCGGGTATAAACTCCAAGATCTATAAGATCTCCCTCTTGGGTGGAACGGCTCCAGCATTTCTTCGATGCTGAGCCAAACGGTCCTGCTCAGACAGTTCCAATTCCGGATCAAAGAGCGGTTGACTGCCACCACCCTCTCGAAGAGCAAACCGACATCCTCGATCGGTTCCCTTGCTTCTCTCGAGCCCTACGAATAGGTGTATATGCACCTAAAAATCTCCATATACACTCCAACAATTCCCCCACGCTTAGAAAAAGTACATGGCAACTTGACCAATGAAGAGATCTTATAGAGGAGATAGATAGAGGAGATCTTATAGATCTTGGAGTTTATACCCGATCAGTCCGACGTCTACGGGATTTGCAGCGCTTGGAGCAAGTCGCACTGGAGTGGCAACTGTCCTCTTTTCGGACCCGGGATGGAGGAGGTGTAATGAGGAATTGCGAGGGATTGCAATTTCCGTCAGTTGTTGGGGGTGTGGAACGAGTGACGTGAAGCCAACGCTCTTGTCGAACCCTTTTTCTTTGTCTCATTAGAGGCAAATTGAAAATTTACATCGAATTTTCTTGAAAAGTAAGTATGTTAAAACCTAAAATCTCCCTTTCGAGCGTTTTTTGAGGGCATTTTTGAAAATTTTTTACTTGCAAATGAATACCAATAGACGGATGAGGTTTTTTGTAAATAAAAGAACTTGTATTAGTGTACAAAATTGAATTTTTTATCCATCCACCCCTCACCCCTCTCCTCACACAGCTCCTCGAAGTTACGGTCTCCTTGTTGCAGCGTTCCGCGGAGGTCACGATTGAGCCTCTGGGATTTATCTGCAAGTCAAAATTGTTTCACCATTTTGAAATATAGGCTTGTCGCTCGTCATTAACGGATGGGATTTTTAAATTTCAAATTAAAAAAAAAAGGCGGCCGTTTAAAGTAAAAATCTCTATTTTTGACTGAAAATTTGGTTTCAATAAGGCGGAAAAAATTTGCAAATTGAGATATCAAAAAAAGCATCCGTTAATGACGAGATACTACCCTTAGCTTGGAATATACGAAATTTCAAGTGAATCCGTTGAATTGATTCCGAGAAATCATGGCCACCGACTTTGAAAACATGGTTTCGAGAAAAACGGGTTTAAAGTTTTGGAATCAGTTTACACTGGCATAATTTTTTTTCTTATGACTTACATATAATCATCGATTCCTGGACCATAACAGGAATCCTCCTCTGTCTCTAAAACTTCCATTGTTAACGATGCGGCTAATCGCCGAGCCGTTCGAGCCTCTCGTGTCATATGCTGCGCTCGGATCTCGGCCTTGCTGCAGCGTTGCCTATTGCTCGTAGCAGCAAACTGTGCTGCGTTTCGTCCAATTGTGACTCCCATTGTAGTCAAAATTCTCAAAAGAGATGTTGTGCCTGGCTAAATGAGTGCTGTCTCTAATGATCTGTCGATCCCACCTCTAATCCCTTCCTTTCCTTGTCCTTTTGTACTCATGGTTCCCCCTATTTCCTGCTCCCCGGCTTCGGCCGTTTGTATCGTTTAATGTTTATTGTCTTTCTATTGTCACTCGTTATTCATACGTCTCCAAATAAACACCCCAAAACGAACTCAAACCGTGTATTTATTTCTACCGCTCCGCCGACGTAAACATAGTCCTTCGAGCTAACCGCGAACTCGCGCCGCGGAAAAACAAACATTTTTAACAACAAATTAAAATACAAGACAATCCAAAAGTGAAAGAAGACACTCACTATAAAACCAAATACATAGTTACATCAAAACAAACAAGTTACACAAAAAATTCAAACAAAACAGATCAACAATCACAAACAGTGACACGACGATTAACAAGTGAACCAAACAAAAGTGTACAAGTGCACAAATTACAAAATTTTAAAAATCAAATATTAAAAACAAAAACAATGCAAAACATTCAACAGTGCAATAACACAAAAAAGAAGGGCAGCAGAACGCATACCAACAACAAACACATCCACAACACGGAGCAAAAGAGGACAGTGAGGAAGAGCACGCCAAACAACGCAGCACAACACAGCAGCGGACACAAAACTATAGAGGAGATCCCCATTCTCGGGCACTGGGCCCACACTAAGATAAGCCCACAAATTTTTATTAAAAATTAACATTACACATACACTAACACAAACATATATATCTATAAAATACCCATTCCCCAAAAAAAAAAACCCTTGAAATCCAGTCAAGAATTAACATACTGGTACCCCGCCACTGCACAGTGTGACTTTTATCATTTTTAGGATGCCAAAAGTAAAAAAAAATGTTCTCCGATCGCAAACATTGTTTGGTATGCAATAGAGGAATATCCTAATGTTATGAATATATGCTCAAAGCAAAACAAAAAACAACAGTTAGCATGATAACCGTTATCGAATTTGTCTCACTGCGACAAGCGCAAAAACACTTTTCTCAATGTGAGATTTTTTGTGAAGTGTACAGTCCCATAATTTTTCTGTCAGAAATATGTATTGTTTGTTATGGTTGTTTGTTTGTTATGTAATTGTTTTTAAAACTCTATGTTAATTTAAAAATGTTAAATTAAAATAATGTTGATGTGATGTTAAAGTCAACTTGAGTATAAACCTTGAGATCAACCTGTTATTGCTGAGCACGCTTTTTTTCTCAGCTTTACGGATATTGGAGTTTTTTGTCAAAAATCTTTCAAAATGTTAAATGGTTTGGAATAAATCTAATTCAAAAGTATTCCAAAAATTTTTTTGACTATTTTTATTTAGCAATTATGGTCATCTGAAATAACACCTTATATGGGGAGTCAAAGAAAAAGTGGGCGGATCACGCCCATTTTTTTTGTCTAATACAATGCTGATCTCTACATTGTTATTGCAAAATTTCATTATCATATCTACTTTAGTTTGGCTTCTATGACTTTTGGCATCCTAAAAATGATAAAAGTCACACTGTGCACTGCCCGCTTTTCGTGTACATTTCTTTGTACACATACAAAATAGCGCAGTGCAGTAAGCATTCCCGCTACTGCGCTTTTTGTTTGCACATTTCCCTTTGTGCGACCTACGCAGGCAAAGCAGCAAAAATTCCCGCTGCAGCCTGCTTCCCACTCCTTTTCTAATTTGCACTAATTTCTCCTCATTTTGCTTTGTGCATTTTCAGATCAGCAGCAAGCACTCCAGCTGCTGATCTCCCATACCCTTGCACTCTCCCACTTGCATTCATTTTCGCGTTTCGCTTTGTGCGATATACGCATGCACAAGCAGCAAGCACTCCCGCTGCTGCCTCCAAGTGCAATCACATTTTCGTACTTCTGCCTAGGCATTTACCCTCTTTCGCTAGCAGAAGTAAATAAACCCAAGCACAGTGGGGCGAGTTACTATTTTTTCGCAGCACATTTAAAAATTTTCTTGGACTTAGAAAATTTTTAATAGTGCTGCTCATATACATACACTGCACATCGGCTGCCACCCCAAGTGCATACAGTGGGACAAATTCCCTCACTCGCACACAAAATTTTTCTTTGTACACAAATTAGTTTGGGCACTCTTTAAACTTACATAAACACACACTAATACAATAACTCACATACACATATATATATATACAAATATATATATTTATACACACATACATACATACACGTATACACATACCCATACATATTTATTTTCTTTTTCACATACATTTACACTCATACACATACATATTTATTTTCCAGTTAACAAAAATAATCACATACACATACATATATATATTCAAATATATATTTAAATACAAATATATATACATATTTAAACACACATATACATTTGCACATACACATTCATACGTATTTATTCACATTCACATACAAAAAATTCACTTTTTCACAAATAAAAACACATTTAATACACATTTGACTACACATTTTTTATATTATAATAATTTTAACATACATTCCCAATTCCCACATACATACACATTTCTATTTATTACCCATCCCCATTTACAAAAAATTTAATTGTTTCCCATACGTTTACACACACGGGTGTAAACTTTTTTGCTCGACAAATATACAAATTCGTTTCAACGAATTTTCCCATTCTCAAACATCGTTCGCGCGGACGCGGTAGACTACACGTCTATTTCCCAACACCCTACATTTATATTTAACCAAACTTTTTACTCTTTGTCGAGCTTTTTTAAACAAAATGCCTGCTGAGCGATCCCCTAAACGCCAGCTTGTCACAATGGAGACTCCGTCCTCCAGATATGCAAAATCATCTAAAGCACATTTGACAGTTCCTGTCACTCGGGAGCCACCCAGCACGCGCTCCAAACTCCCTAGTCCCAAAGCAACCGATCCCAGTGTTGCAAAATTCATTTTCGAGTCCGATAGACTCGTGCAATTATGCACAAAATATTCATCGGCTCCCATTGAGGATATGACCAAATCCCTGGTCCAAATTAAGCAAAAAAATTTGCAAGCCTAATGGGAGAGGCTTATGCGCGCACATGAGGCAGTCTTCATTGCTGAAGACAATAGCCAGCCCGACGGTTTCAAAGAGTCGGCTAGGCAAAAAATCGACGCCTGCACAGACCAGTATGAGTTGTGCATGGCTCAGATGTTGGACATCATTGAGATGCTCCAAACTCAGTCCCCCCAGCCCGCTGCGCATATGGAACCGGTTCGACCATTAGAACCAGCAAATACCCCCTACATTTGCCTACAAGTTCCACCTTGTGATACCGAAACCTTCTTCGGGGGCTATGAGCAGTGGCCGTCCTTCCGGGACATGTTTACGGCAGTATACATAAACCACCCCCAGCTCACTCCAGCCCAAAAATTGTATCACCTCCGATACAAGACGCAAGGTAAAGCCGGTGCTATTGTAAAGCAATATGCATTAACCGATGAGAATTTCGGACTCGCGTGGGAAGCTCTAAAATCCCGTTACGAAAATAAACGCATACTCGTTGATACACAAATTAGATCCCTGCTGAATATCGCTCCTGCCCACACCGAAAATAGTGAGGCACTTCAGCGGGTCCAGAGTACTGAAAACAATTGTCTGTCTGTTCTCAATACTCAGGCCGTAGACACTGACAATTGGGATCCGCTATTGGTTTACATATGTTGTATCAAATTGCCCCAAGAGCACTTGCTCTATGGGAGCAATCATTTGACATCCCGGAAGGATCTGCCACCCTGGTCGCAAATGGATGAGTTCCTGACCGGCAGATACGAGGTAGTTGAACGGCTGCAAAATATTCGCCCTTCTAAGCCGAAATCACAACCCTCGACTTCCAATGTCCTCCCAAATCCCTAAACTATCACACTCAAGTGAAAAGGGACTTCGCGTGCAAACTCTGCAACGCAAATCACCCTATACGGACTTGCCAGAGCTTCACAATCTCTGCGTAAATTGTCTTGCTACATCTCACCTTCTTGAGGATTGTACAAGCAATTTTACGTGCGTATATTGCCAAATGAAGCACCATTCCATGCTTCATTTCCCCAAAGGCAATGCGCAACCCTCTCAATCTCCAACCGGTCACATTCGACCCGATCACAGGTCGCAACAGCTCAGAAACCAACGAAAAACAGCTCCTCTACTCGTTCCCCCCTTTCGGATGCGCAACCCCGCACATCTTCCAGGCAAAGTACGCCCCAAGTACAAGCCCTCCAATCCATTAATGGCACCCAATCCCTTCTGCCTACGGCACTGGTGTCCATTGAGCACTCGGGAAAGTTGTTCAAGGTTCGAGCGTTGATCGACCAAGCCTCTCAGCGTACCTTCATTTCCTCGAAGGTCCAGAAACGCCTCAAATTGCCAATTGAGAAATCTCCCTTCCAAATCTCGGGCATGGGCGGTCAGATTGTGCAAAATGCCAATCATACATGCTTCTTGACATTGGCAGTCCCTCAAACGAGCACGAAACTCCCCGTGCAAGCAATCGTACTCCAAGAGCTTATGAAATTGCTCCCACCTGCTCATATAAACTCCCCCCATATGAAAGATTTCGCCATGCTAGATCTCGCTGATCCAAACCCCTTCAAGACAGCGCAGATCGATATAGTGATTGGCAGTGATCTCATCCCGCAGATCATGCTCGAAGTTATCCACCGAAATGTATGTGGCAGCTTACTGGCTCAGCATACAGTATTCGGTTGGGTATTAAGCGGTCCAGTACCCCCTCCATCGCATTTGACATGTGCCACAGAGGTACCAAGTCGCCATATGCATACTGGAACCGCCCTTCGAAATAACCTTCCCGCCCTAAAGAAAGCCCTTTCACAAGTGATTGCCGCCCTCAATCCCGTAGGGTTTCCACCCCCGGAAATAATGGAAAATCACTCTGAACCCACCACTCCTGCAAACTCATTCCCAAACCGGCAAATTCCCCCCTTCGTTGCCAACCATTTCGACCCCGCAGGATGGCTTTCGCCTCTAATGAGACGGAGAAAAAGGGTTCGACAAGAGCGTTGGCTTTACGCTACTCGTTCCACACCCCCAACAACTGACGGAAATTGCAATCCCTCGCAATCCCTCATTACACTTCCTCCTTCCCGGGTCCGAGATGAGGTCGGTCGTCATTCCATTGCGACCTGCCCTAAGCGCTGCAAATCCCGCAGACGTCGGACTGATCGGGTATAAACTCCAAGATCTATAAGATCTCCCTCTCGGGTGGAACGGCTCCAGCAATTCCCATGGTCACACAGTTCCAATTCCGGATCAAAGAGCGCTTGACTGCCACCACCCTCTCGAAGAGCAAACCGACATTCTCGGTCGGTTCCCATGCTTCTCTCGAGCCCTACGTGCACCCAATTATCCCGAGCGGCGTGGGCTTAGTTTGTAAACAGCCTCCGAACCCTCTTGAAATTCTTTTCACTTTCCCTAAAAAAAATGGCAACTCGGCCAGATTTATATGTATCCATATTCTCCGGCTGTAGCTTAAGCGAACCCCGCAGCTTAGCCGTTTTCTCATTCCCACGATGTCAGCCTCAATACTGTTTTGCCCGAATAACTGACATCTTTAATTATTTGCAGATCGGTGACTACGCCCTAACCGCTGTAGCAGCACTTCCTCGAGGACGAGGCGTCGATGGACGGCCCCCCCGCACCCGTAAAAGCTGTATCCCGGAGTCCTCGCCCGTCTGGCCCGCGGCATAAATTAATTGCAATATGCAATGGCGGCCGCGATGGCTAAATGAGTGCTGTCTCTAATGATCTGTCGATCCCACCTCTAATCCCTTCCTTTCCTTGTCCTTTTGTACTCATGTTTCCCCCTATTTTCTGCTCCCCGGCTTCGGCCGTTTGTATCGTTTAATGTTTATTGTCTTTCTATTGTCACTCGTTATTCATACGTCTCCAAATAAACACCCCAAAACGAACTCAAACCGTGTATTTATTTCTACCGCTCCGCCGACGTAAACAGTGCCTTCATTAAACATCCCAACTGCGATGAAAGTTGCGGTTTCTACAATCTCCCTGCTGGTGCTGTTGATCTTTGGCGCTATTTTCCATATCAAATTATTGAAACTCTCATTATTATTCTGAGTGTATCCACCAAGGCAGCGGTGTAATAAATTTTCATTTGAGAGATCCTCATATATTGGACGAATCGCTTTTAAAACATCTTTGGGTAAAGGGTTGTAACTTTCTTGGAAATTCTTCAACTCTTTGTTCGCCTTCGCTTTCTGCCACTCGCACCACGAATCCGGTCCTTCAGGACAGAAGTGATGCTGTGGTTTGTTCTTCGTCGAGCTGTAGTGATAATATGTCGCCCAAACTGCCTTTTTCATTGCCTTCACCGATTCAAAATTTCTCCTTATCGCTAGTCCATAATAAACTGTCAGTTTATCTATTATTTCTGCAGTTAATTTTCCTCTTCCTCCTACACTATGATCAATAAGTGCCGGGACTGTGTATTTTAAATTTTCCGCCGTTGCCCGATGCAGGTAAAAAATTTTTTTTAGGTCGGTAGGACCTTAACTGACATCTGTGTCAAATTTTGAGCGGGATTGCATTAGTTTTTGTTTGGCAGCTGTTAGCGTCAGTCAACTTTTTGTACTTCGTCGCATTTTACAATGGATAATTTTGTTGATCAACGTATTTGTTTGAAATTTTGTCTTAAGAACGAAATTTCTTGTGCCAATGCGCTTAAAATGTTGCAGAAAGCATTTGGGGAGTCTGCTCTATCAAGAACCAGAGCGTTCGAGTGGTATAAAATGTTCAAAAGTGGTCGTGAAGTGGTCGAAGACTTTCCTCGTTCTGGACGTCCTTCAACATCGAATACCGACGAAAATGTTGAAATTGTGAAGAAAATCGTGCTTGAAAATCGTCATGTGAGCCTCAGAGAGATTTCTAACGATCTTAGCATCTCTTATGGAAGCGCACAACACATTGTTGTCGATATTTTGCGCATGAAACGCGTCGCCGCACGGCTTGTTCCTCAAGACTTGAATTTCGTCCAAAAAGATCATCGAAAGCAAGTGGCTGAAGACATGATTTCCGAAGCTAAGAAGGACCCAACGTTCGATCAGGCTCCCTATTCTCCACATATGGCACCATGTGACTTTTTCCTGTTCTCCCGACTCAAGTTACCGCTTCGTGGAAAGAGATTTGAGTCCATAGAGGTCATAAAAGAAAATACGACGCGAGAGCTGAAGGCCATACCTGCTTCGGCTTACCAGAAGTGCATGGACGATTGCATTAAGCGTTGGCATATGTGTATTGTTTCAGATGAGGCTTATTTTGAAGGGGATAAAATAAATTTACCAGAAGAATAAAACAATTTTGTTTTTTTGACACAGTCTCGGTACTTATTGATCATAGTGTAGACCCTTATTTTCTTTTTTGCACTTACGAAGACGGGATCCCATTCTTTTTTGCACGTGGCCTATACATTCTTTTTTCACAATCTCGAAATCCTCTCCATGGTTTGGATTCCACAAGGTTTTGTAAGTTTTCGTGTCGCCGTCTCCAATATAATTTTTATAACGCACTCCATATTTTTCCTCTGATCGTGAGTACATTTCTTTAATGGCATCCACCTCCATTTTTCCCGCCGAGGCTTTATGATTATTTTGCCACAGACTTTGGTGATTTTCTTTCCACTCGTCATATTCTTCAGTGCCTTCTTTTTTTCCAAACTATACATTCTTGACAGTAACTGGATTTGATTTGAACGTCAAGAATTTTATTACTAAGCACGCCGGAGAGACTGCAAACGCCATAATGAGAGGAAAAACCTCGTTTGTGCCATGTTCCATCCCCTGATACTGTCAAATCCTTGGTGCTTTCGATCTCACTCTCGGCACTGGCCCGCAATTGTTCTTCCTGCACCGCATCTTCCATAAGCAACTCTAAGCATAGAAAATTTAAATCTGTAATTCACTTCGTAGGAACTTCCAATTTTCGGACACGACGAGATCTTGGTTGGCTGGCACTTATCACAAACGATGGAAATTTCAAACCCAAGACCGCGAGTATTTTCCGTTTGGAACTTGACATTGTCACCGCAACTTTTACATTGCACATTTTCAGAAATACTTTTGAAAACTTCATTGAAATTTATAATACTGTAACGATAAGACAGTTTGTCGCTGTGCAAAGCAACCCTGTCGCTACGCGCCGTGCTATAATTCGACTTGGCAATGATGGCAACTTCCAGTCCAACCTGGCAATGATGGCAACTTTTAGTCCAATCTGGCAATGATGGTCGCGATCATCATGGAAACCTTTAGTCCACTCCGGAATGTGCGAGAACGATCTGCGCGATGGCCGGACAGGTATAAAAGACAGCCGGGTGCGGCGCAGCGAGGCAGTCTTGGTTTGACAAGTGAAGGTGCCACACGGAGTAATTGAGCGAATAATTAAGTGTAAAGACAGTAAAGTGCGAAATTGGTGAAATAAAGTGATTGTTGGTTGTTATTGACTGCGTTTGAGAAATTAAGTGTGTTTTTATTCTAAACTGCACAATCCAGAGATACGTACTAGCCCACTGGAACTAGCATTCGTAACATTTGGTGTCAGAAGTGGGATTGTGCTACTGAATAAATAAAGGAAAAAAATTAAATAAAATTATAAAACGCAGACATGGTTAAACTCGAGCAACTGAAGGTGGACCAGCTGAAAAAGGAGCTGGCTGCCTGGAATTTGCCGACTGCTGGCGGAAAGGTGGAGTTGCAGCTGCGCTTGCGAGAGGCGTGTGAATCGCGAGGCATCGATTGGGCTGCGCACGAGTTCGGAACGCAGGAGCTAGAGGCGTCGGGTAAAGTAGAGGAATCGCCTGCGGGTGCTGCGTCGATGCAAAGTACGGCTGCAGCGGCTGCGGCACCACAAGCAATGGACATGGGCCAGCTTATGGTTGCAATGAGAGGCATGTTTGAGGAAACTTCTGCGAAACTGGAAATTACCAATCAGGAAATTTCGGCGAGAATGGAAACGGCGACCCATGAAATATCGGCGCAAGTATCGGCAAAACTGGAAAATGCGAATCGGGAGTTGTCCAGCAAGCTTCAGGAAAATTCTGCGCGCTTGGAACAGAAAGTGGAAGAAATCGCCAACCAGCTAAATGTGAAGGTGGAGCACCTGGGAACTCGAGTGGAACACTTGGATAAACGAGTCGACGATCTTGATGATTCCCTGAACAAACGAGTTGATAGTCTGGAGGACTCGATGAACAGAAAAATGGACGAGCGGCTTAGGGAGGTACAGCCGCGAGAATGGTTGCCGCCGGTTCCGGAAAGTGTTGCCACCCGAGCAGAAGTGCCTACTTATGATGGGACTACGCCGTTCGATACATTCAAGCTACAATTCGACCTGGCTGCTCTGGAAAATCAGTGGACCGATGTAAGGAAAGGTCGGAGATTGGCGCTGGCTCTAAAAGGTGCTGCGGCTGAGGTAATAAAATCAGTTCCAGAATGTTTAAGAAGTGAGTACGAGACCGTCATAAGGGCGTTGGCAGCGAAGTACAGCGACGAGCACAACAGAACGCTGTACTACTGTGAGCTGAAGAACCGCAGGCAAAGAGCCAACGAGGCGCTGCAGACATATGCAGCAGACATTGAGCGGCTCGCACAGTTGTGCTACCCAAAATTCGGCGCTGAGGATCTCGAGAGGATGAAGATCGAGGCGTTTATTGAAGGTCTTCATGATCCGGAAACACGTCGCAGTGCGTTGATGATGGGCAAGCCGACATTTAAGGAGACGGTGACCAGCGCGATGACATATGAGGCGACATGGATCGGGGCCACTCGGTATGCACCTGCAAGGATACGCCAAATCCAGCCAGACAGCGACATTCCGATCCAGGCCATAAGCTCTGAGACACCGGGCAGGCCACGGGTGGTCTCCACTAAAGTTGTTTGCTGGGTATGTGGCAAGCAGGGTCACATATCACGAGACTGCCGCCAACGAAAGAGGCGTTCCCGTTCTCGATCTCAATCGCCTGAAGCGAGGAATGCTGACAATCGAGGCTCAGCCAACAAGCGCAGGGCTGAGGACGAGGAGCCGTTAAACTAAAAAGGGTCAGCCCAAAGGGGCGTGAGCTGATCCCCATAACCTGCTGCCCCACCGTCCTTGTCTCGCAGTTGAAACGACAACCCAGCAGCTTGACGATTGAGGGAAAGATAGATGGAAAGTTGTTCGTGTTGACACTGGATACTGGAGCGTCATATTCGATCATAAAAAGGAAGCTTCTGAAGAACTTCGAACCACTGCATGGCATACAGCTGAGGACTGCGACTGGCGAGCGTGCGCTGGTAAGAGGGAAAGTAACAAAAACAATTGCTATCGGCACCAGCAGCCTTGAGCATGAGTTCATCGTCGCGGATATAATGGACGACGTGATTATCGGCGTGGATTTCATGATTAGGCACGGTTTTACGCTGGACCTGAAAGAAAATGTGCTGAGGTATGCCAATGTTGAATTCCCCCTACACACCGGCTATGAGCGAAGCGTGGCGGTAAGGAAAGTTGTCTCGTGTCAACTCCGGAGGATACCAGCGAATTCCGAGGCGGTTGTGTGGGCAAAGGTGGACGAGGACGATGGGACAAGTCGGCTGTGGGTCGTAGAAGCACCGAAACAAGGACACGACAACATCATCATCGGACGTACATTAGTGGAACCTAAGAATGGCAGAATACCAGTCAAAATACTGAACCCCCTGAATGCACCCAGATATGTCGGGAAAGATGAGGTAATTGGCGAGTGTAGGGAGGCAGTAGCAGTGGTCAATTGCGAGAGCAGCCCACCCGGAGGAAATAAGAAGAGCGGTTTTAACATGGACGTCATACCGCAGGAGAATCAGTGGAACAGCGAATTGACGGCCAATCAGAAACAGAAGGCGAGGTCACTCCTGCAGCACTATGGGTCAATATTTGCGGCAGAAGCAGGCGGAAGAACAGCCATAGTGCAGCACAACATCGACACCGGAAGCGCAAAACCGATCCGCCAACCGCCAAGACGAGTTCCTCTGGCCAAGAGGGAGGAGGTCACAAAGTTGATCGAAAACATGCGGAAAGAAAAGGTCATAGAGCCTTCTTCGGGCCCCTGGTGCTCGCCGGTCGTGATTGTCAAAAAAAAGGATGGCAGTACCCGGTTTTGTGTGGACTATCGGAAACTCAATGATGTGACCAAGAAGGACAGTTATCCACTACCTCGGATCGATGACACCCTGGACACACTGTCAGGCACGCAGTGGTTCTCCACGCTCGACTTACGCAGCGGCTATTGGCAGGTAGAGCTTGCAGACAAAGACAAGGAGAAAACGGCTTTCAGTGTTGGCGATGGTTTGTGGCAGTTCACCGTCATGCCGTTTGGACTCTGCAACGCCCCAGCAACATTCGAGCGGCTAATGGAACGGGTGCTAAAAGGGCTGCATTGGCGGACGTGTCTGGTGTACCTCGACGACATAATCGTGATGGGTAAAAGCTTCGACGACCACCTGGGAAAGCTAAAGGAGGTCTTCGAGCGGATACAAAAAGCCGGGCTTAAACTCAACCCGAAGAAGTGCTCGCTGTTCCAAAAAGAGGTCAAGTATCTGGGTCATACGGTTTCCGCCCTCGGAGTACATACGGATGAAGGCAAAATCACGGCGGTGAAGGAGTGGCCCCGGCCACGCAATCTACACGAACTCCGCAGTTTCCTGGGCCTGTGCACATACTACCGCCGATTTGTTCCGGGATTCGCGAACATAGCCAGCAGCTTGCACAAACTGACGAAAAAGAGCCAAGCTTTCGAGTGGAACGAAGAGCAGGAGCAGGCTTTTGCACGTCTGAAGGAAAAACTGTGCACTGCTCCAATTCTGGCCTTCCCCGTGCCTGGAGAGATGTTTGTGCTGGATACGGATGCGAGCGGGCATAGTATTGGCGGTGTGCTATCACAGATAATAGACGGCCAAGAACAAGTGATAGCATACTACAGTAGGATTCTGTCGAAACCGGAACGCAACTACTGTGTGACACGGAGAGAACTGCTGGCGGCATTGGACTGCGTAAAACACTTCCACAAATATCTGTATGGGCAAAGGTTTCGCCTGCGCACAGATCATGCGGCATTGAGATGGCTCCTGAACTTTAAGGATCCTGAAGGCCAATTGGCGCGGTGGATCGAGCGACTGCAGAGCTACGACTACACGATAGAGCATCGGAAGGGCAGTAGCCATGGCAATGCCGATGCCTTGTCACGCCGTCCGTGCAAAGTCGAATGCAGGGCGTGCTCGCGAGCCGAAAGCAAAGAACAGATAGTGGACGTCCGGTTGGTGAGCGTTATGCCAGAGGAAGAGTGGTCTGCGGAGAGGCTACAAAAGGACCAGCGTGAGGATGCGGATCTTGCAAAAATCGTCGAAGGCAAAGAGCAAGGCGCACGTCCAGACTGGCAGGAGATGGCCGGTGAAAGCCCGATCGCCAAGGCTTACTGGGCACAGTAGAAAAGTCTGCGGCTGAAGGAAGGATGCCTGTACCGCGAATGGGAGAGCGCGGATGGTCGGACCAGCAACTCCCTAATTGTAGTGCCGAAATGCAGAATCAACGAGGTCATCCAGGCATACCATAACGACTCCAGTGGAGGGCACCTGGGCATCACCAAAACCGTCGCCAAAATAAAAAGACGATTCTACTGGGTAGGATGTCAGGAGTCTGTAGCCGAGTGGATTAAGAGCTGCGACCGATGTTCAGCAGCGAAAGGGCCAACAAGAAGATCTCGAGGCCGCATGCAGCAGTACAACGTGGGAGCGCCCTTCGAGCGGATTGCTATGGACGTCGCCGGCCCATTCCCAACTAGTACTCAAGGCAACAAATATGTGCTGGTGGTAATGGATTACTTCAGCAAATGGCCCGAAGTGTACCCAATTCCTAACCAGGAGGCCACTACGATCTCGGAAAAGCTGGTAAACAACTGGGTAGCCAGGTTCGGAATTCCGTTGGAGTTGCACTCAGATCAAGGCCGGAATTTCGAGTCTGCGGTATTCAAGGAAGTGTGTGAGCTGCTGGGGATAAAGAAAACGCGTACCACGCCCTTGCACCCACAGTCCGACGGCATGGTGGAACGCTTTAACCGGACACTGGAGGAATACCTGCGGAAAGTGGTAGGCAGGAATCAAAAGGATTGGGACACGCATATCCCCTTGTTCCTAATGGCGTATAGGTCAGACCCGCACGACACGACATCACTCACTCCAGCCCGAGCAGTATTCGGCACAGAATTGCGGTTACCCGCTGACTTGAAGTTCGGGGTAGTCAGCACGACGGGAGGCGCTAAGACGGACTACGTGGCCAATAAGCGGGCGGAACTGGAGGAGATTCACCAGTTTATAAGGAGCCGCACCAAACTGGTCAGCGATAAGGCGAAAGCCAGATATGATCTACGGGCCAACTCAGCAGGGTTCCAAGAAGGCGATCTGGTAATGCTCTACAACCCGCAGCGGAGAAAAGGTTTGTCTCCGAAACTTCAAGCGTCATGGGAAGGACCTTACGAAGTCGTGACTAGGATAAACGACGTGGTATACAGGATTCAACGTTGCAGCAATAAAGGCGCTAAGCTGAAGGTAGTCCATTTGCAGCGCCTGGCGCCTTATCACAGCGGAACCTCGGCACTTGTTCGGGACGAACAAGTCTAAGTGGTGGGCAGTGTAACGATAAGACAGTTTGTCGCTGTGCAAAGCAACCCTGTCGCTACGCGCCGTGCTATAATTCGACCTGGCAATGATGGCAACTTCCAGTCCAACCTGGCAATGATGGCAACTTTTAGTCCAATCTGGCAATGATGGTCGCGATCATCATGGAAACCTTTAGTCCACTCCGGAATGTGCGAGAACGATCTGCGCGATGGCCGGACAGGTATAAAAGACAGCCGGGTGCGGCGCAGCGAGGCAGTCTTGGTTTGACAAGTGAAGGTGCCACACGGAGTAATTGAGCGAATAATTAAGTGTAAAGACAGTAAAGTGCGAAATTGGTGAAATAAAGTGATTGTTGGTTGTTATTGACTGCGTTTGAGAAATTAAGTGTGTTTTTATTCTAAACTGCACAATCCAGAGATACGTACTAGCCCACTGGAACTAGCATTCGTAACAATACGGTACTGCAACATTTCATTTTCCGGCACGATTATGTCGTCCAAAGACATTGCTTTTAGTTTTTTTTTTGCGCTTCCAACTAAATCTTTTTCATTTTCGCGATCCCACTTGGAAGGAATACTTGGACGTTTTCGCGATCTATCTTTGCGAATGTTACTCTTGATACTCAAATAAATTAGAATTTTTGTACTGCATTAGAATTGCAGCTTCCGCATTTTTTTTAATAACTTTCGAACCAATTAAGTTAGAGTAATGAGGATTCAGACAGGGCGATCCTTTGTCCTGCGACCTCTTCAACTTCACCATGGAGAGTGTTCTGCACAAGGCCGGTGTACATCGTAATGGCACAATTTTCAACAAAAGTGTCCAGCTCCTTGCCTACGCTGATGACATTGATGTCATCGGGCGTAACAAGCGAGATGTCACCGCTGCCTTTGCGGCTATCGAAAGAGAATCTGCCAAAATGGGTCTGGTGGTAAATGAGGGCAAGACGACGTATATGCTGTCTACACGCAGGAACTCGCAGCGGCTAGGGTCTCACGTCGAGGCCGACAGGTATACCTTTGAAGTTGTCAAGGAATTCGTCTACCTTGGCACCGCCATCAACAGCAGCAATGATGTCAGCCTGGAGATAAAGCGAAGGATTACTCTTGCCAACAGGTGCTACTACGGTCTCGGTAGGCAATTGAGAAGTAGAGACCTCTCGCGACCGACAAAACTTGCACTCTATAGGACGCTTATCTTGCCCGTGCTTCTCTATGGCGCTGAAGCATGGACAATGACACGAAACGACATAGCGGCCCTTGGAGTGTTCGAGAGGAAGGTACTTCGCAAAATCTTCGGCCCTGTTCGTGTTGGTGACGATTATCGTATACGAACCAATAACGAGCTGTATGAGCTGTATAAGGACATGGACGTTGCGCAGCGAACGCATGGACGCTGGCTCGGTCATGTCTGCCGTATGGACGACGAGGCTCCGGCGAAAACAGTGTTCGATACGATGGTTGGATGTCGACGGCGAAGAGGGAGGCCGTGTCTCCGGTGGAAGGACCAAGTTGAAGAGGCCCTGCTATCTCTTGGTGTGACCAACTGGAGAAGGCGCGCGCAAAGCAGAGGCGCCTGTAAAGAAGTTTTGCGGCAGGCCGTAACCCGATAACGGGTTGTTATGGCCAGTTAAGTAAGTAAGTAATCTTTCATCTTAGATTTTAAAACTAGGGGAGATCATTTTTTTATCCATAAAAAAAATATTCGAAAATGTATGATTTTTTTGGTCGAAAAATTCACTTTGTTACAACTTTCCTTTGGGGAAGTTACTTGTCAGTAACTTCCCCAAATCTCATCTGATTTGAACAATCTATATATCACTAAAAAGGCTAAGGTATTATCTTCTTCTTGAACGACGGACAGCTCGTGTAAATCGGATAATTCTTTCAGGAGATATGTGCTCATAACTGAAACAACGGGAAAAAAACTCGTTTCGAAGATTTTTTGAAAACGCTTCTTAAAAAAATTTTTTTATTTTCAGTTTCGTGTTCAGCGGCCAAAGTTAGTCTAGAAAACACTTTATCTATGCATGCGACTGGCCCAATTTTTGTCGAGTAGTGTAATGATGCACTGATCGCAAAACAATCTAATCCTCCTGCTCGGGTTGCTTAAAATAATGGCCAGATCGTAGTAACGAAGCAAGATTTTCTGTTTTTTTTTTAGTTTTTAGATGGCTTTTTGAAATGACGAGTTTGCTCTCCCAAAAGTTTTCCTAATTTCACGAAGGTTTGTATCAAATTTGGAAAGATTTAGTAAGATTATCCTTTTATCCATTTTTCATTTTTTCTCTGGGATTCTATTGCTTTCTATAAAATTTCAAGCACATATACGTTTGAAAATAATTTGTGCCTTTACTGTCCATTTACTGTTCAATGGAATACAAATTAAAAAATTAAAAAGCATAACCGGAAATTCCAGTTATTAGTTTTGTACGCAAACTTATTCTGCACCGTTTGTGGGGGCCCCTCAGCCGTCGCCGCCCCGGGCCCGCGAGCACCTTAAGCCGCCACTACTCTAACTTTAAAACAAGCAAAAGCTGTTGCTAAACCAGTTAGCAATGAGTCAAAATGAGAAGAAATGTCACTTTTATAAAATTCTCAGTTCGTCGTGAATGTGTTTTTGTGCAAAAAGGAAAGAAAATGGAGTGAAAGTTTCGTTTTGAAGAAATTGAAAAAATTTTAATATTTTGAACGGCGCACGGTGCGGCCAAAAGTCCAAAAAAACAAGTTCCTATTTAGAGTTTTTCACCCTTGAGTTGGCTGCAATGATCCTTCAAAAAACTAAAATCGTTCATAGTGATGACTAATTCGTCATGCCCCTTCCTTAGGCTCAGTTGGAATGTGGCCTTCGCTCGAGCGTCACTACAGTTAATACACAGAGAACGGTTACGGTGAAAAATTTTATGTAATAAAAAAATCAAATAAGACCAAATGGAATCCACTTCTAAAGGTGAGTAGAACATGTAAAAAAAGTACTAATTATCAATTGTTAAGTAGTGAATTAGGGAAAACATAAACAATAGTGTCATTTTTTCACATAATTTTTCCGAAAATTAGACTTTTCAAATGATACTGCATTAAAACGCTGCAAAACGCTGCTTTGAAACCTTATTAAAATGATAATTAAATATATTATCTACCAAATAAAACAAGATTCAGCTGCCAAGAGCTGCCTATTCATCTTTTATGCCCTTTTTTCGAAATCAAATTGATAGAGAGCGAGAGAGAGAGAGAAACGAAATATACACATGGTGCGTTTCTCTTTATCTGAGGCTGCTACCTATAGTTTGGGGAAAACTGTTATACTTGTCCGATAGATAAATGCTTGGACCTAAGAAATCCGAAAACCTTAACTAAATTAGACAAATAGTTTTGCTTGTAGAGCCCGTCAAAGTTGAGCAATTTTTAAAGTGTGAAATAATATCAGCAATTTGCACTTTTTCGGCAAAGCTGAAGTTCTAAAATACGGAAAGGAGCAAATTAATTGAAACTGTTTGATGTAATGCTTTTGTTTTTAACAAAATACTAACACTGTGTCTGACACAAATTTTTTTTTTTTAATTTGAGCAAAACGCAGTCAGTCGCCATTAGTCTTCGAGTTGAACCGCGCCAATGAAACAATTAGTTAGTTTAAAACGATGGAGGACGTTTTCAAAAGATTTCTGATTTCATCCGATCCTTACATTTCTACTTGCCGAAAATTACCAGTAAAACCACTTAAGTCTTTATCACCTGATACAATCGATTTATTATCAGCATGACGAAGAAAAAGAGCCGGAAAGTTTGAACAGTTCCTCTGCCTCAGAGTCAGAAGCAGACGTAGATGTGGATTCCTACGAAACGAATTTTTTATTATAACATAATTGACCTACCAATTATTTGTAATTAAAAATTTTTTGTATATTTTTATGCTCAATAGAAATAAAGATTGTTATAACAATATTCAAAAATATTTCTTTCCTTATAACATAAAAACTCAAACCACGAATTTTCTTCGATTACAATTTTTTCTTCAAAGCATTAGCACAAAATATTTCGGAATATAATTTTTAAAATATTTATTCTTGTAACTGTAAATGTTGTGAATTTACAAAATCCCTATTTTATAATCAACTTTTATTTACAATAAACAAAAATATATATTTTACATTCTACAATGTATACATACAGATCGTTTTTTTAATTTCTCCATTTTTGGCTGTATTAGGTGTGGCGATATGATGCTATATTGGACCCGCCATCTTGACTTTCGTAATTCTGACAATGGATTCGTAATCAGCGACCCCAAAAACCCCCGAGTACAAGATTTCAGGTCGATCGTTAAAGTTTTCGAGTTTTGGCGGCAGTGTGCTGAGACGGCGAAAAATATATAAAAACCGGATCGACCCCTTCGAGTTCGATGAATTCGCTGCTCAATTTGTTATTGATAACTTGAACATTCAAGAACCAAGCAGCAATAGAGGCCTTCCGGTACCGATAAATATACAAGTCCTCTACACTTTGAGATTCCTTGGAAGAAATTTTTATTAAAGTGATATTGGTAACTCACACAAAACTTAAATACAAGTGTTCCTTTTGACCCGTAAAGGAAGCAAAAATTTTCAAATCTGTCAGCTATTTGTTTATGTCAGGGACGGGCAAATAAATCCTCGAAAAATTGTGCAATCGAATTTTTTACACTGCCGTCTGCTTTTCAAAAGTAGTCGACCGTAGACGTTCACTTTTAACTGCTAATAAGTGTTCAGGATAACAAATATTGCAAAATAACACAGGGCAACAAATTTCGACTTTGTGTCGAGAGAAGTTTTGCTCCAGGCCGTAACCCGATAACGGGTTGTTATGGCCAGTTAAGTAAGTAAGTAAGTAATGAAATTTTGACACGTGTCCAAGGAGATTTGGGGATTTAGCGTGCTTACTTTTCAAGAAAATTCGATGTAAAATTTCAAGGATATAAAGGATTACAATTTTCAAAGAACCTTTTTCATATAATTTTTTTCAAATAAATACAAAATCAATTTTATTAAAATTCTTGAGCCTTTCCTCTTTCATTTGATATACATATCGAAATATTCTAACGAGGTTATGTATTTTTTACATTTTTTCTTTTTTATCCCCTTCAAAACTTTGAAGTCCTTTTAAAAGGACAAAGGATGTAGAAATGAAAAACTGGGTACGCAGTATTACTATGTTTGGCCTCTAGTTTCACGCCCATATGAATTTTTCCCGGTGTGAAAAATGCTGTCGCACAGTGTTATTAGTTATAATTATTAATTACTAGCTGACCCGGCGAACTTCGTCCCGCACGACATGTTTTGTTTTCTTATAATGAAATACGCGAGATGGCGAATCTATGGCGATGCAAATTGACGAAGACAACCAACTAAAGGAAGAGAAGGGAGATACCGATTAACGCAATCGAGGCCCTCAAATAAGCAATGTTGCTGCTAAGTTTCAGTAAAGAAATGGATTGCGCTTGAACCAGATTTAAATTATATTGGCAGGGCCACGCCCCCTTATTCAATACCCGCACCATTCCCTCTGTCGAAAGAGAAAATGGTAGGTTCGTACTAAGTTTCATTGTTGTGCGACTTAAAGTTCAGCAAAATATTTGGGTCACAAAAAATGTGCCACGCCCCTTGTCCAACGCCCATCAAATCCTACCAGTAGAATGACTCATCTATGGGACGACACTATACTAAATTTCAATGCTGTGCACCTTACAATTTTGAGGATATTCTATATTAAAGATTTGGCTTGTATGGGCGGTGCCACGCCCCCTTGTTCAATACCCGCACCATTCCCTTTGTCGAAAGATATAAATAAATGGTAGGTTCGTACTTAGTTTCATTGCTGTGCGATTTATAGTTCAGCGGAATAATTGGGTCACAACAAATGTGCCACGCCCCTTGTCCAACGCCCATCAAATCTTACCAGTAGAATGACTCATCTATGGGACGACGGGGTACTAAATTGTTGTACGACTTACAATTTCAAAGATATTCTCTATTAAAAATTTGGCTTGTATGGGCGGTGCCACGCCCCTTGTTCAATACCCGCACCATTCCCTTTGTCGAACGATATGAATAAATGGTAGGTTCGTACTTAGTCTCATTGCTGCGCGATTTATAGTTCAGCGGAATAATTGGGTCACAAAAATATGCCACGCCCCTTGTCCACCGCCCATTAAATCTGACCAGTAGAATGACTCATCTATGGGACGACACTATACTAAATTTCAATGCTGTGCACCTTACAATTTCGAAGATATTCTACATTAAAGATTTGGCTTGTATGGGTGGTGCCACGCCCCCCTGTCCAATACCCGCCTCATTCCCTTTGTCGAAAGATATGAATAAATGGTAGGTTCGTACTTAGTTTCATTGCTGCGCGATTTATAGATCAGCGGAATAATAGGGTCACAAAAAATGTGCCACGCCCCATTTCCAACGCCCATCAAATCTTACCAATAGAATGCCACATCTATGGGACGACACTATACTAAATTTTAATGCTGTGCACCTTACAATTTTGAAGATATTCTATATTAAAGATTTGGCTTGTATGGGCGGTGCCACGCCCCCTTGTTCAATACCCGCACCATTCCCTTTGTCGAAAGATATGAATAAATGGTAGGTTCGTACTTAATTTCATTGCTGTGCGACTTATAGTTCAGCGAAATATTTGGGTCACAAAAAATGTGCCACGCCCCTTGTCCAACGCCCATAAAATCTAACCAGTAGAATGACTCATCTATGGGTCGACGCTATACCAAATTTCAATGCTGTGCGCCTTACAATTTCAAAGATATTCCGTTATTAAGATTTGGCTTGTATGGGTGGTGCCACACCCCCTCGTCCAATACCCGCCGCATTCCCTCTGTCGCAGGACATGACTAAATAGTAAGTTCGTAGTGAATTTAGTTGATGTGTGACTTATGGTTCCAAAGTTATTATCTGAAAATGTGCAAAATTCACGGTCAAATATGGCATGGATTTTCCGGAATTTTCTTTTCGCACGAAGCTGAACTGACTTAATACGAATCGAACAAAACAAACCCCATGAAAATCGGCCGTTCCGTTTGAGCGTGATGCGATCACACACATACTGCCACTCTCTTTTATATATATAGATAATAATTATTATTGTTTTCAGAAAATTTTTAAATTTTGTATTTCCTTTTTTTATGCTTTTTCCCAATTCGATATCCCGCGAAATTGTCAAACCTAGTGGATTTATAATTCTTTTCAGCCAAAAAGAGTCGGCACAGTTAGCCATACTGTATCCGCAGCCATAAAATGGCTGTTATAATGATTGCAAAGAAAAAGCTTTGTCCACTTGTCCAAGAGGAGTTACAAACAATAATCCTTCACTTTTTGAGTTTGACCAGATTCTTGCGAAAATGATATCAATGAAAATAATAGCATTTAAGGCAGGAACCTCCAATTGTGAACCAACTGACCAAGGTTCATTTATAACAATTGACAATAATACCAGTTTGTTGGAAGTTGACAATGAAACTCAAAATGCTATAAATCAAGAGTTCGGTGAAGAATTTTGCTTATCAAAGGATATATTTGATGCAGAGATAGCGAAATCTTCAAATGCCTTAGGGATTATAAAAAATGAACATATGAGTGATGGCTCCCTTCGTTATTTCTCTGGTTTCATATTGATGAAAACTATTGAAAAATGTGACTGTCATAACTGCAAAAAGTTAATAAAAGATGAGCTTTGTAATTTACAAGGAAACGAAATGCTTATATTTTCAAAAATTTCAACTATTTTAACAGTAGTTTAAAACTAAAAGCTCCAATCGACTCATTTTTTTTATTTCAAAAATCTTTTACAACACATTTCATACGTTTTTTAAGGAAACCCCTCAATCCTCCAATATAAAAAAGCTTTTGTATAATTTGTGTGTTGCAAACGTAACAAAAGTAGATGAATACAAAATGTGGTTTTCAGAACCGTCTACTTGTAGGGAACATAAGCAATTTATATTAGATTACTTTTTAATCATTTTGCAAAGAAAAAATTGCATTTGGCTAAAAGAGCAAATTGCAAGTAAAAGGAAAAATAAGAATAAAATAAAAATACTAAAGAACGCATAAAATTACTAAATAATATAAATTTTAAGGAAATAATAATAATAAATAATAATATGTTGCTGTTAATATATGAATTTGAAAAATTTATCGGTATGAATTTTATTAGGCCAGAAGGCAACGTAGCCCACATGAATGCCAACATTGCACAGCAGAAATTCATGGTATTGTTTTTTGTATCAATAAGAACGCACACTCTACTGTACGCCTTTGCGAATTCACATGGTTCATTATACAGGGTTTTTCATTTCGAACCGAAAACTTTGACAGCCCTGCGTTCGACAACCGCAGCTGTCATCTGTCGTTGCATTGTGTTAATATAGTTTAGTGTTTGCCATTTATGAAAATGGACCGATTTAGCATCGCTCAACGTGTAAACATAGTGAAAATTCACTACAAAACGGTGAATATTTGAGCACAACTTTTCGCGCACTAAGGCAGAATTTCGGATTTCACGGAAGGCCTGTTTTGTCTACAATTTCGGATTTATTTGCGAAATTCGAACGAACTGGTTCTGTACAAGATGTACAGAGGCCTATACGTAATCGCCCTGCTCGTTCGGCCGAAAATATTGCTGCTGTAGCTGCCAGGGACGAAGGACAGACCGTTACCGTCAATTCTGAACGTTATGGCCGTATGATAACCGAGTATTTCTGGCCAGCGATCGAAGATATGGATGTGGAGGAGATGTGGTTTCAACAGGACGGCGCTACATGCCACACAACAGGACCGAACATGACAGAATTGCGAACCAGGTTCGATGAACGCATAATTTCGCGTTTTGGTGATGCCAATTGGCCGTCAAGATCGTGCGATCTGACTTTTGGCCTTTTTTCTTTGGGGCTACGCGAAAGACCAAGTCTATGCAGACAATCCGCAGACTCTGGAGCATTTGAGGGACAACATACGTGCAGTTCTTGGCGCCTTACAGCCTGCTATATGTAAAAAAGTCATCGAAAATTACCTAAAAAGAATTGAGGTGTGCCAGGCTGCTCGTGACGGTCATTTGAATGATGTCATATTCCATTACTAATGGCACAAACCAAATATTATTTTGATAATAAAGTTTCATCAAAATTCAAATTTTAATTGATTTTTTTCTTTATTAACTTTTTCGGCTCATGATGAAAAACCCTATATATAGCAGAACCGAAAGCCATGGAAATTGAATTTGCTTTTCATCTTGTGCAGTTGCTCGTATTGTTTTCATTCGCCTCAGCGAATGCACAAGCACACGCACATTGTTTTTCACACGGACACACCAGTGCTGCCGTTTTCAATTTTTCTTCAGTAGTATAAATTGTAATTTTTGGGTAGTATTTATTGACTTTGTGTAGTACACATGCATATTTTCTTAACAGTGTAAAAAATCGCAAGGATTCTAATTCTGATTACTAAATCAGATACTAAGTTTCAAAACACATTAACAATTTTATTTATACAAAAGTGAAAGAAACAATGTAATTCAGTTACAAAAATGTACATAAACAAATTTTATATGTTTTTATTATATAGTAATTTTTTTGGTGGCTCCCATTTTTCCGCAAATTTTCCCCTAATAAACTTTTCGAAGTTAAATCGAGTGGAGAGTAGTCTTTAGTAAACTTCTTTTCTAATCTTTAATTAAATTTACTTCAGACTACTATGCGGAAACGCAATTACAGTACCAATAAACTGCCGAAGGAGCGGAAACATATACCCCGTTTATACAACAGCTCAAGTCGCTTTCAGTCAATACGCATCGACTCAATACAGGTGATGTACACTCAGTTTTTGAACATTTTCAACTAAAAAACAAGCAACACTAACAGGTAATTTTCATTCAGACGTCAAAAAATAGGAAAAACGAAAATATAAAAGCATACTTTTCATACCTTCTGCAGTCAATTCGCTTCTGAAATCAATGTATAAACACCTGGCTCGAAAGCGTATCGAGTCAATGCGAATCGACTGGGACCGTCGTATAAACATGGTAACAAATTCATTAATACTGTTTTTTTTGGAAACTTGACTCAAGTTCCAAATTTAGCAATGCCATCCATTCCGCTTCTAGAGCTTCAACATTCTGTTCTTCAATTAAAAGTGAGAATCTTTCAATTAGGGAAACTAGGGTGGGAGATACATTTTTTGGATTTATACTTTCCAAGCACCCTTAACTCAATGATGTCTTAAGTCGACCTAAGCGATTATCGTTTTTGACCACAGATTTAATCATACTTAATAATACTAATACTTCTTTTTCGATGGACTTCATGGAAAAAGTTTATAAAGCTTTGATAAAATACTTAATTACTTAAATTTATTAATATCAAATATCGTTCCTAAGAGAAATCGAACGAATTTATACACCTGTATCAGGATATTCCAATGATTACGAATTACATATTTTTACATGTTTAAGTTTTCTGACTCGTCGACGTCCCATTGACCACTTTATTGTCTGTATCAAATTTTAAAAGATTCTTCCAAGAATATGCAAAAATGTTAAGTTATTTTGTATTTAAATACAGTAATATTACTCTATTATTTCACGATTTTCATAGTTGGGTATCGCATCCGTTGCGCTGTTTCCAAAGTTTAACACTTTATCAAAAGCTATTGTACGAACAGCATTTGGCAACATAAAAAAGGTGCAATTGTCACTTTAGTCGCACAACCTGAACTCTATGGCGAGCTCATTTGCTTGATTGCAAAAAATTCAGCAAAAAGTGAAGCATACGGAAACACATTTGTTAGAAATAAAAACGGCAACGTTGGTTTAAATTTTGTGCTTTGGCAATGTTCAGTTCGGTAACATATTTGTATATTCTTTTCGAGTAACCTTACTTAAAATATGAAAATTAAATTGCTAAAACTTATATTACAGAAAATAGTAGTACAATCGGCCTGTGGGTAGTACGGTAGTACAGATGATGAAATAGTAGTAAAATACTACTATAGTAGTACGTTCGGCAGCACTGGGACACACACCCTTGCATATTCGAATTTGCAAACGGTACGCCGCGGCGCGCCGTCTCGTTACAATCAGCACAGCACAGCTCGCAATTGATGTTCCTTGTCGAACACCCCAACAGAGAATGAAGGTGATCTTCGAAAATTGAAGTTTGCCGAAGCCAGCGACAAAACTTCGTATAGCCGAAGTACGTGTGGGACCTGCTGTGCTAGATTTCCATGACCGAAAAATTTTGTACTGCGTGACACCTCTATGTATTTATTTGCTTAGTTGTAGTAGGTAGTAAAAAGAATGAGTATTAATGCGGTGGTATCCAAATTTGCGCGACGCGAATTGTGCAATATGCACACAAATACCGACGAATACCAAGTGGTCGTGTAAGCAATACCACTAACCAAATAAACACATAGAGGTGTCAACTCGCACAAATTTGTGTACCAGCCAAGGCGAATTCATACAGGTGATAGCGTAAGTGCAGCAACAAAATTTCAATGTATTTTGTTTTTGTTTTCTGGGTTTAGATTGTAAAAATCAGCCAATCAGAACAAAGCTTTCTTTTTTCATTTTTAAACTGTCACAGTTTTACACAGGCATTTTGACAATCTAGACCTTTTCCACCACAAAAAAATCAAATCAGCTGATTCAACGAGGTCACCTATATTAATTCGCCTTGGTATCAGCGCAGTAGGTCCCATACTGTGAAACCTAAATTGGAGCGTTAGCGGCAAGCAACTGTCAAAATTGCTTCATGCCCATACAAATCGTATGGGGCAAACCGCAATTGAAACGCTCTGACGCTGAGCTATTCGAATTTCCAATTTTGACAAGGCGTTAGCGGTTGAAGTTGGCTGTGACTAACAAAAACGCCTGTAATTTATATTTGATTTGATTTAAATTGTGAGGAATTTATTCAAATAAGAGCTACGTTTTGCAAAATAATAATAATTTGTTGTTTTTTGGCAACTAAACAGATACAGGATTTTTCATTTCGAACCGAAAACTTTGACAGCCCTGCGTTCGACAACCGCAGCTGTCATCTGTCGTTGCAATGTGTTTACGTCGGCGGAGCGGTAGAAATAAATACACGGTTTTATCGGGTTTGTGGGTGATCTTTATTGGTCGGGTGTCGAATAAAGAGTGACAAAGAGTACATGAAACATTGAACAAGACAAACGGCCGAAGCCGGGGAGCAGAAAATAGGGGGAAACATGAATACAAAAGGAGAAGGAAAGGAAGGGATTAGAGGTGGGATCGACAGATCATTTAAGACAGCACACATTTAGCCATCGCGGCCGCCATTGCATATTGCAATTAACTTATGCCGCGGGCCAGACGGGCGTGGACTCCTGGATGCAGCTTTTATGGGTGCGGGGGTCCATCCATCGACGCCTCGTCCTCGAGGAAGTGCTGCTGCAGCGGTTGGGGCGGCGTCACCGATCTGCAAATATTAAAAGGTGTCAGTTATTTGGACATAACAATATTGAAGCTGACTTAAGCAGCCAGGGAATATGGAGATATATAAATTGGCTGCATTGCCATTTCAGTTCTTTAGAGGGAATGAGAATTTCGAGCGAGAGTTATAAGGGGGTTCGAGGGGTTGTTTATAAACAAGGTCAACTCCGCTCGGGATAAGTATGTGCTCGTAGGGCTCGAACGAAGCAGGAGACCCGACCGAGAATGTCGGTGCTCGTCGAGAGGGTTATGAGGGATTATTTTGCACGTTATAATCGTATGTTCGTACGGCTCGAGAGAAGCAAGGGAACCGATCCAGGATGTCGGTTTGCTCTTCGAGAGGGTGGGGGCAGTCAACCGCTCTTTGGTCCGGAATTGGACTGTTTGAGCAGGACCGTTTGGCTCAGCATCGAAGAATTGCTGGAGCCGTTCCACCCAAGAGGGAGATCTTATAGATCTTGGAGTTTATACCCGATCAGTCCGACGTCTGCGGGATTTGCAGCGCTTGGAGCAAGTCGCACTGGAGTGGCAACTGTCCTCTTTTCGGACCCGGGATGGAGGAGGTGTAATAAGGAATTGCGAAGGATTGCAATTTCCGTCAGTTGTTGGGGGTGTGGAACGAGTGGCGTGAAGCCAACGCTCTTGTCGAACCCTTTTTCTCCGTCTCATTAGAGGCGAAAGCCATGCTGTGGGGTCGAAACATTTGGCAACGAAGGGGGAGATTTGCCGGGTTGAGAATGAGTTTGAAGGAGTGGTGGGTTCGAAGTGATTTTCCATTATTTCCTGGGGTGGAAACCCTACGGGATTGAGGGCGGCAATCACTGGCAAAAGGGCTTTCTTTAGCGCGGGAAGGTTATTTTGAAGGGCGGGACCAGAAGGGGTACTGGACCGCGTAATACCCAACCGAATATTGTATGCTGAGCAAGTAAGCTGCCACATACATTCCGGTGGATACCTTCGAGCATGATCTGCGGGATGAGATCACTGCCAATCACTATATCGATCTGCGCTGTCTTGAAGGGGTTTGGATCAGCGAGATCTAGCATGGCGAAATCTTTCATATTGGGGGAGTTTATATGAGCAGGTGGGAGCAATTTCGTAAGCTCTTGGAGTACGATTGCTTGCACGGGGAGTTTCGTGCTCGTTTGAGGGACTGCCAATGTCAAGAAGCATGTATGATTGGCATTTTGCACAATCTGACCGCCCATGCCCGAGATTTGGAAGGGAGATTTCTCAATTGGCAATTTGAGGCGTTTCTGGACCTTCGAGGAAATGAAGGTACGCTGAGAGGCTTGGTCGATCAACGCTCGAACCTTGAACAACTTTCCCGAGTGCTCAATGGACACCAGTGCCGTAGGCAGAAGGGATTGGGTGCCATTAATGGATTGGAGGGCTTGTACTTGGGGCGTACTTTGCCTGGAAGATGTGCGGGGTTGCGCATCCGAAAGGGGGGAACGAGTAGAGGAGCTGTTTTTCGTTGGTTTCTGAGCTGTTGCGACCTGTGGTCGGGTCGAATGTGACCGGTTGGAGATTGAGAGGGTTGCGCATTGCCTTTGGGGAAATGAAGCATGGAATGGTGCTTCATTTGGCAATATACGCACGTAAAATTGCTTGTACAATTCTCAACAAGGTGAGATGTCGCAAGACAATTTACGCAGAGATTGTGCTTCTTAACGGATTTTAATCGACTCTGGGGGGTGAGTCTTTTGAAGCTCTGGCAAGTCCTTATAGGGTGATTTTCGTTGCAGAGTTTGCACGCGAAGCCCCTTTTTTACTTCAGTGTGATAATTTAGGGATGTGTGTGGCCGATTTGGGAGGACATTGGAAGTCGAGGGTTGTGATTTCGGCTTAGAAGGGCGAATATTTTGCAGCCGTTCAACTACCTTGTATCTGCCGGTCAGGAACTCATTCATTTGCGACCAGGGTGGCAGATCCTTCCGGGATGTCAAATGATTGCTCCCAAAGAGCAAGTGTATCTTGAGACAATTTTGTAGAGCATATATAAACTAGCATCATCATCATCAACATAGCGATTACAGCTCGGGGTGAGCCAATGCTTCCTTTACAATCGCACTCCATACGTCACGGTTACCTTCGTTTCTTCTAACATTCATATTGCGCAAGTCTTCTTCAACATCGTCTGTCCATCTTCTTGGTGGTCTTCCGCGCTTTCTGGTGCCCAAAATTCGAGAGTTATAGGTCATCTTCGTGATTCTGCAGTCGTCCATTCTGAGTAAATGTCCAAACCAACGTAGGCGCTGTGCTTTAACAAAGCGCACGATATTTTGACCTTTTATCAGTTGCTTAATTTCGTTGTTATATCTTATTCTATAAGAACCATCCGCTTCTCTGACTGGACCAAATATTCTTCTCAGAATCTTGCGCTCGAAAGCACAAGAGGTGATTCTTCACGTTTGATGTCAGCACCCATGCTTCGCATCCATATGTTGCTATTGGCCTTATGAGAGTCTTATAGATTTGCAGTTTACACGTCCAAGTTTAAGATGAGCAAAATAACTTTTGTTAGCAGCATGCACTCTATCATTTATACAAATCAAGGGGTCTGCTGTGCTGCTGAGGTTTATTCCCAGGTATTTGAAGGTTTCAACTTTTTGATATGTGTGTGGGCCTACTACCAGATTGCTATAGCGAGCAGGGTTATGCGACCTCACCATGTATTTCGTCTTTTCGATGTTAACTTCCAGACCAACTTGTCCTGCTTTATTTATGAGTTTTAACGCGGTGTCGACAAGTACACGCGTGTTTCTTGCGATAATAGCAAGGTCGTCGGCATACCCACATATCTGAACGCTTTTCGTGAATATAGTTGCACCAGGGTCTATGTCATTGATAACAAAATTTAAGACTAGGTTAAAGATTATGGTGGACAGCGTGTCACCTTGCTTGACACCTGTGACAACATCGAAAGGGTCTGAAATTTTTCCTTGTATTATGACTTTAGATATAGTGCCTGCCAGAGTCATAGATACTAATGACGCGATTTTCATTGGTATTCCTTGCCGACGAAGTATTAAAGGCAGTTTGCTTCTGTCAATGCTGTCGAAAGCTTTTTTAAAATCCACAAATAGGCAATGGATATCAAGCCCATATTCGAAAAATTTTTCGAAAATTTGAGACACTACGAAGTATTGATCTGTGGTTGATCGATTTACTCTAAATCCACACTGATATTCGCTGAGAATCTCTTCTGCTACCGGATTAATTCTTTCGACTAGTAAGTTAGTAAATACTTTGTACGCTGAGCTTAATAATGAGATTCCTCTGAAGTTGTTGCAGTTGCGTTTATCTCCTTTCTTGTGTATAGGGAAAATTAAGCTGGATTGCCAATCTCGGGGGATTGTTTCGTCTTCCCAAATTTTTTGTACAAGTTTCGTCAGTGCTAATACCACAGCTGGCCCGCCGTATTTCAATAATTCGGCCGTAATGCCATCTTCCCCGCTTGCTTTGCAGTTTTTTAACTTTCTTATGGCAGATCTGACTTCTTCTTCGCCTGGGGTCTCAATATTCAGTTCTGCCGAGTAGTATGCCTGTGTCAGATTATCGTCCACATTGCGTCCTGTGCTGCATTCGTTGTTAAGCAAGTTGGCGAAGTAGTTCTGCCACCTACGTAGGATCTTTGCTTCATCTAGCAAAACCGTTCCATCCGTATCTGAACATACGTTCAGTCTTGGAACGAAAACTGACGTCTGTTCTTTAATATTTTGATACATTTTTTTCACTTCTCTAGCTGAGGAATTCGACTCAATTTCGCGGATCTGATCTTTCAGGGAATCTCTCTTTTTCTTCTGAAGGACCTTTTTGGCTATTCGTCTTTTCTCTTGATAATCCGAGGTATTTTGGCGAGTACGACGGCAGAGCATTTTTTGTCTAGCCACATTTTTTGCATCTACCGTAACTTCACATTCTTCATCATACCAAATTTTTCTTCGAGCATTTTGGCTAACGCCAATTACTTCCGCCGCTGCCTTAGTTAAGGTGTCTTTTATTTGATTCCAAATTTGACCAGGGTTGCCGTTTGACACATTTTCCAATTTTTTGGAATCTGCAACAAACGTTTTCATCGTATAGCAGAGCAGCGTTGTTCCATTTTCTACGCTTGACCGCCTTGCTCGTACCAGCTACTGATATGCGCTGTTGCAGCTTACCCACAACTAGGAAATGGTCGCTGTCACAATTTGGACCACGCCGTGTTTTTACATCCGAGATGCATGAGGCATGTCTTTTGTCGATGAGCACGTGGTCAATTTGCGAGACGCTTCTTCTCCCAGGCATGGTCCAAGTAGCTTTGTGCACATCTTTACGGGGAAAGGAGACGCTACTTATCCACAATCTTCTGCTCACCGCTAGATCAATGACGCTGCGCCCATTATCACTTGTTAGCTCATGGAATGAATGTTTGCCCGGAACGCATCCAGCAAAATCCTCGCGGCCAATTTTCGCGTTTAAATCGCCTAATATAATGAGGGTGTCATGATTACTTACTGCATTCGCCAGATTTGAAAGATTGTCGTAGAAGTCGTCCTTTATCGCGTCTTCTTTATCCTCCGTAGGCGCGTAAACTGAGAATATGGAGATGTTGTTAAATTCCCTTTTAGGCGCAAATGCGCTATTCTGTCGCTTATAGGTTCAAAGTGAAGTATACTTTTCTTTAGAGAGCTACTTACGCAAAATCCGACACCATTTCGTCCCGTTCTCTCCCCTCCGCTGTAGTAAATGGAGTAGTTTTTTTTGGATATCTCACCATGTCCACTCCACCTAATTTCTTGCAGCGCAGTGATGTCCATTTTATACTTATTTAGCTCATCAGTTATTTTTCGCATTTTTCCACTCTGTAGCATAGTTCTTACATTCCAAGTACCAATTTTAATTTTCTCGTTCGCCTTGATCGTTGCCAAAGTTCGTTGCCGTAATATTTCGCTTTGTATCCGAGGCTTTTTTAAAGGTTTCATGACAAAGAGGAGTGGGCCATTGGCGATGGGCATTAGCATTTCCTCTAAGCCGATGGTAAAGTTATACCGTTTTTTCTCGGTCGCCAGAGCCTCTTTAGCGTAACAGGGGGCACCACGTGTAGGCGAGGTTGACAGTTGTGTGGGAGTGGCTTTACTTGCATATTAAGGAATATGCTTACGCATGACCACACCAGGAATTATCGTACCAGGAATTATAGTAGGAAATGATAAATTCCCACCCCCAAACTAGCAACGGATCCCAATTGTCTGTATGTACGGCCTGGGAATTTAAAACTGACAGACAATTGTTTATTGTGTTTTGGATCCGCTGTAGTGCCTCACTAGTTTCGGTGTGGGAGGAGCGATATTCAGGAGGGATCTAATTGGTGTATCAATGAGTATGCGTTCGTTTTCGAAGCGTGATTTTAAAGCTTCCCACGCGAGTCCGAAATTCTCATCGGTTAATGCATATTGCTTTACAATAGCACCGGCTTTACCTTGCGTCTTGTATCGGAGGTGATACAATTTTTGGGCTGGAGTGAGCTGGGGGTGATTGATGTAAACCGCAGTAAACATGTCCCGGAAGGACGGCCACTGCTCATAGCCCCCGAAGAAGGTTTCGGTATCAAAAGGTGGAACTTTTAGGCAAATGTAGGGGGTATTTGCTGGTTCTAGTGGTCGAACCGGTTCCATATGCGCAGCGGGCTGGGGGACTGAGTTTGGAGCATCTCAATGATGTCCAACATCTGAGCCATGCACAACTCATACTGGTCTGTGCAGGCGTCGATTTTTTGCCTAGCCGACTCTTTGAAACCGTCGGGCTGGCTATTGTCTTCAGCAATGAAGACTGCCTCATGTGCGCGCATAAGCCTCTCCCATTGGGCTTGGAAATTTTTTTACTTAACTTGGACCAGGGATTTGGTCAAATCCTCAATGGGAATCGATGAAAATTGTGTGCATAATAGCACGAGTCTATCGTACTCGAAAGTAAATTTTGCAACACTGGGATCGGTTGCTTTGGGACTAGAGAGTTTGGTGGCTCCCGAGTGACAGGAACTGTCAAACGTGCGTTAGACGACTTTGTGTATCTGGAGGAAGGAGTCTCTATTGTGACTAGTTGGCGTTTAGGGGATCGCTCAACGGGCATATTAATTGGAAAAGCTCGACAAAGGGTAAAAAGTTTAAATAAATATTGTATAAATGTCGGGTATTGGGGAAATAGACGTATAGTCTAACCGCGTCCGCGCGAACGATGTTTGAGAATGGGAAGAGTTGGGAATGGGAAAATTCGTTGAAACGAATTTGTATATTTGTCGAGCAAAAAAGTTTACACCCGTGTATGTAAACGTGTAGGGAAATATATATCTATGTATATGGGAAACAAGTAAATTTTTTGTAAATGGGAATGGGTAATAAATAGAAATGTGTATGTATGTGGGAATTGGGAATGTATGTAAAAATTATTATAATATAACAAATGTGTAGTCAAATGTGTATTAAATGTGTTTTTATTTGTGAAAAAGTGATTTTTTTTGTATGTGTTCACGTCGTTGCTGCCGTCACCGCGCATCACCTAAAATAGAAAATAAATGATATTTTGTACATATCCTCCGCCTAATTCGTATACCTACCTTGTTTACTTACCTCCTTACATTCCTATATACTTACCCTTATATACCTACCATTTGTTACTTACCTCTATTCCTTATCCGCTATCCTCTCTTTCCTTATGTACTTACCGACGGCATCCCTAGCTGTCCAAAACGGTGCTTGCGCGGCTGACGACTCACTCATCATCCGACCACCGGCGTGAAGACATCATCCAACCACGATCAACGTTACAACAACACCACCACACATCATCATCAGTTTCACACAACTTCTACGAAACACAAACTACGTTACACCGTATATTTCATAAAAAAAACACCAAACACATATCATTGAACGGAAGTCCATTGTATGAACATATACTGGTCACACTGTACACTTATCACAACATTTTAAATTAAACAATTATACATTGTACATAAATATACACCAACTATAAACATTATCATAATTCCACTACACTGAATACGAAACAATCAAAGTACATCTTGTGAACGAAATATTGCCTTTTACATTGTTGAAATCTATTCGTCGCGGAGCGGGGTAAATAAAAGACGGGTTATTTCCGGGGTTAGGTTTTGGGGTCTTTATTGTTCGGCTGGTGAATATCGAATAATAAAGACCCCAAAACCTAACCCCGGAAATAACCCGTCTTTTATTTACCCCGCTCCGCGACGAATAGATTTCAACATGGTCCTTCGAGCCGGATTGTTTCTTAGGCGAACGCTCTACCGGCATTGAAAGTAATTAGCGAAACTTGAGGGAGAGGGGGGTCAGGTGCGAAAAAGTTGAAATTAAATTTCCACCTGGGAATGGGGATAAATGAGATGATTAAAGTTGGCCGCGTCCGCACGAACGGCTTAAAATTGGAAAAAATCGAAAAATTACACGAATGTGTGAAATTTATTCGATTGAATGGGAAAATGCCTTTAGTTTGTTGGCCAACTTTATTAACCGTATGAGAATAATACGAGAAAATATCGAAAAATTTGTAAATTAGAACCGCGGAATCCGAGAAAATGGAAATTTGTATGAGTGTTGTGTATAATTTAGCAAAATGAAAACAACAAGTGACAGTATTTATTTGTGTATGTGTATTTGTATTTATTTTATTAAAATGTAAATATGTAAAAAGAAAATAAATATGTATGGGTAAGTATGTGTATAAATGTATATGAATAAGGAAAATAAATATGTATTGTTCTGTGTATATGTGTATGAGTGTATGTCAAAATATATTTTTGAATGTAATATTGGTTAATGTTAGTAAATTTATGAAAAAATTTATTTAATTGTATGAGGGAGAAAAATAAAATTTTGTGTACCGGTGGGTTGTGTTTGTCCCACTGTATGTATATTAAGTGTATGTGCAGTGAACGTTTGATATGTACAATTGAAAATTTTCTAAGTCGAAAATTTTCAATGTACTTGGGACGGGTCTTGTTGTCCCACTGTATGTGATAATGAGTATGTAAAGTGTACGTATAGTTACAAGTACAAGTGTATGTATAGTTATATATATGCACGAATGAAAATTTTCTAAGTCGAAGAAAATTTTCAATGTGCCGTGAAAGTGTACAACTTGTCCCACTGTGCCCGCTTTGTGTTTTCTTGTTTATGTATACAAGTATATATGCACTTGGGCCAAGCAGCTGAGTTGCGTGCTGCCAAGTGCGTGCGGATATAGCACAAAGGGAAATATAGAAATATGTGCAGAAGTGGGCGCGCAGAATGTACACAGCAGCTGGGCTGTCGCTGCTGGTCTTATGTACAAGCGCAAAGACAAAGTGCACAAGGAAAAGTGCGTGAATATGCAGCTGGGCAGTTTGTTGCTAATTTTTTGTGCGAGCACAAAGAAAAGAGGAGAGATTGGAGTATGTGCGCACATGGAGAGGCGCGAAAATGGAAATTGGCGCTAATTTTTATGCGCAGGGGAAATGAGTGAAATATGGAAGCTGTGCAGTAGCGGAACTACTGTGCGGGATTTTTAGATCCAGTTGAATATTGTATATATATACAATATTCAACGGCCAAATAATTTGGTGTGTAGTTATGTAAATGAGCAATTAAAATTTTTATTTTTACAAAATGTTTTGTTAATTGTAATATAAATATGTGTGTATGGGTTAGTGTATTTGTTATTGGGTTTAAATAAATTTTTGTGGGCTTATCTTGGTTGGGCCCAGTGCCCGAGTATGGGGATCTCCTTTATATTTTCAACGTCCGTCCAACGTTGCGTTGTTCCACTGCTTTTGTCTGCCTTGAGTGCTTCCTTCTTCGTCTTCGTTGGGTGTGTTGTTGTTGGTTGATGTTTTTCTGCTCTGATGTAGTCTGTGTGTTGTAGCACTGCACTATGTGTTTCACTGCACCTTTTGTTGCCAATTGGGTTTTCTATGTTTAATTTTGTACACAATTTTTTTTTTGTTGGTGTTTTTTGTTTGAGAAAAGGGGGCCGGGGTTGGCTTTTGGTTTTATTATTTTTTTTTTTTTTGAAAAAAAAAGGGGGGCCGGGGATGCCTTTTTATATTTTTTTTTTTGGTTTTCTTTTTTGATCAAGGGGGGCCGGGGATGGCTTTTTGGTTTTTTGTAAGGGGGTCCGCACTATACACTGTTCACTTTCTTTTTCACTTTTTTTTTTTTTTTTGTTTTACCTCATTTCTTTGGTTCCTGTTGTATGATGTTGTTCACTAAGTTTTTGTTCACTATGTTGTAATTTGTCACTGTTTTAATGTTTTGTGTCACTGTTGTGTTTGAATGTTTTTTATGTTTCACTTGTTAAATGTTTAAATGTTTCAACGCGGGTTCGCGGTGGCTCGAAGGACCATGAACAGAACTCTGGGAGCCGTCGGCGGAGCGAAGGTTAAATAAAAAAGACGCGGGGCTGCGTGGGTTGTGCGCTTTATTCGTGTTTTAACTACCGAATAAAGCGCACAACCCACGCAGCCCCGCGTCTTTTTTATTTAACCTTCGCTCCGCCGACGGCTCCCAGAGTTCTGTTCATACATATTGTAACGATAAGACAGTCTGTCGCTGTGCAAAGCAACCCTGTCGCTACGCGCCGTGCCATAATTCAACCTGGCAATGATGGCCGCGATAATGGAAACTTTTAGTCCAACCTGGCAATGATGGCCGCGATAATGGAAACTTTTAGTCCAACCTGGCAATGATGGTCGCGATCATCATGGAAACCTTAAAGGTCAAACTCCATAAAGTGCGTTTCATGCGTTTCGTTGTGTTTGGCGTTTCTCGCGTTGCAAAAAAAAGTTGAATCAGTGTATTTGTATGAAGCAAGCTCCATGACTTGACGTCGATACCCGCGAAACGCATCAAAAGTTGAACTATTTTCAACTTTCTCTTGCGTTTCTTGCGTTAACGCCGTCAAACAGCTGACAGAGCTCCTAAAGATGTCATAAATTATGTGGCATGAATGTGGATGTGGATGGTAAAGTCGATAACAAACTTGTGTTATCGAAAAAGTCGAATGCATTTATTTTACATGAAAGCTATTAAATACAGTTAAGAAACATTTTAAATCCAATATTTTAACATAAAATGTGAAGAAATCCTAAAAAGTAGCATAATTCTTTGACAGACGAAACTTAGTCTTCGCTGTATTGGAAATTCGATAGCTTATTCGTTGTATATCGCATTTTGCTCATTCCTGTGAAATAAATTGGTACAAATTGAATTCAACTGAATTTCTTTTTTCATTTTTTGCAATGCTCGATATGCATTTATGGTGTTTAAAATGAAATCAGTCTAAAGTCTATAACGTCGTTTAGCGATTCCATTTCGTTTTTTCACAATTTTCCTTGTCTTCTCCCAATGAACAACGAAATCAATCAGCAGTTTGACAGCATCAGCTGACGTAAGAAGAAGAAGCTGACGCATGAAACGCACTTTATGGAGTTTGACCATTTGCAACGCGAATAACGCAAGAAACGCAATAACGCAACAAACCCCGAACGCATGAAACGCACTTTATGGAGTTTGACCTTTAGTCCACTCTGGAATGTGCGAGAACGATCTGCGCGATGGCCGGACAGGTATAAAAGGCAGCCGGGTGCGGCGCAGCGAGTCAGTCTGATTTTGACTAGTGAAGGTGCCACACGGAGTAATTAAGCGAATAATTAAGTGTAAAGACAGTGAAGTGTAAACCTGTGAAATAAAGTGATTGTTGGTTTATTTTATTGACTGCGTTTGAGAAACTAAGTGTGTTTTATTTTCAAATTACGCAATCCAGAGATACGTACTAGCCCACTAGCATTCGTAACAATATTGTAAATATCAACCCCATTTTGTACATATATACTCAAATGTAAGACACTCACGAAATCATATTATATACACACAATTCTTGAAATATAGCATCGAGAAATAAAATTTTATAACCTTAAAACCGATTCCGTGTCTTCGTTTTTTACTGCGCGATCGCCGACTCCTCCCTGATTCGCACATTGGTCCTTCGAGCCATCAAAAAACTGGCAAAAAGTTTGGTGCAAAAAACGCAAAGTTCTCCTCGACATTGAAAGAAACGGAAAATATGAGGTAAAGTGATAAACAACAAAACATATACACATACATACCAAACCTAAAAACAAAGCAAACAAAAGTGATGAAAAGTGAAAAGTGGTGAACAAGAAATCTGAAAAGAAAATACATTATACAAACTGCAACGAACCGAAAAATACTTACCCAAGTGGAATTTTAAAACCTAAAAAAAAGGGAAAAGAAAAATAAAAACGAAAACACAAAGTGACCTATACGTACCCGAGTGTGAAAGAAAGGAAAAGTGGAAAGTGAAAAAAGCGCAAACCCTGTAAAACAAAAGCCATTACCTGAAATTAAATAAATTTAGAAAAATTACCTGAAAGAAAAAAGAAAGAGAAAAATTACAAATTAAAAGAAAGCGTAAAGTCCACTAAACTTACCGAAATTAAGAGAAAAAAGGGTAATGAAAATTGTGTGAAGTGTGTGCCAAAGCTCAAGTGCGCGAAACAACAACAACAGCGTCAACATCAGCAAAGACCATCAGGCCCAGCGTGTACATAAGGCGACAACACAAACAACCACACAGCAAGCGGCGCATATATTGGCGCAGACGGCAGCAAGCAGTGGGGCAGCGAGCACTACGCGGGAGCACCACTATACATTGCCTACCCCCTAGGCAATTGCGTGAGTCGTTCCAATTTTTACATAATTTTACATAAAAGACGGTTGGAAAAATGTCTTTTTCTCTGTATATCATCTATATACAGAGCCAACCTGTCATACTTATATAGCGGTTTTGCGGATGTACATAGTAGGGATGGGTAAATTCGAGATTCGAATGTTCGAAATTCGATTTTTAATCGAATTTTAGCTGCAAAATGGCGAATTTTTAAAATTGAACTTTATGGTGCTAAAATTCGGTACAATCGAATCTGGCGTTAAAAAATCGAACGCAACGCTGAATTACTGAATCTGGTTTTACAAAAAAATGGCGCCGAGTTTTGTGTGGCAATATTTCGACAGAAAAGAAAAAGCAACCGCTGTGTGTTTAAAGTGCCACAAAATTTTTAAATATCACAGCAGCACAACTACTTTGATAAAGCACTTGCAAAATGTGCATAAAATTAATATGGAGGTGAGCATAATACAAAAAAATATTTGTAGTTTCATAGACAGATAAGAAGAAACTTGACAAATGAGAAATAAATGTTGTATACTACTCTGCAACTTTACAGCCATTCAGTTTATGTAGTAACGTATCATAAAGATAATATAAGAATTAATAATAAATAATATTAACTGTAATTGTTAAAAATGAAAGAACAAATTTCTTTAGAATGTGTAAGAGTGTGTGTAAAAAGTAAAGGGTGCTGGTTATAGTAAAGACGGCGAACGCGATGCTATTCACAATACAACGTCGCGTTGTTAGATCAGTGGTTGCGCATGCGCCGGTGTCTATTACTTTCGGGGTGCGGTGTCACCGAGTTGGAATGATCGGGGCAAGCGTGGGTGTGTGTGCGAAGGTGCTGTGGCGGTAATAGAACCTGTTGATTGTATTAAAATGTGGATGTTCGAAATGTGATTTGCTAACGCCAATATTTTAACCTCGCAAACACGATTGGTTTTCAAGTCCCAAATGATATCAAATCATTATACATCAACACCTTACCATACTTCCTACATTATAGTGTCCACATAATGTACGATCATGCAAAAATTCTATAATTTGCATAACTTGCCACAATGTAAGTTTGTAGTGGAGTCTTCTAAAAATCCCAAATATCGAAATTCATGGAATTTGCCGCATCGCACAGTGATTCGACTCCATACAACCGCAGGACAAAATTAGAAGGAGTGGTCCGTTCTTCATAAAATTTGGTATACTAGTTAATCATGGTCTGCTGAATTGAAATCTCCATTTTGTTTTTCTTAAACTGTTGTAGTTTGGCAATGCCTGAGACTTAAATTAGCAAATTTCGTCATTTTTGGAAAGCTATAGCAACGAGTGTGTTGGCTAGATTTTTCAGATTTTACATTTCATCGGTAACATCAACATTGATAATTCCAAAGAGTAACAGAAATTGTGTCAGGACCCTCTGGTTTTGCAATAAAAACGATAATAATAGATGTATGTTTTGCATTTGTGCAGATTTTGTCATTTTTCATGCTGATTGCATACTTTTAGGGATAAATAAAATAAATTTTGTCGAAAAATACGTGTTTAGATCACTTTTCAAATTGAATTATTTTCTGAGATCGGAAGATATCGGTGGATATAATTACATTATCCGACAAAGAAAGAATGCTTCTTAAAATAAAAAAAAATTCAGGAACATACTTTCACATACTTTTTAGATATTTTCCTCTAAGTTTTGCCAATTTTCAGATTTTTAATTTAGAAAAATATTTTAAATTAAAAGTGAAGTAAAAGCCTCAGCTTTGCCAATTTTGAGGAAAGATTAAAAGCGAAAATGGCCACCTCATTTCTTAATCTATATTGAAAGTTTTAGCAACTTCTCGGTAACCATGTATTTAAAAACTTTTGTTTACTCAATAGACTAAAAAACAGAAAATATGTGTTTAAATTTTTTTGTGAAAAAAGTTTCAAATTTGAGCCGCTTTTGCACAGACACTAATTAATTTTTTGCACAGATTTTTTGGGGTTTTCTTAGTTGCAGTTTTACCTTTCAAATGACATCAAAATCGTTAAATTCTGAGACTATAAATTTTTTGAATTTTGTCTATGGAACGAATCACTGTGCATCGGTTGTAATGTGCAATTTGCTCAACAAAATCACAACAGTTATCCAAATTTTCTTGTTTCAATCGTTAAAACTAACTACAACTACTATTTCTTAATAATTACCTAAAATTCATACTTTTTCTGCATCATTAAAATTTTCTTTTTATTTGTCAAAAAAAGCAATTGACTTATATTTTATCAAATCAAACTACTTGAACATTATCATGCAGATGAGTGTGAAGGAGTTTAAAGAATAGAACAGAGAATATTTTTTTAAATAATTTTGTTAATATTATTGTATTTATAGAAAGGCGACGAATCGAACGATGCGCCAATTATTGTGGACAGAAATGCTGAGATTTTGGAGGTATGTATTGTATTGAACTTTGAGACACTGTAATTAGGTCGATTTAGAATGGTCAAAACTATTATGTAAATATTTTGTACTGATTATTTTGATAGCGCTCATTTAAAATAGTCATTTATGACTTGCACAAGAATTATTTATATTTCTTTTCTTTCATGTATAGATGAGCCCTACGAATACCAGACGCGTTGGTCCATTGGACAAGTCGTTTGAGATAGCATCTTCATTTGCAAGTATGTATGCGTTAACGATCTTTTATAGTTTACAGTTTCGTATTGAGCGACCCAAAATTAGTCTAGAAATAGTTTTTTTTATAGCTGCAAGCGATTAATCCATTCTTTGTCGAGTAGTGTTATTTGGAGTATTTTTGAGTTATTTATTTTTATTTATTTATTAGCATTTGTAGAGATAACACTTAGTGTTAGTGCACAATTTGACAATTTTCTGCTTAATTTAATAAAATTTTATGTAATGGAATTACAAACATTTTCATAAGAAAAAGTAAAGTCAAAGTTAATGCTTAATGTTAATGCTAGTTAATATATGAAAGGTCATTTGTTCTATTCGGGTTATAAACACAAGCAACAAAAGATTTAAGTACCGAGACACCTACCTCAACAAAAATACATTCACTTAAGAATTATCAGACTTATAGATCATTTTCGGGTTTAGAGTACTATTGCAGTATATATCATTTCTTAACAACACATAATTACACAACGCATACGAATATAGAGTATTTATGTGTAGACACTAACCATTCACTATACTCCTTGGTTTTAATTTTTTCATGTTTTTTCTTCTTTTAGAGACTTCACCCCGTTCCAATTTCATAATTTAGAAGCTCTTATAAAAAAGGCCAAGCCGAACATCATAATATACGTTAAAGTTAATAATTACAATGTATCTCTCTGTGTTCTAACTTTTTTATCATATCATATTCCATTTCCAATTAAACTATAAATAAAATTTGTATTTACTTTTCAATTGTAGTCATCTAAGTTTTTAATATCAATTTTAAAAATTTTGTGAAAAATTCGAATAAAATCGATTTTTCCCCACCGAATTTCGAATCGAATGATCGAATGCTTGGAAAAAATTCGGGATTCGAGAAAAATCGAATCTTGACCCCAATTACCCATCCCTAGTACATAGCACTTATGTACATAGGCAACCTGTGCTAGTGCTAGTGCCCTACCGGCCCAGCAGTACATACAGTGGTACTATATAACCCCTTTATAGTACACTGTAGAGAAAAATAAAGGCTGCTGGTGTACTTAGATTCCTTAAGTACACTACACAACATTAATTCCAAATTCTTTGGAACGTTTTTATTTATAAATAATAATAAATAAAAAAATAAATAAAAATAAAATTTTTATTTTTTTTCTCTTTCGAATTTACACTCGCAAATTTCGATTGAGGCTTTATTTATTGTATTGTGAGTTTTACTGACCCCGTGGTTTTTCTTGTGCTTTTTCCCACTTTTCGAAATTCCTTTTGTTTTTCGCTGATCAAACTCGTGTGGTCAATTTTCGGGATATCTCGCGCGGTAAATTTTCCGTGTTCGAAATTGGTACCGTCAGAGCCGTCTGCGAAATGCGCTCGGACGCCTGACACCGAGTCGGAGGGCCTCAGTTCCGACCTATTGGGTGCAATCCCCAAAAAACGCACCACAAGGGCACAAACAGTAGAGGTTCGAAAATCTCAAAAGGAAGTGGCTCATGATCCCTCCATGAGTGCCTTCATTTTCGAAGCGGACAATCTAGTCCACTTTTGCACACAATTTTCCTCACGTGCAATCGACGACTTCACTGTGCCTATGCTCAAGGCAGCTCTAGCCGATTTGAACGGCTATTATGAAGATGTGAAGGCAGCATACAGAAAAGTCGGCATCACCCCTGATGACGACCTGCCAAGCAGCTTCAAGCTTCTTGCTCGCAGCAAGTTGGAGCTATGCCGAGATCGAGCATACCATACAATCGCCCAGATCTCAGATCTGATGGACCTTCAGCAACCACCCCCCGCTGAAACAGCACGTCCAGCTGAAATTTCTGCAAATTCAGCGTGTGAGCAGGCAAATAATTCTATTTGCCTGAATGTGCTACCATGCGACACAGAAATTTTCTCCGGTGGGTACGAAGAGTGGCCGTCCTTCCGTGACATGTTTACGGCGGTTTACATAAACCACCCTAAACTCACCTCTGCCCAGAAACTGTATCATCTCAGATACAAAACAGCCGGAAAAGCTGGTGCGATTGTGAAGCAGTACGCATTAAGCGATGCGAACTTTGAACTGGCATGGAATGCGCTGAGATCACGATTCGAAAATCGGCGCATTCTAGTTGACAAACAAGTCAAAACGCTCTTGAGCCTCCCTCAAGTAGCTACTGAAAATAGTGAAGCGCTCCAAAGTCTTCAATCGACAATCAACAACTCTCTGTCCGTCTTAGCATCTCAAGGCGTCTCGACAGAGAGTTGGGATCCAATTCTGGTATATATTTGCTCCACAAAGCTTCCAGAGGAGACTTTATCGCTATGGGAACAATACCTCAGTTCCCGTAAAGATCTCCCCACTTGGGAGCAAATGGATGACTTCCTTACCAGAAGATATGAGGTCGTGGAACGGCTCAACACCGTCAAACCAGTCAAGTCCGGGTTGCCTCCGAACCGGGGTTTCAACAGAACTCAGAATTTTTTGGTGGAAAGTGAGCGGACTTTTTCATGTCCAATTTGCGGCGCTCCTCACGCGCTCAAATTCTGCGCCACCTTCAAAACAATGTCTGTTCGAGACCGAGTGAAGGCAGTACGAACACACAACTTGTGCGAAAACTGCCTGTCACACACTCACTTGAAGCGGGATTGTACGAGTCAATTCACTTGCTCACACTGTCAGAGAAAGCACCATTCGCTGCTTCACATTTCGGCTGACAACAACCCGCCTCGGCAACGAAACGTAGTTGCTCCAGTCTCCACGACCCAGCCTCACAGTCCACAAACGCGAAAGTCCCCCGTAAGAACGGCCCGGAGTTCACGGGATGAGTCCAGTTCTGATGAGCAGTCCCGCTCATCACGAACATACAAAAATCGGCCAGTGCAGTCTCTTAGCACCACGGTCGAAGAGAAAACACTTCTCCCCACTGCTCTTGTTTCTGTAGAGCATCTTGGCGAATATCATAAGGTTCGAGCCCTTATCGATCAAGGTTCGCAACGGACATTTATCTCGTCCAAAGTGCAGAATCGACTGAGAATCCCTACGCAGAGGACTCAGATCGAAATATCTGGAATGGGTGGAAAAACCATCCAAAATTCAAACCAGATCTAGTCGCACCTCGAACTAGTACTAAAATCACAGCACAGGCAATTGTACTCCCACAATTGACCAAACTTCTTCCCACTTTCAATGTGGGCCTGAAAGAGTGGAAACACGTCGCCATGCTGGACCTAGCAGATCCAAACTGCTTCAAACAGGGCCAAATCGACATGGTCATCGGAAGCGATTTACTTCTCGATGGAATCCACCGGAATATGTGTGGCAACCTCCTTGCCCAAAACACCATATTCGGTTGGATCATAAGTGGACCACTCCCCCAGAAAGTGTCAACATTCTCGACACAAGTGGAAGAAGTCTCCAATGAACTCCTAAGTTCCCAGCTCAAACGGTTTTGGGAACAAGAGGAAATTCCACAGCCTTCTCCAATTTCCGAAGAGGATCGGTTTTGCGAAGACCTCTATCAAAAGACCACATCCCGGCGGTCAGATGGTAGATACGTCGTCCGACTCCCCTTCAAGGCTAGTTTTCCCAGCCAACTGGCTCTAGGTCAATCCCGTACCACAGCCTTCTCTCAATACCTCAGCATGGAAAGGACTTTGGCAAAGAAAGGCGATCTCCAAGCCATATATGATGAGGTCCTCAAAGAGTATCTCACTCTCAATCATATGGAACCAACTCAGTCCAATGAGAACATCTCTGATGGCAAATACTTTTCATTTTATTTGCCTCACCATGCTGTAGTTAAGCCGGAAAAGACCACTTCTAAGGTCCGCGTTGTCTTCAACGCATCTAGAACAACCGGCTCTGGATATTCACTTAATGATATCCTGCATATTGGTCCCACATTACAGACCGACCTTATGACCCTCATTTTAAGATGGCGGCTGTACCAATTTGTATTTAATGGAGATGTGGAAAAAATGTATAGACAAATTCTTGTCCACCAAGACGATCAAGTGTTTCAGCGAATCCTCTTTCGTGAGTCTCGAAATTCCCCCATTTGAGACTTTAGACTCAAGACAGTGACGTTTGGTGTGAACTGTGCTCCGTTCTTAGCCATTCGAACACTTCGACAACTGGCTGCAGATTCAAAGGACAAATTCCCGTTAGCGGAAACAGTCCTTCTCAAGGAGACTTATGTTGATGACATTTTGTCCGGTGCCCATTCCATTTCTGAGGCAGTCGATTCACTGACACAAGTGATTGACGCCCTTAAATCAGCAGGATTTCCTCTTAGGAAGATTACTTCTAATCATCCGAGGATCCTGGAAAACATTCCCACCTCGGCACTTCTCGACTCAGACTTCCTCAAGTTCGAAAGTGCCAGCTCTACCAAAACACTTGGCATGAGATGGAACGCTTTGTCGGATACATTCTCGTATTCGATCGTTCCCATCTCCGAAACGAGTTCTGCCACGAAGCGACAGAATCTCTCTGCGGTCGCAAAACTTTTTGACCCGGCAGCATGGCTCTTGCCCATAATAACTCAAGCCAAGTTACTCCTGCAAGACCTTTGGTTGGAGGGCACGGACTGGGACGAATGCGTAAAGCCCGGGTCCCTCATAAAGTGGAATCAATTCATCAAGAATTTGTCGTCCATCAGCGAGATCGAGATCCCCCGATGGGTACAGTTTTCACCCCTGAAGCGAATCCAACTTCACGGATTTTGTGATGCTTCAGAAAAGGCATATTGCGCAACTCTTTATTTGCGCGCCACTGACAGCGACGGCAATATCTCGTGTCACCTGCTCGTGGCAAAGGGTAAAGTTGCACCTTTGCAGACGGTTAGCCTTCCGCGACTAGAATTGTGCGGCGCCGTTTTACTTTCTCAATTATCCAAATGCCTTACTGAAAACACCTTCCGAAAGGTGTGTTGTTAAATAGTTTAAGTAACTTATAGTTTTTAATAATTATTATATCCCATAGTCAGTAAGGACATTTGTTCATTGACTTAATAATAAATAATAATAATAATAAAAATCTCGATGTGAACCCCGAAAATACCTTCTTCTGGTCGGATTCACAAATAGTTCTCGCTTGGCTAGAAAAACCTCCAAGCACTTGGAAGACGTACGTAGCCAACCGCACAGCCCAGATTTTGAAAAATGTCGGCAATGCTACCTGGCGTCATGTCATCAGCCATGACAATCCCGCCGACTTGGGCACTCGCGGGTGCAAGCCCCACGATCTTGCAAGAAATCCCCTGTGGTGGAACGGCCCCAACTGGCTTCAGTCACCTGAAGGAGCCTGGCCCAAATCAACTCCCTCCAATGTTGCTCCACCTGAGCAGCGGAAGGTCGAAGTTAATCTCGCGCTGGAGGAACCATCAGACATCCTCGATCGGTTCTCCTCCTATTCTCGCGCGCTACGTGTCCTTGCATACGCGTTCCGTTTTGTCCATAACGGACTCGCCAAGAGGAGCAACTCTCCTCCCCACTTGAATCCATTCGTTTCCCAGAATGAGATTCAGTTTGTCAAGACGAGACTTCTCTCGTTTCCAGACACGTTTCCACCACCCCGAGTTTACCGCGTTGTCCAACAAGACCCCTCTTCCCCGAAAAAGCACGATTTTGACTCAATCCGTTCCTCGATAAGGACGGCCTGATGAGAGCTGATGGTAGATTGACCCAGGCGGCGCTTAGTTACAATGAGCGCCATCCGATAATCCTACCAGAGGCATCTCGGTTCTGCACGTTGTATCTTGAGTTCCTCCACACTTTTCTCTTACACGCAGAACTTCGGCTCATGTTCAGAATGGCTCGTCAAGAGTTTTACATTCCCCGTCTAAAGCCTCAGATCAAGAAATGCATTCGCCTATGCAAGGTCTGCACGGTTCAGAGACAAAAGGTCCGATCACAAATTATGGCAGCCCTTCCGCCAGAGCGTTGCACACTGTTAATCCCATTCTCGACGACAGGTGTTGATTTCGCGGGCCCATTTCAAATTAAGGCATCTCAGCTCCGAACGGCAACCTTCATCAAAGGTTATGTCGCTGTGTTTGTCTGTTTCTCCACCAAAGCCATTCACTTGGAATTGTGTTCTGCCCTCACCACAGAGACATTCCGCGCGGCTTTTGCCAGATTCATTGGCAGACGAGGCCTCCCCCGCAAAATCATGTCGGACAATGGCACCACATTCGTTGGCGCCCACAGAGCTATGAGCCGGGAGTTCCTCAGGTTCTCCAAAGAGGTATCCCACGACATCCTGAAGAAGTATTCCACTCAAGGAGTCGATTGGGTTTTCATCCCCCCCAGTGCACCTCACATGGGCGGGTTGTGGGAATCTGCAGTCAAGAGTTTCAAAACTCACCTCAAGAAGACTGCCGGCCATCACAAATTCAACTTCGAAGAGTTCACAACTCTTCTTGTTAGAATTGAGGCCGTCCTGAATTCCCGGCCACTATCACCTCTATCACAAGATCCATCTGATCTCGTAGCGCTTACTCCAGGTCACTTCCTTGCGAGGCGCCCCTCTCCTGTCACCTCCCGAACCCAATTCGGAAGATCTATCCTTGATCAACCGATGGGAGAAGCTGAAGGCTCTTCATCATGAACTCAGCCGGAGATGGAAAGCTGAGTATCTCCGGGAGCTCCAAAAGAGGCACAAGTGGCGCCTCCCCAACCGGAATAGAACTGGACCAGTTAGTCGTCATCAAGGACGAGCTGCTGCCCCCACCGAGTGGAGACTAGAACGTATCGTCGCGCTGCATAGAGGACCCGACAGGCACATCCGAGTAGCCGACGTTCGCACGCAATCCGGCACTCTCACACGCCCGATTGTGAAGTTGTGTGTTCTACCCACCGCTTAGAACACCTCATATTTTATTATAAATTTCTTTATAATTTTTCGCGGGCATCGCTGCCCACCTATCATTATAAGACATTAAAGTCTGCTTGTTTTTCGTTCTTTCTCCACAGCTCGACTATGGACGATGCACATCGCTGCCAACGCAGAGTCAGCGCCGCCACGGCCGCAATCCTCAGGCTCCAGCACAGTTCACGCGACGCCCTACGCACCCCCCTCTCGTATTGCGCATCCCTCGCGCACCCGTCGGGGAGCGGCCCGCTCAACGGCATCGGCCCACTCAACAGCATCGGCTCGGGCTGGTCAGGCACGCCTAGCATCAACCAGTGACGCCAGCCGCAAGCCGCGTCGCCATCGGGCTGGATCCAGCTCTGCTCGCCAGGGCATCACCACCAGCCAGCTTCGAGGACGCAAGGCCCAGGCGCTGTTGACACAGGGCATCAAATCCTTGACGGAATTGAGGGGGGTCTTTTAAATGCACGAGTGCATCCGGCCCCAGGATGTTCACGTCGTTGCCTGCCGTCGCCGCGCATCACCTATAACAAATAAATATATTCTACATAAATAATAAGTACATCTCCTCTCCCACCTTGTTTATTCACCTTCTCCTTATATATTTACCATTTGTACATGTTGTTATGGAATAAACACTTCAGACTATAGAAATGGTATCACTTTGGAACACGAAGATTTGGCCTGCAATGGAATCGATGGCTGACCGTGTGCATCTGGCTTTTGTCCCGAAGCTCAGTCTGGGGTGGGTTATATTATCAGCCATTAATTCGAAAATCTTCGATACCGGACCAGAATAAGAACGAGAGCAGAGAAAGAAAGAAAAAAAAATTATGCACACGATAAATAGGCAAAGGTTATATATATATATATATATATATATACCAAGAATGTAGACGGAAAATGTTATTGTAGACTATGACGATGTCCGAACACCCTCAAACGCTTACACGAACCTCTCAGCGACATGTGCCAAAACATGCAGCGCAGTTACATTTGTTGTGCTGCTCTACACCCGCCCTACCATGACTTCCAATAGATGTTACCGAAAGTCCCACGTCTCCCCCCCCCCCCTTACTAATTTTCAGACCATGTTGAAATTTTAAGTTAACAATTCATTTTTAATATATAGAATTCATAAAATATGTACGCATAGCAAAAGGTTTTAAGTGGTATAAATATAAAAGAAAGTGGTATAAATATAAACGTAAATGGTATGAGTGTAAAGGCAAGAATGCAAGAGCATGTTGCGTATGAAATGTCATTCGGTATATGTTGCGCGAGAACAAATCCAAATATGCGCGTGCAACTTGTATGAGTATGAGAGAATAACATAAAAGCGAACGATATACACAATAAAGGCAAACGAGTAAAGCAACTTACATGTGAATTCGGCAGCGCGATCAGATGAAGGCCTCCAGCTGAGTCGATGCGTATGTTGCTGAGCTGGAAAAATGTTATTTGCACATGTTCGCCTCTTTATACGTTTCTCTCAAATGTCACATTATACCATAGCACAAATTGAGTTACGAATAGAAAAATGTTAATCTAATGATAATTATGTACATATATGATCTTAAAACTAGGAAGGTAGTGCAATGTTACATTTAAATTTACATTTTTTGTTTTCTTTTTCTTTTCCTCTAGCGTACTTTGGATCATGAAGATTGAAATGAGTTTACGATAATTAAGATTAAGTTTAAGATGATTAAGATTAGAATTAAGTTTAACAGGTTTATGTTTAGTTTAACAGGTTTATGAAGTTGCTTTACTTTAACATTATAAGAATTACAGATGTCGGTAGGAACGAATTTACTGAGAGTATGGGTATGGCGGCATAATAAGGTTGTCTAATTAGATTTATTGAGGTTTAGGTCCGAGGCAAATTGATGGGCTTTATTTAAGCCGACGAAATTGGTCAAAAGTGATGAACGGTACGGGAGTTGATTAGCTTATTGATGCTTATTCCTTGCTTTTCTGCTAATCTACAGCGCGAAGTTCGCTATTTGATGAGAATGGCTTATTGGCGATTTTTCGGGGTGGTTCTCCTTCCCGGTGACAGCAACCATGCGGCCAGCACAAGCTGCACCGCAGAAGTAGGCACTAAGTACTCTGCAAATTTATTTGCATATAAAAATCTGACAAAAGGGTTAAACACTAAGGAATTCTTACCACGCAAAGTGCATGTAAAGTGAACTGTTGAATTTATCCGCTGGACAATGCTGAGTGCTGCGACAGGGATGTTCGAGCGCGAGCCACTTTAATTTTCCTCGCGGAGCGCCTAGCGTAACCACCTGGTCACTCTAAATATGCACTCACACACTATTTAATATGCTGAACAGCAAATCGCGTAGCGAATTTTATCGCAAACACTTTCTTCACGGTAACAATTCACAATTTTTCACTAAACTTTATAAGCAGAGTTAAGAGGATTTTTAATCTGGTCGCCTTTCGATGTGATCTTGATGAAGGTTGGAAATGAAAAGAAAGAGCTTCAGCGGAAATGCAAAGAGGAGGGTCAGCGTGGACTACTTTGACATTTTGCTGCAGTTGGTAGCATGCATTTGTGACAGAATTTGTGACAAAAGTAATCGGTTTTGCCAACGAAATTTCCTGGCCACCTCGTTTACAAAATTTTTAACTATAAGAAAATTTTAATTGCAAAAATGGAAATTGGATTTCTAATTACATAAAAATCTTAGCTGCAAAATTGAAATTTGATTTTTAATCACAAAAAAAATTTTAACCCAGCACAGGGCAAATTACGCGTCACAGATGCGGAAATTGAAAAAGGGTTAAAATAATTATTGTTTAGGAATTCCTTCGCTGTATGTCTTTAGCGTGGTATATGCCTACTTTGCCTGTTTCAACATCTTTCAGCTCGTACATGCAGTTGCCTTTCATTGCTGTTACTGTTGCTTTAACAAACACTGGAGCAAACTTTGCGCAGAATCTTTTGCTAGCATCACTTAAAACAAAATTTCTTCGATATACCTTGTCGCCAATTGCAAATGGTTTGTTTCTGCTACGAAGATTGTAGCGCTTAGCAGAATTTTCAAATGCCTTCTTAATATTTTCGACTATTTCAGCAAGCGGTCGGGGCTCGAAATTTCAATATTGCTATTTTCAAAAGATGATAATTTTCGTAGTAGCGCATATTCGGCTCCGTGGCTTAGCATTTGTTGACCAAATAAAGCATAATATGGACTACATCCAATCGTTTGATGATGTGAGCTTCGCAGAGATTCGGCAATATCTTGCAAATGCTTATCCCACAGGGTTTGATCTTTCGCTAAATAAGTGCGTATACCAACTACGACAGAACGATTCACTCTTTCGCTCGCATTTGCTTGCGGCGAATATAGTGCTGTGAATTTGTGCTCAATTCCACGCTCTTCTAAGAATTTGTTGAACTGGACACTTTTGAACTGACTACCATTATCGGAAAGAATAATTTCAGGTACTCCAAAAATTGGGAATATTGATTCTTTTAAATACTCGCAAATTACGGACGAACTAAACTTTTTGATAGCTTTGAGAAAAACAAATTTAGTAACATGATCAAGTACAATAAGAATTCCTATGTTACCGGACTTGGATCGTGGATAAGGGCCTAACAGGTCTATGTACAATTTTTGAAACGGACGACGAACGACGTATTGAGCTGACATTGGCGGCCGAAGTATGAAGTTTGGTGACTTGTTTTTATGGCAATCTTCACACTTGGTTATATAATCTTTGACGTCAACGGACATGGACGGCCAATAAAAATTGATTCGGAGCCTTTCCAACGTTTTTGCAACTCCACCGTGGCATTTATTAGGTGGGCAGTGTGCGTTTTGAATGCATTCGTATACTAATTCCTTTGGAAGCCATAATTTCCAATTGAACTGCTCTCTCACTTCTTCACCATTCGTATATTCTGTGCGTTTGTACACCTTACCGTCAAGGACTTGGAGATCCGGCAATTTTGCTTGGTTATCGGAAATGTGCTTAATAAGCTTGACGTATTCATCGGACAAAAATGATTCAGACTGTAGATTAACGGACGGAAAATTGGATAATTCAACAATTTCATCTTCGAAATTTTGGCGCGAAAGAGCGTCAGGTACAATGTTCTGCGTACCTCGTCTGTGTACGATCTTGAAGCGATAACCCTGCAGTTTAAGGGACCACCGAGCAAGCCTGCCATTTAAGTCAGTTTGACGCATAAGCCATTGCAGACTAGCATGGTCAGTTACAATCGTGAAATCTTGACCCTCGACATACGATCAAAACTTTTTAAGAGCAAGGATTGCCGCTAGACATTCAAGTTCAGTCACGCTGTAATTAGACTGTGCTTTGTTAAGTTTCTGCGAAAAGAATGCGACCGGCATTTCAACATTTTCCCTATTAACTTGAGATAATACGGCTCCTACGCCAAATTTTGAAGCATCACACTGGATAAGAAAAGGTTTTGAGTAATCAGGATTTACTAAATTTGGAGCAGAACATAGTTGAGATTTTAATTGCTCGAAAGCTTGCTGAGCTTCGTCATTCCAACGAAATCCTTTGGACTTTTTGAGCAGGTTTGTCATAGGAGTGGTAACAGTTGCATAGTTTGGCAAAAAACGTCTATACCATCCCGACATCCCAAGAAACCGTCTCAACTGTTTGACAGTTGTAGGAGGAGGATCATTTAATACTGCTGAGATTTTTTCAGGATTTGTTCTTAGAGTTCCGTTACCTACGACATAACCCAAATATTTTACTTCTCTCAAACAAAACTTACTCTTCTCAACATTTATAGTTAAACCTGCCATTCTCAAATGATGTGCTACTTCAGCCAGAACACGCATGTGCGAGTCAAAATCTTCAGAAACGATAAGTAAATCGTCCAAGTAAACAAAAACTTTGTCTTTCAGATGGGCCGGAATGACGCGATCCATCAATCTGCATAATGCTTGTGGAGCATTACACAACCCAAACGGCATGACATTGTACCTATATAATGGTCGATTAGGTACAGTAAAACAGGTATAATCTCTCGAATTCTCGGCCAAGGGTATTTGCCAGAACGCTCGCTTAAGATCAAGCGATGAAATAAATTCGGCTTTTGGCAAGCGACTCAAAATTCCATCAATATGAGGAAGTGGATAAGCATCTTTGATAGTGAAACTATTCACTTTCCGTGAATCTAGGCACAGACGGACTTTGGAACCTTTCCTAACTAAAACTACCGGACTGGACCAAGGACTATTCGGAGCTTCTTCAATTACCCCCATGCTTAACATTTCATCGATCTCTTGGTGTACAAGTTTTTCAATTGCTGGCGATATTGGAAAATAGCGTTGTTTCACCGGACGAACGTTGGACTCGAGTTCGATGACATGCTCAATCAGATTGGTTCTCCCCAAACCTTCTTTAGTATAGGACGGAAATAAGCTCTTAACTTTTTCTAGACGGACTGACTGTTCTTGTGACAAACAATGAGCGTTTGGCGGTTCTTCCTTGCCATCGTCGACATTTTCAAGCGACGCAATAACATTCGGCGCAATTCTGAATTTGGACCAGAAATCAACCCCTAAAATTAAATCTTGAGATAAACTCGGCACTATATAAAACAAAATATCTTCCGACAAAGCTTTAAATTTGACTTGAAGGTTTACCGTTCCAAAAACGATTTGTTGTTTACCGTCAGCTGTACGTATTGATGTTTTGTACTTCGCTACATTTGCATTTAAACATACTGTCTTGGTAAGCTTACCACCAATACAAGAAATAGCAGCACCACTATCTAACAAACCCAAATGTCGTTCATTTAATAGCACGACTTCTGCGTAAGGACGCAAATCAAAGTTTTTCCGGCTAATCGAACTGATAACGCTTAAAACATTTCTACGCGTGGTTTTAACCTTATTCCAAAATTTCCTTATTCTAATCGCTGATCGTTTATTTGAACATTTTGCTTCCCCTAACACATCATTCTTAAAAATTTCCGCTTTTCTTTCTTTATAAATTCTCATTCGCTCTTCAACTGGTATAATTTTTAATTCGCCATTTCGACTTTCTTCGACCGCTGGGTCACGTTGACGTATGAGTATTGTACATCTACTAGCATTTGGTCCTAGCGAGGAATCAGATTTGCTCCCTCGCTCGCTATCCCGTTTCCCGGATTACACTTAGCACAATTGGGCTTAAAAGTGTCAGCAAGGCCACAACCATAGCAAAATACTGTGCGAGGCTCTAAGCACTCGGTGAAACGATGACCTTCTTTGCGGCAATTCCAGTAGATGAGTTTGTTAGTCAAGCGACGCGTCAACTCATCTACTTCTATATCAACTACCCCAGCATTTTCTATGTCTGCATCTAAATTCACTTCGCTAACTTGTCGTCTAGTCGCCATTGGACGACCGAAATGCGAAACTGCAGCTGTATTGGTCTTCGAAATCTCGTTTAGCAGACATTCTCCTTTAAGACAAAGCATACGCAACTGAGCTGTTGAATGTATAGGAACATACAAGAGTTGTTGGCGTATCCTTGGTCTCAAACCTTTTTGCAAAATTTCGACAAGTTCTGACTCTTGAATTGGGTTTTGTAAGCTCTCCGAGATTTTCAAAATCGCATTCTTGTACTCGTCAAAAGTTTCGTTAACCCCTTGCTTACGTGCGCGCATGGCTTCTTTAATATCGGTGTCTGAGCGATGTTCTTGAAAATTGATACGCAAGGCCTGGCATAAACTTGGCCACGTTATCCTATCCACTGAGCGTCGGTAACGCCAATACCAATCTTTCGCATCATGTACAAACAGGCTCTGCACATGTTCACACAATAAGTTAAAATTTCCCCCAAGTGTATCTATGACTTGTGACTCAATTCGGTAAATGAAGTTTTCAACCGATAATTTGTTAGTACCGTCAAAGCGAATATCCCAGTTCGAAATTAGGCTAGCTATTCTGCCTGAGTGGCTCACTACAGAGGAACTACTTGCTCTCGGTTCTTGTATAAATGCATCTGCTCTGTGCAAAATATTATGCTCTTCGGCGTTTCTCAAAAACGATGGCTCTTCGCGAGGCCAATCAACTGTTGGTTGTTGTTGTACTGCAGCAGCACGCGAATCTTCTTGCTGTTGCACTTGAACTCTTTGCAAGCGATCTACAATAGTATTTAAGGAAGACTCTAGTCGTTGTTCGAAAATTTGAGAAATGTGCTGGTCTAAACTCTCAAGCATTGCTGCTTGTCGGGTGGAAAAAACTGAACTAATAACGTCATGAAGGCTACGATCATCAGCTACTCTGTTATTACCTTCGTCATTTTGGGTGGTGTTTGAAGTTTGTTGTTGTAAGGTACTTGGTGGTTGTTCGTGTTGTAATTGTGCGAGAGATTCTTGAGCGTGCGCTTGCGAAGTTGCAGCGGTGGTCACAGGTACTGAAAGACGGTTACGTTCGGGTGGATTGTTGCGAGGGACAGCACCTCTCGATCTGGTGTTCATGCCTCCTCGAGGAGTATTTGTACCACTGAATTCTCGAGCAGTACAAGTCGACCTACACTGTGGACAAGTGTTATTTTGTCTTAACCACGACACTAAGCAGGTGCGATGGAAACGGTGATTACACCTCGTTTTTAAAATGTCCTCACTCTCAGAAAAATTGTCTCTACAAATTACACACGAGGTTTGAGAACTACTCAAATTCTCATTACTATGTCTGAGAGACATAATTAAAACCAAAAATTTTAATCGCGAAAAAAAATTAAATCAAAAGCCAAAAACAAAATTGGTTGCGGAAAACAACCTCCGCGTAACAGGTTGTGAATTATTAACCAAATAACCAAATAAAATAGAAAACCACAAACGATATAATAAATCACTCAATCAAAATTGATAAATTCCAAAATCATAATACAAAATAAACCAAATCTCAACAAATCTCAAAAAAGAAACAAACCAAAATAGGATAACAAAGATATGGTCTTACTCGTTAGTAAGTAGGTAAATATGTATCGGCCCATGTGCATGTAAGGCGTGTAAGTATCTGAAATGCTTTAGCACTGGTTTTTAATAACCAAGTTTAGCTGAAATTATTTGGCAACAACTACATTGTTTAATTCCGAAAATAATAATACAAAACTGCATAGAAACAAAGCATTCGATTTTCAGCGTAAGCGAAAGTGATTGAAATCGTTTATTGGCCAGTAAAACTTGCATATAGCGTATTTTCAACTGTATTCCTAATAAACAATTCAAAAATATCGCAAACTGAATGAAAACGTTACATCTCGAAATTACGAAAGCAAGATATGTACTTGAGTATCGGTCAAATTGACTGACATATAGTCCAATCGAAATTGCAAATCCAGATACCCTCATATCCCGAATCTCATTCCGGTTCACAGCTACAATTGTGTGTCTGCAGATGTAATGGACAAATCTTGGAACTTGAATTAATCTGACCGCACTATCCGACTTAACAGAATAATCAGGCCTAACAGATTAATCAGGCCTAACAGATTAATCAGGCCCCACGTTGGGCGCCAGTTTCTCCCTTTTCCCTTCACTCCTCTTACTACGTCCTAGCAGTGTCTGTGTTTTTATATATCTATAATCTGTTATGGAATAAACACTTCAGACTATAGAAATGGTATCACTTTGGAACACGAAGATTTGGCCTGCAATGGAATCGATGGCTGACCGTGTGCATCTGGCTTTTGTCCCGAAGCTCAGTCTGGGGTGGGTTATATTATCAGCCATTAATTCGAAAATCTTCGATACCGGACCAGAATAAGAACGAGAGCAGAGAAAGAAAGAAAAAAAAATTATGCACACGATAAATAGGCAAAGGTTATATATATATATATACCAAGAATGTAGACGGAAAATGTTATTGTAGACTATGACGATGTCCGAACACCCTCAAACGCTTACACGAACCTCTCAGCGACATGTGCCAAAACATGCAGCGCAGTTACATTTGTTGTGCTGCTCTACACCCGCCCTACCATGACTTCCAATAGATGTTACCGAAAGTCCCACGTCTCCCCCCCCCCCCCTTACTAATTTTCAGACCATGTTGAAATTTTAAGTTAACAATTCATTTTTAATATATAGAATTCATAAAATATGTACGCATAGCAAAAGGTTTTAAGTGGTATAAATATAAAAGAAAGTGGTATAAATATAAACGTAAATGGTATGAGTGTAAAGGCAAGAATGCAAGAGCATGTTGCGTATGAAATGTCATTCGGTATATGTTGCGCGAGAACAAATCCAAATATGCGCGTGCAACTTGTATGAGTATGAGAGAATAACATAAAAGCGAACGATATACACAATAAAGGCAAACGAGTAAAGCAACTTACATGTGAATTCGGCAGCGCGATCAGATGAAGGCCTCCAGCTGAGTCGATGCGTATGTTGCTGAGCTGGAAAAATGTTATTTGCACATGTTCGCCTCTTTATACGTTTCTCTCAAATGTCACATTATACCATAGCACAAATTGAGTTACGAATAGAAAAATGTTAATCTAATGATAATTATGTACATATATGATCTTAAAACTAGGAAGGTAGTGCAATGTTACATTTAAATTTACATTTTTTGTTTTCTTTTTCTTTTCCTCTAGCGTACTTTGGATCATGAAGATTGAAATGAGTTTACGATAATTAAGATTAAGTTTAAGATGATTAAGATTAGAATTAAGTTTAACAGGTTTATGTTTAGTTTAACAGGTTTATGAAGTTGCTTTACTTTAACATTATAAGAATTACAGATGTCGGTAGGAACGAATTTACTGAGAGTATGGGTATGGCGGCATAATAAGGTTGTCTAATTAGATTTATTGAGGTTTAGGTCCGAGGCAAATTGATGGGCTTTATTTAAGCCGACGAAATTGGTCAAAAGTGATGAACGGTACGGGAGTTGATTAGCTTATTGATGCTTATTCCTTGCTTTTCTGCTAATCTACAGCGCGAAGTTCGCTATTTGATGAGAATGGCTTATTGGCGATTTTTCGGGGTGGTTCTCCTTCCCGGTGACAGCAACCATGCGGCCAGCACAAGCTGCACCGCAGAAGTAGGCACTAAGTACTCTGCAAATTTATTTGCATATAAAAATCTGACAAAAGGGTTAAACACTAAGGAATTCTTACCACGCAAAGTGCATGTAAAGTGAACTGTTGAATTTATCCGCTGGACAATGCTGAGTGCTGCGATGGGGATGTTCGAGCGCGAGCCACTTTAATTTTCCTCGCGGAGCGCCTAGCGTAACCACCTGGTCACTCTAAATATGCACAGTCCATGGCTCAATAATAGTTGAGCCATGGCACAGTCAATGAGCGTAAACTGAAGCGCTTGCTCTCCTTGTACCGCTCTTTCCCTTTTGTGGCTTCCCCCCGCTCTATGAAGCTCGCAAACAAAAATTTGAATTTTTTAGCTCAAATGCGCCTTCTATACACTTCATATTCTTTGCTTCTACACATAGTGCGTATATGCATCTGTACATATACCTATTATTTATGTTGTGCACACGAAGTACGATAACTACTCATATTTGTCATCGTACTCGTCGGGTACGATTGCCGAATGTGAAAACAAAAATTTACGAAGCAAAGTAAAGCAGATACCGCGAACTCATAGGCTTGAGTGTGCTAATAGCTCAAACGCAGCAATACTCAAATCGACATGGGTATGGTAAATACTCATACAAAATCAATGCGGTGGCGATCACACTGCAACCGCTTTTAAGGCGAGTATACTCAGAGTCATAAAAATAGGCACTCGTGCAGTTCTCTGGTACACATCAGGTGGGCTGTTTACTGCTGATCTTGTGCACAAGCGCAAAGAAAAAGAGGGGAAATATTTTAGGCGAATATAACTCAAAGAAAAGTGCGTGAATATGTGCACAAGTGGGCGCGCAGAATGTAGACAGAAAATGGGGATTAGCGGTTGATTTTTATGTGCACGGGAAATGTGCAAAATATAACTTGGCAGTTGCGGGATTTTTTTGATCCAGTTGAATATTGTATATATGAACAATATTCAACGGCAAAATAATTGGGTGGGTATATACATATGTATATGGGAAATTAAATTTTTTACAAATTTTTGCTATTTGTAAAATATATGTGTATATGGGTTAGTGTATGGGATTGTTTGTGTTAATTTTTAATAAGAATTTGTGGGCTTATCTTAAGGGGGCCCAGTGCCCGAGAATGTGGATTTCCTCTACGTGTTGTGTGTTGTCTGTCCGCTGCTTGTGCGCTGCTATGTTGTGCTGCTTGCTGTTGTTGCTGCCCTTTTCATCTGCTTTGCGTCTTGCTGTGTGTTTGCGGTGTTTTGTTTGTTGAGTGTGTTTGTTATTGTTACGTGTTTATATGTAACACTGTGTGTTTTTGTGCACAACACTGCACTGTCTTTGGTTTGTACGTTTTTCTTTATTTTTTGTCTTTAATTTTTGAAATTTGCGCACTGTTTTAATTATTGTTGATTCGTTTTCACTGTTTTGTAAACTGCTTGTTTGTTTTAATGTAACTATGCGTTTTTTGGTTTCTGTGATTTGTATACTGTCCACTGTTTGTCACTTCTTTTTTTTTTCTTCTGTTCACTGCACTTTTTTGTGCCACTTTGTATATTGTTTGAAATTTTTGTTTTAAAAATTGTTATTTTTTTAATTTTTTGTTGTTTGTGTTTCCGCGGCGCGAGTTCGCGGTTGGCTCGAAGGACCATGTTTACGTCGGCGGAGCGGTAGAAATAAATACACGGTTTTATCGAGTTTGTGGGTGATCTGTATTGGTCGGGTGTTGAATAAAGAGTGACAAAGAGTACATGAAACATTGAACGAGACAAACGGCCGAAGCCGGGGAGCAGAAAATAGGGGAAAACATGAATACAAAAGGAGAAGGAAAGGAAGGGATTAGAGGTGGGATCGACAGATCACTTAAGACAGCACTCATTTAGCCACATTGTGTTAATATTGTAGTTTAGTGTTTGCCATTTATGAAAATGGACCGATTTAGCATCGCTCAACGTGTAAACATAGTGAAAATTCAATACAAAAATTGTGAAAATTTGAGCACCACTTTTCGCGCACTAAGGAAGGATTTCGGACGTCACGGAAGGCCTGTTTTGTCAACAATTTCGGATTTATTTGCGAAATTCGAACGAACTGGTTCTGTACAAGATGTACAGAGGCCAATACGTAATCGCCCTGCTCGTTCGGCCGAAAATATTGCTGCTGTAGCTGCCAGGGACGAAGGACAGACCGTTACCGTCAATTCTGAACGTTATGGCCGTATGATAACCGAGTATTTCTGGCCAGCGATCGAAGATATGGATGTGGAGGAGATGTGGTTTCAACAGGACGGCGCTACATGCCACACAACAGGACCGAACATGACAGAATTGCGAACCAGGTTCGATGAACGCATAATTTCGCGTTTTGGTGATGCCAATTGGCCGTCAAGATCGTGAGATCTGAACCCTTTGGACTTTTTTCTTTGGGGCTACGCGAAAGACCAAGTCTATGCAGACAATCCGCAGTCTCTGGAGCATTTGAGGGACAACATACAAAGTTGTGCTTTGTACTGAGATACCATTTAAAACATGGAAACATAACAACATAAAAAATTGTGCTTTGCACTGAGATACCATTTCATCACATTAAAAAATCAGTACACAAATTACATTAAAAATTTACACAGGTGATATCTTCGTCTTCTAAGTAAGAGCGAATTATACAAATTTAAGTCAAATTTTCATGGCTTAATTTGTTCCTTTTTTTGTTCGAACGTCACTATTGAAAATATTCTTTCAGATTCTGCATTGGAATGTGGTAGTGCCAAAACATATTTGGCCAACTTTGACAAATTGGGAAACAATATTTTATCATTAAAATTCTTAGTTTGACTAATTTGACTCCAAAATTTTTGCACATCTAGTTTACATAAATCTTCTTTATCTTTGTCAGAAAAATTGAATTCAAAAGTTCTCCATTCCTGCACAATATCTGCAGGACTCAAACTCACTTTATTACTGCTATTTTTATCCTCCTTTTTCTCCAACGCAACTTCTGGGGTCAAAAAAGCCATTTCTTTAAATATTTCACTTTTTAAGGGTAACCTGTGCTGTATCTCCTCTAAAGCAGTTATATAAAATTGCAGACAATCCGTTCTGATTTTTGTTGCCATGGCTCTCGGAAGGGTACCTAGGAGTTCATCGCACTCTGGACCAAGATATATTTCCTCAATTGGCAATTAGTCGTTCGGGTACCTAGGAGTTCATCGCACTCTGGACCAAGATATATTTCCTCAATTGGCAATTGGTCGTTCGGCTGCTCTTGATAAAAAACAGATAGAAAATGTCTGTCCTGGACGACGGTTCAAGTGCGAATGGCGCCAACGGTCGAATCAGTGTTGCCAGATACCTAAAATGACTTTCTCCTAATTCTTAAAAAAATACTGCAATTTCCTCCCAAATCTCCCAATTTTTTTGTAATTTCCGTCATTTTAAAGGAATTAAACTTCTCATAAAAAATAAAAATATATGCATATCATTTTTTATAATGCAGCCTTTTTTAACAACGAAAACTTAACAAAAACAAAACATATAACAAATTAATTAAATAAAAAGTGCAATTTTTGGCGCGATTTCATTGTGACAGCAATAAGTGAAAACGAGATAGAACGAGCTTACGTTTTGTAAGCTTACAAATTGTTAACACAATAGAGTGCTTTGACTATTGAAATATGTAGTTGCAAAAATATATTTTGTTGCCAGTGTTCCCAATACATCATACTTCGTTATCCAAAAATCTCCCAAAAATCCACTAAGGATCCGAAAAGTCCTTTAACATAAAATATAAATCTCCTAAACTTTCTCCTAAACAATTTTTCCTCCTAAAAATTCTCCTAAAAGGCCGTGATTCTCCTAAATCTAGGAGGAAATCTCCTGAACTGGCAACACTGGGTCGAATGCTATCTTTCTAGTGGTGCCAAACTGTCGACAACAAGAAACCAAGCCATATTTTGTAATGTTGCCACATCTTAAAAATACAAAATTTTTTTTGTAACCCTGTAACCAGGGTTGTTTGAAAATTCCCTACATTTAGTGAATTTAAAAAAAATCGGTCCTTTTTCCCTACGCACACAATTTTCGCTAAAATTCCCTACATGTAGGGAATTTTCCCTATAGTTAACATCACTGCAAAATACGTGCAGTTCTTGGCGCCTTACAGTCTATGTAAAAAAGTCATCGAAAATTACCTAACAAGAATCGAGGTGTGCCAGGCTGCTCGTGGAGGTCATTTGAATGATGTCATATTCCATTACTAATGGCACAAACCAAATATTATTTTGATAATAAAGTTTCATCAAAATTCAAATTTTAATTGATTTTTTTCTTTATTTACTTTTTCGGCTCATGATGAAAAACCCTGTATTTTTTTACATTTGTTTTCATTTCATGATTTTGACAATCCCAACTCAAAGCTTCAATTTCGGTATGCCGCACTGAGCGAGAGCGTTGCGTCAGAAAACGCAACGCTCAACGCTCCAATTTAGGTTTCACAGACACGCACTTCGGCTATTCGAACATATTCGCGATGACTTCGGCACACTTCTCAATTCGAAGTCAGCTTTCATAATTTGCTTTATGTTGATGTGGTCCAGTGTTGCCAGATTAGGGGTTTTCCCCCCTAGATTTGGGGCTTATTTGTTTGGATTGGGGGGAAATTTTACGATAAATATTTTAGGGGGGAAATTGGGGGGGAATATTTTACAGACATTTTTAATTTAGGCTTTTTAAACTATTTGTGCTAGTACGTCTTTTTTTAATTTCATGTACCAAATAAAATGAGCAATTTTCTTGAAATATTAATTTTATGTGGGCATTATAATTTTAGGGGGAAATTTTAGTTTTTAGGGGGAAATTGACTTCATTTTAGGGGGATTGCTTGAAATCCATCTGGCAACACTGATGTGGTCAGTCGCACATCAACTGTGAGCTGTGATGCTGCTACTGCTGCTGTTATTCTCCAAAGTAAATCCTAAGTAGCGCCACTCTTTGACAACCAGACGTCGATTCTGTATGACAAGAACTGTCAAATTGTTGTTCACGTGTACGGTTTACATAAATTCCTTAAATGTAATTTAACATGATTTTACATAAGAAGCGCTGATATTTTATATTGCTGTCACCAGGGAAAAGAAAGTTAAACGAAATTCTCATAAATTAGTTGATTTTGAGCAAAATTTATGAACAAATTTTAAATTATTTTGTTGCCTCTTCAAAAACAACTCTGCCAGGGCATATATATTCACCACAAATAATTGTTGGCTGAAATTTAATTTAAAATTCTGCTTAGAACTGGAATTGGTAGCTGATGAAATAATTTAAACAATAATTTAAAATAAATGCGGCTGACATGAAAGTGATAATACAATTTAGATATCATACATGACTGCGAACGATGTGGCACTGAACCATTGGCAGGTAACGCTGCAATCACTGCGTTTTGGGCCAGTTTGCAAATTTTCCTTGATTTTGCGCAACTTTCCGTGACATTTTTTTTTATAAACAAATGACACACTGTGGTGAAAGTGGTACAATTATTATAAGACAGGGTTGAAATTTTTGCTATCGATGGTGAATATAGAAATGTATTTAAATGGGAAATATTTGTAATGGTTATGATTTCATTTAAACTATTTCAGTCAATGCAGTCGCTTTAAAGATACTGAATAATGAATACAAAAATGTTCTCCTGAACACATTCATCATGTTATGATTAAATCATCGTGTGGTGCGTTTGTGTTGCCAATAAAAATGAATAAAAACATATTTTTAATACTTATCATGATTTATAAAGATGCACAACATTACTATTACGTAAAAGTTTTGAGGTAATTTATCAAAAGAAACTTTGTTCTGGGCTTTTTAACTTGTACAAGAAGAAAATTACATTAATATTGATTCGGAAAGTTTATTGTTTTCATTATACAATTATTTGTACGCAGGCAAAATCGAAATTAGTATTCAAATGTTCTCTATTTTAGTGAATTATGATAACAACTATTGAATTTTTACAGTAATTGCCCAGTTATCGTAAGATATTTGATCTTTCAAACATTTCTTTAATACTTGATTGACAAAGCAATCAGAAAAATAGGCATAAAATTCGCTACCTAAACCAACAGAAAATGGCGTTGGGGTAACACTACCACATTCTGTACTTTGCAGCAATACTGCCACATTCTGTACCACTGACAGCTCGAAAAAAGAGTGGCGCTACTTAGGATATACTTTGTTATTCTCCTTGCCAGAGTCTATACTAGTCTTGAAACTCCAGTAAAATGAATTGGCAGCACTCATATCGAACTGTCACATCAAGACTTTTGGTTGTCACATCAGGACTGGGCCGACAACATGCTTCCCACCACGAAAGATACTGCGCAGATAACGTTGTCTGAGAAAGCTTTTGTCGTATGTTCTTGAAAAGTCAATAGAACATACAACTTTGTTTCCTAAAGTCCGAAAAATTGCATGGTGAAACTGATTTTATACGTTTTTTTTTGTTATAGCACAAAATTATTCAAGCACAAAAATAGATTTAAATCAAGAAAATTAAAGTATCAAAATGCTTTTTGATTAATATTCGCTTTAGTAGATTATTTGAAGAAATTTATTGTTTGCACAAGTACATAAAAATTGTGTTTATTTCAGAAATTTATTGCGAACAGAATTGCGTTTTGCGGTGTTGTCTTATTTGTAATCTTGCGCATTTTATGATCGCACTCATATTGCATCCGATGAATGTTCTTTGTAAGAAAAAGAGGTGTTCTCATGCCAAATATTATCTTTTACCTAAGAACTGAAAAAAAAACCATTTGTGATTCTGCACATGAAATACAGTTTATAGGTAAAAAACTCTTGAAATTGATTCAGTCATAGAATCAAACAATATGTGGACGTATCTGATGTTCAGGAAAAGGACTTTATGACATATAAAAATATTTACTTATATAATATCAGACTTCATTCTTACAAATTTGAGCTATTTTTAATTTACCCCGAGCAACGAGCAGGTTGACGACGAATAAACAAATAAGCAGATATTTACTCACCATGGGTTTTACTTATTGGCAGCACAAAATATGTATGAGAAACACCGTCGGAAGAATGCAAAAATGCTGCAGTATCAAAAGCCACGAACAAACTTTAATGATGCAAACCTTCTTGTATTTTCCTGTAGGTGTGCAAAATAACATGTAATATTCTTCCGAATAGATTTCAGCATGAAAGTTAAATCTGTGGTCCAACTTCCAATCGCGGAAATTTTCACAACAAAGAAACAGCTGATATAGGTTCACCACGATTTCTTCTTATTGGCCGTACAACAATTACATAGAAAGTGACGGCAGAATAATGCCAGAAAAGTATCAACAAAAGCAACTGCAAATATGATTTTATGATGGCAAACCATTTAAATATTCAGTTAGAATCAAAAACGCACATAAATCCTTGTTCCGGGGTAGTTTTTCATATAAAATAATATTGTTTGGCAAAGGCGGTGATGCTGGCAAATTCACGAACAATTAACAGCTGATTGTTTTTCACCTCGCATTTCAGCAGGATCATCAAAAGGAAATTTATATGAAAATTTGCTCGTATATAATGCACGACTGTAGCGACATAAACTAAAATGAACAATATTTGTTGATTGCAAATTGCTAATAAGCTGTGGAACTTCCTCAGTAGTAAAAACTTTCTTCCGGGTCATATATAAATGAAAAACCAATGTTCATTATTTTGCATTTTCAGAAGTCCGCGAGCTGCCACGTCTAAAAGAGAAATTTTTGTCGCGGAAATGTATCTACAAAAACAGCTGTGTACTTATTCACCACTTTTTCATAGAGGGAGCAAAATTAAATTTGTATGAAAAATTACCAAAGAATTTTGCAAAACCACAAGAAAACAACATAAATGCAAGAGGTCGCATCGCATGCGAATGAAATAGTTAACAATTTGAAATTGATTAATGCGCAGAAAATTGTATTTACTAATCCTTTTTAGTGGAAATCAGTTGTACGACAAATTCATTTCAGCGAGCAAATAGCGAACAGCTGCTTTGGCTGCTCTCTCACTTTTATTATCTAAATACGCAAAGATAACCATATTGTAACGATAAGACAGTTTGTCGCTGTGCAAAGCAACCCTGTCGCTACGCGCCGTGCTATAATTCAATCTGGCAACGACGGCCGCGACAATGAAGGCAACTTTTAGTCCAATCTGGCAACGATGGTCGCGATCATCATGGAAACCTTTAGTCCACTCCGGAATGTGCGGGAACGATCTGCGCGATGGCCGGACAGGTATAAAAGACAGCCGGGTGCGGCGCAGCGAGTCAGTCTGATTTTGACTAGTGAAGGTGCCACACGGAGTAATTGAGCGAATAATTAAGTGTAAAGACAGTAAAGTGTAAACCTGTGAAATAAAGTGATTGTTGGTTTATTTTATTGACTGCGGTTGAGGAACTAAGTGTGTTTTATTTTCAAATTACGCAATCCAGAGATACGTATTAGCCCACTAAAACTCATATTCGTAACATTTGGTGTCAGAAGTGGGATTGTGGAAAATTGAAGATAAACAAAACAATAAAAAAAAAAAAAAAAAAATAAATAAATAAAATTATAAAAGCACGGACATGGTTAAACTCGAGCTGCTGAAGGTGGACCAGCTGAAGAAGGAGCTGGCTGCCTGGAATTTGCCGACTGCTGGCGGGAAAGTGGAGTTGCAGCTGCGCTTGCAAGAGGCGTGTGAATCGCGAGGCATCGATTGGGCTGCACACGAGTTCGGAACGCAGGAACAAGAGGCGTCGGCCAAAGTGGAGGAATCGCCTGTGGGTGCTGCGTCAATGCAAAGTACAGCGGCTGCGCCACCACAAGCAATGGACATAAGCCAGCTAATAGTTGCAATGAGAGGCATGTTTCAGGAAACTTCTGCGGAAATTGAGAATGTCAGTCGTGAAAATCGTGAAATGTCGGCGCAGATGGTAGAGCGAATGGAAAACAAGCTTCAGAAAAATTCTGCGCGCTGGGAGCAGAAAGTGGAAGAAATCGCCAACCAGCTAAATGTGAAGGTGGAGCACCTGGGAACTCGAGTGGAACACTTGGATAAACGAGTCGACGATCTTGATGATTCCCTGAACAAACGAGTTGATAGTCTGGAGGACTCGATGAACAGAAAAATGGACGAGCGGCTTAGGGAGGTACAGCCGCGAGAATGGTTGCCGCCGGTTCCGGAAAGTGTTGCCACCCGAGCAGAAGTGCCTACTTATAATGGGACTACGCCGTTCGATACATTCAAGCTACAATTCGACCTGGCTGCTCTGGAAAATCAGTGGACCGATGTAAGGAAAGGTCGGAGATTGGCGCTGGCTCTAAAAGGTGCTGCGGCTGAGGTAATAAAATCAGTTCCAGAATGTTTAAGAAGTGAGTACGAGACCGTCATAAGGGCGTTGGCAGCGAAGTACAGCGACGAGCACAACAGAACGCTGTACTACTGTGAGCTGAAGAACCGCAGGCAAAGAGCCAACGAGGCGCTGCAGACATATGCAGCAGACATTGAGCGGCTCGCACAGTTGTGCTACCCAAAATTCGGCGCTGAGGATCTCGAGAGGATGAAAATCGAGGCGTTTATTGAAGGTCTTCATGATCCGGAAACACGTCGCAGTGCGTTGATGATGGGCAAGCCGACATTTAAGGAGACGGTGACCAGCGCGATGACATATGAGGCGACATGGATCGGGGCCACTCGGTATACACCTGCAAGGATACGCCAAATCCAGCCAGACAGCGACATTCCGATCCAGGTCATAAGCTCTGAGACACCGGGCAGGCCACGGGTGGTCTCCACTAAAGTTGTTTGCTGGGTATGTGGCAAGCAGGGTCACATATCACGAGACTGCCGCCAACGAAAGAGGCGTTCCCGTTCTCGATCGCAATCGCCTGAAGCGAGGAATGCTGACAATCGAGGCTCAGCCAACAAGCGCAGGGCTGAGGACGAGGAGCCGTTAAACTAAAAAGGGTCAGCCCAAAGGGGCGTGAGCTGATCCCCACAATCTGCTGCCCCACCGTCCTTGTCTCACAGCTGAAACGACAGCCCAGCAGCTTGACAATTGAAGGAAGGATAGATGGGAAGTTGTTCGTGTTGACACTGGATACTGGAGCGTCATATTCGATCATAAAAGGGAAGCTGCTGAAGAACTGGGAACCGCTGCATGGCATACAGCTGCGGACTGCGACTGGCGAGCGCGCGCCGGTAAGAGGGAAAGTTACAAAAATGATTACTATCGGCACCAGCAGCCTGGAACATGAGTTCATCGTCGCGGATATAATGGACGACGTGATTATCGGCGTGGATTTCATGATTAGGCACGGTTTTACGCTGGACCTGAAGGAAAATGTGCTGAGATATGCCAACGTAGAATTCCCGCTGCACACCGGCTATGAGCGAAGCGTGGCGGTAAGGAAGGTTGTATCGTGTCAACACAGGAGGATACCAGCGAACTCCGAGGCGATTGTGTGGGCAAAGGTGGACGAGGACGATGGGACGAGTCGGCTGTGGGTTGTAGAAGCACCGAATCAAGGACACGACAACATCATCATCGGACGTACATTAGTGGAACCTAAGAATGGCAGAATACCAGTCAGAATACTGAACCCCCTGAATGCACCCAGATATGTCGGGAAGGATGAGGTAATTGGCGAGTGTAGAGAAGCCGTAGCAGTGGTCAATTGCGAGAGTAGCCCACCCGGAGGAAATAAGAAGAGCGGTTTTAACATGGACGTCATACCGCAAGAGAATCAGTGGAACAGCGAATTGACGGCCAATCAGAAACAGAAGGCGAGGTCACTCCTGCAGCACTATGGGTCAATATTTGCGGCAGAAGCAGGCGGAAGAACAGCCATAGTGAAGCACAACATCGACACCGGAAGTGCAAAACCGATTCGCCAAGCACCAAGACGAGTTCCTCTGGCCAAGAGGGAAGAGGTCACAAATTTGATCGAAAACATGCGGAAAGAAAAGGTCATAGAGCCTTCTTCGGGCCCCTGGTGCTCGCCGGTCGTGCTAGTCAAGAAAAAGGATGGCAGTACCCGGTTTTGTGTGGACTATCGGAAGCTCAATGATGTGACCAAGAAGGACAGTTATCCACTACCGCGGATCGATGACACCCTGGACACGCTGTCAGGCACACAGTGGTTCTCCACGCTCGACTTACGCAGCGGCTATTGGCAGGTAGAGCTTGCAGACAAAGACAAGGAGAAAACGGCTTTCAGTGTTGGCGATGGTTTATGGCAGTTCACCGTCATGCCGTTTGGACTCTGCAACGCACCAGCAACATTCGAGCGGCTAATGGAACAGGTGCTAAAAGGGCTGCATTGGCGGACGTGTCTGGTGTACCTCGACGACATAATCGTGATGGGTAATAGCTTCGACGACCACCTGGGAAAGCTAAAGGAGGTATTCGAGCGGATACAAAAAGCCGGGCTTAAACTCAACCCAAAGAAGTGCTCGCTGTTCCAAAAAGAGGTCAAGTATCTGGGTCATACGGTTTCCGCCCGCGGAGTACATACGGACGAAGGCAAAATCACGGCGGTGAAGGAGTGGCCCCGGCCACGCAATCTACACGAACTCCGCAGTTTCCTGGGCCTGTGCACATACTACCGCCGATTTGTTCCGGGATTCGCGAACATAGCCAGCAGCTTGCACAAACTGACGAAAAAGAGCCAAGCTTTCGAGTGGAACGAAGAGCAGGAGCAGGCTTTTGCACGTCTGAAGGAAAAACTGTGCACTGCTCCAATTCTGGCCTTCCCCGTGCCTGGAGAGATGTTTGTGCTGGATACGGATGCGAGCGGGCATAGTATTGGCGGTGTGCTATCACAGATAATAGACGGCCAAGAACAAGTGATAGCATACTACAGTAGGATTCTGTCGAAACCGGAACGCAACTACTGTGTGACACGGAGAGAACTGCTGGCGGTATTGGACTGCGTAAAACACTTCCACAAATATCTGTATGGACAAAGGTTTCGCCTGCGCACAGATCATGCGGCATTGAGATGGCTCCTGAACTTTAAGGATCCTGAAGGCCAATTGGCGCGGTGGATCGAGCGACTGCAGAGCTACGACTACACGATAGAGCATCGGAAGGGCAGTAGCCATGGCAATGCCGATGCCTTGTCACGCCGTCCGTGCAAAGTCGAATGCAGGGCGTGCTCGCGAGCCGAAAGCAAAGAACAGATAGTGGACGTCCGGTTGGTGAGCGTTATGCCAGAGGAAGAGTGGTCTGCGGAGAGGCTACAAAAGGACCAGCGTGAGGATGCGGATCTTGCAAAAATCGTCGAAGGTAAGGAGCAAGGCGCACGTCCAGACTGGCAGGAGATGGCCGGTGAAAGCCCGATCGCCAAGGCTTACTGGGCACAGTGGAAAAGTCTGCGGCTGAAGGAAGGATGCCTGTACCGCGAATGGGAGAGCGCGGATGGACGGACCAGCAACTCCCTAATGGTAGTGCCGAAATGCAGAATCAACGAGGTCATCCAGGCATACCATAACGACTCCAGTGGAGGACACCTAGGCATCACCAAAACCGTCGCCAAAATAAAAAGACGATTCTACTGGGTAGGATGTCAGGAGTCTGTAGCCGAGTGGATTAAGAGCTGCGACCGATGTTCAGCAGCGAAAGGGCCAACAAGAAGATCTCGAGGCCGCATGCAGCAGTACAACGTGGGAGCGCCCTTCGAGCGGATTGCTATGGACGTCGCCGGCCCATTCCCAACTAGTACTCAAGGCAACAAATATGTGCTGGTGGTAATGGATTACTTCAGCAAATGGCCCGAAGTGTACCCAATTCCTAACCAGGAGGCCACTACGATCTCGGAAAAGCTGGTAAACAACTGGGTAGCCAGGTTCGGAGTTCCGTTGGAGTTGCACTCGGATCAAGGCCGGAATTTCGAGTCTGCGGTATTCAAGGAAGTGTGTGAGCTGCTGGGGATAAAGAAAACGCGTACCACCCCTTTGCACCCACAGTCCGACGGCATGGTGGAACGCTTTAACCGGACACTAGAGGAATACCTGCGGAAAGTGGTAGGCAGGAATCAAAAGGATTGGGACACGCATATCCCCTTGTTCCTAATGGCGTATAGGTCAGCCCCGCACGACACGACATCACTCACTCCAGCCCGAGCAGTATTCGGCACAGAATTACGGTTACCCGCTGACTTGAAGTTCGGGGTAGTCAGCACGACGGGAGGCGCTAAGACGGACTACGTGGCCAATAAGCGGGCGGAACTGGAGGAGATTCACCAGTTTATAAGGAGCCGCACCAAACTGGTCAGCGATAAGGCGAAAGCCAGATATGATCTACGGGCCAACTCAGCAGGGTTCCAAGAAGGCGATCTGGTAATGCTCTACAACCCGCAGCGGAGGAAAGGTTTGTCTCCGAAACTTCAAGCGTCATGGGAAGGACCTTACGAAGTCGTGACTAGGATAAACGACGTGGTATACAGGATTCAACGTTGCAGCAATAAAGGCGCTAAGCTGAAGGTAGTCCATTTGCAGCGCCTGGCGCCTTATCACAGCGGAACCTCGGCACTTGTTCGGGGCGAACAAGTCTAAGTGGTGGGCAGTGTAACGATAAGACAGTTTGTCGCTGTGCAAAGCAACCCTGTCGCTACGCGCCGTGCTATAATTCAATCTGGCAACGACGGCCGCGACAATGAAGGCAACTTTTAGTCCAATCTGGCAACGATGGTCGCGATCATCATGGAAACCTTTAGTCCACTCCGGAATGTGCGGGAACGATCTGCGCGATGGCCGGACAGGTATAAAAGACAGCCGGGTGCGGCGCAGCGAGTCAGTCTGATTTTGACTAGTGAAGGTGCCACACGGAGTAATTGAGCGAATAATTAAGTGTAAAGACAGTAAAGTGTAAACCTGTGAAATAAAGTGATTGTTGGTTTATTTTATTGACTGCGGTTGAGGAACTAAGTGTGTTTTATTTTCAAATTACGCAATCCAGAGATACGTATTAGCCCACTAAAACTCATATTCGTAACAATATGTTCAAAATTGTTTGACAGATTGGCCGTTTGAGCAAAGTTTCAAGACTAGTATAGACTCTGCTCCATAGACTAATAAGACATTATACTCGCTCATTTTGCCAAAAACAGCTGAAATTTCCTATACGTGTGATTATCTAGATAACCAAGATAAAAACTCTTTGAGAGCAAAGAAATCAGCTGTTTGCAATTTGGTTGCCGCGGAAAAAATTGAAAGCGTTTAGTTTTTGATGAAAAGGCTTGCCGGAATAAATGTTTTTCACTCCGAACATCTCACATAGTACATATGTGTGGTTTGCGTGCATTACAATGTCTTAGACTGCGTCGATTGTCTGTTATTTTACGTAAAACTTTCGCCTTCTGCCGTACAAATTTCCTTTTTATTTTGCATTCAATTCATGGTGAATTGGTGCTCAGCTGGTTTTTCTATTTATCTATTGTCCGGAGCAGCTCGCGGACTTATTTTGCTGCCGGAAAATGATAATTAGTTTTCCAATAAAACAGCAATCGGAAACATCTTACTGTATATTAATCAATAAATTATTCATATCTAAGAAAAACGCGATCATAAAATTGCTTATAGCTCATTCAATTTTGCTATAATTTTGCATTGCTTATTGGCTATTTTTCATACAAGTTTCAATTTAGCAATGCGTTTGCAATTCGTGGTGAAACCCAATCAGCTGTTTTCTGCTTGAAAATTTTTCGGGGATGGATGTTTGTGCACAAAATTATGATTTACAGTAAAATCGCTGCCGGAACAAGAATATGTGTTCATTCTGTAATCTAAATGTGATGTAAAAAAGTTTGCCAGTAATCAAAATTGTTTTGGTTCGTTCATATTGTTATATTTTTGCATTATTCTGCCTCCCTTTTGCATAGAAATTTTGTGCTGCCAATTGGTAAAAGTTGTGGTGAAAAAATATCAGCTGTTGGATTTGATATTTCATCGTCAACCTGATGCCGCCCGGGGTAATTTCGAAAAACAAAAAATTGAGAAGTATTGTGCTAAGTTTTGATATATTGTAATTTTTTGTTTTGCAAATGTGTACAATCCAAACGGCCAATATTTTAAGATTCCTCTTATTGCAAGTAACTAATGCACATCACAATATGCTTTATTAATTTACAATAAAAATTTATTACACGTAATAGATACTTATATCTATATAAATATCTTTGCATTTTCCCCACCACCATAGAGGTATGCAAAATAGGCGCGTTACCGAATTTTTTTTTGGGTGCTCTGGGTACTTTCCCTCTTCCTGGACATGGACCTCCACTCATGCTTCCACTACAATCGCACGACGGTTTCACTTTTACTCACGGATAGTTGTCTTTTTTTTATAATTGCGCTTTCTTTACCACAATATTTTCACTTGCACACATATATTTGATTTGGTAACATTTCGGGAACAGCAAACTCAAACGCGTTACTTCAAATTGAATTGATGTGTAAAAATTCGTAAAGAAATTGACATTTTTAATGCAGGGGTCAAGATGCTTGCACATATCTGACCCATAAAAACACAGAAAAAAAGAGGACAAACACGCGACAAAACCCTTCATGTGACACCACCACAATGCAGAGGTCAAGATGCTTGCACACATCTGACCCATATAAACACCGACAAAAACACGACAAACACGCGACCAAACACTTTATTGGTAACACAATCAATACTTACCGATTCGAATCCAGCTCTTTGGACGGATAGTTGTAGTAGCTGGCACACGGAGGGCATCCTAATGCACATCGTCTTTCTCTGGGCATTTCCTATAAAGAAAAACTAAAGCTTAGCTATATTTTACCTTTAAAACATAATGAATGTACTTACGCTTGCAAAAATCACTTCTTTAAGTTTATATATCAGTCAAATTTCTTTATTATTTTAGTTTTTAATTCTCGGTGTCCTCTGCCTAGTCTGCTGCACAATAAACAAACGATAAGAATTCAAATTATGTTCACCATGAAGTATGGTAAGAAGTTTATTTGGCAGCACCAGTAAAGCAATGTCGTATGTAGAAATGACTTCTATGATACATACTACATTCATTTTTTCGGGTACCCATGGGTACTAATGTACACACCACGAAATGTATCTAAATGGCTCGGGTATTTATGTGACAGCGGGTATTTATTTGACAGCAAGAAATGAGTCTGTATAAGTGAGAGCAACCCGAAGTGTAAAGTCTTTATTGTCTATGTCTGCTCCAGCGATTAAGCGATGTGAAACTGGGAGAGTAAGCCGATTTTTGTGCGTTTTTTGCAATTCACGTACACAGTCTGTGTGTGCTGGCAGTGATCAGCACTTCACTGTTTCCGCTCTTATCCCGATATTAGGGATTATTGTGCAAACGAAAATTACGCCAGTTTCCTTTCAATTATTTGCTTTTTTCTGCATCAAATACACAACATATCAACTTTTTGGTTTCATTACGTAGATATTATTGAAAAATATACCAAAGAACACAAAGCTTAATGCGTTGAATACGACAGGGTCAATTGCCGCCCTTTTTATTTCGCAGTTCTTCATTTAGCGAATCTCTAACGATCAGATCAGAACAGGTATGCTTTTGGTGATAAATGCTCTAGTTCGAATGCAGCACTGTTTTTTTTATGCAGCTTATAAAACCTTAATTTAATTCAATAAAACGAATACCAAACGGTTCTTTTGACACTTTTGGGCAATAATATATTTTTATAGTTAGTTCTATACAAACGTCTTACGAAATTGCACCAAAAAAAATACAAATAAAAAGTAATATTTCTTTGGTCACAAAAAATTACTCACACCAGCAACACTGGAAATTGAAATGAACTAGAACAGCAACCCCGTTTTAGAAATTTATATGGAGGAAAAAGTACGTTCCTGATCAAGCTTGGGGCCTACTAGTAGGCCCCAAGCTTGATCAGGAACGTACTTTTTCCTCCATATAAATTTCTAAAACGGGGTTGCTGTTCTAGTTCATTTCAATTTCCAGTGTTGCTGGTGTGAGTCATTTTTTGTGACCACAGAAATATTTATTTTTATTTGTAGTTTTTTTGGTGCAATTTCGTAATACGTTTGTATAGAACTAACTATAAAAATATATTATTGCCCAAAAGTGTCAAAAGAACCGTTTGATATTCTTTTTATTGAATTAAATTAAGGTTTTATAAGCTGCATAAAAAAAATAGTCCTGCGTTCGAACTAGAGCATTTATCACCAAAAGCATACCTGTTCTGATCTGATCGTTAGAGATTCGCTAAATGAAGAACTGCGAAATAAAAAGGGCGGCAATTGACCCTGTCGTATTCAACGCATTAAGCTTTGTGTTCTTTGGTATATTTTTCAATAATATCTACGTAATGAAACCAAAAAGTTGATATGTTGTGTATTTGATGCAGAAAAAAGCAAATAATTGAAAGGAAACTGGCGTGATTTCCGTTTGCACAATAATCCCTAATATCGGGATAAGAGCGGAAACAGTGAAGAGCTGATCACTGCCAGCACACACAGACTGTGTACGTGAATTGCAAAAAACGCACAAAAATCGGCTTACTCTCCCAGTTTCACATGGCTTAATCGCTGCCCCAACAGAGAATGAAGGTGATCTTCGAAAATTGAAGTTTGCCGAAGCCAGCGATAAAACTTCGTATAGCCGAAGTACGTGTGGGACCCAGTGATGGAATTCTTGATACTATTGTAATTAATCGCTGGTTGCGACTGCTGCTGTGATTCGCCTTGTTACCAGCGCAGCAGGTCCCATACGCACTTCGGCTATTCGAAAATATTCGCATAATTGTGTGCGCTGACTTCACATGCAATGAAATAATCAACCACCAAAAAGCCAACAAAAGTAAAAACACAATTTCCCTTGTTCGCGCTCATTTTTTGTGTGTATACTTATTTTCGTTGACGATCGCTTTCGCTTCAACAAATTTGCTGAGAACAGCTCGTTATCAATCTAATCGTTGCGCTGTCTGGTTGCGTTTTGAAATGAATCCAAATGAAATTTGTTTGAATTGAAACATTTAAACGAATTCTGACGTGGTTGAATTCCAAAAAATTTGTTTAAATTGAAAAATTTTGTTAACGACCATCAAGTTTTTATCATGAATGTAATTTGTATAATTTGTTGAAGCCTTGTAATTTACAAGGAAACGAAATGTTTATATTTTTAAAAAATTACAACTATTTTAATAGTAGTTTAAAAGCAAAAGCTCCAAGCGACAAATTTTTTATTAATTTCAAAAATCTTTTACAACACATTTCAAGGGTTTTTAAGGAAACCCCTCATTCCTCCAATATAAAAAAGCTTTTGTACAAGTTGTGTGTTGCAAATGTAACAGAAGTAGATGAATACAAAATGTGGTTTTCAGAACCGACTACTTGTAGGGAACATAAGCAATTTATATTAGATCACTTTTTAATAATTTTGCTTGGCCAAATTGCATTTGGCTAAAAGAGCACATTGCAAGTAAAAGGACAAATAAGAATAAAATAAAAATACTAAAGAACACATAAAAATACTAAATGATATAAACTTTAAGAAAATAAAAAGAATAAATAATGAAGAAATAGTTATAAATACCAACTAAATAACAATAAATAACAATAATTAATAATAATAATAAATACCAATAATTAAATTCATGTTTTGTTTTTGTTTTGTTAATTTAATTAACAAAAAATTTCAATTTGTAAGCTATTCTCAATAGCATTTACACTTTTGACAATTTATCAAGGAAAGAGCTCTTACTTTTAGAAATAGAATGCCAGTTCTTGACAAATAGTAAAAACTTGACAAATAGTCAATATGGTGAATTTATTAAGAATTGGGCTGTTAATACATGAATTTGAAAAATTTATCGGTATGAATTTTATTAGGCCAGAAGGCAACGTAGCCTACATGAATGCCAACATTGCACAGCAGAAATTCATGGTTTTGTTTTTGTATCAATAAGAACGCACACTCTACTGTACGCCTTTGCGAATTCACATGGTTCATTATTCATAGCAGAACCGAAAGCCATGGAAATTCAATTTGCTTTTCATCTTGTGCAGTTGCTCGTATTGTTTTCAATCGCCTCAGCGCATACACAAGCAACACGCACGTTTATTTTCACACGGACACACACCCTTGCATATTCGAATTTGCAAACGGTACGCCGCGGCGCGCCGTCTCGTGACAATCAGCACAGCACAGCTCGCAATTGATTTTCCTTGTCGAACACCCCAACCAGCGATTAAGCGATGTGAAACTGGGAGAGCCGGTAGAAATACATGCACAGAATTTCACTAATATTATTGCAAAATTGCAACCTTGGGGCCTACTAGTAGGCCCCAAGCTTGATTAGGAACGTACTTTTTCCTCCATATAAATTTTTAAAACGGGGTTGCTGTTCTAGTTCATTTCAATTTCCAGTGTTGCTGGTGTGAGTCATTTTTTGTGACCAAAGAAATATTTCTTTTTATTTGTATTTTTTTGGGTGCAATTTCGTAATACGTTTGTATAGAACTAACTATAAAAATATATTATTGCCCAAAAGTGTCAAAAGAACCGTTTGGTATTCGTTTTATTGAATTAAATTAAGGTTTTATAAGCTGCATAAAAAAAAACAGTCCTGCGTTCGAACTAGAGCATTTATCACCAAAAGCATACCTGTTCTGATCTGATCGTTAGAGATTCGCTAAATGAAGAACTGCGAAATAAAAAGGGCGGCAATTGACCCTGTCGTATTCAACGCATTAAGCTTTGTGTTCTTTGGTATATTTTCCAATAATATCTACGTAATGAAACCAAAAAGTTGATATGTTGTGTATTTGATGCAGAAAAAAGTAAATAATTGAAAGGAAACTGGCGGAATTTTAGTTTGCACAATAATCCCTAATATCGGGATAAGAGCGGAGACAGTGAAGAGCTGATCACTGCCAGCACACACAGACTGTGTACGTGAATTGCAAAAAACGCACAAAAATCGGCTTACTCTCCCAGTTTCACATGGCTTAATCGCTGCCCCAACAGAGAATGAAGGTGATCTTCGAAAATTGAAGTTTGCCGAAGCCAGCGATAAAACTTCGTATAGCCGAAGTACGTGTGGGACCCAGTGATGGAATTCTTGATACTATTGTACTTTTTTGATACAATCACAGTTTAAAAAGTACGTTGGTACACAGGCGTCGCTTTTGGTACACACTGGTCGAGTAACGAAAAGAAACATTTTTATTGCCTTTTAGCACTAAAAACAACAATTTTTGCAAATTGTTTGGCAACCTTAAAAGGAAAATTGGTGACATAGCTTAACATTTCTAAATAGTTATGAATATTTTTTGTCATATGACCATCTTCAATGCAATCAGAAGACGCACGCAGAATTCACACATTTCTTCCAAGAATGGCATATTTGTTTCACCATTTAGCAAGTAATTTTTTTAAAAAAGAAGTAATTGATGTTAAAGATATGTACGACATAAATTTCAATATCAATTACCTGTTGGTGATGTGCATTGTGGAGTTTGAGTAGATTTGTTAATTGGCTTAGGGGTTATATCTGATGAAGATGTTTCAAAATTGTTGAGTTTTTACATAAAGATTCTTTATTCTTTGAGAAACAGAGTTAACTTTAATAATAAAATATTAAACTTTCAGCCAAAGTTTTCACCCGAGCATGTCTTGCCGGGTAAAACAAATACTGTTGTACCAATTGTTTTCAAGCTTTTTCCCAAAGAGATTAAATATCTCGAAGAAATTAACGATGAGTATAGGTCACTATCAGAATATGAAGAACTAAAGTCTTTTAAAACGTTGGAATTACTGAATTTTGGGAAAAAGTTTCTTGCCTAAAAAATTAATCAAACGAGCCTCTTTTCAAAAACATTTTAAGAGTTGTTAAAGGTATTTTCTCTATTCCCCACTCTTCAGCCAGTGAAGAGCGCGTATTCCCTATACAAAATTTAATCAAAAGCAAACCGAAACCGTTTACAATTAAGTACTGATTCGTCCTTAATACAAACGAAAGATTTCTTAAAAGCCAGCCTATGCAAATGTACTTATATATATGTCTCTTGCTTAAATTAGAAGTGAATTTCATGTGTTGTTAAACACACATTTTAGTTTCGAATACAACTTTTAAACTGTTTATTAATAAAAATTTTTATTAAATTGGCCTTTCACTTAGATCGGAGCTTGGAAAAAAATTGATACAATTTGCTTGAATATGGTACACTCCTATGCTGATGTTTGATACGATACTCTTGGGCCCAAATTCCATCACTGGTGGGACCTGCTGTGCTAGATTTCCATGACCGAAAAATTTTGTACTGCGTGACACCTCTATGTATTTATTTGCTTAGTTGTAGTGGGTAGTAAAAAGAATGAGTATTAATGCGGTGGTATCCAAATTTGCGCGACGCGAATTGTGCAATATGCACACGAATACCGACGAATACCAAGTGATCGTGTAAGCAATACCACTAAGCAAATAAGCACATAGAGGTGTCAACTCGCACAAATTTGTGTACCAGCCAAGGCGAATTCATACAGGTGATAGCGTAAGTGCAGCAACAAAATTTCAATGTATTTTGTTTTTGTTTTCTGGGTTTAGATTGTAAAAATCAGCCAATCAGAACAAAGCTTTCTTTTTTCATTTTTAAACTGTCACAGTTTTACACAGGCATTTTTACAATCTAGACCTTTTCCACCACAAAAAAATCAAATCAGCTGATTCAACGAGGTCACCTATATTAATTCGCCTTGGTATCAGCGCAGTAGGTTCCATACTGTGAAACCTAAATTGGAGCGTTAGCGGCAAGCAACTGTCAAAATTGCTTCATGCCCATACAAATCGTATGGGGCAAACCGCAATTGAAACGCTCTGACGCTGAGCTATTCGAATTTCCAATTTTGACAAGGCGTTAGCGGTTGAAGTTGGCTGTGACTAACAAAAACGCCTGTAATTTATATTTGATTTGATTTAAATTGTGAGGAATTTATTCAAATAAGAGCTACGTTTTGCAAAATAATAATAATTTGTTGTTTTTTGGCAACTAAACAGATACAGGATTTTTCATTTCGAACCGAAAACTTTGACAGCCCTGCGTTCGACAACCGCAGCTGTCATCTGTCGTTGCATTGTGTTTACGTCGGCGGAGTGGTAGAAATAAATACACGGTTTTATCGGGTTTGTGGGTGATCTTTATTGGTCGGGTGTCGAATAAAGAGTGACAAAGAGTACATGAAACATTGAACGAGACAAACGGCCGAAGCCGGGGAGCAGAAAATAGGGGGAAACATGAATACAAAAGGAGAAGGAAAGGAAGGGATTAGAGGTGGGATCGACAGATCATTTAAGACAGCACACATTTAGCCATCGCGGCCGCCATTGCATATTGCAATTAACTTATGCCGCGGGCCAGACGGGCGTGGACTCCTGGATGCAGCTTTTATGGGTGCGGGGGTCCATCCATCGACGCCTCGTCCTCGAGGAAGTGCTGCTGCAGCGGTTGGGGCGGGGTCACCGATCTGCAAATATTAAAAGGTGTCAGTTATTTGGACATAACAATATTGAAGCTGACTTAAGCAGCCAGGGAATATGGAGATATATAAATTGGCTGCATTGCCATTTCAGTTCTTTAGAGGGAATGAGAATTTCGAGCGAGAGTTATAAGGGGGTTCGAGGGGTTGTTTATAAACAAGGTCAACTCCGCTCGGGATAAGTATGTGCTCGTAGGGATCGAACGAAGCAGGAGACCCGACCGAGAATGTCGGTGCTCGTCGAGAGGGTTATGAGGGATTATTTTGCGCGTTATAATCGTATGTTCGTAGGGCTCGAGAGAAGCAAGGGAACTGATCCAGGATGTCGGTTTGCTCTTCGAGAGGGTGGGGGCAGTCAACCGCTCTTTGGTCCGGAATTGGACTGTTTGAGCAGGACCGTTTGGCTCAGCATCGAAGAATTGCTGGAGCCGTTCCACCCAAGAGGGAGATCTTATAGATCTTGGAGTTTATACCCGATCAGTCCGACGTCTGCGGGATTTGCAGCGCTTGGAGCACGTCGCACTGGAGTGGCAACTGTCCTCTTTTCGGACCCGGGATGGAGGAGGTGTAATAAGGAATTGCGAGGGATTGCAATTTCCGTCAGTTGTTGGGAGTGTGGAACGAGTGGTGTGAAGCCAACGCTCTTGCCGAACCCTTTTTCTCAGTCTCATTAGAGGCGAAAGCCATGCTGTGGGGTCGAAACATTTGGCAACGAAGGGGGAGATTTGCCGGGTTGAGAAAGAGTTTGAAGGAGTGGTGGGTTCGAAGTGAATTTCCATTATTTCCTGGGGTGGAAACCCTACGGGATTGAGGGCGGCAATCACTGGCAAAAGAACTTTCTTTAGGGCGGGAAGGTTATTTTGAAGGGCGGGACCAGAAAGGGGGTACTGGACCGCGTAATACCCAACCGAATATTGTATGCTGAGCAAGTAAGCTGCCACATACATTCCGGTGGATACCTTCGAGCATGATCTGCGGGATGAGATCACTGCCAATCACTATATCGATCTGCGCTGTTTTGAAGGGATTTGGATCAGCAAGATCTAGCATGGCGAAATCTTTTATATTAGGGGGGTTTATATGAGCAGGTGGGAGCGATTTCGTAAGCTCTTGGAGCACGATTGCTTGCACGGGGAGTTTCGTGCTGGTTTGAGGGACTGCCAATGTCAAGAAGCATGTATGATTGGCATTTTGCACAATCTGACCGCCCATGCCCGAGATTTGGAAGGGAGATTTCTCGATTGGCAATTTGAGCCGTTTCTGGACCTTCGAAGAAATGAAGGTACGCTGAGAGGCTTGGTCGATCAACGCTCGAACTTTGAACAACTTTCCTGCGTGCTCAATAGACACCAGTGCCGTAGGCAGAAGGGATTGGGTGCCATTATTGGAGTGTAAGGCTTGTACTTGGGGCGTACTTTGCCTGGAAGATGTGCGGGGTTGCGCATCCGAAAGGGGGGAATGAGTTGCGGTGTTGTTGTGCGTTCGCTTTGGAGCTGTTGCGACCTGTGGTCGGGTCGAATGTGACCGGTTGGGAGATTGATAGGGTTGCGCATTGCCTGTGGGGAAATGAAGCAGGGAATGGTGCTTCATTTGGCAATTGTACAATTCTCAACACGGTGAGATGTCGCAAGACCATTTACGCAGAGATTGTGCTTCTTAACGGATTTTAATTGAATTGGAAGTCGAGGGTTGTGATTTCGGCTTAGAAGGGCGAATATTTTGCAGCCGTTCAACTACCTCGTATCTGCCGGTCAGGAACTCATCCATTTGCGACCAGGGTGGCAGATCCTTCCGGGATGTCAAATGATTGCTCCCAAAGAGCAAGTGTCTCTTGGGGCAATTTTGTAGAGCATATATAAACTAGCATCATCATCATCAACATAGCGATTACAGCTCGGGGTGAGCCAATGCTTCCTTTACAATCGCACTCCATACGTCACGGTTACTTGCTTCGTTTCTTCTAACATTCATATTGCGCAAGTCTTCTTCAACATCGTCTGTCCATCTTCTTGGTGGTCTTCCGCGCTTTCTGGTGCCCAAAATTCGAGAGTTATAGGTCATCTTCGTGATTCTGCAGTCGTCCATTCTGAGTAAATGTCCAAACCAACGTAGGCGCTGTGCTTTAACAAAGCGCACGATATTTTGACCTTTTATCAGTTGCTCAATTTCGTTGTTATATCTTATTCTATAAGAACCATCCGCTTCTCTGACTGGACCAAATATTCTCCTCAGAATCTTGCGCTCGAAGCACAAGAGGTGATTCTTCACGTTTGATGTCAGCACCCATGCTTCGCATCCATATGTTGCTATTGGCCTTATGAGAGTCTTATAGATTTGCAGTTTACACGTCCATGACAACAATTTATTTTTCAGAAGTTTAAGATGAGCAAAATAACTTTTGTTAGCAACATGCACTCTATCTGTCATTTGACAGGAAAAAATAGTGCATTTCTTGTTATTTTTACGCTTTTTGTCGCAATTACTTACAGCTGCGGTCAAAATAATAGTAGTACGCATACCATGAAAAGAAAATTAAGAAAAAATAATCTGTTTTTCTTTACAAATATTTACTTTGTATTTTTTTTAACAAGTTATATGTGTTAACAATACAATCATAAAATAAATCTTAAGAATTAAACTCAGTTTGATTCGATTTAAATTAAATGCGCCAAAAGCTCCAAAATATGGACGGTCAAAAAATAGTAGTACGCTTTTCTTTCATAAAAATGAAAAAAAAATTGTGTTACATTTTAAAGATTTAGTGGTTAAATAGTAATAACGTAATTTTTCTTCATATTAATATTTAGTTGCGTGACTGTTGTTCGCTATTACTGCAGCACAGAGCCGATGCATTGAATTCACCTAATTTTCATATCTTTCTCTAGGTATTATATATTCCTGCTTCTCAAAGTTGATTATTATTAGTTCGATTATAGGGAGCAACTGCTCTCTTCACTCTACAATTTTTAATTGTATTGAAGTCTGGTGATTGTGCGAACCATTCCATAACCCTAATACTGCTCTTGCGAAGCCCCTTTCGTGCGGCCTTGCTTGTATGCTTTAGGTTATAATCCTGTTGAAAGACCCAAAGCAGTGGTGTTTTTTCACGGACATACGGTAGCACGATTTCCTGCAAGATTCGTACATATACACATCGATCCATCGTTTTCTTGATCAAATAAATAGCGCCACCTCCATAAAACGTAAAAAATGCTCAATAAATCCGAGTAAATCTAACCCAAAAATCATATTTTAACATTAGCTATAAACGCATGCAATTATAACAATGCTTTTTTTCTTGTGTTCTGCCTATATAAAAGTATCTTACGGTTAAACCAAAAAAAAAAGGCGAAGCAGCAAATTCAACATGTCGCACTATATTTAGTAGCAGCACTACTATTATTTTGACCGCAACTGTATATCACTAAGCAAATAAACACATAGAGGTGTCACGCAGTACAACAATTTTCGGTCACGCAAATCTAGCACAGTAGGTCCCACACGTACTTCGGCTATACGAAGTTTTGTCGCTGGCTTCGGCAAACTTCAATTTTCGAAGATCACCTTCATTCTCTGTTGGGGTGTTCGACAAGAAACATCAATTGCGAGCTGTGCTGTGCTGATTGTCACGAGACGGCGCGCCGCGGCGTACCGTTTGCAAATTCGAATATGCAAGGGTGTGTGTCCGTGTGAAAATAAACGTGCGTGTTGCTTGTGTACGCGCTGAGGCGATTGAAAACAATACGAGCAACTGCACAAGATGAAAAGCAAATTGAATTTCCATGGCTTTCGGTTCTGCTATGAATAATAAACCATGTGAATTCGCAAAGGCGTACAGTAGAGTGTGCGTTCTTATTGATACAAAAACAAAACCATGAATTTCTGCTGTGCAATGTTGGCATTCATGTAGGCTACGTTGCCTTCTGGCCTAATAAAATTCATACCGATAAATTTTTCAAATTCATGTATTAACAGCCCAATTCTTAATAAATTCACCATATTGACTATTTGTCAAGTTTTTACTATTTGTCAAGAATTGGCATTCTATTTCTAAAAGTAAGAGCTCTTTCCTTGATAAATTGTCAAAAGTGTAAATGCTATTGAGAATAGCTTACAAATTGAAATTTTTTGTTAATTAAATTAACAAAACAAAAACAAAACATGAATTTAATTATTGGTATTTATTATTATTATTAATTATTGTTATTTATTGTTATTTAGTTGGTATTTATAACTATTTCTTCATTATTTATTCTTTTTATTTTCTTAAAGTTTATATCATTTAGTATTTTTATGTGTTCTTTAGTATTTTTATTTTATTCTTATTTTTCGTTTTACTTGCAATGTGCTCTTTTAGCCAAATGCAATTTGGCCAAGCAAAATTATTAAAAAGTGATCTAATATAAATTGCTTATGTTCCCTACAAGTAGACGGTTCTGAAAACCACATTTTGTATTCATCTACTTCTGTTACATTTGCAACACACAACTTGTACAAAAGCTTTTTTATATTGGAGGAATGAGGGGTTTCCTTAAAAACCTTTGAAATGTGTTGTAAAAGATTTTTGAAATTAATAAAAAATTAGTCGCTTGGAGCTTTTGCTTTTAAACTACTATTAAAATAGTTGTAATTTTTTAAAAATATAAACATTTCGTTTCCTTGTAAATTACAAGGCTTCAACAAATTATACAAATTACATTCATGATAAAAACTTGATGGTCGTTAACAAAATTTTTCAATTTAAACAAATTTTTTGGGATTCAACCACGTCAGAATTCGTTTAAATGTTTCAATTCAAACAAATTTCATTTGGATTCATTTCAAAACGCAACCAGACAGCGCAACGATTAGATTGATAACGAGCTGTTCTCAGCAAATTTGTTGAAGCGAAAGCGATCGTCAACGAAAATTAGTATACACACAAAAAATGAGCGCGAACAAGGGAAATTGTGTTTTTGCTTTTGTTGGCTTTTTGGTGGTTGATTATTTCATTGCATGTGAAGTCGGCGCACACAATTATGCGAATATTTTCGAATAGCCGAAGTGCGTATGGGACCTGCTGCGCTGGTAACAAGGCGAATCACAGCAGCAGTCGCAACATCACAGCTCGCAGTTGATGTGCGACTGACCACTAGAGCTGTGAAACTATCGATGGCACTATCGATAGTTTCATTTTTTATTTACTATCGATAGATAGTGAGACTATCGACTATCTATTTGTGTGCGGCTTGCTCATCACTAATTTGCTGACGAAATTGTAGAGTCGAGTAAGTAAAATAAATTTTTGTTTTTTTCGTAATAAAACGTTATTTGTTGATATTTTGTTGTTGGTATTTGTTGTGTTGGTGTTGATGGTTCTTCAGAAATGGAGTAATACTTGGAAATGTTCAATGGTAAGTAACAGTTACAAAATAAAATGAAACATGCTCATTAAATTTTTGCACGTTTTTTTAAATTTTAAGTTATTTTTGTATTTTAAATACATAACATATATGAATTAGTTCAAATAAAATAATTTCAATTTTAATTTTACAATTAAAATGTATATTATAAATGTGGGATTGACAGACGAACGAATACTTAGAAGCGGACGAAACTACGGAACAAATACGACAGTGCGACTGACTGCAGACAGAGAAGACCGGCAACCCAGACTTGACGAAAGAAGGAAATCGGACGACAGAAAGGAGACAGAAACGAGACTTGATCTTCCTTCTTTGACGAGACGGCGACACGAGCGGACGGATTAATTAATTAAAGTTTTATGTAGAAAATATAAAGTTGTGTAAAACAATAAAACGAAATTCTAAACCAATTCTACATTTCTGGGGGCTCAACCGGGATCCGTCCGAGCCAGTCGCCCAATTAGCTCCATTAAGAGCACCGAGGTCAATTTGGAAGCGGATGGCAGCATAGTGTGTTCCACACAAATCGGGTCACACCTTTCGCTGCTCGCACTGGAAAATCTGCGCGTCAATCTACGGGGAAAATCAGCAGGATAAAACGCATGCAGTAAGGGGCATATTCAAGAAGTTGAAGACGGAAGCAGCAAAACAGCGGGGAAAGTTATCAGCAGGATCGAACGCATGCAGTAAGGTGAACATTCCAGAAGTTTAAGACGGAAACAGCAAAGCAGCGAAACACGAAGAACACGAACACGTGGTTAAAAGACATTTAATACGGAAGCGGCAACGCAGCGAAACACGTAGAACACGAGGCATTTTGAAGTCTAAGATGAGAGAGTGCAGCACGGCGCAAAGGAAAATACAGATAAGTAACATGAATAAGTAGAGTTGCGATTACATAATAAAGTTTGAGAAGAACTGTTAAAGAAGAAAATGAAAGTTAAAATGGAGACCTAACTCAAAGTTGTGAAGGCATTGTGTTCAACGGATAAAAAACGAAACTGCCACAAGAAAGCAAGTGTTGTAAAACGTAATTTCTAATTGAACTAACCTAAATGAGACTAATTTTGATTTGATTGATGTGACTTTCATCTCAGAATAGCTAACTAATTTCAAACTCAATTGGTTAAGTTAAATTTAAATCTTAAATGCAAAATAAGATCCGTGGAAGTTAAATTAAACAAATGAAATAAAATTACGGAAAAGAAAGAAGACGAGAGTGGCATATAGTTTATAACCAACGAATGCCAAAGTGCTTACTGTAAAATTAAAATTTCGTTAATACACTTGTAAAAACAAGATAAATTACTCAACTGGAATTACTAGCTAGAAATTTAAAATAAGTAAAATCCTTAAGAGTGAAAATCAATTTTGCTAACGGAAGTTTAAACCAGCGATACGAAGAGGATTATTATAACCAAATTTGTAATAAAAAGTACATAAAACCCTAAAGAAAATAACGAACGAAATGAAATTAAACAAGAACATATTGCTGAATTAGTCCAATAAGAACCAACCTGAAGGTCGTAAATTAAAAGTGGTCTAGCTATGTTTAAACGTTAACAATTAATATGAAATGAAGGAATAAGTAGATAAATCATTTATTGTAATTCACACTCCGCAATTAATGTAGCCGAGGAGTATCTAATGTACCACGTTATAGGTGATTTTGTTGTGAACAACGTTGTTCACATTTGTAATTAATATAAACAATAAAAATTTAGTAGACCTCGCTCGGAACAAAATTGTGAAGTTAAGGTTTAAATTAAGTTGGAGTTGAACTGAAATTGTCAAGTTAAGGTTTAAATTAAGTTGAAGTTGAACTGAAATTGTCAAGTTAAGGTTTAAATTAAGTTGAAAGCGAATTGAAATTGCAAAGTTGAGATTTAAATTGAATCGGAATTGTCGAGAGAACTAAATCGAAATTTAACTGAAATTGTTAAGTCAGAATTTAAATTTAATTGAAATTGTAAACGGACCCGCATGGGTATAAGTAACGAAGATAAGTAAGACATCCGATTGTTATACTACTATTGTTATACTACCTGCATTGTACCAATTGTAAAATCGACCATGGACGCTCAGACGATATTATCTATGACCGTCGCGACTTTGAAAGAGAAACTAGGGGAGGTTGGCTTACTTACTACCGGACGGAAAAATGAGTTAAGGGACAGACTGCTCCTGCATTACGGTCACCTGAACGAAGAGGATGCTGAAAGTGACAGCGAGCCAAACACAACCGACCACGAAGAAACACCACAGAGACAAGAAAGAGAAGTTGCCATGAGACCGTCGTTTACGCTGAAAGATATCGAAGGCAGCCTTACTCCGTTTACTGGTACGGATGAAACGCAAGACGTGAGACAATGGATCAGTGAATTTGAAGATAGCGCCAGTACAGTCGCCTGGAGCGAGTTACAGAAGTTTATTTATGGCAAGCAGCTGCTAAAAGGCGCGGCGAAACTATTCGTTAAAAGTCAAAACCATATACAAAGTTGGCACGCGTTGAAGAAGGCTCTAATTAACGAGTTTGGAATCAGGGTGTCCTCATTGGAGATACACCGAATGCTGAGGAATAGGCGTAAGAGAGGGAACGAGTCATTTAGAGAATACCTGTACAGCCTTATGGAAATCGGACAAGCGATCGATCTAGATGAAGAAAGTTTATTGGACTACTTCGTGGAAGGCATTCCAGACTCCAAAGCGAACAAGACTGTTTTGTACCAAGCGAAGACCATAGCAGAATTGAAAACCCAATTGAGAGTGTATGAACGGGTGCATAGCCCGCGATTGCCATCCAATAAAGGAAGCATACCCCAAATTGCGCAGCCCAGACCAATGGAACAGACGTTGATGCGCACGAATAATACCAAACGGTGCTATAAATGTGGTCAAGCTTCCCACTTAAGTAAAGAATGCCCTGCTAAACAGTACAAGTGCTTCAGGTGCAACGAGTTGGGACACCGGTCGTTCGAGTGCCGCAAGCAACTACGAGATGAAACGAAAGGGATTAACTTACTTATGAATGAGGACGAAATCGCGAATAGGAACAACACGATCGTCAAGGAAATAGAGGTAAACAATTATAAGCTGTCCGCGATTGTTGATACCGGCTCAGACTTGTGCCTAATCCGATACGATGCACTGATGGCGATGGGCGATCAAGAGCTCAGCTTGGATAGACGGTGTTTAGTTGGGATAAAGGACAGCGAGGTCCACACTCTCGGTAGTTTTGAGGTCAAAATCAAGATTGACAACATCAGCTTCGACCAGACGTTCCACGTTGTGCGTGAGCGCGACCTACGGTACACAGCTGTTATAGGTAACGATGTCTTAAGTAAAGTAGATATTACATTCACGGCAGGAGGCGCCGAATTTAGAAAGAAGTCGACACATCGGGGAAATGAAGTAACGGTGCCACGTATCACACACAGGGAGGATAATGATCCACTCATTGAATTCAAGACCCTTTGTTTGATAGCAGAATCGGGGAAACAAGAAGGGTTGTCGCGGTTAGATCTCGACCATCTCACTAAAGAACAAGAGGTTGCCGTTAAAAACTTGATCCAAGCTTACAATCCAACGAAGCGTAACGAGTCACCCATAAAGATGAAAATCATAGTTACAGACGACGCCCCGGTCTATCAAGTTCCAAGGAGGACCTCCTATGCCGATCAAAAGGTGATAGAGGAGCAAGTCAACCAGTGGTTAGCCGAAGGTATCGTTCAACCGAGTTCGTCAGAATACGCTTCACCGATCGTCTTAGTTGCGAAGAGAGACGGCTCAAAAAGACTATGCTGTGACTATCGCCGACTCAACCAAAAAATTCTGCGTGACAATTTCCCGATGGTCATGATAGACGATGTTTTACAGAGGTTGCAGGGGGCGACGATCTTCACGACGCTGGACTTGGCGAACGGCTTCTTCCACGTACCAGTAGACGCAGAGTCGAGAAAGTATACATCCTTCGTAACTCACAATGGGCAGTTCGAATTTTGCTACGTGCACTTTGGCATCTGTAACTCGCCAGCGGTGTTTTCAAGGTTTATATTTGCCATTTTCCGAGACTTGATCAACGACGGGACGGTGATCGCTTACGTGGACGACATCGTAATCCCAGCTCGAAACGTAAAAGAGAATTTGGAGAAACTGAAAACAGTATTGCATAGGGCTGCATCGTTTGGCTTGAAAGTCCGGTGGGAGAAATGTCAGTTCCTAAAGGCGAAAGTTAATTTTCTAGGGTATGTTATCGAAGACAATACCATACGACCCTCCGACGAAAAAACAAAAGCAGTTGTACGATTCCCAACCCCTACGGATAAGAAGACGCTCCAAAGGTTCCTTGGCTTAACGTCGTACTTCCGACGTTTCATCAATAATTACGCCATGATAGCGAAACCATTATCAGACATGTTGAAAGGAGAAGCGAAGTTCAAAATGGAGGAGAATCAACTGTTGGCTGTTGAAGGGCTGAAGACCGCACTCACGAAGGCACCCGTACTGAAACTCTATGACCCGGCGGCATTAACCGAAGTACACACTGATGCGTGTAAATACGGGTACGGAGCAGTGCTGTTACAAAAGGACATGGACGATCAGGAACTACACCCCGTCCAGTATATGAGTAGGAAGACCAGGCCGGAAGAGGAAAAGTATCACTCTTACGAGCTCGAGGTGTTGGCGATTATCGAGGCGCTAAAGAAATGGAGAGTCTACCTCATGGGTTTGAAGTTCAAAATCATTACAGACTGCAACGCATTTGCAATGACGATTAAAAAACGGGACGTACCACTACGGGTTGCAAGATGGGCATTATTCTTACAAGATTTCGATTTCGAGGTTGAACACAGGTCTGGAACCAAGATGAAACATGTCGACGCGCTGAGCAGAGTAAGCTGCCTTCTGATGGAAGACCCACTAAGGTTTCGACTGCAGCAAGCCCAGTTAGATGACAAGTGGATTAAGGCAATCCGGAAGGTGTTAGAACACGGTAAATACGAGGACTATTATATGAAATATGACATTTTGTACAAGGATCCAATCAAGGAGCTGATCGTCGTACCCGAATTAATGGAAGAGGAAGTAATTCGCATTGCACATAGATAAGGACATTTATCGGTGAAGAAGACACAAGACCAAGTAAACAAAACCTTTTACATACCACAATTAGAGCAGAAGACCACAAGGGTCGTTAGAAGTTGCGTCGAATGTATCGCCACAGAAAGCAAGGCAGGTAAAAAGGAAGGATTCTTAAACCCGATTGATAAAGGGGACAAACCGTTATCAACGTATCACTTAGATCATGTTGGCCCCATGGAAGCCACCCACAAGCGTTACAATCATATATTGGTAGTAGTCGACGCATTTTCAAAGTTCGTCTGGCTCTACCCAACGCGAAGCACAGAAGCGCAGACAGTGGTCGAACACCTAGAGAAGCAAGCAGCTGTCTTCGGAAATCCCAAGAGAATCATAACAGACAGGGGTACGGCATTTACTGCGAATGTTTTTGAGGAATACTGCAGAAGGCAAGGAATTGAACACTTGGTCATCGCGACGGGCGTACCCAGGGGTAACGGGCAAGTTGAACGTATCCATAAAATAATCGTACCGATGCTAACGAAGCATTGCCAGGAAACCCCACAAAACTGGTACAAGCACGTAGATCGAATTCAACAAGTCATGAATAATACTCTACCAAGGAGCACGAAGTACTCGCCATTTCGAATACTAACTGGACTGGAAATGCGGACAGTCGACGACACCGAAATTCTGGAATCCTTGGAACAGACCATGAAGGATAACCTGGATGAAGAACGAAACGCTATCCGAGAAGAGGCCAGGAACCATATCCACCGTATCCAGAAGGAAAATAAGAAAGCTTTCGACGCCAAGAGAAAACTCGAAACCCAGTATCGCCTAAACGAACTGGTTGCGATTAAGAGGACTCAATATAGCAGCGGTTCGAAGTTGAAGCCGAAGTTCCTTGGACCCTATAAAGTTGTAAAAATACTACTTCATGGACGATATGAAGTGGAGAAGCTTGGTGACCACGAAGGTCCACGGAGGACAACAACAGTGGCGGAGTTCATGAAGAAGTGGCAGGTATCATTCGAGACGAATGATCGCTCAGGATGGCCGGATGTGGGATTGACAGACGAACGAATACTTAGAAGCGGACGAAACTACGGAACAAATACGACAGTGCGACTGACTGCAGACAGAGAAGACCGGCAATCCAGACTTGACGAAAGAAGGAAATCGGACGACAGAAAGGAGACAGAAACGAGACTTGATCTTCCTTCTTTGACGAGACGGCGACACGAGCGGACGGATTAATTAATTAAAGTTTTATGTAGAAAATATAAAGTTGTGTAAAACAATAAACAATTGAAACGAAATTCTAAACCATTTCTACATAAATATTTTTTATGATTAAAAATATTGTAACGATAAGACAGTTTGTCGCTGTGCAAAGCAACCCTGTCGCTACGCGCCGTGCTATAATTCAATCTGGCAACGACGGCCGCGACAATGATGGCAACTTTTAGTCCAATCTGGCAATGATGGTCGCGATCATCATGGAAACCTGTAGTCCACTCCGGAATGTGCGAGAACGATCTGCGCGATGGCCGGACAGGTATAAAAGACAGCCGGGTGCGGCGCAGCGAGTCAGTCTGATTTTGACTAGTGAAGGTGCCACACGGAGTAATTAAGAAAATAATTAAGTGTAAAGACAGTAAAGTGTAGACCTGTGAAATAAAGTGATTGTTGGTTTATTTTATTGACTGCGGTTGAGGAACTAAGTGTGTTTTATTTTCAAATTACGCAATCCAGAGATACGTATTAGCCCACTAAAACTCATATTCGTAACATTTGGTGTCAGAAGTGGGATTGTGTTACTGAAAGTAAAAAAAAATAAAAATTAATTATAAAACGCAGACATGGTTAGACTGGAGCAACTGAAGGTGGACCAGCTGAAGAAGGAGCTGGCCGCTTGGAATTTGCCGACTGCTGGCGGAAAGGTGGAGTTGCAGCTGCGCTTGCGAGAGGCGTGTGAATCACGAGGCATTGATTGGACTGCGCACGAGTTCGGGACGCAGGAGCTAGATTCGTCGGCCAAAGTGGAGGAATCGCCCGCGGGTGCTGCGTCGATGCAAAGTACGGCTGCAGCGGCTGCGCCACCACAAGCATTGGACATGAGCCAGCTAATGGTTGCACTTAAAGGCATGTTCGAGACTTCCAACCGTGAAATGGCAGCCAAAATGGAAAATGAAAATCGCGAAATGTCGACGCAGATGGCAGCGAAAATGGAAACTGCGAATCAGCAGATGGCAGCGAAAATGGAAACTGCGAATCAAGAGATGGCAGCGAAGCTGGAAACTACGAATCTCGAAATTTCGGCAAAAGTCGAGACTGCAAATCGGGAAATGGCAGAGCGAATGGAAAACAAGCTTCAGGAAAATTCTGCGCGCTGGGAGCAGAAAGTGGAAGAAATCGCCAACCAGCTGAATGTGAAGGTGGAGCACCTGGGAACTCGAGTGGAACATTTGGATAAACGAGTCGACGACCTGGATGATTCCCTGAACAAACGTGTTGGCGATCTTGACGATTCCCTGAACAAACGAGTTGACAGTCTGGAAGATTCGATGAACAGAAAAATGGACGAGCGGCTTAGGGAGGTACAGCCGCGAGAATGGTTGCCGCCGGTTCCGGAAAGTGTTGCCACCCGAGCAGAAGTGCCTACTTATGATGGGACTACGCCGTTCGATACATTCAAGCTACAATTCGACCTGGCTGCTCTGGAAAATCAGTGGACCGATGTAAGGAAAGGTCGGAGATTGGCGCTGGCTCTAAAAGGTGCTGCGGCTGAGGTAATAAAATCAGTTCCAGAATGTTTAAGAAGTGAGTACGAGACCGTCATAAGGGCGTTGGCAGCGAAGTACAGCGACGAGCACAACAGAACGCTGTACTACTGTGAGCTGAAGAACCGCAGGCAAAGAGCCAACGAGGCGCTGCAGGCATATGCAGCAGACATTGAGCGGCTCGTACAGCTGTGCTACCCGTCCTTCGGCGCTGATGATCTCGAGAGGATGAAGATTGAGGCGTTTATTGAAGGTCTTCATGATCCGGAGACACGTCGCAGTGCGTTGATGATCGGTAAGCCGACATTTAGGGAGACGGTGACCAGCGCGATGACATACGAGGCGACATGGATTGGGAGCACTCGGTATGCACCTGCAAGGATACGCCAGATCCAGCCGGACAACGACATTGCGATCCAGGCAACAAGCTCTGAGCCACCGGGCAGGCCACGGGTGGTCTCCTCTAAAGTTGTTTGCTGGGTATGTGGCAAGCAGGGCCACATATCACGAGACTGCCGCCAACGAAAGAGGCGTTCCCGTTCTCGATCGCAATCGCCTGAAGCGAGGAATACTGACAATCGAGGCTCAGCCAACAAGCGCAGGGCTGAGGACGGCGAGTCGTTAAACTAAAACGGGTCAGCCCAAAGGGGCGTGAGCTGATCCCCACAATCTGCCGCCCCACCGTCCTTGTCTCACAGCTGAAACGACAGCCCAGCAGCTTGACAATTGAAGGAAGGATAGATGGAAAGTTGTTTGTGTTGACACTGGATACTGGAGCGTCATATTCGATCATAAAAAGGAAGCTGCTGAAGAACTGGGAACCGCTGCATGGCATACAGCTGCGGACTGCGACTGGCGAGCGCGCGCCTGTAAGAGGGAAAGTTACAAAAACGATTACTATCGGCACCAGCAGCCTGGAACATGAGTTCATCGTCGCGGATATAATTGACGACGTGATTATCGGCGTGGATTTCATGATTAGGCACGGTTTTACGCTGGACCTGAGGGAAAATGTGCTGAGATATGCCAACGTTGAATTCCCGCTGCACACCGGCTATGAGCGAAGCGTGGCGGTAAGGAAGGTTGTATCGTGTCAACACAGGAGGATACCAGCGAACTCCGAGGCGATTGTGTGGGCAAAGGTGGACGAGGACGATGGGACGAGTCGGCTGTGGGTTGTAGAAGCACCGAATCAAGGACACGACAACATCATCATCGGACGTACATTAGTGGAACCTAAGAATGGCAGAATACCAGTCAGAATACTGAACCCCCTGAATGCACCCAGATATGTCGGGAAAGATGAGGTAATTGGCGAGTGTAAGGAAGCTGTAGCAGTGGTCAATTGCGAGAATAGCCCGCCTGGAAATAATAAGAAGAGCGGTTTTAACATGGACGCCATACCGCAGGAGAACCAGTGGAGCAGCGAATTGACGGCCAATCAGAAACAGAAGGCGAGGTCACTCCTGCAGCACTATGGGTCAATATTTGCGGCAGAAGCAGGCGGAAGAACAGCCATAGTGAAGCACAACATCGACACCGGAAGTGCAAAACCGATTCGCCAACCACCAAGACGAGTTCCTCTGGCCAAGAGGGAAGAGGTCACAAATTTGATCGAAAACATGCGGAAAGAAAAGGTCATAGAGCCTTCTTCGGGCCCCTGGTGCTCGCCGGTCGTGCTAGTCAAGAAAAAGGATGGCAGTACCCGGTTTTGTGTGGACTATCGGAAGCTCAATGATGTGACCAAGAAGGACAGTTATCCACTACCGCGGATCGATGACACCCTGGACACGCTGTCAGGCACACAGTGGTTCTCCACGCTCGACTTACGCAGCGGCTATTGGCAGGTAGAGCTTGCAGACAAAGACAAGGAGAAAACGGCTTTCAGTGTTGGCGATGGTTTGTGGCAGTTCACCGTCATGCCGTTTGGACTCTGCAACGCACCAGCAACATTCGAGCGGCTAATGGAACGCGTGCTAAAGGGGCTGCATTGGCGGACGTGCCTGGTGTACCTCGACGACATAATCGTGATGGGTAAAAGCTTCGACGATCACCTGGGAAAGCTGAAGGAGGTATTCGAGCGGATACAAAAAGCTGGGCTTAAACTCAACCCGAAGAAGTGCTCGCTGTTCCAAAAAGAGGTCAAGTATCTGGGTCATACGGTTTCCGCCCGCGGAGTACATACGGATGAAGGCAAAATCACGGCGGTGAAGGAGTGGCCCCGGCCACGCAATCTACACGAACTCCGCAGTTTCCTGGGCCTGTGCACATACTACCGCCGATTTGTTCCGGGATTCGCGAACATAGCCAGCAGCTTGCACAAACTGACGAAAAAGAGCCAAGCTTTCGAGTGGAACGAAGAGCAGGAGCAGGCTTTTGCACGTCTGAAGGAAAAACTGTGCATTGCTCCAATTCTGGCCTTCCCCGTGCCTGGAGAGATGTTTGTGCTGGATACGGATGCGAGCGGGCATAGTATTGGCGGTGTGCTATCACAGATAATAGACGGCCAAGAACAAGTGATAGCATACTACAGTAGGATTCTGTCGAAACCGGAACGCAACTACTGTGTGACACGGAGAGAACTGCTGGCGGTGTTGGACTGCGTAAAACACTTCCACAAATATCTGTATGGACAAAGGTTTCGCCTGCGCACAGATCATGCGGCATTGAGATGGCTCCTGAACTTTAAGGATCCTGAAGGCCAATTGGCGCGGTGGATCGAGCGACTGCAGAGCTACGACTACACGATAGAGCATCGGAAGGGCAGTAGCCATGGCAATGCCGATGCCTTGTCACGCCGTCCGTGCGAAGTCGAATGCAGGGCGTGCTCGCGAGCCGAAAGCAAAGAACAGATAGTGGACGTCCGGTTGGTGAGCGTTATGCCAGAGGAAGAGTGGTCTGCGGAGAGGCTACAAAAGGACCAGCGTGAGGATGCGGATCTTGCAAAAATCGTCGAAGGCAAAGAGCAAGGCGCACGTCCAGATTGGCAGGAGATGGCCGGTGAAAGCCCGATCGCCAAGGCTTACTGGGCACAGTGGAAAAGTCTGCGGCTGAAGGAAGGATGCCTGTACCGCGAATGGGAGAGCGCGGATGGACGAACCAGCAACTCCCTAATGGTAGTGCCGAAATGCAGAATCAACGAGGTCATCGAGGCATACCATAACGACTCCAGTGGAGGGCACCTAGGCATCACCAAAACCGTCGCCAAAATAAAAAGACGATTCTACTGGGTAGGATGTCAGGAGTCTGTAGCCGAGTGGATTAAGAGCTGTGACCGATGTTCAGCCGCGAAAGGGCCGACAAGAAGATCTCGAGGCCGCATGCAGCAGTACAACGTGGGAGCGCCCTTCGAACGGATTGCTATGGACGTCGCCGGCCCATTCGTGGTATACAGGATTCAACGTTGCAGCAATAAAGGCGCTAAGCTGAAGGTAGCCATTTGCAGCGCCTGGCGCCTTATCACAGCGGAACCTCGGCACTTGTTCGGGACGAACAAGTCTAAGTGGTGGGCAGTGTAACGATAAGACAGTTTGCCGCTGTGCAAAGCAACCCTGTCGCTACGCGCCGTGCTATAATTCAATCTGGCAACGACGGCCGCGACAATGATGGCAACTTTTAGTCCAATCTGGCAATGATGGTCGCGATCATCATGGAAACCTTTAGTCCACTCCGGAATGTGCGAGAACGATCTGCGCGATGGCCGGACAGGTATAAAAGACAGCCGGGTGCGGCGCAGCGAGTCAGTCTGATTTTGACTAGTGAAGGTGCCACACGGAGTAATTGAGCGAATAATTAAGTGTAAAGACAGTAAAGTTTAGACCTGTGAAATAAAGTGATTGTTGGTTTATTTTATTGACTGCGGTTGAGGAACTAAGTGTGTTTTATTTTCAAATTACGCAATCCAGAGATACGTATTAGCCCACTAAAACTCATATTCGTAACAATATATACAATTTATGAATAAAATGTATCGTCTTTGATTTTATGAATAATTTTTATTAAAAGAGATGTATGGGTACTGGCCAGTATACATTTTAATAGATCCGTATAAACTTCGATACTATCGTTGATATATCGATAGTTTGAACTATCCTATCGAAACTATCGATGGTGCCGACTATCGATAGTTTCACAGCTCTACTGACCACATCAACATAAAGCAAATTATGAAAGCTGACTTCGAATTAAGAAGTGTGCCGAAGTCATCGCGAATATCTTCGAATAGCCGAAGTGCGTATGGGACCTACTGCGCTGGTACACAAATTTATGCGAGTTGACACCTCTATGTGTTTATTTGCTTAGTGATATAGTGAACTAATTATTGCAAGGCCTGTTCACAGTATTGAGGTTGTTCACTATATCAAGGTTAAAATTTTTGTTCAAAAACTTGTTTTATTTGCTCAAAATACACTTTGTGTATATAAATTCATGAGATAATTAAAATAAATTAGTAGGAAAACATAAATGTATGCTTATTGATAGAATTAGCGAATATACGTTTGCTTCTTGCGTTCACAAAGTTTTAGATACACATAAACAAGTCCACTTTCACCCACAATCGATTTTTTTTATCGATTGCATTCGATAAAAAACATAACCACTAAGGTCAAGAAACAGCTTATTTTGTAAAAATCAACAGCAAAAATACAAATTTCTTCTCTTTCAATTTTGATTCCTTCTTGTGTTTTTTGTTGCTTTTTGCTTGAAATTGCTTTCAAAATGTTGCTCGCTATTTAGAGGTTTTCGATTGTTCACTATTTAGAGTACTCCATGTAAAAATTTGGGTGTTCACTATATCGAGATGTTCACTATATCGAGATGTTCACTATATCGAGATGTTCACTATATAGGGTGTTCACTATACCCAGACACGACTGTAATAGCATTTAAGGCAGGAACCTCCAATTGTGAACCAACTGACCAAGGTTAATTTATAACAATTGACAATAATACCAGTTTGTTGGAAATTGACAATGAAACTCAAAATGCTATAAATCAAGAGTTCGGTGAAGAATTTAGCTTATCAAAGGATATATTTGATGCAGAGATAGCGAAATCTTCAAATGCCTTAGGGATTATAAAAAATGAACATATGAGTGATGGCTCCCTTCGTTATTTCTCTGGTTTCATATTGATGAAAACTATTGAAAAATGTGACTGTCATAACTGCAAAAAGTTAATAAAAGATGAGCTTTGTAATTTACAAGGAAACGAAATGCTTATATTTTCAAAAATTTCAACTATTTTAACAGTAGTTTAAAACTAAAAGCTCCAATCGATTCATTTTTTTTATTTCAAAAATCTTTTACAACACATTTCATACGTTTTTTAAGGAAACCCCTCATTCCCCCAATATAAAAAAGCTTTTGTATAATTTGTGTGTTGCAAACGTAACAAAAGTAGATGAATACAAAATGTGGTTTTCAGAACCGTCTACTTGTAGGGAACATAAGCAATTTATATTAGATTACTTTTTAATCATTTTGCAAAGAAAAAATTGCATTTGGCTAAAAGAGCAAATTGCAAGTAAAAGGAAAAATAAGAATAAAATAAAAATACTAAAGAACACATAAAGTTACTAAATAATATAAATTTTAAGGAAATAATAATAATAAATAATAATATGTTGCTGTTAATATATGAATTTTAAAAATTTATCGGTATGAATTTTATTAGGCCAGAAGGCAACGTAGCCCACATGAATGCCAACATTGCACAGCAGAAATTCATGGTATTGTTTTTTGTATCAATAAGAACGCACACTCTACTGTACGCCTTTGCGAATTCACATGGTTCATAATTCATAGCCAGTGCTGCCGTTTTCAATTTTTTTCAGTAGTACATGTTATGATTTTTGGGTAGTATTTATGGACTTTGAGTAGTACACATGCATATTTTCTTAACAGTGTAAAAATCGCAAGGATTCATCAACTACTAAATCAAATACTAAGTTTCATAACACATTAACAATTTTTTTTATAAAAAAGTGAAAGAAACAATGTGATTCAGTTACAAAAATGCATATAAACAAATTTTATATATTTTTATTATATACTAATAGTAATTTGTTTGGTGGCAAAGCAATAATCGCTTAAGTCCATAAGTATTTTTTTGAACAGTACGTTTAAAAGAATAGAATAGCACCCTTAAACCAATGATGTCTTAAGTCGACCTAAGCGATAATCGTTTTTGACCACAGATTTAATAATACTTCTTTTTCGATGGACTTCAACGGAAAAAATGTTAAAGCTTTGATAAAATACTTAATCTTAACCAAAATGTACTTTATATAATAGTGGAATTATATTAGTAGGCGTGGTTTAGCATGATTTACATATTTGCTGATAATTCGCTCAGATAGGGAAAAAACTGGCAAGATCTTTTCAACAATATAATAGCTTAATATTTGCCATGTCTAGAATACGTACAAGTTCTCGCCTAATTCATCCCAATTTATAACTACGATCGTATTTCCCCACGGATATACTCTAAGAACCCCATTTTGAAGATATTTTTATAAAAAAATTATCCTGCAATTTTTTTTGGAAAGGTTTTTTGGTAGTCGGGTTTTAAAATGCCTGAAGTTTATAATTCCATAACAAAAATTATGTTATTAAAATTGTTTATTAATATCAAATATCGTTCGAATATTACTTTTAGCACTTCAAGCAAACAAACAAGAGAAACCAATCAACAGCAAAAAAACGAAACACGACGAACAATATTTTTTATTTATATTTTCTTAAAAATGGCCCAATTTAAGTTTTTTATTTAAAAATGAATTTGTATGATTAATAATCCAGCGGGATTTGGCCCTAATTTGCACTGGTTAAATAAAAATGCCAAGCCCAAGAGAAATCGAACGATTTTATACACTTTTATCAGCATATTCCAATGATTGCGAATTACACGTTTCATCTCAGTTTAATTTTTTCTGACTCGTCGACGTCCCAACAACCACTTTATTGTCTTTATACAATTTTAAAAGATTCCTACAAGAATACGCACAAATATTGAGTAATTTTGTATTTAAATACAGTAATATTATTCAATTATTTCATGATGTTCATTTTTGGGTATCGCATCCATTGCGCTGTTTTCAAAGTTGATCACTTTATCAAAAGTTTATATCATATGATTACAATACTGTGAGTATTGTACGAACAGCATTTGGCAACGCGGTTAAAAAGGTGTAATTGTCACCTTGAAACACAAGTGATAGAGTTGCTCACAAACCAAGGATATTTGGTTAGAAATAAAAAACGGCAACGTTGGTTTAAATTTCGTCCTCCGGCAATGTTCAGTTTGTATATTTTTTCTAATAGCCTTATACTACGTTTACATTGAACCCAAATGCGTAGTTTCAAATGAGTCATTTCAAAGTGTTTACATTGCCTCATTTGCATTGCATTTCATTTTGTTTGGCAGCTAATGTCAAATGCTCAATGCTCATGTCCTCTTGCCGCAGTTCATAGATCAGCTCTTTTCCGGCTTCTGACTAAATCATTTGTTTCTTTTTTGCTGCCTCTATGTTCTACACACTGCGATATTTGAATACATGTATGTTATACACCTTGCATGCTAAGAATATTCTACATATTTGAAGCAGACGAAAATTTCAATGCAAAATTTCCATTTTAATTTTCCATAATTTTCGTTTGTTTTGATTTTGAACTGTCAAAAAGAAGCAAAAGTTTTTGAAGCTTTTGAAAGCGCTTTCATTTTGTGATGCGTTCGATAAAATTGGTCATGTTTTATCGCATTTGCTTCGTCGTTTTGTTGAAATGAGTCATTTCGTAGATTTGAATTTGTATGGGGAAATGCGTGATTTGGCTTCGCCTTTGAGAATTTTTGCCCAAATCACGCATTTGGGCTCAATGTAAACGTAGTATTACTTAGAATTACGGTTGCCACTCAACTAAAATTTGTTGTACCAACATTTTCCCTAAAAAGACCCAAAGTGGAAGCGAAAGGACCATTTTATGTTTTCGGCAAATTGTTTTTTAACAAGGCAAATTGTTTTTGCAAAAGGCAAATGGTTCGTTGCGCTCAATCTGCATCTTTTTCCTTTTCAGCTGCAGCTGGAAAAGCTTAGCAAGACGGTTGTGGGTCAGCAGACTTGCGAACGCACAATTTCTTTGCTGTTTCCATTTGCCTACAAATTCGTACAAATTATTCGTTCCCAAACAGACCTATTGGCTGTTAAAGTTCAACAGTGTGGTCGCGTTGAAGTTAGAACAAAGCGCAAAGTTGCAATTTAGAGGTAGCTTGTCTTTCTTATTATTTTAGAAAAAGGCGTATTAATACGATGCATGTTATTATTTTCATAATTGTCAATTATTTCAATAAAAAATGCATACAAATTTTAAAGTTTGCTATGTTATTATTTTCATAATTGTCAATTATTTCAATAAAAAATGCATACGTCTTATAAACTTTGTTATGTTTTTATGCTATTTGTTATGTTATTATGTGCACCCAATGCTGCACAATTGGCAGCCATGCTGGGTCAACCCGTGTTGCTGCAGAAAGCAACTCCTTCTTGTAAGCTAGACAGGAGTTGGCTGGCATGCTAACTGACGAAATCGAGAAGTTGGCAATTGGGCGACCGAAATCAAAGTGCTTGCGGAAGAATTGCGCGCATAATTTTAGCATATTTTAATTCCATTACAATTGACTGTTCTGTATATTATTCGAGTAAGGAGTTTGAAATTCTTGCACTTGAAAAATACAACAAATAACCCTCGAGCGCTATAACTTTCTATACAGAAGTTTTTTGTTAACAATTTTAAAACCCCTCGCGTTATGAATAAAAATGCCTTTGTCGATTTCTTCTGGTTCTGACATATATTTTGTTATTTATCTTACTTCCAAACATCGCCAGGTTTGTTTTATATTTTTCGTTACTCTTTACACGCTTTTGGATAAATACAAAAGTTGGTTGGATATGGGGACCTGCAGATTGCTCTCCAGTGCTAATGCTAAACAGAACAGCACCAATCGGCAGCGAATTAGCAAATGAAGTATCTTTGTATAATCAATTTTTACCGATTCGAACTGGGAAGCCCTTCCAGGTGCGCCACTGTGAGATGTCTACAATAGAATATAAACAGTAATTTGTATTCATCCCAACCATTTTGCAAACCACTCCACTCAGAAGCAAATTGCACCTTCGTCTTTAAGACACTCCAGCAGCAAACGCAAATGAGCTAACTCGGTAACCAGCATCAGGGGGTCCGTTGCTAACATTACGCCGTACAGCCGAACAATATTCTCGTGTTCGATGGAATGCATAATGGCAGCCTCCCTTAAAAACTCCATTGGATTTGACTGCATTCGCTCACGGCAGAGGCACTTAATGGCCACCTGAATCTGCGGAAAAGAATAGAAAAACCGGTTTAACAACAGTGACTAGGTACAGTAGTGACACACACCCGTTCTCTGCTCCGAAGCAGCATGCGGAGACGTGATACACACACACATCAGAGACTCAGAGTCGAACAACTTTGCCGAAGTCTCCTTTAAGGCCGTGACAAACATGGTGCTGTCCTTGTTCAGTTGCATATCATTGATGCCGGCTGTGTGGTCGTTTACGCGAATTGATCTCTCTGCCGCCCTTGCGTATGTCCCAGATAGAAATTTGTCCATTTTTATGACCTACAAAAATTAACTTTAGTACATATTTTTCACTACATTCAACAATTTATACACACCAGTGATGATGGTCTCATCCAGTGGACCCCACAGCATTGACGTGATCTTTGACTGCAGCATGGGTATGCGCAGAATGGGACCATATTTCGCTATACTGGAGTCAGCGGTGCGCACATTAATCACAAACAGTTCCGAATTCTGACCCTTGTCCGTCGAATAAGCTGCCTGATTGCCAGAGTGGCTGAAATTGCAGGTGCGCACCGACGACTTGGCCGGTATGGACGCGATTACAGTACCAAACTTTACATCCCAAATCTTGGTGGTCATATCACCACCGCCGAATATCAGCATCGACGTAGTTCAGTCGACGTTCAAACACCAGACGGCACCCTTGTGACCGTCATAGGTGCCCAGCCGGAGCCCAGTAAAAATTTCGTGCTTACAAGCACTTCCGGACACAATTTCGCTGGCGTGGCATTGCTGCATGCACTTGCTTGATGTGTTATTATGATTTTTATCTGAAAAGAATGAATGTATGTTAAAAAAATGCAAATTTTCTAAAGTTCAACTTCTCTCTGATTGCTTCCCGCGCTGTTTGTTTACAAATTAAACACCAAATCATCGCAGTTCAGAGATGCTTTTGGTGTAAATGTAATGAGTAATGAAATGTTTGTAATGAGTCAATGAAAACTTAAATAACGACATGTTAGAGACATATTCAAACAATTTTATTACATTTGTAAGCGATAATCGAATTTTATATTCATTTTTCTATAAACTTATCACAGAATTCTGTGCAAAAAATTAATTAACAATTAAAAATGAACCACAACGATAACCCTCACACATGAAAATTGACCAGCACAACAACCCTCCATTTTGAATTGACCAACTCAACAACCCTCCATTTTCAGTTTGTATGGGGGACTACCATAAGTATCAGCTGTGGGGACTAAGTATCAGCTGTTATGTGAGAGTATTGGTGCATTTTATGTGTGTATTGTCGGTTTTTTCACACTTCTCCTCCGAGTTACCAATCGCTAATCGCTGCTTATGTTATGCAGTGCTTATGAGTAGTAGCACAGAATAAATAGTATACAGAAGGCGCATCTGAAATGATTTTGCGATTTCATTTCGGACGCGGGCGGGAAGCAACAAAGGTGAGGAAAATGTATAGGGAACCGAGAGAGTAAGCGCGAATTGATTTCGACAACATTTCGACAACAACACGCAATGTTTTTGCCTTCCGCAGCAATCCAGCTTGGCTTTACTCGTGCACATTGAAATGGTGGTTGATTTGGCAAAGCGATCGCCAAGGCAAATTCAATAGGTAGTTACAGCACCAGAACTGATTAAACTTTTTTCTTTGATAATTGGCACGACATTGTAGCAATAGTTTTCCACTTATTATCACTTTCTTAATGCGCCTTGGTTGTTCCAATATTTTTATACACATACCATACCATACTTATTTTCATTGTAGCCATTTTTACTCTTACAACTTCTTTTTTACAAGCAGACCAAAAGAACTAAAAAAATCTATTGAATTTTGGTTTTTTCCGTAGTGCCTTATTTATGCGCCTTGGCGATCGTTCAATCAATTTTTCTATGCAAACTTTACCTGTCAAGCTCTTGTTCTTGTTTGTAAAAAAGCAAGCGGAGAGCAAGTACGAGCCACCACCAACATGCAAGCGGCATATCGCTTTGTTACCCAACAACAACAACCACAGTGTGTGGTGCGTCACTATTTCATACACCGCTCTCACAGCTTCTCAGTTTACGCTCTCGCGCTCTGTGTGTTCTCGTCCCCTTTACTACGCCCTTACGCTTCGCTCTTCCCGCTCGCATCATAATAGCCGAAAACACTTTTGTGCCCACATGCGCGTTCAATATTACTTCATATTCTTTGGTAATAGTAACCAAATTTACAATCTAATAAGTATTGGCATCACTGTTAATTTCATTGCGAAAACAAATATGATTTTTTATGCGAAAGAGAGAGCAAAATATGCATGTAACATACAAGGTGAATCAAGCAAAAAAAAAACTACCGACGCTTGCTTGCTCTCGATAATGAAAATATTGCAAATTCGAGCTCCCCTATGCCATTCGGTTGTATGAACCAGTGATTAAGTGATTTGAAACTGAGACCACAATACATACTCAAAATCCGCACTAATACACCGCTAACATCAGACCCCAAGGTTGATTTTGCCAAACATCAGACCCTGAGGTTGCACAGAAACGTAATGTTGATTTCCCATACAAAGGCCATGGCGAGGGTTGCGTTTGCTTTCAATTTTTTTAAGCATAGGGAAATAATTTTTTTTTGTTGTAGTGATGTATGGGGAAAGTGCAAACTAGTTTCTAATATATACGTAAAAAAAGATATGGATTTCCTTTTTTGTCAATATGCAGTTCTTTTCTTTTGGTAAGAAATATGGGGCCCTATTACAGTTCGCGAGTAGCTGAAATCTGGCGAGTCGACAGAGTTGGCAAATCGCATGTCTATAGGTATAATGGTTGGCGAACGCACTCATTCGCCGTATGAAATAAATTGTCGCAGAGAGAGAGCTGTCATTTCTCACTTCAAATTTCAATATAAAAATATTTTGTTTGTTTTTTTTCATATGAATGTATGAAAATTCAAAGGATGCGGCGGTGGATCAGAAACAATTCCAATCCACCTGAATTGCTGAACCAGATGTGAAAGTTGCACTATTTCCTACAAAAAGCAACATAAATAATTAACACATGTTGTGCCTTACATAATATTTGCATGCACTTCAGATTTGATAATCCTAATGACGTTGCAAGTTATGTAGACGCACTGACCAGTTATAAAATATTGGAAATTCATGCGAATTCATACGAAGTTCATTCACATGAGCACCATTTCTACATGTTTCGAATTTTGTCGAATGAAATGTTTATTCGACCGATTTTGACGGTTGTGGCGAACGAAACTCTAGCGAGTCGCTTACGATAATATGAATTTTGTTCTCATTCGATTGATTTTGACAGTTCAGGCGAATTGAATTCGACGACTCGCAAACCATAACACGAAATGCAGCGACTCGCTTAAATTTTCAGGCGACTCGCGAACGGTAATAGCTCTAATAAAATATATTTTAGTTTAACATCGTATGAAAAGCAAATGTAAAATGTAATTTTAAGCAAATATCTCTCTACATTACTACTTTTTCCTAACATTTTCATTTAAATTAAAAAAATTTGGTAGTTTCATGTATTTTCTTCATGTTAAACTACCTTCTAGTTACAATAAGACTGCGAACATACTTTTTTACAATTACGTCAAAATAGCAACCTTGCATTAGGAGCAAACTTCTAGTCCGCTGCTTGCTACAATGCAAATTGTTCGACAAAGAGAGAAAACTGGCAGAGTTGACGATTTTCTTTTTAGCTCACACGGATTGTGTTCGTGTGACCAAAAAAACGGCCAAATTTCGTGAATCCTCTCAGTTTCCAATCACTTTATCACTGGTATGAACGTAAGACATCTTATTGTTATTTGTCTTTGGTAGCACTACGACAACATCAAAAATTCAATGTATTTTGTTGATGCTTCTGGGCATGCTCATTGGCACAATCAGCTGACAAATTGAAGAGAAAAAAACACGAGTCAATCAGAACCCACAGCAAGTCCTGCGGCCAGTTTAAGGCGAATTCATACAGGTGATAGCGTAAGGGCAGCAACAAAATTTCAATGTATTTTGTTTTCTGGGTTTAGATTGTCAAAATCAGCCCATCAAAACAAAGCTTGCTTTTTTCATTTTTAAACTGACACAGGCATTTTGACAATCTAGACCTTTTCCACCACAAAAAATCAAATTAGCTGATTCAACGAGGTCACCTGTATTCATTCGCCTTGGGCCAGTTTGACAATCAGCATGCCCATTCGCCAATAATGGAAAGAAAAAGTTTTCATCAGCTGCGGTGCTGCCACTCCCTATTGAATTTGCCTTGTACTACGTTTACATTGAGCCACAGAACAAACAATATACAGAATGCGCATCTGGTGTAAAGAAAATTTTCTTTGCGGGTTCCAGCGGTAGGACCCGTTTGTTGATGCGGGGGGAAGAAGTAAAGGGGACGAGAACGCACAGAGCGCGAGAGCGTAGAATGAGAAGCTGTGAGAGCGCAAAATCAAATGTTCGGAGAGCAAACAGATAAAAGTATTGAACGCATGCCGGTGTACAAAACAGTAACGCACCATATATGTGGTTGTTGGCCAACAAAGCGACGTGCCGCATGCATGGTGATGGTGGAAACGCGTACAGGGGAAAGGCGACAGCCTGTGGTTGTTGTTTTCGCTGGCTAACAACTGAAGTTAGAATAAATTTTTGCTTTGGCTGATTTCTGTAAGGAGCTCAGCGACTCACAATACTACGATAAAAAAAAACCGCCAATTGTGCGAATAAGTCAGGGAATAACTTTGGTCAAAATAACCAGAGTTTTTTACGATTTTAGGATTTTAAGTTTTCGGGGTTTAGTTACATTTTTTTTCTGAGGCCCATGAACAATGCTTCCTGAGAAGAACTAAGATCATAAAATCCAAAATTGTGTTTTTATGATCAGGACATGTGGAAAACCATTGTGGTGTAGCATTTTGACGTTTTACTTTTATTAAATTTTTTATGCCTACAATTTGTGGCTGTTTTTCAAAAATGCTGCGGAAAATTGAAATGTGTACTTTGCTTATCTCTAATAGAATTTGCGATGGACTAATAAGATTGCCGAAATCTTTGAGAGAGTTAAAGTTTTTGTGAAATATGAAAAGTTCACTAGGAACTGTTAAAACCTCATCTTTTTTTCTCAATTCACCTGCACATGTTTCACAGTTTATTTTGGGAAGTATTTTGTAAACAACATAATCCAAAAAATATCTTAAAGACGCTAGCGGTTTGACTAGTTTCTGCGTTATATTCAGGAGCTGAGTCGAGATTTAATACGATATTAGAAAGCGTTTCAAACGTAGTATCATTTAATTCTTCACAATTACTGTGGGAACTCAATTGCACAATTTTGGCGGCCATTAAGCGTGCTAATATATAATTGATATCAGCCACTGATGAATTTATATTATTACCACCTTTTTGTCGTAGTATAAAAAACATATTTTCAAGCTTGTCTTGAAAAAAAAAATTTCGGTTTTTTTCTCAAAAAGCTCGTCTACTAATAGCAAAACAGCTTTTAGAGTAAGTTTCATCCCATCTAGAACAAATACTTTTTTCTGTTTGTCAACAAATGAGATTTCATCCAGGTATTTAAGGAAGAATTTTATATACTCAGTTGAATCGCAAATCTGTAAAAATTTTTGGAATGTAACGATCCTCTGTTTAGGCAATCAAATATTTTGTCAATATTTTCTATAAAGCTTGCCGTAGATAAAGCCAATTCTTTAGAGCAACTTTTGAAGCCTATAGTTTCAGCAGTTGTCCTAATAGCAGCTTGAACAGTCCTGCTGAAAATTTGGGTTGCCAGTTTTACCTTCATTTTCTCGAAAGAATTTGGAAAAATGTGTTGGCTGGTTAGTTTAGGACACATTTTTGTTGTTGATTTAAGTTCCATTTCAAATAGTTCCTGAACTACCCTAAAACTAGCAATTCCATTTGGTGTAGCTAAGTCGCATTTGAGCCAGCCATTTCTCAATGATTTAACAAGGTGCGGGAAATCATATATGCAGAACACTTTTCCATCATTAAAAGGCCTTTCCAAAGTTACACCCATATCCGAAAAGCACTTCCTATTGGAAGACCCTTGGTCACAAGTTATAACTTTTACTGTGATGCCACAACTATTAAGAATTTTTAAATTTTCCAGAATTATATTTTTTAACATATTTGCAGAAAGTCCGTTTTTGGAAACAAAGTAATTTAGTACCAATGACCAGTTAGAAAACATTGATTTGACCATAAAAACACATAATTGTTTTCCTATTTGGCTTGTCCTTTCAACTCCATTTTCTTCAAACAAATCTAATTTAGGATTATATCGTAATTCCTTTCTAATTGCCATTTCATCCATTAATAGAATCATGTTGTTTTTTTCGCTCTGGGTAAAATCCAAGCACCGTTTTCTTATAACCTCAAAAGCAGAGTTCTTAAAACCTGGCTGTAGGAACTTAACAGGGACCCATCGATTAACAGTCGAGATATGTGGCAAATTTAGATTTAGTTTATTTCTTAAAAATTGATATGTCGACTGCGAGACATAATAAATATTTTGAGCCAAATCTTTTACATCTTCCGTATATTCTTTAGGACGGGAACTAAGAAGAAGCTTACAAAATACCTTTGATTCTTTGCTCACGTTATTATAAGAGTCGATACGTTGGAGCACATCTGACTTTTTTGGTAATTTCTTCTGGTTTTTAATGTTTCTGTATTTTGCCAAAATGTTGTAATACTTCTTCCTGTAAAAATTTACGAATTTAGCATATGACTCGCAATTATTACAATACCCATCTACGGACTCACTTTTTCGTCTCTTTTTAGTTGAACAATCGGGCTCTGAAAACTCATAAGTTTCTTCAACATTTTCCAAATTAAATATAGGAACTGCTCCAGATTTCAAATATTTTTCCCAATGTCAGATCTTGAGAAGTGATTAACGCATATAAATAATGGTTTGGTGTATTCTTTAGTTTTAATGCTACATTTTTCTCGCCAAATTTGACCCATAGCTGAGTCATAGGGCGGAAATTTAAACATTTTAAGTTTTTCATCATCCCGTCTAGATTTTCGGCAACATGTTATGCAGTATTGAAGCCCTGACTTTATTAAATTTTTACCCACCCGGGGTAGTAATTTTTTACTTGGAGCCGGATCCATTTTTCGTATACTAGTAACCTCAATGAATATGCCAAATCAAAGGTAATATAATGGCCAGAAAGGATCAACTACGTCAAAATATCTGTAAAAATTTTTAATTTGGATCAACCACGTCAAAAAATAGCAACAAATTCAAAATTGGAATCAACCACGTCAAAATTTAGACAAATAATTATACTTGGAACTAGCCTCGTAAATATATCTGTAAAAATTTTAAATTTGGATCAACCACGTCGAAAACAATTGCAAAAAATTCAAAATTGGAATCAACCACGTCAAAATTTAGACAAATAATTATACTTGGAACTAGCCTTGTAAATATATTTGTACAAATTTTTATTTTGCATCAACCACGTCTAAATATTTGCAAAATTTAATATCAATTAATCTAAGCGCAGCATGAACAAAAAAACGACCATTCAGCTCGAAGATTCGATTGATAATGACAATAAACAAATTCGCCGGCACGTGCTCGCTCTGCGTTTGCTTTTTTACAAACAAGAACAAGAAGCAGACAGGCAAAATTTGCATAGGAAAAAGTGACTGGCGATCGCTTTGCCAAAACAACCACCATTTCAAAGTGCCCGAGTAAATCCAAGCTGGCTTGCTGCGGAAAACAACAACATTGCGTGTTGTTGTCGAAATGAGAATAAACCAATCTATCGAATGAATGCGAGAATGCAAGAGATGATCGCAAAGCAGCTCTCCGCTCGCTTGCGCTTACTCTCTCGGTTCCATATACATTTTCCTCATCTTTGCTGCTTCCCGCCCGCGTCAGAAATTAAATCGCAAAATTATTTCAGATGCGCCTTCTGTATACTGTTTATTCTGTGATTGAGCCCAAATGCGTAATTTCAAATGAGTAATTTTAAAGTGTTTACATTGCCTCATTTGCATTTAATTTGTTAATGTCGAATGCTCAATGCTCATGTCCTCTTGCCGCAGCTCATAGATCAGCTCTTTTCCGGCTGCTGACTAAAGAATTTGTTGCTTTTTGCTGCCCATATGTTCTACACCCTGTAGTATTTAAATACGAATATGTCACAGACCTTACATGCTAAGAATACTCTACATATTTCAAGTGATCGAAAATTTCAATTCAAAATATACATTTTGATAATTTTAGTTTGTTGTGATTTTGAATTGTCCAAAAGAGGTAAAAGCTTTTGAAAGCGCTTCATTTTGTTATGCGTTCGATAGAATTGGTAATGTGGTAATATAAAAGTTTCCACATTACGATTTAGCTTTATGCCAAGGAATATCACAGAATAAACAGTATACAGAAGGCGCATCTGAAATAATTTTGCGATTTCATTTCAGACGCGGGCGGGAGCAGCAAAGATGAGGAAAATGTATATGGAACCGAGAGACTTCGGCTATTCGAAGATATTCGCGATGACTTCGGCACACTTCTTAATTCGAAGTCAGCTTTCATAATTTGCTTTATGTTGATGTGGTCAGTCGCACATCAACTGCGAGCTGTGATTTTGCGACTGCTGCTGTGATTCGCCTTGTTACCAGCGCAGCAGGTCCCATACGCACTTCGGCTATTCGAAAATATTCGCATAATTGTGTGCGCCGACTTCACATGCAATGAAATAATCAACCACCAAAAAGCCAACAAAAGTAAAAACACAATTTCCCTTGTTCGCGCTCATTTTTTGTGTGTATACTTATTTTCGTTGACGATCGCTTTCGCTTCAAAAAATTTGCTGAGAACAGCTCGTTATCAATCTAATCGTTGCGCTGTCTGGTTGCGTGTTTTGAAATGAATCCAAATGAAATTTGTTTGAATTGAAAAATTTAAACGAATTCTGACGTGGTTGAATCCCCAAAAAATTTGTTTAAATTGAAAAATTTTGTTAACGACCATCAAGTTTTTATCATGAATGTAATTTGTATAATTTGTTGAAGCCTTGTAATTTACAAGGGAACGAAATGTTTATACAGTGCAAGCTCGATTTTCGCGACTAATTAAAAAACAGACATGTCGCGAAAACCGAATTTTCGCGATAACGGAACCCAATATTTTGTTGAAAAATTTTATGTAATTTTTAAAATTACAATTGTTTTAACTGATATATTTACATTTTTAACATTTTTAAAGAAGTTGGAGATTTTTAGTTGCTTTTTTGGCAAATAATTTTTTAAAATAACAGCTAAATCACGTAGTTCATATAGTGCTGTTGTCGGCTTAAAAATCCAAAAATGTTAATATACCAAAAGGCGGGGATTTCCCTTTTTTGGTTATAGACATTGTAAATGTCGCGAATACCGAGCTTGCACTGTATTTTTCAAAAATTTCAACTATTTTAATAGTAGTTTAAAAGCAAAAGCTCCAAGCGACTCATTTTTTATTAATTTCAAAAATCTTTTACAACACATTTCATACGTTTTTTAAGGAAACCCCTCATTCCTCCAATATAAAAAAGCTTTTGTACAATTTGTGTGTTGCAAATGTAACAGAAGTAGATGAATACAAAATGTGGTTTTCAGAACCGTCTACTTGTAGGGAACATAAGCAATTTATATTAGATTACTTTTCAATAATTTTGCTTGGAAAAAATTGCATTTGGCTAAAAGAGCACATTGCAAGTAAAACGAAAAATAAGAATAAAATAAAAATACTAAAGAACACATAAAAATACTAAATGATATAAACTTTAAGAAAATAAAAAGAATAAATAATGAAGAAATAGTTATAAATACCAACTAAATAACAATAATAACAATAAATAACAGTAATTAATAATAATAATAAATACCAATAATTAAATTCATGTTTTGTTTTTGTTTTGTTAATTTAATTAACAAAAAATTTCAATTTGTAAGCTATTCTCAATAGCATTTACACTTTTGACAATTTATCAAGGAAAGAGCTCTTACTTTTAGAAATAGAATGCCAATTCTTGACAAATAGTAAAAACTTGACAAATAGTCAATATGGTGAATTTATTAAGAATTGGGCTGTTAATACATGAATTTGAAAAATTTATCCGTATGAATTTTATTAGGCCAGAAGGCAACGTAGCCTACATGAATGCCAACATTGCACAGCAGAAATTCATGGTTTTGTTTTTGTATCAATAAGAACGCACACTCTACTGTACGCCTTTGCGAATTCACATGGTTTATTATTCATAGCAGAACCGAAAGCCATGGAAATTCAATTTGCTTTTCATCTTGTGCAGTTGCTCGTATTGTTTTCAATCGCCTCAGCGCATACACAAGCAACACGCACGTTTATTTTCACACGGACACACACCCTTGCATATTCGAATTTGCAAACGGTACGCCGCGGCGCGCCGTCTCGTGACAATCAGCACAGCACAGCTCGCAATTGATGTTCCTTGTCGAACACCCCAACAGAGAATGAAGGTGATCTTCGAAAATTGAAGTTTGCTGAAGCCAGCGACAAAACTTCGTATAGCCGAAGTACTACTGTGCCTCGTCCCCTTTACTGCTTCCCCCCGCATCCACAAACGGGCCCTACCGCTGGAACCCGCAAAGAAAATTTTCTTTACACCAGATGCGCATTCTGTATATTGTTTGTTCTGTGGGAATATGTACGCTGACACGGCAGCAACATTTGTCGCTGTCCCAACATTCTTTATTTCTATTAAACTTAGAAATCTGTTTAGTTTTGGCTTCGAATGGGCCAGTTACCCGAGACGCAAAACTTAAACTTAACCGTAAACTTCGAGAATTTGAGCGATTACCCTAAACTTTGTTTCCGTAAACATAAACTTAGAAATCAGCTGATTTTCCTCTCAGCTTTTACCCATCTCGTGCACACGCAAATAAAAGCTTTTCCCGGCATATTTTCTTGAATCTATTAGCAACCAATAACTTCAAATATTAATATATTCACAAACATAATGAGCATTTCATTAAATTCTGTATATCTAACAATTTTTGGTAATTCGTTAAATTTTCCAATTCATTCAGAGCAGAGTGGCAGCACTTTACTGACCGAAACCATCAGCTGATTCCGGTTAAGGTCAACGTAAACTTAGAAACCAAAACGAAACCGATTTCTAATGGGCCAGTTACCCGAGACGTAATTCAGTCAGACTTGTCAGCTGACACGATCGGCCATACCTGAAAGCTGTGCAACCGGTTACCCAAGACGTAGAACGTAACCTTAGCACTTAACCGTAAATTTAGAAATCTAAATCGGGCAAAGATTTTACTTGCGTGTGCACGAGATGGATAAAAGCTGAGTGGCAATATCTTTTTCCATAAGGAAAATCAGCAGATTTCTAAGTTTATGTTTACGGAAACAAAGTTTAAGTTAATCGCTCAAACTTTCCAAGTTTACGGTTACGGTAAGTTTAAGTTCTGCGCCTCGGGTACCTGGCCCATGAGTATGGAGAGCCATGAAAACTGGCGCATGAGAAATGACAGTTGTCGTCAAATGTTGTCATTGAACAGGGTGGTGGTGCCGCAGCATGAATTTAGGAACAGAAAGTAGATCGCCAGGGTGTCACAAGTATCAAAAAGTTCCCGATTTTTCCTCGATTTGTTGTGACGTTATGTCATGTCCATATCTTATGATGACAAGTTCGGTCATTTTGAATGCTCAGTTAATTTTTGACAGCTGGTTTGCTTGGACGTGTTTTGGCTCGTTTTCGATTTTCGCCTATTGCAAAAAATGGATCAACGAATGTGAGGGTTTTGACTTCGAGTGTTGGAAAAAACGTTGGCACAAGTGTATAAGATCTGATGGGATTACTTTGAGGAAGACAAAATAGATATTCATGAATAAATAAATAATTTTGAAAAAAACACAAATTTCGCGATACTTTTTAAACAGACCTCGTAGCCTAAAATGCATACTATATACCAAGGCGAATTCATACCGGTGATTGCGTAAGAGCAGCAACAAAATTTCAATGTATTTTGTTTTTGTTTTCTGGGTTTAAATTGTCAAAATTAGCCAATCAAAACAAAAGCTTGCTTTTTTCATTTTTAAATTGTCACAGTTGTACACAGGCATTTTGACAATCTAGACCTTTTCCATCACAAAAAAAAACAAATCAGCTGATTCAACGAGGTCACCTGTATTAATTCGCCTTGCTATATACCAACCAAGTTGGGTATGGTTTATCAATTGAAGCAAAAACAATAAAAATTTGGTAGCAAAAAAAAATAAAAGTTTTCGCCATTTGAGTTTTCGCGTAGTTAAAAAAACGAATTTTCAGGAAGTGTGTATATAAGGAAACTCTGAAAAAGTAGTTCATATAAAATTTCGAACTAAGTCACACCATGGCACAATAAACAAGGTAGAGTCACGAACAGACAACCTTTTATTTTTTCTCGTCAGAGTTCGGTAGGTTGTCAAAAATTTGTGTTTGTTTCGTTTACGTTTTTCTGTGCAATTTCAGGCATTTTTGCAATGATGAAAAGAGAATTATTCGCAATTTTCGTTACGATTTTCTTTTTTAATTACAGATTTGTTTATCAGGATAATTTTGCAGTTACGTAGAAGGTAAATGCTAAGCGATAATCGAAAATCGAATAGTGCTGCCGGCGTTTTGAAACTACGAGCAGTGGGCAGGAATCTGGAATCAATAATGTCTATTTCATGTATCTTTGAATTTCTGAAGGCAAATGTAATGGAAACAATATTTGAACATTTTGTCGGCTTAGAGTAAAAAGGTGCTAAGTCCAGTTGTCCACATTTTTCAGGAAAGACGAAAAACGCTATGAAAATAGATATTAAAATGAAGTGTTTTATTTTTTATGTGATGTTATTAGATTTCACCTTAAGATAATGAAGAGCATATGAAAATTTATGTAACTTTTGTGAATTAACGCAAAATAAGCGAACTATGGACTTTTGCCCATAATTGTAAAACAACAGATAAAAAGAAGAAAGCTATGTACTTCTTGCTGTTATTTGCTGAATTTCTACGTTTTCTTTTATCTTTCATCAAAATTTAATATTTGTAAAAACAAGTAGTCTTAGCACCTTTTCAATCTAAGCCGACCATTTATATTATGTATCGCCCTAATCGACTTCCCTTTTCATAGACACTTGATAGTCTCATGAAATTTCACCATTTGAATTTGGAAACTCTTGTTCAAAGCAAATCCGTTTTACTTTATTTGCTATTTTATTTACTTTACTCCTGTTTGTGCACAATAACCTACAAATCACAACATATTTGAATGTTATTATTATGTATACGTTCATTCGATGCTGGCAATACTGTTGGCAAGTGAGCCGTCCGTCCGTTTTTGACAATGAACCGAACGAAAACACCAACAAAATACACGTTATACTACGTTTACATTGAACCCAAATGCGTAGTTTCAAATGAGTCATTTCAAAGTGTTTACATTGCCTCATTTGCATTGCATTTCATTTTGTTTGGCAGCTAATGTCAAATGCTCAATGTTCATGTCCTCTTGCCGCAGTTCATAGATCAGCGCTTCTCCGGCTACTGACTAAAGAATTTGATGCTTTTTTGCTGCCTCTATGTTCTACACACTGCAATATTTGAATACAAATTTATTACATACCTTCCATGCTAAGAATATTCTACATAATTAAAGCAGACGAAAATTTTCATTCAAATTTCCATTTTCATAATTTCTGTTTATTTTGATTTTGAACTTTCAAAAGAAGCAAAAGCTTTTGAAGCTTTTGAAAGCGCTTTCATTTTGTGATGCGTTCGATAAAATTGGTCATGTTTTATCGCATTTGCTTCGTCGTTTTGTTGAAATGAGTAATTTCGTAGATTTGAATTTGTATGGGGAAATGCGTGATTTGGCTTCGCATTTGAGAATTTTTGCCCAAATCACGCATTTGGGCTCAATGTAAACATAGTATTAATTTTTTTGCTTTTTTAGTGCGACTACCTTGTTTGTTGTGCCATGGATCACACCAGTCATTATGTGACGCGAAACTGAGAGGGTCACGTCTGCTAATTCGGTCAAACCAGGCCCCAGAGTTGCAAATTCGGTCAAACCAGCCCCAGAGTTGTTTGGGGTTCGTAAAGCACATTCCCCAAACAGAAGCCGTGGCAAGGGCGCTGGGGCGTTCGATGTTTATTTGCAAATAAAATAAATTTTTTTTTTGCTTTCATTCTGTAGTACGTGGATAGCAAATTGATTGCGAAAAAACGTTGTTGCAGAAAAACTTCATAATTTTTTTAAAACGTGTTTTAATATGATTTTACTTCAGTTTTTGCTGACTGCCCTCGAAGCTTGAATTGCTTGAGTTGCAGCTCTGCTTTTGAAAAGAGTTCAACTTGCAATCACTGTTTCTTGCTGCACTAGAAACGGCAAGCGCAATGAGACATGAGCTGAATGAAAAAGCAACCGAATATCTGTTGACTTAAGCGTATGAAATAATTTATTTCTGCTGTTTGTTTGCACACGTTACAATCAAAATTACATAGACCAGTAAAACAAGGTGGTTTGCAATGTTACATTTACAGCAAATAAGAAAAGTTAGCACTTTAAGATGCAAACAATTGACGGGTAACCACTGTTTTCCGAATGCTTGGGTGCTTAAACCTGTGCACTTTTGTACGTTCGGAAAATGTAAAAAATGGTATTAAAATCATTTCCCTTCTCAGTTTCGCGTCACATAGTCACTGATCACACTTTCACTTCAATGATCTATTTCAAAGAATTAAATAGTTCGAGAATGACACAACTCTGGTTTTTAAGCCTTTGCAAAATCGGAGAGGCGCTTGCGCGCTTTCTCTGTTAAGCAATAGTTTTTATCCATTTTGTCGTTTTCATCGAGTTAGAACAAACTTCAACCATAAGAAAACAAACGGTTTTATTTTTAAAACTAGTAATGGTTAAGTGAAATACTTAAAAGTTTGTAATTGTTTTTCGATGCACATCGAACGAATAGAAAAGCAATGTTGTGCACGTTCCCAAGGGCGTTTATATTATGCTATTTTAACAACAAAATTTGTTGTTTTGAATTTAAGGAACTTTCTCGATTATTTTGTTTTGATATTTATTTTTAATTTTTGAAACTGTTGCGTTTGTGATTAGTTCCAACGATGATTTCTCCCAACAGATACAGCCTAATTTGTATTTATGTCGAGGTGGCAAGTATGCATAATATTGACGTCGTCGCGATGAATACCTTGAAATAAAGATGGCCGCCGATTTTTTTCTCGTGTGAGTGTCGTTATGCGTACTCCTGCAAAATCGGGGAAAAGCCTCCAGTAGTTTAAAAGTGAACCTAAAATCATCAGTTTTTTCGTAATACAATTTCTGACATACATAAAACTAAAGTCAAGAAAGGTGTGTATTAAGGTGCCACATAAAACGCTTGTAGATGCTCAGATCTTGATATACAATTTTTGTGAATGGGTTGTTAGCATGTTTAAGTATGCAATTTCTTAAGAGTATTTGCAAAAGCGAAAATTTAACGGTGGGAGCTTATGTACTACTTATTGCTTCTGGTCGCAATGGTCCAAAAAATTTCTTAATGTTATTTAAAACCTAGAGGAAACCCATATGTATGTGTGTACAAATTTATATAGACATGTCGGGTTTAAGGTTGTGTGACGTCGATTCCGTTATTTCTGATTCAGTTTTTCAACAACTGCAGTTGCGATTGTCAGAAACTTAATGTTTTAAGGTAGCAGATATCGTGCCAAACGGGAAGATTGTTTAGAAAGCTCCCACAGATCTCCCAAAAAATAAAAAATATACAAAGCAAAAAATATTCGACTTTCATAAACGGTAAGTGATGCAGGTTAATAAAGTTATATAGGGCTGCTGCTTCAGTGGTGCATAGCGTTCGTGTAAAAAGTAAAATAATAAGTCGCTCCGTACATTTGTCGACATAATTGAACTGGCGGGAAGTGATTTTAAAGTGTTCAGCGATACCTACAAATACTCGCAGATTTTGCAGTTTATAATTTGATAAGGGCACTTTCGTATCAAATATTTGTATGTATCTATCGAGTAGTCCATAAACTCGTATTTTGCGATTTTTACTAACGCAATACAAGAACGTGCTGATTTATGCGATGGCTGAGAGTAAGAAAGTGAAATTCTCCTTTCCTGTAATGTGGCCGCATCCGAGAGAATTCGTCTCATGATCTGTATTATTAGTGCAATTTTAAGCCTAAATATATTTTTGTTGTAAAAGATGCCTGTGTGTGTGTTATGTTGATCCCTTCCAGTTTGATCTGGGCATTTGGAAATTTATCCGAATAATCAAATACACATTCTGCTTTTGTCTGTTGTGCATACATTAGCACAACAATTTTCTTCTAGCATTAGAATGCCATAGAGAGGCAAAATTACCCCATTCACTTCATTATTGTTTTGCTTTTTGAAAGGAAATCTTTCGTGAATTACTATTTTTTAAAGCCAAATTATATAAAACATCTGAAAATATTAGAAAAAGTCCGTTTTTAAAAATTTTATATAAAAAAAATATTTCTCGCTTAAAACTTATTAGTACATATTACATATCTAATGTTGCATACCAATAAAAGGTATGGTATCGTGTGATATCCATATCGTTTAAATCGATTGAGAATTGATTGAGATATTTTGATACCAATTTTGAACTTTGACCCTGAGCCACGCCTTTTGTGGGCGTTTCCCAGGCAAAATTTGTAGTTCGTAAGATTCAGGAGCCAAACCTCTATGTAAGAGCATACTTTTTTATTTTCTTCACGAGGGTTCGCTATACCTACTGCACTTAACCCGTTTAAACTCTTGGTTGCACCAGTGGGACTTGGCACATTCACAATAAACAGGAAAAAGGTTGTAAATAGGGGGTTAAAGAAATAAACAGCTGATTTAAAAGTTTCGTTTGAGGTTTGAAGTTGTAGGGAAACTTAAGTTTACATCAGACATTTAATGCAAGAAGTAAGTGGTTCGTTGGACTCAATCTGCGATTCTTTCCTTTCAGCGCACAAATTTGCTGGTTCTATTTGCCTTCAAATGTATGCAAAAATTATTTGTCTTTGCAGTCGATCATATGGCAGCCAGTCATATGTTTTTCTTGTTCTTCTTACTGGCTGAAAGTTACTGGAGAAAAATTCTCCAGTAAATACTTGCAAGTTTTCACGAAATGAACTGTCACTTCACGATCGCAGTTTCTCTCTCGTTGTAAGAGATTTGGCGTACACAAACAGGATCTAATACAAATTTGTACAGATTCGTATAAATTCGTAGAAATTATCCGTACCCAAACATACCTACTATTAGCCATAATACAAAAAATAAAGGTAGAACCGCTGTCAAATTTTTTGACACAAAACGTGCTAATTGACGTGATCACTTCGATATAATATTAAATTAGTGTTATTTAAGGATTTTAAGATATTTTTTAAAATAAACACGGAATAGACAAATCACTAATTTATTTTGGCAAAATTATAAAAATGTTAATGCGAACTCAACAGCAGGTAATACATTGCAGTATTAAAAAAATGTTCAAGAGATTTTCTAACAACAGTACGGTAGCACATTTTCAAAGGAGAACGCCAAAAAATCGTTTAGTGTCAGATGTGCAACATGGTGGCTGGGAAGAAGCATTTGGGATTCCTTTATTTTGTGTATCATGCTATTAGCTTTCATTTGACGTAAGAATCATCGTTTTCTTACATATGAGTCAGAAGTAGTGGCCGACCGAAACCACTTTTTTAAAACCGAAACTTTCTAGTTGAAATAAAAATCACCATATCAAGCATTTTTTCAACAATTGAATTTTTCTTTAAGTAAAAGAACAAACAAAAATAACATAACATAACATAAATAAATAAATCATTTTTTAAAAACATAAACATAAAAAAATCACAAAATTACTTGCTAATATTCAAAATTAAATAATTTAATATTATATGCTTAAAACAGAAGTTTATTTACATCGGTGACATCTAAATTCCTCCTCTCACTACATATCTGCCCGGCTGCACTAAATAGCTGTCCACTCGCTACACAATAAAATGAAAGAAATATTCTACAAAGTTTCGGTTTCGGCCGTTTTTTCGGGCATTTTTTGGCCGAAACTGAACCCGAAACCACTTATTTGGGCCGAAACCGAATATTCGGTCGGACACTAGTCAAAAGATATGATGTTTTACAAATTTCAGTTTGGAGCACTAAGCCGCCATCATTAAACTGCATTTAAAATAATCTAACTTCCCGGGAAAAATACCTTGGTACTTTTTTATGTACTGAGGTCCTCTATCGAATGAGATATGTTTGACCGTGTCCCCTTTTTTATTGTTGCAATGTGTGGGTAATGTGGGCTAGCATGCTCGAACAGTGATGGAATTCTTGATACTATTGTACTTTTTTGATACAATCACAGTTTAAAAAGTACGTTGGTACACAGGCGTCGCTTTTGGTACACACTGGTCGAGTAACGAAAAGAAACATTTTTATTGCCTTTTAGCACTAAAAACAACAATTTTTGCAAATTGTTTGGCAACCTTAAAAGGAAAATTGGTGACATAGCTTAACATTTCTAAATAGTTATGAATAGTTTTTGTCATATTACCATCTTCAATGCAATCAGAAGACGCACGCAGAATTCACACATTTCTTCCAAGAATGGAATATTTGTTTCACCATTTAGCAAGTAATTTTTTGAAAAAAGAAGTAATTGATGGTAAAGATATGTACGACATAAATTTCAATATCAATTACCTGTTGGTGATGTGCATTCTGGAGTTTGAGTAGATTTGTTAATTGGCTTAGGGGTTATATCTGATGAAGATGTTTCAAAATTTAAAGAAAATGTCTTGAGTTTTTACATAAAGTTTCTTTATTCTTTAAGAAACAGAGTTAACTTTAATAATGAAATATTAAACTTTCAGTTAAAGTTTTCACCCGAGCATGTCTTGCCTGGTAAAACAAATACTGTTGTACCAATTGTTTCCAAGCTTTTTCCCAAAGAGATTAAATATCTCGAAGAAATTAACGATAAGTATAGGTCACTATCGGAATATGAAGAACTAAAGTCTTTTGAAACGTTGGAATTACTGAATTTTGGGAAAAAGTTTCTTGCCTAAAAAATGAATCAAACGAGCCTCTTTTCAAAAACATTTTAAGAGTTGTTAAAGGTATTTTATCTATTCCCCACTCTTCAGCCAGTGAAGAGCGCGTATTCCCTGTACAAAATTTAATCAAAAGCAAACCGAAACTGTTTACAATTAAGCACTGATTCGTCCTTAATACAAACGAAAGATTTCTTAAAAGCCAGTAATAAATGTTGTTATGATTTTAAGCTTCCTACTGACTTATCCTATGCAAATGTACTTAAAAATAATGAGAATATTTCCTATTTAGAATAAACTACATACATATATATATGTCTCTTGCTTAAATTAGAAGTGAAAGTTGAAGTGTTGTTAAACATACATTTTAGTTTCGAATACAACTTTTAAACTGTTTATTAATAAAAATGTTATTAAATTGGCCTTTCACTTAATTGGGAGCTTGAAAAAAAATTGATACAATTTGCTTGAATATGGTACAACTCCCATGCTGATGTTTGATACGATACTCTTGGGCCCAAATTCCATCACTGTGCTCGAATAATGTGGTATACTATACTTATTACTAGGTATCGGAATTATATGCACACAAAATATGCCCGAAATATGCAAAATATATGCAAAACATATGTACTCCAGCCAGGTCAAACCGCTAAAGCTACAAACATGCCATTTGAAGTGTAGGTACATCTTGAAAAATGAACCTTCGTTAAGAAGGAATTTTTTGAAATTCGGGGTCTAAAAGGGCCAAACATGGGTTAAGGTGTTGTGTGAAGAAACGCGATTTAATGGGCCTATTGATTTCAAACTGGGTGAAAATACTTCAAATCAAACATAATTCTACACGTATTTTTTAAAATGGTCAGGAGCTGTTGTGTGTGCGGGAAGGCAAAAATATTTAAATACAGTGCAAACTCGATTTTCGCGACTAATTAAAAACCAGACATGTCGCGAAAACCGAATTTTCGCGATAAAAGAACCCAAAATTTTGTTGAAAAATTTTATGCAATTTTTAAAATTACAATTGTTTTAACTGATATATTTACATTTTAAACATTTTTAAAGAAGTTGGAGATTTTGAGTTGCTTTTGTGGCAAATATTTTTTTAAAATAACAGCTGAATCACGTAGTTCATATAGTGCTGTTGTCGGCTTAAAAATCCAAAAAGGTTAATTTACCAAAAGGCGGGGATTTCCCTTTTTGGGTTATAGACATTGTAATAAAATAAAAAAAAAAACAGCTAAAAGTCGCGAAAATAGAACCTCGTTTTTCGTAAACTGTCGCGATTATAGAACCTGCAATGCGAATACCGAGCTTGCACTGTATTTAGTTTTATTCCAATTTTTTTTTAATACCCCTTGTAGATACTCCGTTTTATGGGAAAATTAAAAAATTCCTTCAACGAATGTAAAATTTATATTTTTGAAAAATTCGTTCGTTTTCGTTTTGGCCTGCCTATTTCTACAACCGACCATGAAGCTGTTTGACAGTTGTTTGTTTATAGTTGTTCTGATGAATGCACGTATAGAAATACATGCAAACAATTTTCTATAATCTGTCTCATCGTTTCTCTCCCTTTGAGTTCTGAAGGGAAACTTATTGTGAAGGTAGGTTGCTGCCAATATAGAAGTCCTACATATATGAATGGGACTGTTGACTTCAAAAGTGCTGAAAGTACTCTTATTGGGAAACAATTCAACGTGTTTTTCACTTTTTTGAAAATCGAAATCTAACGGGGAAGATCAAGGGTTAAAAGTTTGTGTGGAGCAACATGATTTAATGGGGTTTTTGACTTTAAACATGGTTAAAGTGCACCAAATGATAAATAAAGCGACACGTGTTTTTTTTTCGAAAATCTAAATCTGACTGAGTCAACGATGGGTTAAGGTTTAAAAACTTGATTTATTGAGCCCATTAACTTCAAACTTCCGTGCAAAGCCGCGGGGTCCTGCTAGTTGGGGAATGAAAGTATGAAATTCATCCGTGCAAAGCCGGGGTAACTGATTATATTTCATGAAACTTATATTCCAGGAATTTAGTGAAATTTGGGGCATTCAAAAAAGTTTAAAAAAACATTTAAAAATTTAAAATTTTCAAAATAAAAATGCCTCACTGAAATGGCAAACAAGCGTTGAACATGAAATAAAAACTCGTCCTGATAGTGGCATAAAGTATTCGAAAAAAATCGCTCCGGAGATTGCAATCGATTGTGTCAAAAAATTCATTTTACTTTGTTTTTTGACTATTTGAATAAACATACTCGGCAGTGCAGCAAATTTTGAAGCTCGCGATATCTCTGTTTTTCATATAAAGCAAAACCAATTGAGATGTCATATGGGAAAATCGGGAAAATTGCCAGATGGGAAATTTAACATGCTAGATACCGCTGAACAGCACATGATATCCTGGTACACAGATGGCTCCTTAACGGAGGAAGGTACCGGGATAGGAGTATATGGGCCGAGGATACGATACTCGGAACCTACGGGAAAGCACACCACTATCTTCCAGGCGGAAATATACGCCATTGAAAGGTGTGCTCACTTCAATCTGGTGAAGAATTACCGGAACCGGAAAATTGCCATCCTTTCTGACAGCCAAGCGGCTATCAAGGCTCTTAGATCCTACCAGGTGTCCTCGAAACTGGTATTGGAGTGCCTTGAGAAGCTGAATGAACTTGGCCGTTACAACAAGGTCTGGGTTCTTTGGGTTCCGGGCCACACCGGCATTGAAGGGAACGAACGGGCTGACGAGCTGGCAAAGAAGGGAGCTTCCACACCCTTTGTCGGCCCTGAAATTTTTTGTGGGTGGGGAAAAGGAGCCTCTTCCATCCTACTGAGAAAGGACGAGATAACCAGAAGGAATCAATACTGGGAAAATCAACCAGGTCTAGAGCATTCGAAGCTGGTTATCGGATCCTATAATAGAAAACGTTTAGAGGAGTGTATGACCTTGTCAAAAAATAATCTTAGGATTATCACGGGAATGCTTACAGGGCATTGTAGATTGAACTATCATCTAACGAAACTAGGAATCCGTGAAAACGGGTATTGCAGGTTCTGCTTGCAGGAAAACGAGACTGCAATACATATACTAGGAAAATGCCCTGTACTCATGCATAAGAGAAAGAAGCACCTGGGAGACCATATCATATCGGGTGCAGACTGGGTATCCAGAGGTATAGGAAACATACTAAAATTCCTCTTGGATACTGGACTCACTGGCAGTCTTTGAGGTCCAAGAAGGGGGCACAATAGATCTAATAGGTCGCAGTGCATTATCCCCATCAATAATAATAATAATACCGCTGAACTGTGAACACCATAATTGTGTTTTAAATAGAATTCATTTCTTAATTTGAAGTCCACAAAGCAAAACCTTAACCCAAATAATAACAAAATTAAAAATTAAATGTAAAAAATTAACTACTTGTTACAGTAAATAACTAAAATTTGCTCCAAGTTTTCTATGGTCAGCATATGCCATGCCTATGCCGTACACCAGCTCATGGAGTACGAAAACGTTCATTATTTTTGTATGCTCTACTCAGAACTGCCCCAAAATATAGCTTAGTGAGCCAAACTACAACACCCTCAATAATGATCGTACGAACATCATTCTCGGAATAACAAAAGTCTGGGCTTGTCCAAATTGACCCCTCTCCCAACCCTTTACACACACGAGCACACCAACCTCCCTCTTGTTCGTTTGCATAGAAGGGCATAAGTCTATATGATTATGTTTATATAAATATGCAAAAATATGTTAGGTGTGCATATGTTAGGTCATTCTTAATATTTTTCAATAAAAATAATTTGTCTTGGTCCCGTTCAAATCCGAAGCTCCAAAAAAATATGCTCCTGCATATAATTCCGATCCCTACTTATTACTATATGCTGACATTTTTTCGATTGATTTGTAAGAAAATCTGATTTCCAACATTTTTAAGCCTGTGCAAATATGAACACCAATTAAAATCAGTCATCGGCGTACTGTAGATAGAAGTTCTGTAATTAGGTTAGGTTAGGTTACGGAAGGGGTGTGTGCGGCAAGCACTTCCACTCTGAGACCCTGTTGGGTCCATTGTGAATCCCTTCATTTTTCGGAAAAACCGGTGTCCTTCTCTTATCTGTTTGGATCCCTGTAGATCCAAACGGGATCTTTTGGGAACCATTTGGTCTTCGCGAGGAAATTGTGTAGATCGGTTAACTGTGCATCTGCTACTTCCGCGAGCCCGTCAAAGAACCTTGCCCCAAGAGTCTGGAGCTGTCGTCCTTGTAGTGATGGGCAGTGGCATAGTAGGTGCTCGACTGATTCTACTGCATCCTCATCTCCACAGCTTCTGCATAAATCGTCGGTCGCCAGACGCCATTTGCATAACATGACTCCAATGGCGCAGTGACCTGTGATTACCCCCGTGACCATGCGTACAGCATGTTTGTCGAGGAGCAGAAGGCTCTTAGTTTTCCTCGTGTTGAGTGCTGGCCACAGGGTGCGTGCAATCTTTCAATAACACCTGCAGTGGCGCACGCAGGATTTTATTTCGGGGGGGAGTTTCGTAACTTTTTTGAGAACTTTGAAATAGAATAAAATTTAGATGAATGAATCTACAGACTGAGATCCAAAACATGTATGTTTCCCCTACCTGACATATTTTGGTCCTGAAAGTTCAAAATAGAAAATTTATTTAAAAGGAAAAAATTTTTCTCTTTTATCTGATACCCATGTCTTCATTATTGCACAACCGCAAAAATTAAAAAAAATATTTGAAATGTGTATGTCCTTAAAATTTTAAAGTCCTTTAAAACTCACTTTGAGTCAGAAAATGAAAACTGACTATGCCAGGTAAATGACCTCTAGTTACACGCCTATATCAACATTTGGATGGGTAATTAATGTAAAGTTGGTGTTTTCACTCAGTGCATCATAACTTCGTCATTTTAATATTTGCACAAATAATATATTTTTCATCTTAGGTTTTGAAACCAAAGGAAATAATTTATTTTATCTATAAAAAAACATTCAGCAATTTATAATTTTTGAAAATGGTCGAAAAATTTACTTTTTTACAATTTTCATCGTCAGTAATTTCTCCAAATCTCATCTGATTTGGACAATCTGTATATCTCTGGAAAAGCTAAGGTATTATCTTCTGACCGACGGGCATCTTGTGTTAGTCGGATGGTTCGTTTACGAGATATATGCTCATAACTGAAACAACAGGGTAAAAACTGGTTTTTCGAAGATTTGAAAACGCTTCTCACAAAATGTTTTGAGCTTCAGTTTCGTGTTCAGCGGCCCAAAGTTACAGCCTGATTCTGTGCATTCTTGACAAATTTTTTATCAAGGTATTTTGTCAAGATTTTTATCAAGCAAAACCTTTGTTGGCATTCTGATGCAACATTGATAAAGTAAAAAAATCATTTAATTTAACATAAGGTGAATATGCGATAGTTGTCAAATTGTCAAAAAATAAGACAAATAAAAAATTGAAAGTAATTTTGAAATTTTTTTAAAAAATTTTTACAATTTTGTGAGACAAATGATTGGCTTATAGGCAAATTACAATTTTTACCAACGCATTTTTGGTAGGATCCATGTCCAAAAAATGCAATGCCGCCAGAACGCGTATGGGCAAAGATAGCCCAATTAATCGATGCCACAAGGATCGAGTTAGCCGGAAATTCTTCATGAATTCTTCTTCGCTCAACGAAGGCAAATTATTTGTTTTCTTCTGCTTCTGATTTCTTCTCTTTTATCCTCCTCAACCGTTAAAAGTGTAAACATGCATAATTCTTCCATTTTCAATAGGCAAAATTTCAATTTGTATGCTGTTGCCAATAACATTCACACTTTTGACAATTTATCAAGAAAAGAGCTTTTATTTTTAGGAATAGAATACCAATTCTTGAAAAATTGTAAAAACTTGAAAAATAGTCAATATGGTGAATTTATCAAGTGTACAGAATTAGGCTGTTAGTCTAGAAAACACTTTTTTAGGAACATTTTTTGTGTCGAGTAGTGTTATTGATGATTGAACATATGTGTATGCGAAGGTATTAAATTAAATTTCTGTACTAACTTAAAAATATTTCGAGGGGGTTTGAATGCCCCAAAACCCCCCATGTGTGCGCCACTGAACACCTGGTTGTCCAGGCTCTATTCGTAGCTCGTGTGAGCCACTCTCCTATTGAACCCATCATAGCAGAGATCGGTGGTAGCACCGTGTTGACCGCCTCGCACGCCGGCATAGCTGACCCTGCACGGGCTAGTCTGTCCGCTTGCTCGTTCCTTCGATGTCACTACGTCCGGGAACCCAGCACAGACGAACCCTGCATTGTCTTATGCCACCTAGTGCTTTCCGACAGGCTAGTACTACCTTTGACTTCACTACAGTGGATTCAATTACTTTTAGAGCAGCCTGGCTATCAACACAAATGACGGCCACACTAAGTGCCGAGTGTTTTATGTGTTCCGCTGCTTTCATGATGGCGAAAACCTCCGACTGAAAAACGCTGCAATAGTCTGGTAGTCTAAAAGACCAGTAGACATTTTGCGTTTCACAGTAGACACCCGCCCCAGTTCCATCCTCTGTCTTCGAGCCGTCGGTGAAGTAGACCCCTACAGAGTCTTCCACCTCGGGCTGTCGCCAGTTGTCCCTGGAGGGATAGTCAATGGGAATCTTCAATTCGAAGTCACTGCGCTTTACCAGGAAATCAGTGGCCTTATCTAGAAGACCTTGTCCGGTAGAGCTAGTCGTAAGAACGTTCAGAATGCTGGAATGTCCGCAGCCGCCTGGCCTCAGCTGGTTAGACTCCCTCAATCTGAGGATTGTCTTTGCTGCGCTGGCCTTTACGAACAGGTCCACTGGGGGAAGGTGCAGAAACATTTCCAGAGCCATTCGCGGAGCGCTTTTCGCCGCCCCCGTGATCGCCATCGTGGCAAGTCTCTGCACCCTCCCCTGATTGCTCTGGTTGCTCTTTTTGTCCATGGCTGGCCACCAAACATGAGAACCATAGGTGGTGATGGGTCTGATTATCGCCGTATACATCCAATGGATAATATAGGGTTTTAATCCCCATCTTTTACCAAAGGTCCGCTTGCAGGCATACAGCGCATTGAGCCCCTTTTTCATTCTTTCTTCAATGTTTCGCTTCCACGAAAGATTTGAGTCCAGAATGATGCCAAGATATTTGGCCTCTTTTGATAGTTTCAGGGGATGCCCTTCCACACAGGGAAGAGAAAATTCCTGAATCTTCGTTTTTTTGGTGAACAGGACTAGTTCGGTCTTTTCGGGATTTATCCCTAGACCGTTGTCTCTTGCCCACACTGACAAGTCGGCTAATGAGGATTCCATCAATTCACTGATAGTAGGCAAAAGTTTGCTTTGTATCATGATGACGATGTCGTCCGCATAGGCCACTATTCTAATGCGTCTTCTCTGAAAGACTCTTAGAATCTCATCCACTACCAGCAGCCATAAAAGAGAGGATAGCACCCCCCCTTGGGGTGTTCCCCTTGTGGCTCTCCTTCTGATGGAAGCCGGTCCTATTGTTGAGTTGATTATCCTGTCTTGCAGCATCGTTTCAACCCAATCGATAACGAAGCTTTCCACATTGTGTGCACGAAGTGCTCTTGTTATGGCCTCAGTGGTGACATTGTTGAAAGCCCCTCTATATCGAGGAAAGCAGCCATTGTGTACTCCTTTAAGGCCAAAGAATTCTCTATGGGGTCTACAACGCAGTGCACTGCGACCTACCGACCTACTACCGACCTCCCCTGGAGGTAGGCGTGTTGTGCCCTGCAGAGTTCAGAAGATAGTCCCCGGTTGTCTCTTATATATCTATCCAACAGCCTCTTCAGCGTTTTCAATAAGAATGAGGATAGGCTGATAGGTCTATAGTCTTTAGCCGTAGTGTGGCTGGGCTTTCCTGCCTTCGGTATGAAGACTAATTTGACCTCTCTCCACTGCTTTGGAACTACATTCCCTAATAGGCATCCCTTAAAGATATTTACTAGGGGTTGCAGAATACATTCTCCGGCCTGTTGTAGCATTGCTGGAATGATACCGTCAGGGCCCGCGGACTTGTAGGGGTCAAACGACCTTATTGCCCATTCGACCTTATCTTTGTCCACTATTTTGGCGACAGTTTCAGGTGGTGTAGTGGTTCCGAGCTGCTCTCGAAGATTATCCGAGTCAGTAGGAACCTGACACTGAGGAAAGTGTCCCTCCATTAGAGTCTCAAGCGATTTTTCACTAGACTCTGTCCATGATCCGTCCGGCTTGCGGATGCAGCTAAGAGCGCAATGCTGCTTAGACAGAACTTTCCTTAGCCTGGACGCCTCGTTGACACAGTCTATGGATTCGCAGAAGGTTCTCCACGATTCTCTTTTGGCTTTACAAATAGCCTTCTTGAAGGCGTTGAAACTGGATCGGTACGCGTCCCAGTCCCTTTCCTCCCCGCTTAGCTTTGCCCTATTGAACAGTCGCCTAGTCTCCTGACGTAGTAGTCGAAGCTCAGGATTCCACCAGCTGTCGCTGTGCTTCCTCTTGACACGACTTATCGTACAGGAAGACTTAAAAGCAGCGTTCAAAGTTCCCGTTAGGAGTTCAACCGAGTTCTCAATCGCACGCTCGTCTGTGACTAGGGCGAAACGTTTCGGCCTCAGTCTTGAACGAACGATGGTCGCGAATTTCTCCCAGTTTGCACTCCTTGGGTTCAGAGGTGGTGGATTGCAAACCGTGTCAAAATTGACATCGAAAAGTATTCGGTTGTGGTCCGAGAAGGAACAGCTGTCCGATACCTTCCAGTTGTCAACCCTGACGTCGTTTGCGTCAGAGAGCAAAGTCAAATCAATAACTTCTTCCCTGATCCTATTCTGAAAGGTGGGCGTGTTGCCCTTATTGCAGATAGATAGAGAGGTGGAAAGAATAAATTGAAAAATGGACTCACCCCTCGCGTTGATGTTGCTGCTGCCCCATTGCGTGTGATGGCCGTTGGCGTCGCAGCCTAACACCAGCGCGTGCCGTTTCGCACTAGCGAAGCCGACCAGGTCTCGGACCGCCTGGGATGGTGGGTCCAGCTCCTCGTACGGCAGGTACGCTGACGCCAGAATCAGGCCATGCCCTCCTCTTCGTTCAACCATACCCGCCGTTAGGTCTCCATTGCTGTATTAATGTAAATTAATGTTATTCTTAACCACTATACAGGCTCGTAACCTACCTTCGGTTGAGGGTTGATATGTTTTATATCGACCTGACCCCAATCCAGAAATTTTGGATCTTACAATCCACGGTTCCTGAATCAGGGCCACATCGATATCCCCCTCCTCCATGAACCTCATCAAGTCGTGGGTTGCTGCTTTGGCGTGGTGCAAGTTAATTTGCACCACTCGTAGCTGCTCCTTCAGTGGCCTGCTCACGGTTACCCGGAAAACGTGCCTTGACGGAACCCAACCCGAACTTGATGACGCCCGAGCGTTGAATGAGGTGAGTGTATGACTGACGATCAATAGCGATCGTCAGATCATTTTCCACGCCATTCTTGCTCTTCGCGTTCGTCAGAACTCCAACTCTGGACCGCCAGTTCCTTGTTTTGCACACCTATAATCTTCAGCATAGATTCAGCCTCCGAAACCGGAGGCGGAACCCAGACCGAGACTACAGGCCTCAAAGGGAGGATGGATCGGGAGACGACCTCTAACTTGGCGCCCGGCCAAAGTTCGCCAAGGCTACCAATTGCGGAACGGATGAAATCCAGAGATTTCGTGTTCCCGTAGCCGATGACCTTGACGCCTCGCTGCCAGCCCGCCCCGTCGAAGATGGCCTCTTCTCCATCAGCCCGAACTATGGCATCCAGGATCTTCGACTTCGATCTTCGACTGTTGCCGTTTTTCTCTCGAACTTTGCAACAATCTTCCGGTGTTTCTTGATGAGAACGTTGTCCCTGTTTGTCAAGGACGACGGTTCCACCAAGCTCATTTTGCGGAGATACTGAGCTGAACATTTGTAAGCCTTGCGGGCTTTCTGTTCAGCGGTTCTCTCACAGCTTTCGTCTCCTTCGGGGGCTCACCTAGCAAAGTGGCTTCCAGATCAGGGTCCAGTGTATTGATGCTGCTGCCTTATGATAAGGTGGTAGCCTCATCATCGGTGGCAGCACCAATGCGCAGACCGCCCAATCTGGAGCCTATGTCTAGGCCCTCCTCATTCGACTTTAAGGCTGGTTGTCGCTGAAGCGACATTGCCTTCTTCCCAGTAGCATTAGTAGACTGCATGACCTGGGGTCCCGTCACACAGCCTGAGAAGTTGCTGGATATCGACGCCAGGTGGCCTTCTCGCTCACCACCTACCGCCGGTACTGGGCATCCGACTCCCTGCACCGTAACTACATTCTTTTCATCGGCCACCACAGACGGACGGAAAGACACCACTTCCCTGTGGGATTTCTTTTGAGTCTGCCATCCCACGCACAAAAAGACTCGGACTCGACCGCCTCTAACCTGGGGAAAACAGACGTCGTTGTGTGCCGCCCCTAGCCTGGGGAACAGACGCACACTGGGTAGGTCTTAGTTGTTGCTCCTCAACCGGCCTGCCTAACATGGGAACCCCTGTCAGGAGACAGCACAATTGCCCCACTGAACCCACACCGGATCAGACAAAACGTTTTTGATTCATAAGGCGAGAAAACGTTTTTCAATCTAGCACACACCAAATGAAACACAACGTAACAAAACAAAACATTTCGTTTTCTTGTTTCGTTTGATTTTCGTTAAAATAAAACAAAATTGAATTTAATACTACGTTTACATTGAACCCAAATGCGTAGTTTCAAATGAGTCATTTCAAAGTGTTTACATTGCCTCATTTGCATTGCATTTAATTTTGTTTGGCAGCTAATGTCAAATGCTCAATGCTCATGTCCTCTTGCCGCAGCTCATAGATCAGCTCTTTTCCGGCTTCTGACTAAATCATTTGTTTCTTTTTTGCTGCCTCTATGTTCTACACATTGCGATATTTGAATACATGTATATAACACACCTTACATGCTAAGAATATTCTACATATTTAAAGCAGACGAAAATTTCAATTCAAATTTTCCATTTTGATAATTTTCGTTTGTTTTGATTTTGAACTGTCAAAAAGAACAAAAACTTTTGGAGCTTTTGAAAGCGCTTTCATTTTATGATGCGTTCGATAAAATTGGTCATGTTTTATCGCATTTGCTTCGTCGTTTTGTTGAAATGAGTCATTTCGTAGATTTGAATTTGTATTTGGAAATGCGTGATTTGGCTTCGCATTTGAGAATTTTTGCCCAAATCACGCATTTGGGCTCAATGTAAACGTAGTATAAGACTTGTTTTTTAGTGTTGTGAAACTTAAAATCAAAAATTTTTTTTTACGAAGCGTTTTCGAAAAATCTTCGAAAACCCATTTTTCCTTGTTGTTTCAATTATCTCGTAAACGAATCATCCGACTAACACAAGCGGTCCGTGGTTCAGAAGATACTACTTTAGCCTTTCCAGCGATATACAGATTGTGCAAATCGAATGAAATTTGGGGAAGTTACTGATGACGGAAGTTAAAGTGAATTTTTCTACCATTTTCACAAGTTATAATTTTTCGAATGTTTTTTTATAGATAAGAGAAATTATCTCCTCTGGTTTTAAAATCTAAGATGAAAGATATATTATTTGTGCAAATGGTAAACCTAGTATCGATAGAATCGAAAGAAAAATGGCAAAGTTATGAAGCACTGAGTAACAACATTAACTTTGAGTGATTGATTTAAAAGGAGATATTGCACTGAGACCAAAAATTATCTATTGTGCCCCCTACAATTTTATAGAACGTCTCCTAATTCCACCGAACTAATGAAGCTTAGTAACTCACGGGGGAGAACGTGTTTGACGTTCCCTTCTGCAAACTAGTGTTGACCCAGGTGTTGCCTCCTACTGCGACATACCGCATAGCAGTGCAGTATAATGTGCTCAGGAGTCTCCTCTGCTGTTCCGCAGAGTCTAAAGGCGCTTACCTGTTCAAGCCAATTGTATACATATGTTTTCTCAGCCTGCAGTGCCCGGTGACCAGTCTAAGCTTGGTTTTCCCTAGTCTGAGGTATTGTTCACTCCATTTGGAGTTATTGATTGCCTAAGACGCGAGGCATTAGACCAGTGTTCTGAATTCCTGGTTCTCTCCTCAAGTCCTAGTGACTCTGCTAGAGTGTTTTTGCCCAGCCCAATGAAAGGTTCTGGTCCAAGAAGGATCGTGGCTGCCCCAGTTCTAGCAAGGCTATCCGCCTCCTCATTTCCATCAATTCCTCTGTGTCATGGGTCCCAAAGGGTTTTGACCTGGTTATGTAAACCCAGTTTGTTCACTACTTCTATGCATTCCAGCACCAATCCTGAGGTTATCTCATACGACGTCCGTGTATGTTCGTTCGAAATTTAATTGCACGTCGAGCCTAATAGCATAGTTTGAATAGATAATAGATACAGTCGTGTCTGGATATAGTGAACTAATTATTGCAAGGCCTGTTGACAGTATTGAGGTTGTTCACTATATCAAGGTTAGAATTTTTGTTAAAACACTCGTTTTATTTGCTCAAAATACACTGTGTGTATATAAATTGAAAAGATCATTAAAATAAAAATAAAAAACCCCTACTTTCAACCACAATCAGTTTGCACTCGACAAAAAACATAACCACTAGGGTCAAGAAACAGCTGATTTTGTAACAATCTACAGCAAAAATACAAATTAGGGGAGTACCCTCTCTCCTTTTTGATTCCTTCTTGTGTTTTTGTTGCTTTTTGCTTGAAATTGCTTTCAAAATTTTATTCACTATTTAGAGGTTTTCGATTGTTCACTATGTAGAGTACTCCATGTAAAAATTTGGGTGTTCACTATATCGAGGTGTTCACTATATAGGGCGTGCTTTAATAATATAGTGCTTTAATCCTTTGAGGATAAAAGTTGCTTATAAGCAACTTCTCACTATATGACGATCGAATTCCCGTTTGGCGCACCTTGATTTTAAACGTTTAATAGCAAATGATAGGTAGATGCATTGTTAGAAGAAAACGAAAACAGTAAGTTTGGAAATGTGTTCGCTTTTTCTTCTTTGGACTATTTTTCTAAGTAAGTTTGCGTGCGCGCTGAGCTTGACACAAATTAAACATAATCATAAAATATTTGTCAGTGATCAAATTAAAGTGAATAAAATGTTAAGGCCCAACCATGCTCAACTTTGGCATGCACATTTCAGCGCATGGAAAACATCGTATGCACGGCATTATATGGAGGCAACTATGATCGGCATATGCATAGTTTCCGTTCAGTATCTCTCCGTTCGTTAACTTTGGCATGCATGACAAAGAGCGATCTGAACCGTACCTTGCACATTCCGATATATGTATACCATGTTTATACGACGGTCCCAGTCGATTCGCATTGACTCGATACGCTCTTGTGCCAAGTGTTTATACATTGATTTCAGAAGCGAATTGACTGCAGACGGTTGCAAAAGTATGCTTTTCTTTTTCGGTTTTTTCTATTTTTTTGACGTTTAATGAATTTAAGCTGTTGGTGTTGCTTACTTTTTACTTGAAAATGCTCAAAAAACTGAGTGTACATCACCATCAGCTGATTTTCAAAACACTTTGAAAATGTTTAACCGTTTATACAAATTTTCGAAGCGACTTGAAAATTTAAGAATACGATACGCCTAAAATGTTCAAAGCGGTTTGAAAACGTGTTTATACGACTGTTACTACGTTTATACGACAGCTCAAGTCGCTATGACTCAATACACATCGACTCAATACAGTCGTATAAACACGTTTTCAAACCGCTTTGAACATTTTAGGCGTATCGAGTCAAAGCGCTTTTCAAATGAGTTCTTAAATTTTCAAGTCGCTTCGAAAATTCGTATAAACGGTTAAACATTTTCAAAGTGCTTTGAAAATCAGCTGATGGTGATGTACACTCAGTTTTTTGAGCATTTTCAAGTAAAAAGTAAGCAACACCAAGAGCTTAAATTCATTAAACGCCAAAAAAATAGGAAAAACCAAAAAATAAAAGCATACTTTTGAAACCGTCTGCAGTCAATTCGCTTCTGAAATCAATGTATAAACACTTGGATCGAGAGCGTATCGAGTCAATGCGAATCGACTGAGACCGTCGTATAAACATGGTATGTATTGAGTCGATGTGTATTGACTCATAGCGACTTGAGCTGTCGTATAAACGGGGTAATAGTTGCCATGTTCTTTAATCAGTGAAGTTTATTTTACTGGATATTCTTTGTATAGAAGAAACAAAACAAATACATTTAAATTTATTGAGATTTGTTGCTGGTTGTTTTTGTCAAACTGTTTATTGTTGATGCTTGTACAAATTTCTGAGTTCTTTAACTGAAAAACTTAATACTTTTTGCGCATTAAATTTTTATTTTTGAAATTGGCAACTCTAAAATGCCAAAGAAAAATTGTCCAAAAAATTATGTTAATCACAGCAAAGCCTATGTACGAAAGCACAGAATAAACAGTGTACAGAAGGCGCATCTGAAATAATTTTGCGATTTCATTTCAGACGCGGGCGTGAAGCAACAAAGGTGAGGAAAATGTAAACGAAACCGAGAGACCGCATAGATTCGATGGATTTGTGCTTTATTCGCATTTCGACAACACCACGCAATGTTGTTGCTTAACGGTCACGGATCACGGTCACGGATAAAATTGTTGTTGTTTCAATGTAAAAGAGAAAAATTACTCTCTCGCTCGCTCTCCCAATTTTCTCATTTTTTCATAACATCGCCCTTGGTAAAGCGATCGCCAAAGCAAATTCAAGAAGTAGTTGCAGCACCAGAACTGATTAAACTTTTTTCTTTGATAACACTGCACAACACAAAAAAAAAATAACAAGGTTCTGACAACGGATTCTGGTAGAGGGGACCAAAAAAAAATATACGTGTATCGGCGTTTTGAAAGTTTACATCTGAATTTTTGTTTAGGGGGGTCAAAGTTTTCCCCCTTTTGCACATTCTTATGGTGAAGCGGCATACGAAAACCATGTAACCTCACATTTTAGGTATATGATGGGTTCAGCAATTTGATGTAAAATACTACGAAGAATATTTTTGTGGAGCATTTTAACCCTGTAGCTACTATTTTTATGGGTAAATTTGACCCTTTTTTTCTAAAATGCCAAAAATGTCCTGTAAAACAGGACTTTTTAAGGAAAAAATGTACCACGAAAATATTCGCCATAAAATTCGACTATAGGTCTCTGAATACATCAAAGCTCAGAAATTAACTTCAACGCCAGAATTAGGCCGAAACTGAAAATGTGTTTAAGTCTTTATTTCGTACTTATTCAAAATTGGTACTAAAATGTCCTACAAAACTTGCACGTGGAATAGCAGATGGAAGCGCAACTAATATTCCAAAAAACAATGGGAGCCGAGAGCTGAAGTGACATTAGGCGAGCATAATATTCTCCATCCACCGCTTGTGCAAAAAAAAAATTCTTTTACCACCATTACACATAAAACTTGGTGTGGTAAACAATTTTGTTAAGTGTTTGGATACAAATGGATCGGCATTTAACTTTCTGAAGACATTGTTTCCAAAACTAAACGAAGCAAAGATAAAAGAAGGTATGAATGCTAAAACTTTACTTTTTCATATTGGTTTCATACCAATAAAATTACAAAATTAGGTTTTTTCATTACAACAGGTGTTTTTGTTGGTCCAGAGATAAAAAGGGTTATGCGTAGCCCCGAATTCGAAAATTCTGCTTTCACCAAATGAGATCGTCGCATGGAAGAGCATTAAAGGAGTCATTGACAATGTTCTAGGCAAAAATCGTTCTCCTGCTGCTCGAATGCACGTCGACACCATGATGACTGCATTCGAAAAACTAGGTGTTCATATGTCACCAAAAATTCATTTTCTGAATTCTCATATGGATTTCTTGGAACATCAGTTGGCAACAGAATCCGATGAACATGGGGAACGATTTCATCAGACATGTGCCCCATCAGGGGCGGATTCAGAAAAATATTTCGGGGGGTTTCAAAAAGTCATTCTTTAATATTTATAAAATGCCTTTTAATTTGTATGTAGTTTTAAAGTCGATCCTAATATTTCGGGGGTTTCAACCCCCCTGAATACGCCACTGGACCCCATTGAGGAACGGTATAAAGGCAAGCGTATTCATTCTTTTATAGCTGATGTATGCTGGACATTATTTGATAACGGTGTTGAATTGCTAAGAGCTAAACGAAAAATATAATGAATACCTTAAATACCCGAAATTGTTCTCATTTTTCTATTTATATATATTATATCTAGAGCTTTCTTTTATACGGTCACTTATAGTGAAATTTTGCGTTCAACATTTTTCCCATACACACTAACCCTCAAAAATCAAGTTTTGTAGGACATTTTAGTACCAATTTTCAATAAGTACGAAATAAACACTGAAACACATTTTCAGTTTTGGCTTAATTCTGGCGTTCAAGTTAATTTCTGAGCTTTGGTGTATTCAGAGACCTATAGTATTATTTTATGGCGAATATTTTCGTGGTACATTTTTTTCTTAAAAAGTCCTGTTTTACAGGACATTTTTGGCATTTTAGAAAAAAAGGGTCAAATTGACCCATAAAAATAGTAGCTACCGGGTTAAAATGCTCCACAAAAATATTCTTCGTAGTATTTTACATCAAATTGCTGCACCCATCATATACCTAAAATGTAAGGTTACATGGTTTTCGTATGCCGATTCACCATAAGAATGTGCAAAAGGGGGAAAACTTTGACCCCCCTAAAAAAAAATTCAGATGTAAACTTTCAAAACGCCGATACACGTATATTTTTTTTTGGTCCCCTCTACCGATCACTCAATAATTTTTTCTATGCAAACTTTACCTGTCCACTTCTTGTTCTTGTTTGTAAAAAAGCAAGCTGAGAGCAAGCACGAGCCACCACCAACATGCAAGCGGCACATCGCTTTGTTGTCCAACAACAACAACCACAGTGTGTGGTGCGTGACTGTTTCATACACCGGCATGAGATCAATACTTTTATCTGTTTGCTCTCCGTAAATTTGATTTTGCGCTCTCACAGCTTCGCATTTTACGCTCTCGCGCTCTGTGAGTTCTCGTCCCCTTTACTGCTTCCCCCGCATCATCAAACGGGTCGTACCGCTGGAACCCGCAAAGAAAATTTTCTTTACACCAGATGCGCATTCTGTATACTGTTTGTTCTGTGACGAAAGTTTCTATCTCGCGCGCCGTATTGAAACTTTTGTGCTTACTGGTACTTTTCGGAAACATTTTCTCTCTTCCGTAGGCTTGCACATGCTGAGCATGGTTTGGCCTTTAACACTAGAAAGACCGAAAATTTTCCATACCTAATACGTATATCATCATATATCAATGAAAATTGTTTTTTGTGTTTATAATGTTACATTGTACATACTTTTAACATTTCGTTTACTTAAATGTATGTATATATTTTTGGATCCTTTGTATATGAAATAAAAGTGATAATATGAGCGATTTTATCGTCTTTTAATGCAAATCGCAGCTTTCTTTAATATTTTTTTGTTTTTCACTGGCTTTTCCATATTTAGATCTTATCTTCTTACCATTTTCTACCACTGTGTAGCATTTTTCTGAATTTTCATTTTTGAGATTATATTAAATCCCCATGCATAAAACTGAAGGGTTTGTATTTGTTTGTTTGCTTGTCCTTTACAAACTCAGGAACTACTTGGGCGATTGAGCTTTAAACTTTGTTTGCCCAAGGAAAGAATTCTGGATGCTTCTTGTTTCTTATTTCAAGGGGGCCTGGTAACGCCCATACAACTTGATTTTTTATATGGAATCGTTCATAGGAATCCTAGTTTAAATGTTTCATTCCACTGATTTAGTTTCATAGGCTTTCAACGGGGGCGTAGTACTTCTTATGCAACCAAAATGTAACTTTAGATCCATAAATTACACATCCATGGCACTCGGCGCGAACGTACTACATATTCAGCCATGTTCTTGGCAAGGGGGATTGGGCGGGCATTGAACAAGGGGTGTGGCGACCCCCGCACAACCAATGCTTAACCCATTGCTGCCTAATGGGTAAAAATTTACCCATGAAAATTGACTTTAAAAAAATCACAAAACAGTTCCTGGTAGAGATATCTCAAAATCATTGATAGGAGGGATGGTTGGGGTAAAGATGGAACTACCTTACGAAAATATTCGCCATAAAATTCGACTATAGGTCTCTGAATACATCAAAGCTCAGAAATTAACTTCAACGCCAGAATTAGGCCGAAACTGAAAATGTGTTTAAGTCTTTATTTCGTACTTATTCAAAATTGGTACTAAAATGTCCTACAAAACTTGCACGTGGAATAGCAGATGGAAGCGCAACTAATATTCCAAAAAACAATGGGAGCCGAGAGCTGCAGTGACATTAGGCGAGCATAATATTCTCCATCCACCGCTTGTGCAAAAAAAAAATTCTTTTACCACCATTACACATAAAACTTGGTGTGGTAAACAATTTTGTTAAGTGTTTGGATACAAATGGATCGGCATTTAACTTTCTGAAGACATTGTTTCCAAAACTAAACGAAGCAAAGATAAAAGAAGGTATGAATGCTAAAACTTTACTTTTTCATATTGGTTTCATACCAATAAAATTACAAAATTAGGTTTTTTTCATTACAACAGGTGTTTTTGTTGGTCCAGAGATAAAAAGGGTTATGCGTAGCCCCGAATTCGAAAATTCTGCTTTCACCAAATGAGATCGTCGCATGGAAGAGCATTAAAGGAGTCATTGACAATGTTCTAGGCAAAAATCGTTCTCCTGCTGCTCGAATGCACGTCGACACCATGATGACTGCATTCGAAAAACTAGGTGTTCATATGTCACCAAAAATTCATTTTCTGAATTCTCATATGGATTTCTTGGAACATCAGTTGGCAACAGAATCCGATGAACATGGGGAACGATTTCATCAGACATGTGCCCCATCAGGGGCGGATTCAGAAAAATATTTCGGGGGGTTTCAAAAAGTCATTCTTTAATATTTATAAAATGCCTTTTAATTTGTATGTAGTTTTAAAGTCGATCCTAATATTTCGGGGGTTTCAACCCCCCTGAATACGCCACTGGACCCCATTGAGGAACGGTATAAAGGCAAGCGTATTCATTCTTTTATAGCTGATGTATGCTGGACATTATTTGATAACGGTGTTGAATTGCTAAGAGCTAAACGAAAAATATAATGAATACCTTAAATACCCGAAATTGTTCTCATTTTTCTATTTATATATATTATATCTAGAGCTTTCTTTTATACGGTCACTTATAGTGAAATTTTGCGTTCAACATTTTTCCCATACACACTAACCCTCAAAAATCAAGTTTTGTAGGACATTTTAGTACCAATTTTCAATAAGTACGAAATAAACACTGAAACACATTTTCAGTTTTGGCTTAATTCTGGCGTTCAAGTTAATTTCTGAGCTTTGGTGTATTCAGAGACCTATAGTATTATTTTATGGCGAATATTTTCGTGGTACATTTTTTCCTTAAAAAGTCCTGTTTTACAGGACATTTTTGGCATTTTAGAAAAAAAGGGTCAAATTGACCCATAAAAATAGTAGCTACCGGGTTAAAATGCTCCACAAAAATATTCTTCGTAGTATTTTACATCAAATTGCTGCACCCATCATATACCTAAAATGTAAGGTTACATGGTTTTCGTATGCCGATTCACCATAAGAATGTGCAAAAGGGGGAAAACTTTGACCCCCCTAAAAAAAAATTCAGATGTAAACTTTCAAAACGCCGATACACGTATATTTTTTTTTGGTCCCCTCTACCGATCACTCAATAATTTTGTCTATGCAAACTTTACCTGTCCACTTCTTGTTCTTGTTTGTAAAAAAGCAAGCTGAGAGCAAGCACGAGCCACCACCAACATGCAAGCGGCACATCGCTTTGTTGTCCAACAACAACAACCACAGTGTGTGGTGCGTGACTGTTTCATACACCGGCATGAGATCAATACTTTTATCTGTTTGCTCTCCGTAAATTTGATTTTGCGCTCTCACAGCTTCGCATTTTACGCTCTCGCGCTCTGTGAGTTCTCGTCCCCTTTACTGCTTCCCCCGCATCATCAAACGGGTCGTACCGCTGGAACCCGCAAAGAAAATTTTCTTTACACCAGATGCGCATTCTGTATACTGTTTGTTCTGTGACGAAAGTTTCTATCTCGCGCGCCGTATTGAAACTTTTGTGCTTACTGGTACTTTTCGGAAACATTTTCTCTCTTCCGTAGGCTTGCACATGCTGAGCATGGTTTGGCCTTTAACACTAGAAAGACCGAAAATTTTCCATACCTAATACGTATATCATCATATATCAATGAAAATTGTTTTTTGTGTTTATAATGTTACATTGTACATACTTTTAACATTTCGTTTACTTCAATGTATGTATATATTTTTGGATCCTTTGTATATGAAATAAAAGTGATAATATGAGCGATTTTATCGTCTTTTAATGCAAATCGCAGCTTTCTTTAATATTTTTTTGTTTTTCACTGGCTTTTCCATATTTAGATCTTATCTTCTTACCATTTTCTACCACTGTGTAGCATTTTTCTGAATTTTCATTTTTGAGATTATATTAAATCCCCATGCATAAAACTGAAGGGTTTGTATTTGTTTGTTTGCTTGTCCTTTACAAACTCAGGAACTACTTGGGCGATTGAGCTTTAAACTTTGTTTGCCCAAGGAAAGAATTCTGGATGCTTCTTGTTTCTTATTTCAAGGGGGCCTGGTAACGCCCATACAACTTGATTTTTTATATGGAATCGTTCATAGGAATCCTAGTTTAAATGTTTCATTCCACTGATTTAGTTTCATAGGCTTTCAACGGGGGCGTAGTACTTCTTATGCAACCAAAATGTAACTTTAGATCCATAAATTACACATCCATGGCACTCGGCGCGAACGTACTACATATTCAGCCATGTTCTTGGCAAGGGGGATTGGGCGGGCATTGAACAAGGGGTGTGGCGACCCCCGCACAACCAATGCTTAACCCATTGCTGCCTAATGGGTAAAAATTTACCCATGAAAATTGACTTTAAAAAAATCACAAAACAGTTCCTGGTAGAGATATCTCAAAATCATTGATAGGAGGGATGGTTGGGGTAAAGATGGAACTACCTTACGAAAATATTCGCCATAAAATTCGACTATAGGTCTCTGAATACATCAAAGCTCAGAAATTAACTTCAACGCCAGAATTAGGCCGAAACTGAAAATGTGTTTAAGTCTTTATTTCGTACTTATTCAAAATTGGTACTAAAATGTCCTACAAAACTTGCACGTGGAATAGCAGATGGAAGCGCAACAAATATTCCAAAAAACAATGGGAGCCGAGAGCTGAAGTGACATTAGGCGAGCATAATATTCTCCATCCACCGCTTGTGCAAAAAAAAAATTCTTTTACCACCATTACACATAAAACTTGGTGTGGTAAACAATTTTGTTAAGTGTTTGGATACAAATGGATCGGCATTTAACTTTCTGAAGACATTGTTTCCAAAACTAAACGAAGCAAAGATAAAAGAAGGTATGAATGCTAAAACTTTACTTTTTCATATTGGTTTCATACCAATAAAATTACAAAATTAGGTTTTTTCATTACAACAGGTGTTTTTGTTGGTCCAGAGATAAAAAGGGTTATGCGTAGCCCCGAATTCGAAAATTCTGCTTTCACCAAATGAGATCGTCGCATGGAAGAGCATTAAAGGAGTCATTGACAATGTTCTAGGCAAAAATCGTTCTCCTGCTGCTCGAATGCACGTCGACACCATGATGACTGCATTCGAAAAACTAGGTGTTCATATGTCACCAAAAATTCATTTTCTGAATTCTCATATGGATTTCTTGGAACATCAGTTGGCAACAGAATCCGATGAACATGGGGAACGATTTCATCAGACATGTGTCCCATCAGGGGCGGATTCAGAAAAATATTTCGGGGGGTTTCAAAAAGTCATTCTTTAATACATATTTATAAAATGCCTTTTAATTTGTATGTAGTTTTAAAGTTGATCCTAATATTTCGGGGGTTTCAACCCCCCTGAATACGCCACTGGACCCCATTGAGGAACGGTATAAAGGCAAGCGTATTCATTCTTTTATAGCTGATGTATGCTGGACATTATTTGATAACGGTGTTGAATTGCTAAGAGCTAAACGAAAAATATAATGAATACCTTAAATACCCAAAATTGTTCTCATTTTTCTATTTATATATATTATATCTAGAGCTTTCTTTTATACGGTCATTTATAGTGAAATTTTGCGTTCAACATTTTTCCCATACACACTAACCCTCAAAAATCAAGTTTTGTAGGACATTTTAGTACCAATTTTCAATAAGTACGAAATAAACACTGAAACACATTTTCAGTTTTGGCTTAATTCTGGCGTTCAAGTTAATTTCTGAGCTTTGGTGTATTCAGAGACCTATAGTATTATTTTATGGCGAATATTTTCGTGGTACATTTTTTCCTTAAAAAGTCCTGTTTTACAGGACATTTTTGGCATTTTAGAAAAAAAGGGTCAAATTGACCCATAAAAATAGTAGCTACAGGGTTAAAATGCTCCACAAAAATATTCTTCGTAGTATTTTACATCAAATTGCTGCACCCATCATATACCTAAAATGTAAGGTTACATGGTTTTCGTATGCCGATTCACCATAAGAATGTGCAAAAGGGGGAAAACTTTGACCCCCCTAAAAAAAAATTCAGATGTAAACTTTCAAAACGCCGATACACGTATATTTTTTTTTGGTCCCCTCTACCGATCACTCAATAATTTTTTCTATGCAAACTTTACCTGTCCACTTCTTGTTCTTGTTTGTAAAAAAGCAAGCTGAGAGCAAGCACGAGCCACCACCAACATGCAAGCGGCACATCGCTTTGTTGTCCAACAACAACAACCACAGTGTGTGGTGCGTGACTGTTTCATACACCGGCATGAGATCAATACTTTTATCTGTTTGCTCTCCGTAAATTTGATTTTGCGCTCTCACAGCTTCGCATTTTACGCTCTCGCGCTCTGTGAGTTCTCGTCCCCTTTACTGCTTCCCCCGCATCATCAAACGGGTCGTACCGCTGGAACCCGCAAAGAAAATTTTCTTTACACCAGATGCGCATTCTGTATACTGTTTGTTCTGTGACGAAAGTTTCTATCTCGCGCGCCGTATTGAAACTTTTGTGCTTACTGGTACTTTTCGGAAACATTTTCTCTCTTCCGTAGGCTTGCACATGCTGAGCATGGTTTGGCCTTTAACACTAGAAAGACCGAAAATTTTCCATACCTAATACGTATATCATCATATATCAATGAAAATTGTTTTTTGTGTTTATAATGTTACATTGTACATACTTTTAACATTTCGTTTACTTAAATGTATGTATATATTTTTGGATCCTTTGTATATGAAATAAAAGTGATAATATGAGCGATTTTATCGTCTTTTAATGCAAATCGCAGCTTTCTTTAATATTTTTTTGTTTTTCACTGGCTTTTCCATATTTAGATCTTATCTTCTTACCATTTTCTACCACTGTGTAGCATTTTTCTGAATTTTCATTTTTGAGATTATATTAAATCCCCATGCATAAAACTGAAGGGTTTGTATTTGTTTGTTTGCTTGTCCTTTACAAACTCAGGAACTACTTGGGCGATTGAGCTTTAAACTTTGTTTGCCCAAGGAAAGAATTCTGGATGCTTCTTGTTTCTTATTTCAAGGGGGCCTGGTAACGCCCATACAACTTGATTTTTTATATGGAATCGTTCATAGGAATCCTAGTTTAAATGTTTCATTCCACTGATTTAGTTTCATAGGCTTTCAACGGGGGCGTAGTACTTCTTATGCAACCAAAATGTAACTTTAGATCCATAAATTACACATCCATGGCACTCGGCGCGAACGTACTACATATTCAGCCATGTTCTTGGCAAGGGGGATTGGGCGGGCATTGAACAAGGGGTGTGGCGACCCCCGCACAACCAATGCTTAACCCATTGCTGCCTAATGGGTAAAAATTTACCCATGAAAATTGACTTTAAAAAAATCACAAAACAGTTCCTGGTAGAGATATCTCAAAATCATTGATAGGAGGGATGGTTGGGGTAAAGATGGAACTACCTTACGAAAATATTCGCCATAAAATTCGACTATAGGTCTCTGAATACATCAAAGCTCAGAAATTAACTTCAACGCCAGAATTAGGCCGAAACTGAAAATGTGTTTAAGTCTTTATTTCGTACTTATTCAAAATTGGTACTAAAATGTCCTACAAAACTTGCACGTGGAATAGCAGATGGAAGCGCAACAAATATTCCAAAAAACAATGGGAGCCGAGAGCTGAAGTGACATTAGGCGAGCATAATATTCTCCATCCACCGCTTGTGCAAAAAAAAAATTCGTTTACCACCATTACACATAAAACTTGGTGTGGTAAACAATTTTGTTAAGTGTTTGGATACAAATGGATCGGCATTTAACTTTCTGAAGACATTGTTTCCAAAACTAAACGAAGCAAAGATAAAAGAAGGTATGAATGCTAAAAGTTTACTTTTTCATATTGGTTTCATACCAATAAAATTACAAAATTAGGTTTTTTCATTACAACAGGTGTTTTTGTTGGTCCAGAGATAAAAAGGGTTATGCGTAGCCCCGAATTCGAAAATTCTGCTTTCACCAAATGAGATCGTCGCATGGAAGAGCATTAAAGGAGTCATTGACAATGTTCTAGGCAAAAATCGTTCTCCTGCTGCTCGAATGCACGTCGACACCATGATGACTGCATTCGAAAAACTAGGTGTTCATATGTCACCAAAAATTCATTTTCTGAATTCTCATATGGATTTCTTGGAACATCAGTTGGCAACAGAATCCGATGAACATGGGGAACGATTTCATCAGACATGTGTCCCATCAGGGGCGGATTCAGAAAAATATTTCGGGGGGTTTCAAAAAGTCATTCTTTAATATTTATAAAATGCCTTTTAATTTGTATGTAGTTTTAAAGTTGATCCTAATATTTCGGGGGTTTCAACCCCCCTGAATACGCCACTGGACCCCATTGAGGAACGGTATAAAGGCAAGCGTATTCATTCTTTTATAGCTGATGTATGCTGGACATTATTTGATAACGGTGTTGAATTGCTAAGAGCTAAACGAAAAATATAATGAATACCTTAAATACCCAAAATTGTTCTCATTTTTCTATTTATATATATTATATCTAGAGCTTTCTTTTATACGGTCATTTATAGTGAAATTTTGCGTTCAACATTTTTCCCATACACACTAACCCTCAAAAATCAAGTTTTGTAGGACATTTTAGTACCAATTTTCAATAAGTACGAAATAAACACTGAAACACATTTTCAGTTTTGGCTTAATTCTGGCGTTCAAGTTAATTTCTGAGCTTTGGTGTATTCAGAGACCTATAGTATTATTTTATGGCGAATATTTTCGTGGTACATTTTTTCCTTAAAAAGTCCTGTTTTACAGGACATTTTTGGCATTTTAGAAAAAAAGGGTCAAATTGACCCATAAAAATAGTAGCTACAGGGTTAAAATGCTCCACAAAAATATTCTTCGTAGTATTTTACATCAAATTGCTGCACCCATCATATACCTAAAATGTAAGGTTACATGGTTTTCGTATGCCGATTCACCATAAGAATGTGCAAAAGGGGGAAAACTTTGACCCCCCTAAAAAAAAATTCAGATGTAAACTTTCAAAACGCCGATACACGTATATTTTTTTTTGGTCCCCTCTACCGATCACTCAATAATTTTTTCTATGCAAACTTTACCTGTCCACTTCTTGTTCTTGTTTGTAAAAAAGCAAGCTGAGAGCAAGCACGAGCCACCACCAACATGCAAGCGGCACATCGCTTTGTTGTCCAACAACAACAACCACAGTGTGTGGTGCGTGACTGTTTCATACACCGGCATGAGATCAATACTTTTATCTGTTTGCTCTCCGTAAATTTGATTTTGCGCTCTCACAGCTTCGCATTTTACGCTCTCGCGCTCTGTGAGTTCTCGTCCCCTTTACTGCTTCCCCCGCATCATCAAACGGGTCGTACCGCTGGAACCCGCAAAGAAAATTTTCTTTACACCAGATGCGCATTCTGTATACTGTTTGTTCTGTGACGAAAGTTTCTATCTCGCGCGCCGTATTGAAACTTTTGTGCTTACTGGTACTTTTCGGAAACATTTTCTCTCTTCCGTAGGCTTGCACATGCTGAGCATGGTTTGGCCTTTAACACTAGAAAGACCGAAAATTTTCCATACCTAATACGTATATCATCATATATCAATGAAAATTGTTTTTTGTGTTTATAATGTTACATTGTACATACTTTTAACATTTCGTTTACTTAAATGTATGTATATATTTTTGGATCCTTTGTATATGAAATAAAAGTGATAATATGAGCGATTTTATCGTCTTTTAATGCAAATCGCAGCTTTCTTTAATATTTTTTTGTTTTTCACTGGCTTTTCCATATTTAGATCTTATCTTCTTACCATTTTCTACCACTGTGTAGCATTTTTCTGAATTTTCATTTTTGAGATTATATTAAATCCCCATGCATAAAACTGAAGGGTTTGTATTTGTTTGTTTGCTTGTCCTTTACAAACTCAGGAACTACTTGGGCGATTGAGCTTTAAACTTTGTTTGCCCAAGGAAAGAATTCTGGATGCTTCTTGTTTCTTATTTCAAGGGGGCCTGGTAACGCCCATACAACTTGATTTTTTATATGGAATCGTTCATAGGAATCCTAGTTTAAATGTTTCATTCCACTGATTTAGTTTCATAGGCTTTCAACGGGGGCGTAGTACTTCTTATGCAACCAAAATGTAACTTTAGATCCATAAATTACACATCCATGGCACTCGGCGCGAACGTACTACATATTCAGCCATGTTCTTGGCAAGGGGGATTGGGCGGGCATTGAACAAGGGGTGTGGCGACCCCCGCACAACCAATGCTTAACCCATTGCTGCCTAATGGGTAAAAATTTACCCATGAAAATTGACTTTAAAAAAATCACAAAACAGTTCCTGGTAGAGATATCTCAAAATCATTGATAGGAGGGATGGTTGGGGTAAAGATGGAACTACCTTACGAAAATATTCGCCATAAAATTCGACTATAGGTCTCTGAATACATCAAAGCTCAGAAATTAACTTCAACGCCAGAATTAGGCCGAAACTGAAAATGTGTTTAAGTCTTTATTTCGTACTTATTCAAAATTGGTACTAAAATGTCCTACAAAACTTGCACGTGGAATAGCAGATGGAAGCGCAACAAATATTCCAAAAAACAATGGGAGCCGAGAGCTGAAGTGACATTAGGCGAGCATAATATTCTCCATCCACCGCTTGTGCAAAAAAAAAATTCTTTTACCACCATTACACATAAAACTTGGTGTGGTAAACAATTTTGTTAAGTGTTTGGATACAAATGGATCGGCATTTAACTTTCTGAAGACATTGTTTCCAAAACTAAACGAAGCAAAGATAAAAGAAGGTATGAATGCTAAAACTTTACTTTTTCATATTGGTTTCATACCAATAAAATTACAAAATTAGGTTTTTTCATTACAACAGGTGTTTTTGTTGGTCCAGAGATAAAAAGGGTTATGCGTAGCCCCGAATTCGAAAATTCTGCTTTCACCAAATGAGGTCGTCGCATGGAAGAGCATTAAAGGAGTCATTGACAATGTTCTAGGCAAAAATCGTTCTCCTGCTGCTCGAATGCACGTCGACACCATGATGACTGCATTCGAAAAACTAGGTGTTCACATGTCACCAAAAATTCATTTTCTGAATTCTCATATGGATTTCTTGGAACATCAGTTGGCAACAGAATCCGATGAACATGGGGAACGATTTCATCAGACATGTGTCCCATCAGGGGCGGATTCAGAAAAATATTTCGGGGGGTTTCAAAAAGTCATTCTTTAATATTTATAAAATGCCTTTTAATTTGTATGTAGTTTTAAAGTTGATCCTAATATTTCGGGGGTTTCAACCCCCCTGAATACGCCACTGGACCCCATTGAGGAACGGTATAAAGGCAAGCGTATTCATTCTTTTATAGCTGATGTATGCTGGACATTATTTGATAACGGTGTTGAATTGCTAAGAGCTAAACGAAAAATATAATGAATACCTTAAATACCCAAAATTGTTCTCATTTTTCTATTTATATATATTATATCTAGAGCTTTCTTTTATACGGTCATTTATAGTGAAATTTTGCGTTCAACATTTTTCCCATACACACTAACCCTCAAAAATCAAGTTTTGTAGGACATTTTAGTACCAATTTTCAATAAGTACGAAATAAACACTGAAACACATTTTCAGTTTTGGCTTAATTCTGGCGTTCAAGTTAATTTCTGAGCTTTGGTGTATTCAGAGACCTATAGTATTATTTTATGGCGAATATTTTCGTGGTACATTTTTTCCTTAAAAAGTCCTGTTTTACAGGACATTTTTGGCATTTTAGAAAAAAAGGGTAAAATTGACCCATAAAAATAGTAGCTACAGGGTTAAAATGCTCCACAAAAATATTCTTCGTAGTATTTTACATCAAATTGCTGCACCCATCATATACCTAAAATGTAAGGTTACATGGTTTTCGTATGCCGATTCACCATAAGAATGTGCAAAAGGGGGAAAACTTTGACCCCCCTAAAAAAAAATTCAGATGTAAACTTTCAAAACGCCGATACACGTATATTTTTTTTTGGTCCCCTCTACCGATCACTCAATAATTTTTTCTATGCAAACTTTACCTGTCCACTTCTTGTTCTTGTTTGTAAAAACGCAAGCTGAGAGCAAGCACGAGCCACCACCAACATGCAAGCGGCACATCGCTTTGTTGTCCAACAACAACAACCACAGTGTGTGGTGCGTGACTGTTTCATACACCGGCATGAGATCAATACTTTTATCTGTTTGCTCTCCGTAAATTTGATTTTGCGCTCTCACAGCTTCGCATTTTACGCTCTCGCGCTCTGTGAGTTCTCGTCCCCTTTACTGCTTCCCCCGCATCATCAAACGGGTCGTACCGCTGGAACCCGCAAAGAAAATTTTCTTTACACCAGATGCGCATTCTGTATACTGTTTGTTCTGTGACGAAAGTTTCTATCTCGCGCGCCGTATTGAAACTTTTGTGCTTACTGGTACTTTTCGGAAACATTTTCTCTCTTCCGTAGGCTTGCACATGCTGAGCATGGTTTGGCCTTTAACACTAGAAAGACCGAAAATTTTCCATACCTAATACGTATATCATCATATATCAATGAAAATTGTTTTTTGTGTTTATAATGTTACATTGTACATACTTTTAACATTTCGTTTACTTAAATGTATGTATATATTTTTGGATCCTTTGTATATGAAATAAAAGTGATAATATGAGCGATTTTATCGTCTTTTAATGCAAATCGCAGCTTTCTTTAATATTTTTTTGTTTTTCACTGGCTTTTCCATATTTAGATCTTATCTTCTTACCATTTTCTACCACTGTGTAGCATTTTTCTGAATTTTCATTTTTGAGATTATATTAAATCCCCATGCATAAAACTGAAGGGTTTGTATTTGTTTGTTTGCTTGTCCTTTACAAACTCAGGAACTACTTGGGCGATTGAGCTTTAAACTTTGTTTGCCCAAGGAAAGAATTCTGGATGCTTCTTGTTTCTTATTTCAAGGGGGCCTGGTAACGCCCATACAACTTGATTTTTTATATGGAATCGTTCATAGGAATCCTAGTTTAAATGTTTCATTCCACTGATTTAGTTTCATAGGCTTTCAACGGGGGCGTAGTACTTCTTATGCAACCAAAATGTAACTTTAGATCCATAAATTACACATCCATGGCACTCGGCGCGAACGTACTACATATTCAGCCATGTTCTTGGCAAGGGGGATTGGGCGGGCATTGAACAAGGGGTGTGGCGACCCCCGCACAACCAATGCTTAACCCATTGCTGCCTAATGGGTAAAAATTTACCCATGAAAATTGACTTTAAAAAAATCACAAAACAGTTCCTGGTAGAGATATCTCAAAATCATTGATAGGAGGGATGGTTGGGGTAAAGATGGAACTACCTTAGTCTAGTAGAGGTCAGGGGCGTAGCCAGAACTTGGTCATGGGGGGGTTTAAAAAAATTTGTTTGCTTAAATAGTTTACAGTCAGTGTGATGAAGTGCTTGCACAAGTTTTTGGTTATAAGGTTTGAAAGCCCAAAAAGGTACAAAAAATATAGGGGTTTTCATCATGAGCCGAAAAAGTAAATAAAGAAAAAAAAATCAATTTAAATTTGAATTTTGATGAAACTTTATTATCAAAATAATATTTGGTTTGTGCCATTAGTAATGGAATATGACATCATTCAAATGACCGCCACGAGCAGCCTGCCACACCTCGATCCTTTTTAGGTAATTTTCGATGAATTTTTTACATAAAGCAGGCTGTAAGGCGCCAAGAACTGCACGTACGTTGTCCCTCAAATGGTCCAGAGTCTGCGGATTGTCTGCATAGACTTGGTCTTTCGCACGATCTTGACGGCCAATTGGCATCACCAAAACGCGAAATTATGCGTTCATCGAACCTGGTTCGCAATTCTGTCATGTTCGGTCGTGTTGTGTGGCATGTAGCGCCGTCCTGTTGAAACCACATCTCCTCCACATCCATATCTTCGATCGTTGGCCAGAAATACTCGGTTATCATACGGCCATAACGTTCAGAATTGACGGTAACGGTCTGTCCTTCGTCATTTTCGAAGAAGAAGCTACAGCAGCAATATTTTCGGCCGAACGAGCAGGGCGATTACGTATTGGCCTCTGTACATCTTGTACAGAACCAGTTCGTTCGAATTTCGCCAATAAATTCGAAATTGTTGACAAAACAGGCCTTCCATGACGCCCGAAATCCTTCCTAAGTGCGCGAAAAGTTGTGCTCAAATTTTCACCATTTTTGTAGTGAATTTTCACTATGTTTACACGTTGAGCGATGCTAAATCGGTCCATTTTCATAAATGGCAAACACTAAACTACAATATTAACACAATGCAACGACAGATGACAGCTGCGGTTGTCGAACGCAGGGCTGTCAAAGTTTTCGGTTCGAAATGAAAAACCCTGTACAATTGAAGGCTTGTGGTGTCACGCAAAATATTCAATGCCACAATACCATAAAAGCAAAAAGGTTTTAATAGCTATTTGACGAAATTTAAGTTCTTAAAATAATGCAAAGCTAGAAAAAAATCCGTTAGAAGAAATTTTTATAAAAAAAATGTTTTTTTTCGCTTAAAACTTTTCATTAGTACATTTTATTTTATTTATTTATTTATTTAATTCTGTCTATGAACAACAATTCTTACAGACTATACAAAATTGTCCTTACATACTAAGGCACTAAAATTCAAAAACATAAAAGCCTCTATAGGAAAATACAAAGTGGGCTAGTTAAGGGCATGGTTGAGACACTCTCGGAATTTGGATTTTGGAAAGGCAAAGTCGAGGTCCAAGGACACAAAAAGTACATTGAACTCGATCAATGCTCTGGAAAGAAGAGCATTCTGCGCATAAGTCGTTCTTACGAAGCTGACATAAAACGGCACAGGGCTCCGAAGGAATCTCAGTGGCGAATTAAAGAAAATCCTGCCTAACAGAGCAGGACAATTAACAGAACCATTAATATTATCGAAAACGAAAGAAAGAGATAGGATAGTTCTCCTGCTTTGAAGGGACTTTAAGTTTATAAGTTTAAGCCGCGCTGTATAGGAGGGGAACGGTTCCACGAAACGAAGAGAGCGCAGGGCGAAGCGAAGAAAAACTTTCTGAAGGCGCTCAATACGATTAATGTGACAAATATGATACGGCTTCCTAATGAAAGACGCATATTCGAGCTTTGAGCGGACAAAAGAGGTGTAAAGCAATTTGAGCGTGTATGGGTCAGAAAATTCTGAGCTATTGCGCCTTACAAACGCCAACATAGCATAAGCCTTGGAAATAGTGGAATTAATATGGCTGGAGAACGAGAACTTTGGATCAAAGATTACACCCAAGTCTTTGGTTTCTGATACTAACATTAAGGGGAAATTGGAAATGCAGTAAGAAGTTTTCAGGACAGTTGGACACTTAGAGTAGGTCGAATAATGACATTTGCTGATGTTTAAAGATAGGCAATTACTACTGCACCAGGCGTGGACATTGTCAATGTCCGCCTGGAGCAACTGAGCATCTGACAAGTTTTTAACTTCGTAATCAATTTTAAGGTCATCAGCATAGAGCAAAAAGCTTGCCGTCAAGAAGCAACTGCTTATGGCATTGATGAATAAGACAAAGAGCAATGGCCCAAGGATACTACCTTGTGGAACACCAGAGGAGGATACAAAGGGGTCAGAGCGAACATGGTCAACAATTACCACACATTGACGGTTCCTTAGATAAGACTTGACCCATTTTAAGAAAGCTGAGTGAAAACCCAACAATTCAAGTTTTTTTACAAGGATCGAATGTGACACCCTGTCGAAGGCCTTGGAAAAGTCAGTATAGAATGTATCCACATCAGAACCTTTCCGAAAAGTAGTGAAACAATCTTCGGAGAAAGCGGCCAGGTTGGACACGGTGGACCGCCCAGGAATAAACCCATGTTGATGCGGAGAAATACGACTTTTTACAGCGAAGAATAATTTGTCCTTCACAACGCATTCAAAGAGCTTCGAAACAGTCGATAGTTTGGAGATAGGCCTGTAATTACACACATAATTTTTGTTCCCACTCTTGAAAATTGGCGTGATAAATGCTAGCTTCCAGTCATCTATAAAAACGCCAGAGGCTAGCAATTTATTGAAAATCATGGTTATCGGATGAATGAGCGATGCGCAGTTCTTAAAGAGTACTGCCGATAGACCATCAACGTCAGTTTGGGAAGAGGACCTGAGCCGAGCAACCCCGTTTTCCACATCACTGGAAGATAGTGATAACGAACCAAAATCCAATAATCCTGACAGCATGAAAACTCACCCGGGGCTTCAGTACTGGGGATAAAATTGGAATTAAAGAATTCAGCGAAAAGGTTTGCTGCCATTACAGCAGAGTTGGCTGACTTATTATTAAAAAATAAAGCAGAAAGAATATTTGAGCAATTTTTCTTCGACTTGATAAAACGCCAGAAAGCTTTAGGGTTCGACTTTATATTAGCTTCAAAATTTAAGATGTGATTCTTGTATACAAATTTATCCAGACAGTTGAATTCCTTTGAGTAATGTTTGTACTTATCAATAGAGTTAACGTCACCCGTTTTTTTGAATCTACGGAAAAATTTGTTTCTCAGATTTTTAAGCTTCCTCAAACTCTTGGTATGCCATGGCAGTTTGTACCTTTTCGTTGAATTGAGCAGGATATTGGCAAGACAAACTTCAACCACTTTGGACATTTTACGTATCTAATGTTGCACATCAGAAGAAAGGTATAAAAAAGACCTTTCGTTTGATACCCATATCGTGTAAATCAGTTCGAGATTAATTGAGTTTTTTTTTAATAAAAAGTTTGAACTTTAAAAAGTTTGAGCTCCAACGACTTTTCTATAGGTATGCTGAGTTCAGATCCACCAGGCGTTTGGCTGGATTGGCTCTAGTTTATGAGAAATCCGACTTTGAATTTTGCTCATTTCAGTCGAGTTCGTCGCTTAAGTCTTCGAACGTTTAAATGCTAATTGGTCCTAAATCGTTCTGAATATCGCTTTACTGTCTTCGGCAAGTTTGTAGATATTTTAACGACCAACAAATCTGCTTAATACACCAATATAAAAAAATACATTCAAACTGTGTTTTCGACAAAAATGTCCCAAAAACCCCACTTTTTCGTCGATTTATTGAAATTTTCCGTCTATGAATGCCAAACTGTAAGGAATTTCCCCTCAATATCTCAAGAAAAAAACAAACAAGACTTTTTCACTTAATTTCAATTCAAATTTAATTCGATTCTTTGCAGAACTTTGAACTATGGAACATATATTTTATTGTTTATTCTGTTTCTTCTTCATCTTCTTGTTGCAAGTTCCAGCAAATGTCCCCTAGGAGAGTATCGAGCTTCTTGCCACTGTACCAGTGCTCGAGTCTTGCCGTCACCTGATGAAAACGTTCGCCATGCTCATCGGATTCGGTTGGTGATTGTTCGGCAAATTTGTCCATATGGCAATGTAAAAAATGAATTTTCAATGACATTCTTACATTGATATTGTGGAAAGTATCAAGCATGTTTTCAATGTGCATGCGAAAATTTTCGTCGCGATGTATTCCAAGTACATTTTCAATTACTGCTTTGACACAATCCCAAGCCACTAGCTCCAAATCAGCCAGACAGGCTTCAAATCGTTGATTCTTCATCAAACGTCGAATATCAGGTCCATTGAGAATGTATTCTTCTGTTGGACTTTGTCTTCTCGGGATTGGAATGGAATTCGAATGTGGTAACGACAACTGAACAAACAGTGTTCCTCTATATTCCACTTTACGTTTTTTGGCTCGGTTTATCCCGTTCACACCATTAACACAAGCATAACACTCATCTGGATTGTGTTTTCTAGGCTCTGTCCAAATCATTGGAACGCCAAAAGGCATGGATTGGATTTCACCTTTGATGTAGAAAAAACATGAATTAATTGAAATAGTTTAAAAATTAATTAATACCATACATACCAGTGGCGCACACAGGGGGGTTTTGGGGGTACAAACCCCCCGCAATATTTTTAAGTTAGTCAGAAATTTAATTTAAAACCGTCGCATATATGTTAAATCACCAATAACACGACTCGACACAAAAAATGCATCTAAAAAAAGTGTTTTCTAGACTAACTTTGGGCCGCTGAACACGAAACTGATAATCAAAACAATTTTGTTAGAAGCGTTTTCAAATCTTGGAAAAACCAGTTTTTAACCCTGTTGTTTCAGTTATGAGCACATATCTCGTAAACGAACCATCTGACTAACACAAGATGTCCGTCGGTCAGAAGATAATACCTTAGCTTTTCCAGAGATATACAGATTGTCCGAATCAGATGAGATTTGGAGAAATAACTGACGATGAAAGCTGTAAAAAATTTGAATTTTTCGACCATTATCAAAAATCATACATTTTTGAATGTTTTTTATAGATAAAATAAATTATTTCCTTTGGTTTTAAGACCTAAGATGAAAAACATATTATTTGCGCAAATATTAAGCCTACCATCAATGGAATCGAAAGAAAAATGACAAAGTTATGATGCACTGAGTGAAAACACCAACTTTACATATATTACACCGTGATCTTTCCAAATGTTGATATAGGCGTGAAACTAGAGGTCATTTACCTGGAATTTTATTTTTTTAGTTTTTCATTTTCTGACCCAAAGTGATTTTTAAAGGACTTTAAAATTTTAAGGACATACACAGTTCAAATATTTGCGGTTGTGCAAGATATGGGTATCAAATAAAAGAGAAAAATAGTCTCCTTTAAATAAATTTTCTATTTTGAGCTTTCAGGACCAAAATATGTCAGGTAGGGGAAACAAACCAGGTATTTCAGTATGAAGTGAGCCTTTTTTTGCGAAAATAAAACACTAATTTTTAATGGGAAAGTAAAAAACATTTTATTCAAAGTATTGGCCATTGCTAGCCACACGTTTTGTCCATTTTTCAGGCAATTTGTGGACAGCGCGCCAATAGAATTGTTTGTCTTTTGAAGCAAACCAATCAGACAGCCAATTTTCGACTTCCTCGTAGGAATCGAAGTGCTGCTCAGCCAATGCGTGTCCTATCGATGAAAACAAATGGTAGTAGGAGGGATCCAAGTCTGGTGAATACGGCGGGTGGTGTAGCAGCTCCCAGCTTTTATTGTATCCTGAACCGGTCTTGCTTTGTGTGCAGGTGCATTGCCATGGAGCAAAATTACCTTGCCGTGTCTTCTGGCCCATTCTGGTCGTTTTTCGATCAATGCATGGTTCAAATTGATCATTTGTTGTCGGTAGCGATCAGTATTAAGGGTTTCGCCAGGTCCGTTCGCTCCCACCAAACACACAGCATTGTTTTCTTGCCGAATCGATCTGGTTTTGCAGTCGATGTTGAAGGTTGTCCCGGATTAACCCATGATTTTTTCCGTTTAGTATTCTTAAAATAGATCAATTTTTCATCGCCAGTTTAAAGTCGGATCTTGTTCTCTTCACAAGGAAGTACAAGGTTCCGCCTTTCAGACTCCCCGCCCTGAATGGAACCCCGCTCAAATTGAGTAAGGAGGTTAAATACCTGGGGCTGATATTAGACTCCAGGCTCACCTGGAGCGCAAACATCGCTAAGAGGGCAACAAGAGCCTCCAGGGCCATCTACTGCTGCAGGCGGGCGGTAGGTGCCAGATGGGGGCTCCAGCCGCGCGTTGTTTCCTGGCTATATGAGGCAGTGGTTGTTGTCTGGTGGCCCGCGGCAGCCAGCCGAGTCAACCTGAAGCAGCTCGATAGAGTCAGGAGACTTGCTGCCACCCTCATAACTGGAGCCATTCGTTCTACGCCTACTAAGCCGCTTTTTGCTATCCTTAATTAGATCCCCTCGAGTCTTCTAGTTAGGCAGTCCGCCAAGATTGCCGCTGTGCGGCTAAATGCCATATGCAGTTGGGCACGAACGGACCTGGGCCACACTAGAATACTAGGGTTGGATCTTCCAACCCCGACGAATATCGACTATATAGTCCTTCCCCCTAGCTTTGAGCGTAAGTTCACTATAGGGATCCCCAGCAGGTGCGACTGGACGGAAGGCCGTCGCCCGCTGCTAAACGCTATCGAAATCTTCACGGACGGCTCTAAACTTGATAACAGGGTCGGATGTGGGGTTTTCTGTGATCAATTAGGGGCCAGTATTACTGCTCGTCTCCCTGACCACTGTAGCGTCTTCCAAGCGGAGACCATGGCTATACTGCTAGCAGTGGGTCGGTTGCAATCGCAACCCTCTCTTCCCTCGGCTAAATGTATTTTCTCAGATAGCCAGGCAGCAATAAAATCTTTGATAGGTACATATACCTCTTCTAAACTGGTTGCAGAGTGCAGAGCAGCTCTGAATGACATAGCGGAGCATGCCAGGGTTCACCTGAGTTGGGTCCCGGGGCATAGCGGAATCGCTGGCAATTGTGCGGCTGACGAGTTAGCCAGAAAAGGCACTCTGCTTCCAGCTCCTACTACGTTGTGTAGCACCCCCCTTGCGACCGTCAAATTGATGGTCAAGCAGGCCTATTCCCGCCTGGCTAACCGACTCTGGGCGGAGGAGAACCTATGTAGGATCTCCAAAGAAACCTGGCCGTCGCTTAACCAAGGCAGAACACGCGAATTGCTCCGACTGAATCGGAGTTCCATTTATTCCACAGTTTCTGTGCTGACGGGACACTGGACGATCGGCGCACACGCCAGGAGACTCGGTCTTCCGTTCAATGACTTCTGCCGCAGCTGTGACGATGCGAGCGAGGAGGAGAGCGTCGAGTACCTGATGTGCCACTGCCCAGCACTAGCGAGGAGACGTCTCCGGGTGCTGGGTGCGCCGTTCTTCAGCACCTTGGCCGACCTAACAGGACCCAGCATCGGCCGCATCGCCCGATTCATTGTAGAATCGGGATGGCTCCTGCCTAACACCCGGGGGGTGTGCAAGACTGAAGGGCAGCCACGTTCTTCAAGTGGTACCACAACGGGCCGCAACGTGGCCTACGTGAGCTCTTCAAGCTGCCACCCTAACCTAACCTTCATCGCCAGTAACAATTCGATGCAAAATTGATTTTCTTTCGTGTCTTTGAAGAAAAATTCCGCAAGTGTTTTTCCGGTTTTCCATCTGCCTTTCATTCAATTCATGTGGCACCCATTTTCCACACTTTTGGATCCTTCCCATAGCTTTTTAACGGACAGAAATTGTTCGTTGTGCAACATTTAACATTTCTGCCATTTGCTTTTGACTCAAAGTGTCATCTTGATCTAATATCGTTTGCAATTCGGCGTCTTCAAACTTTTTTGGTGGTCTTCCACGTTCTTCATTTCTCACATCAAAATCATTATTTCTGAACCGTTGAAACCATCTTTTGCATATTGCTCTTGATAGAGCATGATCACCATATGCCTCGACAAGCATTCGCTGCGACTCTGCAGCACTTTTCTTCAAATGAAAACAAAAAATTTAATGCTTTCGGCAAATCATCACTATCTGGTACAAAATTCTAAATTTTTAACACGATGAAAAAATATGATGTTGTTTGTTTAATGACTTGATGTATACTAAATATGCTTGACAGATGTCATCGCAACAAAACAAAAAAAATTAAGGCTCGTTCACAACAAATATTCCCTATCGAGACATTTGTATCTTGAGGCTCACTTCATACTGGACATGTTTTGGATCTCAGTCTGTAGATTCATACATCTAAATTTTATTCCATTTCAAAGTTCTCAAAAAAGTTACACGAAACCGGCCCCCCCCCCCCCCCCCCCCCGAAACAAAATCCTGCGTGCGCCACTGATACATACCATACCTTTTTTCCATTGATTTAATCTCAACAAACAAGTCGTACAAATGATTGATGGAGCCCAATCCAATTCAACAATTCAGCGATTTCCGAGGTGATTGCGCGCTTGCTAGACAAGTGTGCTTTCCACAAACATAACAATATTTATTAAGGTATCATGGCACGTTAGAAAGGGGAATTTTTAATGATTTACAAAATTATTTATTTTTCAGCTCCTTTATTATCAATCTTTTTGAAAAATCAATCAATCAATCTTTTTTACAATATATTGATGGTTTAAGGAACACAAAAAAAATTTATTTTTTTTTTAGCATATTGTCTCTTATATAGGTGGAGCTGAAGTCGCGTAACAAAAAAAACACATCCTCCATTGCGGACACTTAATCTCCGAATCGGCTAATCTGAAACAAAAAAACAAAAACTATTCATAATTATTAAGCTTTCGGACACAGGAATTCACCAGAAAAATAAAAAAAAAAACGCGAAAAATAAAAGGATAGGAGCTTTTTGAAAAAAAGTGTCAAATTTTGGCTGCGTTTTTCACCTTTTTCCCAGAAAAAGTACTTTACATTAAAAATTTTTCTTCAATATTGTGGTGGATTCTTGTAAAAAATAAGTTAATAAAAAGAACTAAAAAATTTTTTTTTAAATCGGTCTAGCCAATCCGGAGATTAAGTGTCCGCAATGGAGGATGTGTTTTTTTTCTACGCGACTTCAGCTTTTTTTTTGTGTTCCTTAAACCTTCAATATATTGTAAAAAAAAGAATTGATAATAAAGGAGCTGAAAAAGAAATAATTTTGTAAATCATTAAAAATTCCCCTTTCTAACGTGCCTGATACCTTAAATGAGCTCTACCGCATGAATTCATTTTTTTTAGTTCAATTAAATGTATTTATTGAATACATAAAATTACGTTCTGACACTAGTAAACAATGAAGCTTTCACAAGAAATATCATAACTAGTAATGTCAGAATTAAAACATCAAAAGTGATACAGAATATTGATTATTTTAAAGTGCGTCGCAAAAGGGATACGAGTACTTTGTTAAAATGCAATTCAAATTTTGAAAAAAAAGGTGCAAAGTGTCTGGTAGGAGCGTTGCAGTGAACTCCTTAACCAGCTTATCCGCCAAGAGGATTCGGATTAAGATTGTGCGTTTAATTTTTTTTATTGAATCGTGGGAAAAAGTCTTGTTTTTTTCTTGAGATATTGAAGGGAAATTCCTTACAGTTTGGCATTCATAGACGGAAAATTTCAATAAATCGACGAAAAAGTGGGGTTTTTTGGACATTTTTGTCGAAAATCCAGTTAAAATATTTTTTTGTATTGGTGTCTTAAGCAAATTTGATGGTCGTTAAAATATCTACAAACTTGCCGAAGACAGTAAAGCGATATTCAGAACGATTTAGGACCAATTAGCATTTAAACGTTCGAAGACTTAAGCGACGAACCCGACTGAAATGAGCAAAATTCAAAGTCGGATTTCTCTTAAACTAGAGCCAATCCAGCCAAACGCCTGGTGGATCTGAACTCAGTATACCTATAGAAAAGTCGCTCAGTAGATGGCCCGCTTGTTACTATTTTTGAGAAGAAATTTCAAGCACAGTGTAATTAATGTTTTCCATTTTTCACGGTCAACACTGATAAATTAGAAATGTCAGCAAAATTCTCAACTGCGTCGCAACGCACATATTCGCAAATTGCTTTCAATAAGTACTGTGAGAAATTTATTGGACTTGCACAGTGGGATTATTTAGTCAAAAAGTATTTCCGGAAAGTAGGCCTGAAAGTCGCTTTCTGGAAAGTAAAGTACTTACAGAAATGCTTTCCATACATAGTGTAACTGCTCGTGAAAGTGCTTTCTGAAATTTTAGACTTTCAATCGCCTTCCGAAAGTACTTGCATGGTGTGACGGCACCTTTAGCTTTGGAGCCACAATAGCAACGCCAGCGATTTGTGGGCTCAGAGTGGAGTGCTCGCTACGAAAACGAACTACTGCTACTCAGGTAGCCAACAATTCTGCCCCAAAAGAACAGATTATTTTCAAACACGTTTTTTAGGTAGAGTAAGTTCGGGTAATGTGATATGGTCGGGTAATGTGCTATAGTGGCTCATTTCACAAATGCGTTTTTCAAAATTAACCTTTTTAAAACATCATATCAACTAAAAAACTAGTGCTGCATGATTTGGGATGTGTTTGCTTAAATAGTTTACAGTCAGTGTGATGAAGTGCTTTTAATAGTGTTTGCGCAAGTTTTTGGGTATAGAGTTTGAAATCCCACAAGGTACAAAAAAAAATTATTATTAGTTCGAGGTTAATCAAAACTAAATCAGTGATATCGATTATGAGTTTGCGAGGTACGCTCCTCTTAACAAAATTATTATTGTTTTTTAGAATGCAAAAACTCAATTTCGGGTAATGTGATATACCAAAGTTCGGGTAATGTGATATAGTACATCACAGTACCCGAGCTTATTACAGCAGGACTATTTGTATACAGAAATGTACATATACTTTATTTTATAATATTTGAAGTGGAATATTCTCAAAAATCTGTTATGGTTAAGTTTCAGATAAAAAAATCCATGAAGTCATGTTTCTCGATACACATTTTTAACCCTTGGTTTACCCGTCAGATTGTGATTTTCCAAAAAAAAAAAAGACACGTCTCTAATTACGAGTATGTTTGATTTTGAGTATTTTCACCAAGTTTGAAACTAATAGGTCTGTTAAATAACGTTTTTTCGGGTATATCACATTACCCGCCGATGGTATATTTGGATACTTTGATTTGTATTTAAAAAACTCGTCAGCAGTTTGTTAATAATCTTAGATATACTAAATAATGCATCAGTGAGCAGTTTGGGGCCAAAAAAGAGTCTTTTAAGGCAAAGTGTGTCGGGAATCGCCACAGGTATATCACATTACAGGTATATCACATTACCCGAACTTACTCTATGAACAATTGTTAATTGACAAATATCTAAACATTGTATTATTTAAAAAATTGTTCTCGTTTTGTACCATATTTGAAAAGAGTTATTAGGAAAAATTGATTAGTATACGTTGTATATTGTTTTAAATATTTTTTCAATCTTCACCCACCAACATACATTTTTTTATAAAGCACGATGGCAAGCGTTATGGTCCGCTACAATTTAATAAACAGTTTAGAAGAACTCACTGTATTGTTACTGGATGGGTTAGTAAGGAGTGGTAAGGCGCATTTCGAGGTGGACCGTAGTGTTAAGCGCAGAGAACAAAACTCGTTCCTGGATCAATTGTTCGAGGTGAATACGTGCACTGTTCGTGGTGGTCGGCAAATAGTTTACAATGAGTGCCATAGTCAGCAGCATTTTACGTTAGTTTTGTACATACTGACGGAAGTGCACAGTTGTTTGCTAGTCGGCATTAAATGTACGCAACGTGAATTGTACTACAAAGACCCAACCAAAATACGCAGCACCATGGGTATTAGGGCTGCCGTGCGAGATGTCTGTGGGCTTCTGAGGACTGCTCCATGGGAGCTGGGCATCCAAACTTCCAGCAAAGGTATTATTGCAGGTGTATAAAATCTACTAAATACATAACAATTGTTGCTAATATCATAATGTTTTAGGAACCGTACGGTTTTACATGAAAAGCGGTGATGTTATTACCTGTTATTCAAGCAACAGGGGTACACTGCTGCCGGGAGACTTCATGGCAATCGATTGGGTTAAGACTAGTGCAACGTTCGCTTTACTTGTAGAGAAGGATACAATATTCTTCAAACTTATGCAGCATGGAATTTTTGAAACGATTGGAACTGACATTATTCTGATTACTGGAAAGGGGTTCCCAGACTTGGCTACTCGATTTGTAGTCAATCATATTGCCAATAAATGCGATGTACCTGTTTTCGCACTTTTTGATGCAGATCCTTTTGGCATTGAAATTTTGGCAACATATCAATACGGCAGCAAATGCGCAGAAACGAGGTATGGCATTCCAGTTTTGAATTGCCCACAGATTCGTTGGATTGGAATTCATCCATCAGAGTTGGATATGATTTGTATTCCAACTGTAGCTCTTAATAATTACGATATTCGAAAAATTTTGAACCTCTTTCAACGGGATCAGATTAGCTCTAGTGTGCAGTGTGAACTGAAAGTGTTAATAAATTTGGTGCAGAAGACAGATATTGATGGATTGTCGGATCTTTCGCTAAATTTTCTTGTAAATGACTACATACCAAATAAAATTAAACGTAATTTAAAAATCTGAATATAATTGAAATTGTGAGTTCATATTAGCTGCGACATGTTGAGGAGCAACTAATTAAAGTTGTGGGTAATTCCATAAGTAATGGGGCTGCTTTTTATTGGTGGAAATTTATGACGACACAATTTATAAACGACGGCCATTTTGAGGATTGATTAATTCTGTGAGCTCATTCTCTTTGTACCATTTCAAGGTCAAGTTTCTATAGTGACATGTTTTGAAATCTAGAAAATATGACAATATTTGAGAAGACGTACCAAAAGGTGTTTCTGTAACGATTGTTTGCCAAAAATGTCTTGGTTTATTTTCCCATTTGGATACGAAAATGTTGCTTTTCAGATCGTAACTATAAATTGATTGCCAGACTAAATATTTGTTTCAAAACTTGCCTTCTTTTTTTTAAACCATAATGCAGCCAAGAAGCTGTTTGAACTGGTAATATAAGTTTTGTGTCCATTGTGTTGAAGCCAAAACTGTGCACAATATTATCGCAAAGCTTTGATGCACCAGTTTTAGCTTTTGTGGTTTCTGTTTACTGTTATGAAATTCTGGCCGTTCATTAAACTATTTACAGTGGCTCAAAGTTAAAATGGAACAAGCCCCTCAACAAGGTAAACATAAAAAATATATAGTCATTGGGTTGATATAACCATGTTATTGATATTTGTTGTTTTTGAAAGGAAAATTTATAACAAAACTGTTAAAAAATAATTGGTGTTTTCTTTGTTTCGTGCAAGTCCGCACCGTGCGACCGTACAAAAGCATCTCACATTGAGGGGTTGTAAACAAGTGGGTTACAGGGTTGCGTTTGACTTCATTTTACAATACTCCTCAACTCACGTGTTTACATTACAGATATTTTTCATTGTTTACAAACATTTTAATATACGAGGGCGGGTCAATAAGTCCGTGACTTTTTGAATTTCCCGCCTCTTAATTGAAATGGCAACACTGCTCCCGTCAACAGTCATCTGTCACTTGAAAAAAGTGAATTTCGTGTGCTCATGTGCAGTTTCCATGGCAAAAATCCATGAATTGGGCTACGAATTGCTCCCTCATCCCGCATATTCACCCGATCTAGCCCCAAGTGACTATTTCTTGTTCCCAAACTTGAAGAAATGGCTCGGCGGAAAGAGATTTGCTTAATGAGCACACGAAATTCACTTTTTTCCATTTTCTTCTCAGTCAACGCGGTAGTCTGATATTAACGGCTGTCAAAAACAAACTAAATGTCGCAGCTTGTTCAATTTTTGACAAGAGTCAACTGACAGATGACTGTTGACGGGAGCAGTGTTGCCATTTCAATTAAGAGGCGGCAAATTCAAAAAGTCACTGACTTATTGACCCGCCCTCGTACACTATGATCAATAAGTACCGGGACTGTGTATTTTAAATTTTCCGCCGTTGCCCGATGCAGGTAAAAAAATTTTTTTTAGGTCGGTAGGACCTTAACTGACATCTGTGTCAAATTTTGAGCGGGATTGCATTAGTTTTTGTTTGGCAGCTGTTAGCGTCAGTCAACTTTTTGTACTTCGTCGCATTTTACAATGGATAATTTTGTTGATCAACGTATTTGTTTGAAATTTTGTCTTAAGAACGAAATTTCTTGTGCCAATGCGCTTAAAATGTTGCAGAAAGCATTTGGGGAGTCTGCTCTATCAAGAACCAGAGCGTTCGAGTGGTATAAAAGGTTCAAAAGTGGTCGAGAAGTGGTCGAAGACTTTCCTCGTTCTGGACGTCCTTCAACATCGAATACCGACGAAAATGTTGAAATTGTTAAGAAAATCGTGCTTGAAAATCGTCTTGTGAGCCTCAGAGAGATTTCTAACGATCTTAACATCTCTTATGGAAGCGCACAACACATTGTTGTCGATATTTTGCGCATGAAACGCGTCGCCGCACGGCTTGTTCCTCAAGACTTGAATTTCGTCCAAAAAGATCATCGAAAGCAAGTGATTATTTGAACAAACACAGTGTGAATATCATCGATCAGGCTCCCTATTCTCCAGATATGGCACCATGTGACTTTTTCCTGTTCTCCCGACTCAAGTTACCGCTTCGTGGAAAGAGATTTGAGTCCATAGAGGTCTTAAAAGAAAATGCGACGCGAGAGCTGAAGGCCATACCTGCTTCGGCTTACCAGAAGTGCATGGACGATTGGATTAAGCGTTGGCATATGTGTATTGCTTCAGATGGGGCTTATTTTGAAGGGGATAAAATAAATTTACCAGAAGAATAAAACAATTTTGTTTTTTTTGACACAGTCCCGGTACTTATTGATCATAGTGTATGTAATTATTCATAGTGAAAAACTTAACATTTTCATTAATTTTAAATGACTTGACTTCGAAAGATTTTTTGTGAAAATATCTGCGATCATGTCGCTTGAATTACAATATCTTAAGTCTATTTCACCATCCTTGTATACATTTCTTACATGGTGATAACGTATGTCAATGTGCTTGCTTCTGCTGTGGTACACCGGGTTCTTAACCAAGTGCATCGCGCTCAGGTTGTCGCAGTAAACTGGTAATGGTTCATTACTCAATAGCTTGATTTCACCCAGCAGCTTACGTACATATGTGGCCTCTTTTGCAGCTGATAGGGCCATGTATTCAGCCTCGGTGCTGCTCAGGGCAACCGTCGACTGCTTCCTGCACTCCCAAGAAATTGCTCCGCCAGTAAAAACAAACACATACCCTGTATATGATTTTCGATCGGTTGTATCACCCCCCCCCAATCGGCGTCAACGTAACATTCAAATGGTTTGCCAGTCTTACAGTACTTCAGCTGCATGTTCTTTGTACTACTTAAATACTTCAGCAACCGCTTTGCTGCAATCGTGTGTTCGTTGTGAGGGTCGGTGTTCATTTGCGACAACTTACATACAGAATGCAATATATCTGGGCGTGATAACAAGGCGATATACATTAAGGACCCAATGAGTGATTGATATTGGACTGGATCGACTCGTTTATAATTGCTTACGTCACATTTAGTCTGAAATTTCGGTTCTAATGGTGTTGCAACCGGACGGCAATTTTCCATTCCGTAGTGTCGTGTTAGCTGTTCAATTTGTCCGCGTTGACTAAACTCTATTGCGCCTGTCAGTCCGTCTCTTTCTACTTTCATACTAAGAAAATAATTGACCGCGCCCTTGTCTACAACTTTTATCACTTCCGATATCTTTCTTTTAATCAGCTTAAGCTGGTCTAAGTCCGAACATGCTATAAGTAAATCATCTACATATATAGCAATTAAACTGATTTTGTTTTGTCCTTTCATAACATACAAACATGGTTCGCTCTCACATTGGTTAAAACCAATATTCTTCAGAATTGAATCAATTTTCAAATTCCACTGTCGGCCTGATTGTTTTAGACCATAAAGAGCCCGTTTTAGTCTCAAAACCTTATTTGGGAAATTCTTATCAACAATTGTTTCTGGCTGAACCATATATATATCTTCGCAAAGTTCACTGTTCTGGTAAGCTGTTGATACATCCATTTGATGTAAATGAAGCTCATACTCAGCTGCTAGAGCAACAACCATTCGTATTGTCTCATATCGCACTACAGACGAAAAAGTCTCGGTGTAATTAACACCATATGTCTGTGCAGAGCCCTTTGCTACTAGCCTAGCTTTAAACCTGTCAATACCTCCGCTCTTGTTTGCTTTGCATGAAAAAACCCACTTAGCCCCAATAGCTTTCTGACCCTGTGGCAGCTCAGTCAACTCCCATGTATCGTTCGTTATGAGTGCCTAATACTCACTTTCCATTGCTGCCCACCAGTGATCTGCGTACTCTCTGGTCAGTGCCTCTCCGACGGTTTCGGGAATCTTGATGTCTTCCAGCTTCATAAAGTGGAGAACGTTGTACTGCTTGCGTGGCCTGCCCGGAGCACCCGAACGAACTAACTTCGGGCGACTTGGTCCGACTCTTGGCTCACCCACTTCGTTGTCGTCTTCGGCTTGTGAATCGTCATGGTCAGTTTCTGCATCCCCGCATTCGTCGTTCGCGTTCTCGTCGCTGACGCACTCCTCCTCGATCGTCACGTCGGTAATTTCAGCTGGCACACGCGGCTCCACAAAGAAAACATCTCGACTAACGATTATCTTTCGTGTTGCTTTCTCCATTAAGCGATAAGCCTTTGATTCATCCGAATATCCGACCATCAAATATTCTTTACCTTTTGGTCTAAATTTACCACGGTGTGTCTTATCTAGTGCTATAACCGTAGCACCAAACGGTTTCAAATGAGATACAGTTGGGTTACATTTAAACCAGACTTAATATGGCGTCTTGACGTTCAACGTTCTAGTGGGTGCTCGGTTCCTTAGATATGCCGCTGTATTCACTGCTTCTGCCCACAAGACTTCATTGGCGGCGGAACCCACGATCATGCTCATGGCCATTTCAACCAGCGTCCGGTTAAAATGCTCAGCAACGCCGCAGAACTTCTGGAATACATCATCCTTAGCCTTAACCAATTGGTTATGCGTTGCATTGAACAGAAAAAGGTCTCCGACCTTGTCGGCTTCAAAACTAGTCTCACCACTACTGCTCACAATCGTTGCTCCCTTCGAAGTAAAATTCACGCAGTAATTGTTCGCCACAGCCTTTCCAACTGAGATAAAGTTGCACCGCAATCGCGGTACAAATAGAACGTTGCTCAGCTCGATGTCGCAGGTAGTGTTTTTTTATTCGAACTTTGCCAATTCCTTCTGCTTTCACTTTCTTGTTGTCCGCCATACAAATGTTCTCTTTATACGCTTCGACTGAAATGAACATCTCACGCCTGCCACAAAGATGAGAAGTGGCGCCGCTGTCAATACACCACACGGTTGCGCTCAACGAATCCGGACTCGACCTCACACGCGCAGAGAATGATGCTTGCGTATGCTCTCTTTTGTTCTCTTTCTCTTTGCACTGCGCCGCGTAATGGTCCTTTCGTCCACAGTTGCATGGCCGCCTTTGCTTTCGCTGCTGCAGTTCATTTTGGAACTGTTTTGGGTTTTCCCGTTATTCGAATGCGCCATGAATGCTTCTACGCTACATTCAGCATTAACGACCTTATTACAGTTCACCTTTCGTCGATCACCCTCCTCAGTCAGCTTCAGCGTACTCAGCCTGGGAAGATCGTCGCGCGTTTCCAATGCGACCACAAAATTTTCGTAGCTTTTTGGCAAACTCGCCATCAGCATGATAACCAGGGAAAGGATTTTGAGGACCTAAAAACTAAAAAAAGGCAAAATAAAATAGCAAAAGAGGCACGGAAAGGCACTAAAAACTACCAAAAAGGCAGAAAAAGGCACTAAAAACTGCCTAAAAAGGCAAAATAGGGCATTAAAAACTGTTAACAAGGCAAAAACAGGCATTTAAAAATAAGAAAGAAATACTTGAAAATCTAAAAAAGGGGAAACGGTATGTATTTTTTAATAATTTTATCTCGTCTGACGTATGCAACATACAATATTTATACCTAGTTTTTTTAAAAGAAAAGGAACATCAAGGTTTTCAAAGTTGGTTTAAAAACTAAAACTAAGATATTTTAATTGAATTGTAGGCACATATTTTGTGAGTTGCGTGAGTTGCAGGGTTGCATTTGACTTCATTTTACAATAAAAACATATAACAAAAAGAATGGGAATCCATTTCCTTTTATACAAAAATCAAAATCAAGTTATACCCATATAATGAACTTCAAAGTTTAAATGGAACAGCCCATTCAGGGTTGTCGTAGAAACCGATCCTAACCGGAATCGATTTTCAATCCGATAAAAAATTTGTTTTGTTGTGCATTTCCGTTGAATCGATTTTATGTTCAAATCAGATTTGATTTTGACTTTTGGTGTCGTGCCATTCCCATTTACCGGTTTATTTATCGGAAATAAATCGAGTGGCTGACAGGTGACGGACTTTGAATTATTTTATTTAACGGAGTTTGAATTTTTGCAGCTGCTAATTGCATTGATATGTAAGTATAAAAACTAGTGTCCGACCGAATATTCGGTTTCGGCCCAAATAAGTGGTTTCGGTTTCAGTTTCCGAAACCTAAACTTTCTGGAATATTTTTTACATTTTATTGTGTAGCGAGTGAACAGCTACTTAGTTAGTGCAGCCGAGCAGATATATAGTGAAAGGATGATGCACCAATGTAAATAAACTTCTTTTTTAGAATATAATAAATGATTTAATTTTGAATATTAGCGAGTAAGGTACGAAAGGGTGATTTTTGTTATGTTTATGTTTTTAAAAAATGAATTAATTGTTTTTATTAATAAGTATTTATTTATGTTATGTTATGTTTGTTTGTTCTTTATTTACTTAAAGTAAAACTCGTTTGTTGAAAAATGGTGATTTTGATGCTTGATGTGGTGATTTTTATTTCTAGAAAGTTTCGGCCGAATATTAAAAAAAAACCGAAACTCGGTTTCGGCCCAAAAAAGTGGTTTCGGTCGGACACTAATAAAAACCAACTTTTTTAGAAGAACTATTCATTAATGAACTATTCATTAGGGGAAAACATAAAAATAAAACTCAAAGCGCAAAGCTTCTGGAGTTTATGGAAAAAATTTGGCTTGGCCAGAGGCTTCACAAAGAGAGATAAAACACTCGTCGATTGCGTCTGGAAGGAGCTTGCGAAATCATTGAATAGTGCCGGTCCATCAATCAAAGATGTAAATGGGTGGAAAAATGTACGATACCAAATGGAAAACAAACAAATGTTTTAATAAGCTTTTTGTGGATATGGAAGACTGGAAGAGCGATGTAAAGAAGAAGTTGGCACATAATAAAATGAAGCAGCGAGCGACCGGAGGTGGGCCTTTTTCGAAAGTCATTTTGTCTGAAGTGGAAGAGGCAATCGTGCGTATATGTAGTGTATGACAGTCTGTGGACGGGGTAGGAGGAGTCGCACTTGGCAGTTGTGAAGAAATTGAAAATATACTTGGTGATGAAATGCCATCAACGTCATCAAAGCGAACTGATCATTCGTCTTTGAGTGCTTTTAAAAGGCCCAGATAGCTCTACAGAACGATTGAAGAACTTCTTAGACCACGAAAATTGCACGTAAAAAGAAATTGTTGAAGTGCATATTAGCGACGCGCAAAAAGAAATTGCGTCTAATACAAGGCGAGTTTATCGCTCAGGCGAAAAAGGAAACGTGTCGATCGCAAATGCCATAAATGACCTCAAACAAGAAGTTGCAAGCTTCAGCACAACGATGCTCACAATTATGAAAGAAAAAAATGAAATAAAACAGCAACAATTGAAGCTGGAATCCCACAAGTTTGAATATGAGAGGAATAAATGAAGATCAGCCGTGAATAATTTAGTGATTTTTTTTTACCGCAATGAGACTGTTCTATTTGTTTATGGTTTATTATTATTTGTATGTTTATTTTTGTCTAAATTTTGGTTAAATATAAGGTGCGTTTCATAATTATAAGGTCATTAAATTTTTTACTATACCCATCAAATGACTGACTATAGGGTATCAACACTCCCCAAAAAAGATGTGTAGCTAATAAGAAGTAGAGGCAACAGCTGATAAACATTTTTGAACTAACGGTATATTTATACAACAACAATAACAAAAATGCAGGTGTTTCACAATTATAAGGTCAATAGTAAAACTATCGCAGAGAAATCTGTCAGCGGATTCTTCGGCATCGGAAACATTGAATGTCGAATTTTTAACGTGAGTGCCGCCACAGTGTGGCCTAACCCCACGGTGCTCAAAAGCACAGCGTATCAAAATTAAGCGTTGATAAGCGTCCCGAGAGACTAGCTCCCGGTACCAATTGGGTTAATGCAAATGGACACTACCCCTCCTTGGTAGGGATCGAGGCCTATCTAAACCTCTGCCGTGCTATGGGTCCGGCACCCGGTTGTAAACGCAAGTCCACGCCGAGTCGAAACTCTACCCGCATTTGGGTGTTAAACCACGCCACCACGAAACTCCCCGAGGGGGCCATTCCCATGATCAGGCTGAAGCACAAGGCTCCAGGGGCACCCTGATTCCCGTGGTACCAGACAAAGCCTCTGGTCAGACTTCGTAGCCGTGCTACTACCAGTTGAGCCCCATTTAGCTCGTGGATTGGTGACCACCGCACCGCACTTGACCTCATTCACGTGCGCACTCATTCATCCACTCAATAGACCGGCCCCCCACACAGCCCGCTCACGCATTCACACTGGGCAATACACCAAACTGCCGTCGCCGCCGAAACACAGCATTCGCATAATCATTCATTATGGCCATCAGCTGGCTGGTGGAGAGTGCTTCACGCACACACCGTCCGTCCGACTAATCCCCATCCGCCCAAGGTCCCTCAAATCTGAGTACAACGGGCACTCACACAACACATGCAACCAATCCTCTCTTACAGCCCCACACATACACTCATGCAAAAATGCATTGAGTGACCCGTGTCCGGTGAGTAGAAACCCAAGGCTCAAGCCAAAGCCGAAATCCTTGAGCCCTACCACGAACCTCACGTCCCGTATGTACTCATACGTCGTTCTGCCATGGGGACTTTCGTCCCAACGTTGCTGCCAACGTTGCAGAACACAGTCTTCCAGTATTCGCTTACGCTTCATATTGTCAGCACTCTCCACACCTTCGCCTTGAAGCCACTCATACTGCAGCAGCACCTCTCTGTTCCCCCTCCTTAGCCCGAAGCCTACGGCACGCCGTATGACTACGAGATCCAGAGGAGCCGCACCCATCAACACCTGCAATGCATCTGTTGATACAGTGCGGCACACAGGCATACACCCTAGCAACATTACACGCTGAATAGACAGCAAGTGTTTGCGGCCTACAACCGTCGCGGCCAATTCGTGCCATGCCGACCCTCCGTACGCAGCACAAGCTACAAACAGACCGTGGTAAATGGTACGAACTGCGCGTCGGCCGAGTCCCCAGTCACTCCTGAGTATCCGGCGCACCTGACCCATCATACACACAACCCTCTCTTTCAGCCTGACCAAGTGAGGAGCAAAACTCATTCTTTCGCCAATTGTTAGCCCCAAGTATTTTACTTGCGTCTCATACCGGAGGCCAACACCATTCACACGCACAATGGGCGGACGACTGCGAGCCAGTCTGCCTTTAAGCAGCATGGTCACAGTCTTGTCTATTGCCACATCTCACCCACCGATTCACCCCATTCACACACCATACACATATATTGCTCCCCCAAGCGCTCTACATCCGCTCTTGATCTGCCCTCCACAAGGATAAGCAGATCATCCGCATACGCACAACACTTGCATACTGCTGCCAGACGCCGCAGTAGTGGATCCATCATGTAGTTCCATATATATGGACCACAGACGGATCCCTGCGGGCATCCTCGAGCCACATCTATTTCAACCCGTTCATTCTTCCCAATCACACATGCCTTCCTGTCTGTGAAATAGCTCTTCCAGAGAGCTGTTTCCAGGCAATCGGCATTGTTCAGCCATTCTACCACTTTATCCCAGCGCAGGTGATCAAACGCCCCCCCTGAAATCAACAAACATAGTTCTCGCTACTCTCACGCACCACCGATTTAACGTACATCGAAACTGTCTATCAGATAGCCCACCCAGTTGCGTTTGAAACCGATCCACCATAATCCGTTCCAGTACTTTACCAAGTACCGGTAGGAAGCAGATACCCCGATAAGAACGGGGGTTAGTCCTGATCTTATCGGGAGACTTCAAGAGCACTACGACCCTAGCTATCTTCCACGCGAGTGGAAAATAAGCCTCATAAAGGCATTTCTCATAGATGGCCTCCAGGTACTCCGGAATGACTTTGTACAAGGCTTTGCACATCTCGCCAGTCAAACCATCGACACCCGGTGACCTTCTAGACCTAACCAGGCCAAATGCATACTCTAATTCTCCAATTTCTAATGGCTCAGCAGCTGCCACTTGTGCTGGTGGCGTCTGCTGAACCGCCCTAGGAAAGAACTCGGCTAAGAGAACGTTCACACTGTCCCTCCATGTTGATGTCATAGTGTCACCAACACAGAGGGCGCTCACATCCACCTGCTTCTTCTTAGAGCGGCAGATCCGATAGACATGACCCCATGGATCATCCCTATGGTCTGCCACAAACTCCCGCCAATTGTCTTCCTTTACGCGAGCAAGCATACTCTTATACTCGTTCATACACCTATTGAAATCAGACCTGCGCTGGGCCAAGTGCTCAGAATTGGCCGCCCGGGCGCGTTGAAACTTACGTCTCAGACGCCTGACCGATCACCTCTTTGTACTTAACTCATTCGTCCACCACTTCACCCGCCTCTGGTTCACTCTTTCCCATTTCTGAAACATGCTATCATTCACACGCCAGACACACTCGTTAAGACGAGCGACCTGGTCGTCCACATCCATGCATTCAAATTCACTAAGTGGCACTTCCGTGACCACTTCACGAACATGGAAACCGTAAGTTTCCCAATTCACACCACAGGTGCGCCATCGCCTGTCACACACACCCGCCCTTTCATTCACACTATGGGCAGGCACAGTAATCACAATTTCAATGAAATTGTGATCGCTTATGCCCCACCCACCACGGACACGCCAGCTGAAATCAAACATTCTGCTCGCTGCCCCATTCACAAGCGTAACGTCAATGTCACTCACCCCTCTAGGCCCGTCAAACGTATACCATTCACTTGGTTCGTTGAGAACAACAATGTCTCGCGGAACCAACCATTCACTCATTGCCTCACCCCTACCGTGGGGCTCTAGAGGCTCACCATATTTGCAGTAGACACTGCCCACAATCACTTTGCCAAAGTGACCTTGCACACAAACACAAACACCATATTCAGTCGCACACACAACCATATAGTCCAGATGGACGTCATTCACAATTACAGCTGCATTTGCCCTGGTGTCAGAAAAGACCCGCATAGCTGCAGGTATTCGCCGTACGACACCATTGGTGGCGTACGGTTCCTGCACCAGGGCAATTGCACTGCCACATTCACTCATACATGCACCTAGCTCACACATCACGGCATACGCGCCCTGACAGTTTAACTGTACTGCCTGCAGACCCATCAATGACGAGCCTGCGCCCTGGCCAGAATTTGGCTGTACGCCGGACAGTCGGTGGACATCATATAATGCCCAGCCGGCTTGCCCCGGAACGCGCAATTCCGGCAATGCAGCTCATTGCTGCATTGCTGGACGCGATGACCGCTCTGGCCACAGCGCCAACAAACGTCCGCTTTCATCCTGCACTCAGCCACTCTGTGGTCAAAGCTCAGGTATCTAAAGCAGCCAGGCATCGGCATGAAGGGCCGCACGCGGAACGAAAACCACTTGATGTAGCATCTTTCCGCCTCCAGAAGGGACAAAAGCAAGCCTTCGTTCCCTTCCAACACGACGTTAGATGATCCACCAGAGCCAACGGTCCACGGGCGACTCACCATGCGGACGCCTTGCTTAAAGGCGGCAGGGCTTATCCGCTCTTTGAGGTTCAACTCATAAAGCTCTTCCATGAATTCACTCGGAGAAATCTCAGAGTGAACCCCATGGACGACAACCCTCGGGCCCAACTTCTCATTCGCAGCCACGTCAAGTCCAAGCTCGCTCAATTTGGCGTTCTTAATCAACTTCACTGCTTCGGCCTTGGAGGGGGTGCGAATAATCGCACCGCCACCACGCAGTGGCTTCACCTCGTGAACCTTCACGCCCAGCGAAGGACCCGCCTCCTTGACGACCTTGGTAGCCACCTCTTTCCCGGATGCCTTAGCATCACGGCTTCGCACCACAACAGACCAAGTCTGCGCCGGCTGCACAGTCATGGCCTGTGCAACCGGTACAGACACCGGCGCCAAAGCAGCGGCCGCCTGGGGGGCGCCCACACGCACCGCACCTGGCGCCGGCATGACCCGTGAGGCCGAAACTCCCGCGCTCTCCAGGCCAGCGATGCGGCCCTTCAACGTGGCATTCTCAGCCACGAGCTTCATGAGCAACAGCTCATACTCGCCCGCGACCTCGACCACCTTCTTCATGGCAGCGGCGCTAACACCATCCGCACCAATCACAGCAGCCATGATTTTTGCCGTAATGGCCTTCAGGGCAAACACCGACGCCTGCGCCTCTGACGCAAGTGGCCCCTGGTCAACAACCGCTGCCTTCACCCCCTTCATGCGCACTGCCACGCGCGACACAGCCGGCACCTCACCGCCAGCCGCAACGACGGGTACGACCGCACCCGCTTTCACAGCCGGCGACTCAGCACCTTCCGTGCACGTGCTGGCCCCACTCATCTCCACTCCGCCTAAAGTGTCGGCGGGCGAAGCCGCGCGCCCAGGCTTCTTGCCTCTCCTGGGCAAAGCCGCGCGCCCAAGCCCTACCCAGGGCAAAGCCGCGCGCCCCTTGCCGGGCGAAGCCACGTGCCCAACCCTCTTACGAGTGGGCGACCGGACGTCCGCCGACACTGACTCCGCATCGGAAGACGTCATGTCGGTCGTTTCACGACCGGACGGCTTCCGGGCAGAGTCCCCTGCCACACTCCCCTTGCGCTTAGGGCGCACCATTCACGCACTACTCACTACTTACACTAACAACTAACACTAGACTATTTATTCTATTAAATCTACAACAACAACAACACTCACGCAACTCAAGTAGTTGTTGTACAACAACTACTGTACACACTGCAAGTGCCCTAAGGCTACTTGCTTGAGCTCAAGCACTTGCACAAACAATGCAATCAGGCCACCTAACGGCAACCTGTTTACACTTTTGTGCACAACAACAATTAACACACAAGCCACCAACGGTGACTTGTTTACGCTAATCTACGCAACAACAATTGCACACAAGCCCCTTACGGTAACTTGTTTACAATTTTCTACGCACGCTTACCGCTACTCAGGCACCAATAAAGCACGCGCACTGAAATTCACTAGAAAATCACTCACAGCACAACCACTCAGCACGGTGTCTAAATCGACAGTGAGGCATCGGAAACAATTGAATATTGTAAAATCGTAAAAATGCCACGAGGTACGCAGCTTTCGGACTTTGAGAAAGGTCAAGTTACCGCATTACGCGATCGCGGAGTAGCGATGAGGGAAATCGGGAGACAAATTAACCGTAACCTATGTATTGTGCAAAATTTTTTGCAAAATCCGCAAGTTTACGGTACACAGAAGCGTCCTGGAGCCAAGAGAAAGCTCAATCCGCGAACCGAGGCTCGCATTGTACGCGAAGCTAGCAACTCATCCACTTCATTAACAGGCTTAAGGACGTTGGTACAAGCAAATGTGTCAAAGGCAATCATTTGGAGGATCTTAAAGCGGAGTCAAAAGATTCAATTTGAGAAGCAGCAACGAATGCCTAAGCTAACAAAGCGCCACAAGGAGGTTAGAGTTGATTTTGCTTTAAAAAACTTCCACACCAATTGGGAAAGAGTAAGTCCTGTTTTTATCAGCTTTGCAATAGTCCTTTATATTGAAACAAACGACTTTAGGTTATATTTTCCGACGAAAAGAAGTGGAATCTGGATGGGCCAGATGGTTTTCGAGGCTATTGCCGTGATGTCCGGAAGGAACCATTGCGGTTTACAAAACGGAATTTTGGTGGTGGCAGTGTAATGGTGTGGGGCGCGTTTTCGGCTCAGGGATGCTTGGAACTCCAAATAACATCTTGTCGGATGAAGAGCGCTGACTATATACAACTCCTTGAGAGTAGCCTGGTGCCATTTTTGGAGGAAAAATGTGACACAGAGTGGCGTTTCCAACAAGATAATGCTCGAATCCATGTTAGCCGAGAGACAAAACGGTGGTTTTCGTCGAAATCCATCACAGTTTTGGAATGGCCTGCATGCTCACCTGACATCAACCCATAGAAAATCTGTGGGGCATTCTAACACAACGAGTGTATGGGGGTAATCGACAGTTTGAGTCAACTGAAACTCTCATAACCGCTGTAAAGGAAGAATGGCAAAAAATTGACCAAGACCTAATTAATAGTCTTATTACAAGTATGAAAAAACGGATTGAACATCATTATAATAAGAGAGGAGAGTGTATTCAATAATCCTTTTTTAATAAATATTGACGTTTGTTACATTACATATGAAATCATAGTTGACCTTATAATTGTGAAACACGTAAATTTTTGTTGGTGTTCTTGAACAACATTATCAATTTGTCAAAAGTATTCTTCTGTTGTTGTCTTTACTCTTAACCTGCTACACAATTTTTATAAAAAGTTTCGATACCCTACAGTCAGTCGTTTCGGAGATATGGTGAAAAATTGAATGACCTTATAATTACACTGTGCGACAGCATTTTTCACACTGGAAAAAATCCATATGGGCGTGAAACTAGAGACCAAACATAGTAATGCTGCGTACTCAGTTTTTCATTTCTACATCCTTTGTCCTTTTAAAAGGACTTCAAAATTTTGGAAGGGATAAAAAATAAAAAAAATATAAAAAATATTTAACCTCGTTAGAATATGGCGATATGTATATCAAATGAAAGAAGAAAGGCTCAAGAATGTAAATAAAATTGATTTGTTATCTATTTGTATAAAAAGGATATGAAAAAGGTCCTTTGAAAATTTTAATCCTTTATATCCTTGAAAATTGATATAGAATTTTCTTGAAAAGTAAGTATGTTAAACCCCAAAATTTCCTTGATCACGTGTCAAAATTTCATTACTCTAACTTTATTAGTTCGAAAGTTATTAAAAAAAGGCGGAAGCTGCAAGTCTAATGAAGTACAAAAATTCTAATTTATTTGAGTATCAGTATTTTAAATAATAAAAAGATACAAAATCAATGAAACGAGAATAATGAAATTTTTACACGCGATCAAGGAAATTTTGGGGTTTAACATACTTACTTTTCAAGAAAATTCTATATAAATTTTCAAGGATATAAAGGATTAAAATTTTCGAAGGACCTTTTTCATATCCTTTTTGTACAAATAGATAACAAATCAATTTTATTTAAATTCTTGAGCCTTTCTTCTTTCATTTGATATACATATCGCCATATTCTAACGAGGTTAAGTATTTTTTTATTTTTTTTATTTTTTATCCCTTCCAAAATTTTGAATTCCTTTTAAAAGGACAAAGGATGTAGAAATGAAAAACTGAGTACGCAGCATTACTATGTTTGGTCTCTAGTTTCACGCCCATATGGATTTTTCCCAGTGTGAAAAAATTTTTTCATTTTTGTCGCACGGTGTTATGAAACGCACCTTACATGTACAGTGAAGTAAATTGTTCAAAGTGTTTCAGCTATCTCGCCTCTGATTGATAGTTGATTCATTGGTCGTTGATAGTGCAGTGTGCTCAGCAGGCAACGAAATCGATCGAAATCGATCGAATCGAAATAAGTAGATGCATCATGGCACGACCTATCTACTGCACGAATCATCATATTGCTGTCGCATATCTGAGGAACAAAGCCAATTATAGTTATGTAAACCGCATATATTTTTTACTCACAATTATTGTATTTAAACTGAAATATCCTTTACGATTGAGAAACAAATGTTCGTCAGAAGATGGCTTAATTATTTTGATGTGTGTGCCATCAATGCAGCCAACTATGCTAGAAATCATAAACTTCGAGTGAAAGTACTCCATCGATCTCTGCTTTTCGTTTACATCCACATCGAGTTTGACCGACTACCGAGAAAGGAAACGCTCCAAAATTTTTAATATCTGTATCAAAACCTCTGACACTGTGCTTCTCCTTAGGCTTACTAAGCCATTATTTCCTACTGCTCACTAATACGAACCCTCCGCTGAATATCGCAACGTTGTGGCAAGTTGAATGGCAGGAGGGATCGATGATTGACGTAAGCGGCTTTTCCATTAAGAAAGCCAAAAGTATTTGGAAACCACCGTTTTTATAATGGTGACGTTTCTGCCATTGACAATAGTGTAGAATATAAATTTAAACACAAAATCCAATCAATAGACATGCTGTACACCGTGATTTCCAAAAGATAAATTTTAAAGCCGTGGTTCAAAGAATTGGGTTTAGCAATTAGCCTAACAATGTATCAAGAACAAGGTTTGAAGAAAATTCTTATACCATTTCTGGGGAAATACCATAACGATGATAATTTTATATTTGGCCAGACAAATCATAATCACACTGTGCAATAAAAAAGCCGTTGACTTCCTAAGATAGAAAAATGCATTTGCCCCAAACCGCACAATTCAACAAATCCTCCTCAATGTTGGCTAATCGGAAATTTCTTTGGAGAGCAGTAATCCTTAGAAATCTAAAAAAACGCATCCAATTATGCATACGCAAAATGGACATAAAGTCTGTCGAACGTCCTTTGCAAAGGTATACGGAGAAAGTTACGCTGCACAGCTGACAACGGACAATTTTCAACCCAGCATTGATTTTTTTCATAATTAGATTTAATATCCATCCATCTGATGTATATAAACTCATAAACACAAATAACGACATGAAAACTACTGATACCTAAATCGATTCTCATTTTCTTGTCATCACCCGTTACCTCAACATTTTGAAGGGAAATTTGAAAGAAAGAAGAAGACAACTTTTACTTTTATCAAGACAACGATCCTTAGCACACAGCTTATGACGTGAGGACCTGGTTGCTGTATAATTGCCCACATGTGCTAGAAACACCTCCACAATCTCCGGACTTGAATGTTATTGAACATGTGTGGAGTTATTTGAAGAAGCAATTAAAAACACACACCATTTTGTCAAAAGATCAGCTGCGGACCGGCATTATCGAAGAATGGGGGAAAAATTGAGCCATCGTATTGCTGTAAGCTAGTAGAATCAATGCCTAATCGTATAAAAACAAAAAGGCCTTCTAACGAAATATGAAGTCCATTTTGAATTCATCATTGTTGTTGTCCTATGAAGTTTTGTTTTGTTCCATTTTAACTTTGAAGTTCGTTATATGGGTATAACTTGATTTTGTTTTTTGTATACAAGGAAAATGGATTCTCATTGTTATTGTTTTATGCTTTGTTATAAATTGTTCTTTCAAAATAAATACCAATAATATTTTTATATCGAACCAATGACTATAAATTTTTTATGTATGCCTTCTTGAGGGGCTTGTTCCATTTTAACTTTGAGTCACTGTAAGCACCTTTGAATTTGCAATAGTTAAAGGTTTTGCAATTCAATTGTGAGACAAATTTGGATTTTCAGGTTTTTTGCGCCAGTTTTAATCGCACGTGCTTTATATCTGTTATAAATAATGCGCACGCTTCAAGTTCCTTTTACACACTGATGTCTTTGCTTTATTTCTCATATTTGCTTTAGCTTAGCATTCGTATAATGAGAACATATGACAATATCATTGAACTTATTGTGGACACCAAACCAATTTTTTAACAAAAAACAAATTATACAGTCAAATAAAACAAACCAATGCACACAAATCTTTGTTTTTGTTTGTGATCATCATTGTATTTGTGATCATTTGCCTTTTCGTATACATCCTTGAAGAATCGGATTGCTGCAGATGATGAAAATTGGATTCAAAGTAAACACATTCAGCGCAAAAGACAGTAGGTGGACAGAAACCATGTGACGTCTGTTGTAAATGCAGATCTCCATACAGGAAGCGTTACGTTAGTATTTGGTGAAGTGTGGAGAAATCATCCACTATGAGCTTTTACTGTATTGTGTACAACCAGCGAACATGAAGTAATATAGAACTCGCATCTCATACAAGCAAACGCGTTCTATGGCGGGTACTGTTGGTAGTACTCTCTGTTATTGACAGCAGAACCCTCTGTTACTAACAGCAGAATTCTCTGTAACTTCACGCAAGAGGGGAAGGTTTTAGGGTCAACCCCTCCCAAATATTTGTACCTTGTAAAAATTTTAGTTACCAAAAATTTTGTCAACTGGCATTGGGCTTGAAAGTTGCGGACGGAAGCACCCCTCAAAATGAAATTGTAAGTGCCCCACTGTGCCAGTTGATAAACATGACGAACGCTGCTTTTGTTGTTGAGGAGAGTAGCATTAATACATATTATTGGCAAACGAAAATAAAGTCGGCGGTGCACCGTTTTTTGCGCTGTGCCGGGAAGGCGGGAATAGGGTGGATGTTGTTGCCTGTTGTTTTTGTTACTTTTGTTTTAATGTATCCTTTCTAAAATGCATACGTTTTTATTGGCCAGCAATTATTTTCCATTTTCATTTTTTAATCCTACTTTTTATACAGCCCACAGGCAGTCTTTTCGTAGGAGTGGTAAAATACGAAAATCGAATATTGTAACTGTATGGTCACAGCATTCGCCATGGAACCATTTAGATGTAGAATATTTACACTATTCTTAAACGTAGGCATGCCTTAATAACAGTTTTTTAAGTTTCTGCTTCGAAAACTATCAGGGCCCCGCGGCTCTGCACGCAAGTTTGAAATCAATGGATTAAATAAATCAAGTTTCTTTTACTCGTTGTTGAACCTGTCAGATTTTTATGACAAAATACTTGTCTAGTTATTTCCCATTTCTAGTGCTTTCACCATATTTAAAGTTAATAGACCTATTTAATTGTTTTTCAACACAAACTTGTAACCCTTTAACCCTAATTCCCAGAAGTGAGCCTCACAGTCTCATTAAAGATTTTAAATAGTTATAAATCCTATACCAAAAGATTTCCGATTCCAATATTTTATTTAATCTTCTAATGGAACGTTAGAATTGCATTTATAAAATTAACATTTTAGATAATTTTGTAGGTTTTTTTTTTTAATTTCTAAAAATTGTAACGAAACTCCAGAAGTGAGCCTCAGAAGCTCATTTGAACAAAAAACTGAAATTTACTTAGAATTTCTTGACTTTTTGTCAACCATATGGAAGAATATTTGTATTGTTCATGTTAAGGTGCATTTTTATCGTGCCAAGTTCATAGTTTTTGAGCCTAGCACACATCTAGTCGGCATGGGATGAAGTCAGTGAAAATTTTTGAAAATACTACAATATACGACATATTATGAAGAATTTATGCCTTGTCGAAGTTGATGTAAGTTCATACAGTTTATGTTTACCAATCCCGATAAATATGTAATCAGAATATGGAAGTGCGATAGTGCTAATACTTCCTGAAATGCCATACACATGTAAAGACTGCAGCAAACTCTGCAGCGCTAGAGGCCATGCATTAGGTTTGCGTTTTTTTATATACCCATCATACAAATTTTGTATATTCTGAGTGTATGAACCTCGCATCCAATAAACTATTGGCTAATTCCTTACTGGTGAACTAGTTGGTTATTATTACATTTGTGTTTGTGAGGTTCACACAGTTTTTCAGCACCCTTTCCTCGATTACCGTCTTTGCATGTGTATGATGACATTTCAGGAAGTATTAGGACCGTCGCACTTCCATATTCTGATTACATATTTATCGGGATTGGAAGACATAAACTGTATGAACTAGCATCAACCTCGGCAAGGCATAAATTCTTCATAATATGTCGTAGATTGCAGTATTCTCAACAATTTTAGTAGACTTCATCCTATGCCGACTAGATGTGTGCTAGGCTTAAAAACTATGAACTTGGCACGATCAAAATGCATCTAAACATGAAAAATAAAAATATTCTTCCATATGGTTGACAAAAAGTCAAGGAATTCTGAGTAAATTTGAGCTTTTGTTCAAATGAGCTCCTGAGGCTCACTTCTGGGTTTACGTTGCATTTTTAAAAAATTGTTTAAAAAAAGTAGAAAAACTGTCTAAAAAATGAAATTTATAAATGAAATATAATTCTAACATTCCATTAGAGGATTACATAAAAAAATTGGAATCGAAAATCTTTTGGTATAGGATTTATCACCATTTGAAATCTTAAGTGAGACTGTGAGGCTCACTTCTGGGAATTAGGGTTAAGTAGTAACTGGATTTGAAAAAGTAAAATAAATTGGGGTTTTCAGTAGTTTAGCTCATATGAGCCTGACGGTCTCACTTCTGGGTTTACGTTACGTTTAAAATTCTGGGAATTAGGGTTAATCAGTAAAAATACAGGGTTAATCAGCAAAATGATTGAGCGATCACTACGCCACAACAACCACCATTTCAAGGTACACGAGCGAAGCCGTTGCGAACAACAATGCTTTTTGCTGTTGTCCTACGCAAATCTAACAGAAAATGCTATGAACTTAACATGCTCAAATGCCTACGCTTCGCTCTTCCCCCTCGCATCAAAACAGCCGAAAACACTTGTGCCCACATGCGCGTGCTTATTATACATATTCTTTGGTACAACTGAAACGATTAAAATTGGCTATTGAGGGAAAAAGACCGCGTACATACTGTACGGGAGACTTCAGAAATTTGAATGGGAAATTGTGATCCATAACACTGTGCGACAAAAATCAAAAAATTTCAAAACACGAAAAAATGTATATAAGTACTCGGGAATCTAGGGGCCAAATGTAGTAAAACTGCGTTTTTTAGTTTTTCTCTCTGACGTCAGGATTGTTTTTAAAAGGACTTTGAAATTTCAAGGACATGTATATTTCAAAAAATTATTTAAAAAATGAGCGCATTGTAGAATGGGTATGGGTAAGATATGGGTATCAAAGGAAAGAGAAAATACTTAGAATCTTAGAAAATTTCATGTTTTGGTGAAAAGGGACGAAGAGGTATTGAAAATGCCCTTTTAAAATTTTATCCTAGAATATCTTTGGAAATTTCCAATAATTTAAAAAAAATATATTTATATCTTAAGGACTAATATATACACTACCACATCCTCGAATTTCGTCCTTCTAGGATAAAAAAAATTGAATTCTTCTCTCTATAAAACAAAGATGTATTGCACCGTACGACAAACATAAAATATGTAATTAACTCATGTATAAATCGTTATGCTGTCAAAACTAGAGGTTAAATACACTAATTCTGCAATTTCAAAATTGCCTTTGAACCTAAGGATTTCTTTTCATACATAAAAAATTAAAAAAATGAGTTTTCTTCAATAAAACTCATCCAAAAGTAGCAAAATGAATGCATGAGGAGGCGTATTTACTGTGAATACTAGTTTAATAAAAAAAATTAAATACGTTATTTATTTTAAAACAAATTGTTTAAGAAGTAGTTGTCACGGCACAGTGACCAACTACTCGCAAAGCATCTGACACATATCCTTTCCCCGAAACCGATTTTCAATTACCGCAATGTCTTGATGGAAGCGCTCTCCGTGTTCATCACTAGGTAAGCTGTAGATAGGTTGTAGTGGCTGCCTCTGTATGAGACACACTTAGGCCTCTATATGGGCTCATTGTGTTACCATAAATTGTACCCGTTTGAAATTTGTATGCAACACTGTGTTTTTTTCAACATGCATTACAACACACATTTCAAACGGGTGGGAGAAGGGAGGGAGGGGTCCTACAGTTTAACGCCGAATCCGAACAGCGGTTTTTTGGCAATTTTTCCTTTCACACTTGGAGGTTTTTGCCATTGCCTGCCAAGAGCGCACTTGTGCGATTCTTGTAATTCTCATCTGCTTCATGTGGATAGCGATAGACGTAGACGAGTTCTCACCAGCCCTAGCTAGGAATCGAACCAAGGGCCTCGGTATAAGAAGCCAGCGCGCTACCCGCTGGGCTATCGAGGCCGGCTGTTCATGACTAACTTCACAATTAAAGTATTTTAACCATTTATCATATGGTCAGTTCGTGATTTTTAAGCGCAAAAATGGTGCTATAAATACGATTTCAGTATCCTTAATGATATTGAAATTATCCATATCCTATAGAGAGAAGTATTAAATTTTTTTATATCTTAAAATAATAAAATTAGAAGGACGAAATTCAAAGATGTGGTAGTGTATATATTAGTCCTTAAGATATATGTTTTCAAAAAAACTATTGAAAATTTCCAAGGATATTCAAGGATAAAGTTTTAAAAGGACATTTTCAATACCTTTTCGTCCTTTTGCACCAAACATTAAATTTTTTAAGATTCTAAGGAGTTTTCTCTTTTATTCGATACCCATATATTGTTATTCAACAACGAGCTCAATTTTTAAAATAATTTAAAAAAACATGTCCTTGAAATTTCAAAGTCGTTTTAAAAAAAAATCCTGACGTCAGAGAGAAAAACTAAAAACGCAGTTTTACCACATGTGGCCCCTAGTTTCGCGAGTATACCGATTTTTTCGTGTGTAAAATTCGTTGTCGCACGGTGTAACCAATGTCAGATTTATATACTTAGTTTTACAAGTCTGTAAATCTATTTGAATGGAAAATCCTTAAATTTTGTAGCAGAAATCCGATCCCCTATCGATCAGTATTTGAATCGGAAACTTAAGCAGTTCAATAGCAATGGAATTGAACATTTGTAAACAAGATGGAAATAAGTGCTGAATAATATGATAATAATGGAAATTATATTATCGATTAAACCAATTTTACCTAAATTTTTACTACTATGAATTTGATTAGTCCAAAATCGCATTAGGCTGCTGTCACAGTGCGCGTGAGAAACGAAGCTTTGTGGTGGCAATTGTAATTAACCCATTAATCAGAACAATTGTTTTAAACAAACGCTTACTGTTTTTTTGCACACGCGGCGAGAAAGAAAAAGCGTTGGAGTTTGGTTGGGATCAGAGATTAGCAATGAGTACCGCAACTTTAGATACTACCGCATTAAGGGGGCCGATACATTTAGAAGCGTCAAAAAAGGTAGTTTTTTCTGATGTTATGCTGGGAGAATAAAAACACATAGAGTCAGGTTTGTTTCGGATATATATTAAGGCATAATAAAACTGGGAGAAAAAAATTGTTTACAAAAAAAAAAACAAAATGGCGGAGTTATGGCCGATCTCCTGGCGGTGACAAACTTTGCGGCCGTCAACTTCCTAGGTAGAGTTTTGATCTGAAACAAGAAATGAAAATATCTTATGAATCAGAAAGCTTTTATCAAGTGCGTAGCGAAGACATTTACTGTAATTTTGAAAAATTGGAGGTATAGTCAGTCATGCTTTTAGTGAAAAAGTGCCATTTTTTACCCGTGTTTATGACATAAAAATGAGTAAATAACTGTGAAAACGATTTTTGTTAAAAAAAATTGCTCTGCCACGCACTTGAATATAAAATTATCTATAATATGCTGTTTAATCCGACTAAATCGGTTAAAGAGCTCGCTCGCAATCTTGACGGCCGGATCAGAAAACATAGTTTTGAGAAAAAGAGGTTCAAAGTTTATGTGCGCGCAGCTGCCTGTATAGCCGCCGCGCGGGTCTTGGGCTATTATCTCGAAAAATATTAACAGTAGGCCAATAGAACTTCGGGACTATATTTTTAAATAGTTTATCTTTCGATTGCAGCAATAAAAAAAATTTCGATTTTTTTAAGGTTCTAAATGTATCGGCCCCTTAATACTCATTCTTTTTACTACATACTACTCATAAGCACCGCATACCATAAGTATCGCAATCGCACGCATACAAAACCCGAACGAGTTTGCGATCATCGATTAATTTCGCGTATTGCTTACACGACCACTTCGTAATCGTATGCATATTGCACAATTCGCGTCGCGTAATTTTGGTTACCACCGCATTGATACTCATTCTTTTTACTACCTACTGCTCATAAGCACCGCAAATCATAAGTATCCCAAATTCAATCATTATGCGGTATGCGTTGTTTGCAGTGAGTGAAAGCAATGAATACAAGTATACATAATGCACAATTCGCGAAGCGTATGAAGCAGGTATACGCATTTGGAAGAAATGTTTGCGGCATGGATTTTGCCACCTCAACTGCTGCTATTTTTTAAGCAAGTTGAAGTCTAAAAGTTATAGAATCATGCAAAACAAAAATGGTTAAATACTTTAAAAACACGATGGAACTCCAAATAAGGACTGTATCGAAAATTATAAATACACCAAAACATGTTTCATACTAGTGCATAGCAAAAGTTAGACTTTATTTTTTTTTATAAATGACATTTCATATTGTATTTTCTTGTAAACAGCACAAAAAAAATTATTTAGTGGGAGGCTTACCCCACTTTTTTAATCTTTTTGTGGAGGTCCTTCATTAAATTCTGGGCACAGCCAGAACCTAATTTTTTGGCTACACTATTCCAATCTCTTTTAAATTTTTGAACGGAGTTAGCCGGTTTAGGTATTTTTTTAAGGTCCCTCTTCATCAACGCCCAGAATTTCTCGATGGGGCGTATCTCTGGACAATTTGGAAGATTCATGTTTTTCTTAACGAAATTTATGTTCTTCTCGTCATACCACGTGAGTACTGGTTTAGCATAGTGGCAAGAAGTAGAGTCCGACCGATTAATCGGCATCGGCATCGGCTAGTATCGGCCAATACAATTGGTATCGGCATCGGCTAGTATCGGCATCGGCCAAAAAAAAAAGAATCGGCATCGGCCTTTTTTTGCCGATGCCACATCGGTTTTTTTTTTGGTCGATGGCATATTGGCCCATTTTCCTGCTTTAAATTCTTGTTTGATTTTATTTGCAGCTGAATCGCACTGTGTTTCTTTTTTATATCTCGCTTTGTATATTTATTACATTTTTATTATACGTTACAACCTAGTGTTGCCTGAGTAGGGGTTTTCTCCCTAGATTTGTTTGATTTTGTGACAAATATTAAAGGGGACAATATTTTACAGATATTTTTATTCTATTTTTGTTACATCAACACCTTGTTCAGCTATATTGGCTAGTGGGTCTTTTGTTAATTGCATGTGCCAAATAGAATGAGCAATTTTTATGAAATATTAATTTTATGTGTACATTGTAAATTTTTTTTTCATCTGGCAACACTATTACACGCGTCTGCCGGTAACCTTTGAAAATAAAGATAAATTGGCGCTTACGGATGGTTTGATTGGGTTATTGGTAAGTAATTGCTTTAATTATTGTACAAATCTTAAAAAAAAAGTCTCTTACAGGAATTATGTCGCTAATAACGCCGATTTGGAATTACTTTGAGCGGCTAATATCCACGGCCAAGTGTAAAGTTTGCTGTGTTTTGATTGAATTCATTCGTGTTGTTTTTTCTATGGAATCGGCATCGGCGATTCTCGGCCTTTTGACCGATTAATCGGCATCGGCCTGAGAATTGGCCGATGCCGATTAATCGGCCCAAAACAAAGTCTTGCCAGTGTGTTTTTTCACCAACGGCAGCAATCTCTTCTTGAGGCACTCATTAAGGTACATTTCAGCGTTCAGGGGCTTGTCCGTGAAGAATGGAGTCGACATTTTTCCACACTTGCATATTGCTTGCCAAACAAGAATCTTTTTGCCAAATTTTTCGCAAAAAATTGATTTTTCAGCTTTTGAAACTTCACTGCCTCTCGGAACTGTGTAGAATTGGGGTCCTGGCAGTGTTTTGTAGTCCAATTTGACGTATGTTTCGTCGTCCATTATGATGCAATCAAATTTTTGCCTACAAATATAGTCGTACAATTTTCGGGATCTGGTTTTCACCTGCGCGCCTTGCTGAGTGCTTCGTTTTGGCTGCTTTTGCTTTCTATATGTTCCCAACTGGTTTCTCTTCTTGGCACGTTGGACCATTGCTGCACTCGTTCCGGCTTTTTTTGCGCAATCGCGTACGGATAACTCCTTATTTTTTTTAAATAAGGCGCATATCTTAGTATCTAGCGATGGTTGGGACGCACCCTTTTTACGACCTCGTCCTGGCAAATCCTCAAGTGTGCAATGTGTAGTATACCGGCGAATGGTGTTTTGCACAGCGAACAGGCTAACATTAGCGTCTTTTGCTAGTTTTCTATACGACATTCCCTTGGTTGATGCCCATTTGGACAATATTTCTTGACGAAGTTTCGCGGAAAGTCCTATCATTTTTAAGCGCGTCGATATACTACACAAAATTTTTCACGAAAATGTCAATTTGAATCTCTGGAATCTAAAAAACGATATTGCTAAGCAACCAGAATTGCATAGCCCACTTTATATGATTTTTAAAGTTTATTTATAATTTTCGATACAGTCCTTATATGATAATAGAATCAATTGTCGGTAATTGGACCCACATCAATGAAATACTCTATGACAACGGGCAAAGCCATCGACTTTTCGACCATTCGTACTCTAAAAATTGTTAACATTACAAATTATTATTAATTATTATAATCTATTACACGTATTATGAATTAAATATTACTTCGTTCGATAAAGGACATTTTTTCATTTCATGTTTAAAACTATTACATTAAATTTATTATTTGAGTATGTATACATTTATTGTAAAACATAAAAAAATTGGGTATATCCTAAAAAATGCCTGTAATTTCTTTTTTTTTCTACGAATGTTTAATCACAATAAGAGTCAAAGAACAAGTGCGAAGCGATATGAAAATGCGGTGGTATGCGGTGTTTCCATCTTTCCTTTGGATCATTCGCACCACCGCATTCTCATATCGCTTCGGAATGCGGTGGTGCGAATGATTCAAACGAATATTTCCATCTTTCGTTTGGATCATTGCCGTCTTCGTTTGAATCATTCGCACCACTGGATTCCGAAGTGCATAGTTCATTTGGATCATCGGCAACACCGCATAGCCGAAGTGAAATGAAGATGCGATAGTTTGCGTTCGTTTAGTATTGCAAGCTGATGATTCGTTCGTTCGGATTACTAGTATTTGAAATGATTGCTTCGCTTGCGGGGAGGATACATACTGATATCCGTTTTTTGAGCAGTGGCACATATCGCACCGCATTTTACACGAATACATATTGAGCGATTAAAATATGACCGCATGCAGATCTCTGGTTGGGATATCTTGCGTTTATATTTTGTGCGTGCGCACGGGTTCAGTGTGTTATAGCTATTAAATTATAATTGTTAACTTAACACGTTCGCGGACAGTAAAAATTTCAGTGAGCTGCAAAAATAGACAGGCTATTTTTTAGAAACTATAAGCACTATCTTAAACCTGATTACACATATACCATTATTGTTAGAGTAGTATTGTTAGAGTTGTCAGATTATCATATTTTAACCGTTATACACAATGAATGCTATAGCATTCACGACGATATAGATCAAATTTTTCAACTAGAGTGACGTGAATGCTATAGCATTCATTCATAGAAAACATGAGAAGAAGCGGCTTATTCTATTTTTATGACTTTATTTATTCAACAGTAGTTCTCTCTTCGTGTATATATAATAACTGAACGCGGACACTATACTTCAAACCATTTTGATTGAAAAATCTCTCATAAATGGACAAAATTCAGAAATATGCCCAACCAGTTTTTAAAAATCTGTACTACCAAAGACAATTAAACTATAAGATGTCTTACGTTCATACAAATCAGTGGCGCTTCAAAAATTTGCCGTGGCTTTTTCAATAAAGCCACGTGAGAGTGGTTTTTACAGCAGCGCCACATCCGGAGAACAACGATGAAGCCACGCAGCAACTCTCTCTGCGTAACGATGAAGCCACGCAAGCAACTCTCTCTGCTTGCAGTCGGCAGAAATATGAATATACGTGTGATCTCTATATGCTCCTGTGTTGATTTTTTTGGTGGTTGATTGTTTTAATCAGTAGCGCACGCGGGACGGGAACGTTTGGGGATTCAAACCCCCTCAAATACAAAAATAAGTAGTGAAATGTCCCTCCAAAAAGAAGTCCTGCCTGCGCCACTGACTTCAACCAAAGAATATACAATATAAAGAATACGCATCCTCAAAAATTTGTCAAGCGTGGGAAATTTGCTCGCGCTCAACAGTTTGCGATCTTGTTCGTCGCAGCGCAAGCGGAGAGTAAACAACGAACCAAAGCATCGTCATCGTCGTTTCAACGAAGATGATTCGGGATTCGCTAATGTTTTTGGTGTTGTCGTTTATTGTTTGTATGCTTTTTGTGTTGCCGATTGGTTTTGCTGCACAAATTGCTGTCATGTCACCATCAATCGAATCTTTGTGGTGTATGGCTTTTTGCTGGCCAATGCTTTGATTGATTTAGAAATTTGGTGGTTGATCCCAATTTAAAATGTTTGCAAATATTTTTGAGTGGCGAGTTCGAAGTAAAAATATTTGTTTATATTTTCACATGGTTGATTACAACTTTGAGAATATGGGAAAACTACGAAAAAAAATTAACTGATGGGCATATTGACTTCAAAATTCGTGAAACATTTGAAATCAAAAATAATTAGATGCGTGTTTTAATTTTGTTTTTTTTTTAAATCGAAATCTAACGGGCAAACCAAGGGTTAAAAGATTGTATGGAAAAACATAATTTAATAGGTCTATTGACTTTCAATAGGGCGAAGGCACTACTAAAGCACTAAATAAAGAAATAAATAATAAGACAAGTATTTTGTCATAAGAAAAATGTTATTACGGCATGCCTACGTTTAAAAATAGTTTAAATATTCTACACCTGAATGGTTCCATGGCGAATGATGTGACCAGGAGCGGATTCAGAAAAATATTTCGCGGGGGGGGTTCAAAAAGTAATTCTTTAATATTCATAAAACGCCTTTTAATTTGCATGTAGTTTAAAGTCGATCATAATATTTCGGGGGGGGTTTCAACCCCCAAAACACCCCTGAATCCGCCACTGGATGTGACCATAAATTTACAATATTAGATTTTCTTATTTTAGTTCTTTTAAACAAGCATTATATGTGGGCCGTAAGAAAAGTTCCAAAGAACGGAACGGAAAATTATTACGGGCTAATAAAAACGTTTTCTTTTCTTTCCAATTCCATTTTTATTTAATTGTCTTTGTTGATTACTTATTATTTATTTTTTAATTGCCTGTAGCGATCATAGAGGTCGCCATGCCAGCCATATTTTCTTTTCTTTTCTATGATTTTGCGCACACTACAGTCGGCAGTGAGTTCAGGAGCAATATGCGACGCCGTGCAGGCTTATAGAAGACGAACAAAAGCCAGCCAGAAAATAGAAATCGTTTCAGCTTTTCGCCAGCGCAACAACAAGACCAACAGCACATCGTCTTCCTTCTCTTCGCACAATTGTACGAGAATGAACGAGTGAGCACAGACGCGGCATTCGTGTTTCTATGATTTGCGCTCAGAGCATTGTGCTGTCATTTCAAGTGTTTCCTCTTGTTGTCTACCCCCTCATCTTGAAGACGGGTGGCGATATCAGCACCCGCATTGAAATGTTTGCTTGTACGTGATGCACACTCTTTATGCTTACTTACTTTTACTTTACCATACTTTTTGCTTCAACGCATGTAAAGTGAGCGCACACAATTTTGCTTTTGCTTGGCAGCGATCAAAACCGTTGTGCTTTGTGTGAGCAAAACAAAGAGCGTTAATATTATTACGCTCTCACTGTACCGACGCTTGCTTGCTCTCGATAATGAAAATTTTGCAAATTCGAGCTCGCCCTTTGCCATTCGGTTGTATGGCCGTAAGACATCTTATTGTTTAATTGTCTTTGGCGCGGCGCATCATCGGTGTTCGTACGACCACGTTTAAATTGAGCAAACCAATCAATAAGGTCGATTTTCCGGGTGCAGAGTCCGGATAACACTTATTACGCCAGGCTTTTGTTTCAATGGTGTTTTTTCCCATCAAAAAGCAATGGCTTATGAGAACACGAAATTATTTTTTTTTTAATTTTCTGAACACGAATGAAGTTGTTTTACTAAAACAATTGTTACTTTTGAACCAAACGTCACATCGTAATAAAATTTTTAAAGGTACCTTTTGATGGTTACTACTTTACAAAAAAATATTATTTCTCGTTTTGTAGCGCCTACTATGGTTCAGACCGGGGACTTATCAGCCGATGTGTTAAGCCTAAATGAGTCGGAATGTGTGGATACAGTTTAGATTTGGAGAGGGAAGAAAGTGGGTAATGAAGAGAGAAGATAGTGTGTGTGTGTTTGTTTTTTTCCGCGCAGAAGGTGGAAATCTTTGAAAGATACTGGGGCAACCCACCAGCATGCCATATTCTTACCGACTAAAACCACCCCCTGTTAACCCTTCATTCCCTCTGCGGAATTACCGCTAAGTATCGAATCGCAGAGGGGGTTAAGTTTAGCCTATATTTCCAGGCTCTGTTGTGCGTTGGCTACTTCTGGCCCATTCTGCTCTTCGCAGTTCAGCTTGCATTAAAGTTATGCCTCCACATATTTTGTCCCAAGCTTCCGCTCACTCCAACATCGCGTCAATTATATTATAATAAATTTTCTGGGTCGCCGTGTTTAGTTTGGAGCGAACGGCCTTGAATCGTGGGCATGCGAATAAGGTGTGCTCAGGGTCTTCTGGCTTGTCGCAGGATGGGCAGTTGGCATTGTCGTTATGGCCGAAGCGTTGTAGGTAGCTTCTGTAGGCACCGTGGCCTGTAAGGAACTGCGTTAAATGACAGTTCACCTCCATCGACTTTTGCTCGAGCGGTCCCATCGCGCATGCCACTGCCTCATGGAGGTTGCTCTTTCGACGCGCGCTGCTTCCTCTTTGAAGCGTGTTCTCGCATCTCGTCCGCCTTGATGTTGATTGGCAACATCCCGGAAATGACACAAGCTGCTACGTCTGCCACCGTTTTAAAAGCGCTTATCACACGCAGTGCTGCAAGCCGGTAGACGCGTTCGTACTGTCGATTATACGCCTTGATGTGCAGGGATTCGGCAAAGATTGGCGCTGCATATAGTAGCGAGGACGACAACGCTAGCAAGTAGCACTCGCCTACTAGCTTTTGGACCGCCGATGTTGGGGAGCATCCGTGATGAGCTGGTATAGGTTTTGGATGCTTTGCAGCAGGCGATGACCACGCCTAAGTACTTAATGGAGCGACTGGAGGTAATGATATTGGCGCCAACCTCGATTCTTATTACCTCACTTTTCTTCCGGCTGCTCACCAGTACCGCTTCAGTTTTTTCTTCTGCTAGTTGTAGGCCCACTGACTGAAGCCACGATCGGACGCCCGTTATTGTTCCATTTGATTTTTGCTCCACGTCCGCTAGCTGTTTCGCTACAACTGTTATCGCGATGTTGTCCGCGAATCCCACCCTACCACGCCTTCCGGAACGGGGAGGTTTAGAACTGCGTCATACATAATGTTCCACAGAACTGGCACGAGGACTGACCCTTGTGGAACACCTGATGTTACTGCATATTGTTTGGGCCTTCATCACTATCATATTGCAGTACTCTGTCCGCAAGGTAGCTGTTTAAGATGGTCCGGGGGTTCTAGTTTTTGGTCTGCTCTCAGGATATGGACCCATCCGGCCGAGTTGAACACATTCTTTATGTCTACCGTTTTATTATTGCACCATACTTTTTCTTGCCGCCCGTCCATCTCCCCTGGATTGCGTCCTTTGCCGTGTGGACTACCGTAGCGATTGCGTCAATCGTCGACCGTGCCGATAGCCCATGCTCTCCTTCGATGAATGGAGTAAGACTGTCGAAGATTAGGCGTTCAAGCAGCTTGCCCATTGTGTCTAACAAGCAGATTGGTCGGTAAGCCGACTGCTGGCCAGGAGCTTTTCCAGGTTTTGGCAGGAGGACCAAGTTCTGTTTTTTCCATCTGGCCGGGAATATTCCTTGCTGCAAGCAGAGCTGCATAACGCCCGCAAATAGTTCCGGTCGAGTAGATATGGCTAGTTCAAGCTCACGTTTGGTATGGCGTCTGGTCCCGGTGCTTTGTTGCTCTTGATTCTTGAGCTTGCCTCGATGATTTCGTCTGCCGTCACTTGCACCTCGTATGTTTGAGAGCGTGGGGGCTGTGCGCTTCTAATTGGATTCCTCGGGAATACTGCTGAGACTATGCTTTGCAGCAAAATCGGGCAAGTTTCCTGTGCTCTGCTTTTTAGATTGGCCATGACCAGCTTGCAGGCGCCGCCACAAGGGTCTGCATTTGCTTCGTCGCATAGTTCTTTGAAGGCCTCTTTTTTACTCTTGGGTATTTCGTTACGAAGCTGTTTACGAATACGTGGCCCGGATTTTACCGTCCGTGCTGACACTTACACTTGGCATGAAGGCACGCACGAACGCGCCATCCCATAGTCATCGCAGGTGAGTCTCTGCACCTTCGTCAATTGCGTTACCAGGGTCTTGGTGCCCGTAGCCGGCCACCGGACAGTGGCCCCATAACTTAGGATCGGCCTTATGATCGCGGTATACATCCAATGAACGATAGTCGGCTGCAATCCCCACTTTTTCCCGAAAGCCCTTTTACAAATGTAAAAAGCATTCAGGCTCTTTTTCACCCGCTCTTCTACATTGCGCTTCCAAGAGAGCTTGGAGTCGAGTATGGTGCCAAGGTATTTTGCCTCGGGTGATAGGGTGAGAGTAGTGCTGCCAAGTTTAGGTAGCTTAAACTTCGGTATTTTGTATTTCCGGGTGAACAGTACCAAAACAGTCTTCGAGGGATTAACCCCCAGACCATTTAGCTCTGCCCACCTGGAAAGTTCCTTTAGAGCAGACTCCATGAGATCGCTGATTGTGGACAGGAATCTTCCAGGGATCGGGATAGTGACGTCGTCTTCATATGCTACTACTCGCAGCCTCCTGGTTTCGAAGATCTCGAGGATGCTATTCACTACAAGGAGCCACAGCAGAGGCGAAAGAACACCCCCTTGTGGTGCGCCTCTTGTAGTCAATTTCCTCACTGAGCACAGGCCCAGGTTAGAGTGGAAGCTTCTGCTGCTGAGCATGTCACTGGTCCAATTTACCACCTTTTCATGGACTTCGAACTTTCTAAGTGCGTTGATTATAGCCTCCAAGGTAACGTTATTGAAGGCCCCCTCGATATCGAGGAAAGCGGCTAACGTATACTCCTTAACGTTCAGACGATCCTTCGATCGTCTGAACAACCTCATGCAGGGCGCTGTCGACAGATTTTTCCCTACAATACGCATGTTGCGCGTTGCAGAGTCCTCTGGACTGTGCCACTTTTCTAATATAGACGTCTACCAGCCGTTCAAGAGTCTTAAGTAAGAACGATGAAAGGCTGATCGGTCTGTAATCTTTTGCTGTTAAGTGGTTCACTTTCCCTGCTTTGGGAATGAACACCACCCTAACCTCCTTCCAGGCATGCGAGACATGTCCTTGTTGGAGAGATCCACGAAAGATTCTCGTCAGGACCTTGACCACCGCCTCCTTAGACCATTGTAGCATAGCAGGAATGACACCATCAGGGCCCGGGGATTTATATGGACTGAAGGAGTTAATTGCCCATGCCACCTTGGCTTCGCTAATTATCCTCTGAACTAGACCACCTGGTCGCGGTGTTTGTTGCCTACGCGACGTGGTCGCCTCAACAACATCCGTGCATCCAGGAAAGTGAGTGTTCATGAGGATCTCAAGAAGCTCCTCCCTCGACTCCGTCCATGATCCATCAGATTTCGTGATGCTGCCAGGGGTGTGTGAAACCCCAGCCAGCACCTTACGAGTATGAGTCTGGCGGCCTCGTTAACATTGTCGAGGGATTCGCAGTAATTCCTCCAATCGTCCCGCTTGGCTGCCCTAATAGTTTTCTTAAACTTATTAAAGCTAGCCTTGTAGGCTCCCCAGTCTTCTTCAGTTCGACTGAGTTTAGCCTTGTTGAAGATACGCCTAGTATCTGTCCTAAGTTGTCTTAGCTCTGGGGTCCACCAAACTGCGTTGGTTTTTCGTGGAGCTCGACTTTTTGGACACGATTTCTTGAAAGATTTATTAAGAACTTTCGTTAAAAGATTAACTGACCTGTCAATGTTGTTTCTTTCAAAGATAGCTGTCGCCTTGCGCGACGCCAGTTTTTCGGAAACTAATGCACTGAATCTAGGCCAGTTAGTCTTTCTCGGATTCCTATGGGCTGGCCACGGAGAAGACTATCCGGTTGTGGTCCGAAAACGACCATTCCGTTAGTACTTTCCAGTCGGCTACAGAGATAGTACTAGCAAAGACAATTAAACAATAAGATGTCTTACGGCCGTACAACCGAATGGCATAGGGCGAGCACGAATTTGCAAAATTTTCATTATCGAGAGCAAGCCAGCGTCGGTACAGTGAGAGCGTAATAATATTAACGCTCTTTGTTTTGCTCACACAAAGCACAACGGCTTTGATCACTGCCAAGCAAAAGCAAAATTTTTTACATGCGTTGAAGTGAAGAATTGACTTGACCCCAATCCACAAACATTGTCTCTGACGAGCCAGGGTTCCTGGATTAAGGCCAAGTCAACTTCCTCCTCCTCCAGGAATTGCATAAGATCGTGGGTGGCGGCTTTAGAGTGGTGCAGGTTTATCTACACTACCTTCAGCCTTTCCCTGTGTGGCACGTTCCTAATTGGGAAAACGAGCTTTTAAGGAACCCAAACCGAACTTGACGACGCCAGAGGAGTCACGCAGATGAGTAAATGACGGATGGTCAACAGACCAACAGACGGTTGGTCTTGCTAGTAGTGGAGGAAATTACGCTCCACTCTCCAGTATTAAGGCCGCTGTTCTGCCGGCCTATCCGCTTCAACGTGTCGGCATCCTCCATGACTGGACCCACATTGTGACGATAGGTCGGATAGGCAATCGGTCGCCAGCTATGACCTCGAGTTTTTTGCCCCCTGCCAGAGAGACTCAAGACCGCCGATTGTGCGCACCAGGCAGTTAAGTGACTGCCTGTTGCCACACCCGACGATTTTTACGCCCCTCTGCCAGTCAGCGCCGTCGAAGTCGATTTCGTCGTCCGCCGCCCCAAGCATCGCTCGCAGAATGCGCGCCTCAACAGAGAGGCAGTTTTCCGGACGAATTTTCCCATCGGGATCGCTCCGGTCCACTACAGGGATCTGCAGCTCTTGTGGAGAGGAGAAGCTGGCTGAGGGTTTCAGCTTTTTCCCCTCCCCTGTAGGCTGATCGTCCCCCGATCTACCCCTTTTGACAGCCTTTCCACTACGGTGGAAGTGGGCTTTGTCGAGGTGGATAGCTTCTGATCAGCCTTCCGTACTGACGAGGCAGCCGTGGCACTGTTCCCAGGCTTCGCCGCCCCTACTCTTCCGGTCGTATAGCTGTAGCAGCCGTGGCCGTGGCTCTAAAACCAGGCTTTGCCGCCGTTGCTGTACTGGTGGTCGACTGTGCAGCAGTGGCACCGTCTCCAGGCGTTGCTGCAGTAGTCGAGGTCTTAGCACCAGAAGTCGCCGCTTGCTTCTTTTCGAATTTAGCCACGATCTTCTGGTGCTTCTTGACCAGTTCCTTCTCCTTGTCAGACAAGGATCCAAGGCTCTTTGCTCATTTTTCAGAGAAACGCAAGCGAGCGCCGGTAGCCATTTCTGGCTTTCTTCGCAGCACTGCTCGTCTTGCGTTCCCCCACCGATGAAATTCCAGAAGTGGAACCAGTGGCCGCAGGTTCGTCCCCCCCCCAAAGCCGAACCGGCTTTGCTACTCTGCGAGAGAATCATGGATTCCCCCTCTATAGCCGCGTCGAGTCGAAGGCCCCGGAGCCGAGGCACCACCCCTGAAAGCGAGGGGCCAGCCTGTGCGGTGGTCTCCTGCGCCTTTTGCCTGCTTAAAGCTCAGCTGGAATGACGCCGTCCGATCCCGGAAATTTAAAAGGCTCGAAGGAGTTTATGGCCCACGTGACTACGTTGCCATCAATGCGGACGTCAGTTGAAGACGAAGGGTGTGGTCCCCCAGGAACTACCGCTTCGTCAGAAAGGGGGTACTCCCTGGAAAGTGCGCGTCACCCAGCCCCTCCAGGGTTTCCCCCGTTTTCGAGGGGAACAATCTCCGTTTGTTTTCTGAATGGAGGTGGGAATAGACGGAGAGCAACTGAGAATCTTGCGGAGCCGGCCGATGTCCGAGACACTCCATACCACCGCAGAAGGTTTCCCCACGATTCCCTCTTTGCTCTCCTGACTTTTTTTCTGAAGGCTTTGAGGTCGGATCTGTACGCGTCCCAGGTATTACTCCTCTTGGCCGTGTTGAAGGAGCGTCTACATCCACGCCGCAATCTAGCAATTTCGGCGTTCCACCAAGGTGGTTTGGGCTTGCCCCGGTAGGTCCTAGGCTTGCAAGCAGCAGACGAAGCAAGGCTCTGAGAGTTAGTTAAAGTGGCCACCGCGGTATCGACGTCTCCTGGACACAGTAGCTGCGGAGGAGAAGAGTCTAAATTAGATGATAGTGACGAGCGCAAAATCTCCCAGATCGTCTTACGTTTGTTGCGGAAGGGGGGTTTGGCCGGTATGCTTAGGTCAAAACGGAAACTGATGTACCGGTGATCAGAGAAGGAGCATTCCTCCAGACCTCGCCAGTCCCTGACCAGGTATCCAGGGAGCACGTTGGTCAGGGTGACGTCCAGGACCTCCCTCCGAATAGTCGTTAGGGATACCGGTTCCCTCCGGTTAGTTTCCAATATAAATTGAATAAGCGACTCACCTCGGTTGAGGTCGCTGCTGCCCCAGGCGGCGTGGTGGGCGCTGGCATCTGCCCCGTTCGCTGCCTGCTATAACTAACTTCCTGTGTGGCCCGTAAGGAGGTGTAGGCCCGTGATCGTGCGCAATGTAGCTGGATACAATCCAGTAGACCCGGGACTGTACCTCAGTTGCCATGGCCACACAATCCCCGTCGCAATACCTCGGGAGGAGAGAAGCGCTAATGGAGTCTCTTATGAGAGTGGAGGCGCTGATTTTACCTGCGCCGCGGTGGGATACAGCCCCCGAACCCGATCCTCGAAGATCCATGGCTCTTGGACCAGCACGATGTCCTCCCTGCTAGACGACAGGCGGGGGTGAAGGGCAGCCGAAGCCGCCTTGGAGTGGTGGAGATTAATTTGCAGTATCCCCACCATCTCTAGGAGCGTTGACCACCGTGACGTCGCCGTCCTCCTTCCAGGTCCAGGTCGGATAGCGAGATGTTGTCCTCGGGATCATCCTCGGTCCTCATTTCCAGACCTTCGAAGAAGTCGCCTATCATCTCCGAAGCGGAGACGACGCTGTCGGCGCCATCCTCGTAGGCGGTGTCCCGGACGGGAGGTGCCGCGGAAGTCCCCGGTGCTTCACCTTGTGGGTCCTGCGGGTTAGGAGAGGACTGGACACCCAGGTACACCCGTAGTGTGACCGAGTCGAAGTCGTAGCTGATGACGCCTCCGGCAGCCGCAATCGGCTGGAGGGATTCCTTGTGGAGGATAATCAAGGCCTCCCTCAAAGAGCCTCGAGGTTCGCTTACCTTGGCCACCCTCCAGTTGTGGGTGGGGTGCTCTGGACTGCCGGTCCGGAGGTAGTGCAGGATGGCTGCTGGGTCCGATGGTTCAGCCGGAGCCCAGGTCTTGGAGCGCCGTCTAGTCGGGATTTCGTCCCCACACTTCGCCTAGCCTCCCGACAGCCATGCGGAACAAATCCGCCGAGCGCTGGTCGGAGCAATCCATCAGCTTGACGTGGCCTTGGAACCAGCCTTCGTCCCTACACTTAGGAGGTGGGTCTGGGTTTGCTGCCAGGACCTCATCATAGACGGACAGTAGGGCCGACCTGACTGTCCGCCAGTTCTCTGTCGAGATCGCTCCGTCCGCGTTAGCGTCAACGAGAGCCCACACCAGGCTATCCTTGGTGATCTCGCTGAAGGTCCGACCAGACATCGGAGTTGGGACCGCCTGCCTCGGCTTCTTGCTCGCCTGAGACACCTGCGCTCCCGTTGTTGCTGCTCCCGCGACCTCTGTCGCTTGGAGGCAAACTGAAGAGCCTGAGGTGAGGTGTTTTTGGTGTTGATGTTGCGCCTCGCCCATTCTAGGGAGGCTTTGTCCCTCTCCGAGAGTTCACCCGGAGGGATCTTATCCAACCTTTGCAGGACCTTAAAGGCTGTCCTTTTGGTCCTGTAAGCCCATGTGGAGGGGGCGACATTGGAGCCAGCGACTGAAGGAGGCGCGGCGCTACGAGAGGCTGCATGGGCAGGCTGAGCTGGTTTATTCACCATAGGTCTGCCGCCCTAAGCAAGTACGGGCTTTTGGAGCAGGACGCGGCCGCCGCCCGAAAAAGAAGGGTGGCTGTTGCTGCCAACCTGCTGCTGCCTAGCTATTGGAGCCTTGGCTGCGGTGGATGGATTCCGCTTTATATGCGGGTTAAGCGGGCGCGTCCCCTGGGTGATAGGCGTGCGCGTCCCTTGCGGGTTAGGTGCGCGCGTCTCCTACGGGTTGGGCGCGATTCGTAAGGGTTTTTGGGGTATTGACTGTTTCATGGCTGATGGGTCCCCACTCGTGGCCGCTATCGCCGCCCGATGCGTGGTCACTGTAGGATCCCATGGTTATCTTTGCAAGCAGTGAGGCCATGCGAAGAGTTGGCAGCCGCTCTTATGGGGTCAGCTGCTCAGAGCCGGATCCAGTGCAAGTCAGGGGTAAACTCAACTGACGCCTACGCCACCAACTTAACGGAGACGGGCGTTGAACGTACCACAAGGCCTGCCACGGTTTTAACGGGACGGAGGCAGCCGTGGCATTAGCCTGGAAGCTATTTCCACTCGGTGTCACTCCAGTGTACTCAGGTAACAGAATACCACGACCACCGGCCCAAAGCAACGATGTCCAGATAGAGATAGAGAGAAGTCCGGAGGCGCGTCAAGGGTCATGCCAATCGATACGTTTATCGAGGGGGGGTCAGGCAGGTCATTTGGCGTTATCCATGATGCACCACGAGGAGGCGACCTGCATTACATCTCACTTGATATTTCCAGTGCGCGGGGGGGGGGGGGGGGGGGGATCGCAAACCGTATTTTTTGCTGTGGTGTCGTGTGTCCTACTGGGTGTCTCGACGATGTTGTTGCTGGCACGGTGGTGTCCGGTAATGCTGGGGTCGCTATGCTTTGATTGTTGCGATGTTGTGTTTGTGCTGTAGCTTTTGTGTGTCGTTTCACTGGGTATTTTTGTGTGTAATTGTATTGCGTTTGTGATTTGCCGCCGTCACCTGTTTGTGCTTGTTGTTTTTTTTTGTGTGAAGAAAATTTGCAATTCAATTTGTTTTAGTGTTTTCTTGTGTTTGTATTTTGCACGTCACTATTTCTTTTGGTTTTTTCTTTGTAACTTTTGTAAAAGTGGGTGGGAAAGTGGGTAAAGGATAGAAAGATAGAGAGTGTGTGTACGCGCGTGTGTGTGTGCGTGTGGGAGGAAACGTGAGCTGCCGACTCAGAGATCAATCAGATTCTCTTCGTTGGCGGTCTGAACAACTGTATAAATTTATTCTGTTAAAACCTATGTCACAGTCACATAAATAATTTGGTGGCTTTTGCCGTGCAGCCACAACAGTACACAACCTAAAACATAAATTAAAAATTATGATTAAAAATTAGGTTTTTTAAGTAAAATTTGGATGACTATTTTAAAAGTACATAATTAATTTTTGGTTTTATTTATTATATTAATCCTGGCAATTAGTAGATTAACTGTTAAGGCCTGAAACTCAGGGAAATTACTTATATTATAAGTAATATTAAAAAAATATCCAAATTGGCCGGGGGTCACTTTGCCCTTTCTTATCCGGCTATGTCCTTTGTTGGCACTGTAGCTCGCATTTCACGAATAGCCAAACGTAGAATTCAATTTGTATCTTTTACTTATTGTTAGGAGAGAAATATAGCCTACCGAAAAATCTTGATGGTAGATTTTAAACTTCCCAGTTTGTAAGGGGGAAAACATGAAAATCAGATGAAGTTGTTAAGCTTGTAGCTTTAACGATACCTAAATAATTTACACCACTTACACTGTGAGAATAACGCATTCAATAAATTTAATTCATTACAGATGGCAATATATGGACCGTTTTAAGTGACTAATCATTTGCATCTCAAGTAACGAATACGTTGGTACACCAAGCGTCGAATATATCTTCGTGTTTTTCATACAAACTTCTTAAATTTGGGAAAGTGTGGAATGCAGTAAATTTCGTTGATTAATATTTATAAACCTATCCACAGTCCATTAGACTGCTGTACCGAAGTTCGTATTATAAAGTGAAATTATGTCTACCACAATGCGAACAACACTACAAACGGTTCCTGAATCGCTGCCTGCTGAACATGTGTCCAACGATTCAACAGCGTCTTCTGTCACCACAACAAGTTCTTTAACGGCTACTACATTAACAAACGCCCCCCAACAGTATACCATAAGTAGTTCAGTGCACTCAGTCAAGGAACAACAGCATGATTCGGCAAACGCCAATGTAATAGCACTACCACAAACAACAGTTGTCTGCACGACAACTACCCCTATTATATCCGCTGTTAGCACAACTGTAACAGCGACAGCAAATACAACTCAATCGCAGTTGCATAGTCACCAACATCACCATCACATAGTGAGCAATGCCACAACCGAAAGTGGACGTGCATCTGTTAACAACGCATCTACAAATCCGTCGGTTGCAAGTCATCACCAGCACCATTCGCCGGGAGTAACCGGAGGTGGCGCTGGTGTTGTGCCTGTGATAAATAAAAATATTTTAGCTTCGCATTCAAATTCTGCCACAATGAAGCAGCGGACTTCTTCATCAAAGGTAAGTTTAAATATGTTTTAAGCAATATCGGTTAATGTCATCGTCTATATTGCCTTGATTAATCGAACTACTTTAAACGATTTTCGTACATAAACCAGCTATTTGATTCATTTTGCGTATGTGGACGAAATCATTGTTTCCATGCAGTCCTACGCCAAACCAATATGTATGACGTGTATGTGTGTATCTTTTTCTCACTCGCTTTTTCATTTTTATGTCCCAAACATTTTGACGAGTGCGACGGTATTCCATATCAAATGTAGAATCACAACGTTTATATAAACAAACCTCAGCCGACAACAGTTGTCGCTGTTGCTAACCTTAAGAACAATTTTTGTTTCGCAAAGGCTACACCAAATACTCATAATTAGCATTACAAGTTATTACAAGTTTTACCAGTTATTGCGCTTTGTCAATTGTTTTAAATTGATTGCTGATCGATCAAATGAATAGAGAAGAACTTACTCCAATTCATGGTTTGGCGCAAAAAATTAAAAAACAACTTAAAGTTCTGGTAGGGTCAGTTGGGGGAAAAGTAAACAAGGGGTAATTGTAAACAGCGGTTATTTTATGCTTTTAAAATTAACTGCAACAGACCATGACCAGAAAAAATATTAATTTAACATGTCCTCAAATTGTCGCCGAACTTTCATGTCGGTGGCTTTCAAATATCAATGAAAGTTTTAGTCTTAAAGAGAACGTGTGTTCTAAAAGTGAAAATCAGTTTTGTAAGTATTTTTTAATTTGTGTGTGAAAGTGCTTAAACTAAAAATTCTTGTAATATTGTAACTTTATTTATCAATCTTAGAGTGTTTAGAACTAAAATTGTTGACGTCTTTCCTTAAATTTGCAATTATTTTGTTGCTTTTTTCGTGTTTACATTTCCCCCAATAATTTTTAGCATGTGGGGGAAATGTAAACATTTTTTTGGGGTAAATGTAAACGTTTCTTTCTAAGAGCCTTCCCGTTTCGTATCATTTCCAGTGATCAGAATGCCATAAACGTATGTAAGGAAGAAGCCACTTGACGAGTACGACGTAAAAGATGTAGAAAACGCTGTTAATGATATTATTAGTAAGAAAAAAAGTCAATACCAAGACTTAAGAAAAACAAGTATGGCGAAGTTTTGACTTCGAACGAAGTTCTTAGAATCTAAAAAACCGCTTCCATAGAAAACACGAACAAAAAGCACGAGTTCAAAGGACTCTGCAAATGGAAAAGAGTTGTATATGAAGATGATAGTTCATGGAATGAAGAGTTTAAAGTTGATGATATAGGCTTACAAAAGGTAAATTTCTACTGTTCAAGTTTAAGGGAGACAGCAGATTAACTATACTTTTCAAATACGTATGCGTTATACAATCCTACCAACAAAACGACGAGATTGAGGTGATGCTCCTCAAAAGTTTGGACACCTTGAAGAAACCTTGAAGAACACCTACCTAGATACCGAAGTCCCTAGTGTCTACATGGATCGAAAGCACTGTTCCCTTTCACCCCTGAATTTTAAAAATAATTTGGGGAAATATAAACAACACCGGGGTAAACGTAAACACCACTATTTTGCGCTTCGTGGGTTTTAAAGAGCGAGTTACTGTTCACCAGTGCAATACCTGATTTTTTTAAAAAAAATTTTGATTTTCGAAACTAGAAAGGGTGTCCTACAATGTATTTTTCCCCGTTTTTTCAAAGTACTTGCGTAAAAAAAGCAAAAAGTGTTTACATTTCCCCCATCTGTCCCTACTATTGCTGCCGTTTTCATTGTAATCAAGTAGACAGCTACACCGCGACGGTTGAAGCCGTTATCTTGTAGTTGTGTGCCGTATCACTTTGTCTTCAATGTGTTCGGGGCATTATCATAAAAACTTTCGTCACATTGTGTCTGCATTTTTATTGGTTACATTTTATTAAAGCTTCATATAAACTCTAAAAATCTTTAAAGACTGTAAATTTTGACGTCTGAGTTGGGAAAGAATTGTTTTATCAGAGGATATCTGAAATTTTGCTTGAAAGTTCATAAAAATTCGCAGTGCAAAGCAGTGTTAACCCTTCGTAGCGCAACCATTTTTTTAAGAAGGTTTTATATTTTGGCAGCCGCCGTAGCTCAGCTGGCTAGTGCGTTGGGCCGCGAGTCAAATGCGACGCCCGAACCCCGGTTCAAAACTCCGTTGCTGCTAATACCAAAAGAGAAGAAAAATAACAATTTTTCTTTCGGCGGCAGTCCTCTCAGCTGGAAATGGCAAACCTCTGAGAGTAAAAATTGCCTATGAAAAAGCTCCCAACGCGCCGTTCGGAATCGGCATAAAACTGTAGGTCCCTTCCAACCTTGTACAAATTCGCACGCACAACACGGGTGGTTGCGGGAAGCTAGGCCTTATACCTTGATTACACGTAACGAGTAGAGTGGCGAGACATCAAAATGTTACGAGGCCAAGAGAGTTGGGTGGGCGAGCAAAAGCGACGAGTTGTTCAAACATATTTTGACACGTGCCGAGTCAGTTCGGTTTCATAATGCACAAAATGAACTAAGCAACTTGCGCAATTAAACTCAACCGAGCGAAAAGTGGTGTGTGACGCATTCTGCTTGTGACGAGCGATTCAGCGAAAAGAAGAAAAATATAACGGTAAAGTAGTACTCGGCCTAGTAAACAAAATGTGATTCTAGTGACTCTCTCGCCACTCTACTCGGTCACTGACTCGATCAACAACTCGCGTTACTGTTTAGACGAAACGAATACTCGTTCGAAATACTGTCTCGCCACTCTACTCGTTTCGTGTAATCAAGGCATAATGCCTTCCTCAAGGCATAATGCCTTGATTACACGTAACGAGTAGAGTTTGCATTATGCCGTGATTACACGTAACGAGTAGAGTGGCGAAACATCAAAATGGTACTAGGCGAGAGAGTTGGATGGGCGAGCAAAAGCGACGAGATGTTCAAACGTATTTTGACACGTGGCGAGTCAGTTCGGTTTTATAATGCACAAAATGAACTAAGCAACTTGCGCAATTAAACTCAACCGAGCGAAAAGTGGCGTGTAACGCATTCCGCATGTGACGACCGATTCAGCGAATCGCTGCGAAAAGAAGAAAAATATAGCAGTAAAGTAGTACTCGGCCTAGTAAACAAAATGTGATTCTAGTGACTCTCTCGCCACTCTACTCGGTCACTGACTCGATCAACAACTCGCCTTACTGTTTAGACGAAACGAATACTCGTTCGACATACTGTCGCGCCACTCTACTCGTTACGTGTAATCAAGGCATTAGTCTCGTAATCGGGCTGTCGTGCCAGTCAATTATTATTAATTACTAGTTGTAACTCCCGAAATTCGGGTGTAATCAAAAGACTACCATTTGGTTTATGTTATTAAAATTTAATGTATATTTTGTTGCATTATAGTACTTCTTGAAATATTACATTCGCTGTCTGCGTTCACATGGGCTGTTTTGTAAAACTTGAATTGGACTCTTAACCCTCTACTGCCTCATACGGCCTTAAGGCAGGGTCCACCAAAACCTAGAAAAGTCCACATAAATTTTAATTTTTTTAAATGCAATTTTTAGGGCATGTTATAGATAAATTAAGTTGTCATTTCTTTAATGTAGCACGGCTGTAAAGGCTTGATTACACGTAACGAGTAGAGTGGCGAGACATCAAAATGGTACTAGGCCGAGAGAATTGGGATGGCGAGCAAAAGCGACGAGTTGTTCAAACGTATTTTAACACGTGGCGAGTCAAATCGTTTTTACAATGCACAAAATGAACTAAGCAACTCGCGCAATTAAACTCAACCGAGCGAAAAGTGGTGTGTGACGCATTCCGCATGTGACGAGCGATTCCGCGAATCGCTGCGAAAAAGAGAAAAATATAACGGTAAAGTTGTACTCGGCCTAGTAAACAAAATAGGGGTATTCACACCGAGCTCGTTACTTTGTTAGTTCGGTACTCGTAGTTTTGTTCGTGTATTTTGTTCGTGTTCGTGTGTGTTCGTGTATCGAACAAAAACAAAATACACGTAGAAAACTACCAAGTACCGAATTAACGAAGTAACGGTGTGAATACCCCTAATGTGATTCTAGTGACTCTCTCGCCACTCTACTCGATCACTGACTCAATCAACAACTCGCCTTACTGCTTAAACGAAACGAGTACTCGTTCGAATTGCTGTCTCGTCACTCTACTTGTTACGTGTAATCAAGCCTTAAGCATCACATGTTTCCCCATTATTATCAGTTGAAATTTGAACTTCGTGGAAATTAGTAGAAATAATTATTTCGTGAAAAGTAAAGAAAAGGAAAATTAAAAATACTTTTCGTTAAAAGATTAAAACAAGAAAATTATAAGTGGGTACCTTCTAATGTAATTTATTGATTTGAAGTGTTTTATAGTGAAAAAAACGGATTTACAGTTACTTTTTCGGCTTGGGAAAGCAGACTGCCTTTAGGTTGCATCAGGCACAAAAGCGAAAAGATTTAATGCATTTGGTCTTGTATGTGGTTTCTTTAAAGAGGACTTTGGGACAGAAAATGAAAAACTGACTATGCCAAGTAACTAATATATGAATGACTGTCTATATCGACATTTGGATGGGTCTCGGCAACAATTTTTTTTGTCGCACGGTGTAATAAATGTAAAGTTGGTGTTTTCACTCATTGCTTCATAACTTTGTCACTTTTCTTTCGATTCTATTGATGTTAGGCTTAATATTTGCTCAAATAATATATGTTTCATCCTAAATTTTTAAACCAGAGGAGATAATTTATTTTATCCATAAAAAATCATTCGAAAATTGATGATTGATGATTGATTGATTGATGAATTGATATGATTTTTGAAAATGGTCGAAAATTCACTTTTTTACAACTTTCACCGTCAGTAACTTTCCAAAATCTCATCTGATTTGAACAATCTATATATTGCTGGCTAAGGTATTATCTTCTGACCTCCGGACAGCTTGTGTTAGTCGGATGATTGGTTTACGAGATATGTGCTAATAACTGAAACAACAGGGAAAAAACTCGTTTTTCGAAGATATTTCGAAACCGCTTGATACGAAAATGTTTTAATTTTCAGTTTCGTGTTCAGCGGCCTAAAGTAAGTCTAGAAAACACTTTTATTTTTACGTGCATTTTTCGTGTCGAAAACGTGAAACTGTTCATCAGTTAAATTTTTTAGCTTATGTGCCCAGTACGGCCTTAAGGCACGCAAATTTATATAGGTTTCACGCCCACACAGAAGCAAATTTGTGTATTTTAACCCTTTTAGTGCCGGGCGAAAAAGAGGTGCCTATGCGAGAATAACCGGCCGAATTTTACAGTTTTAATAGGGTTTGGGAAAATGCTCATAAAAACCAAACGAGAAACAATATTTACATGATTCAAAAAGCAGTATACTAAGGATGAAGTAGAGAATGAATAGAATTTTCGAAATCTTGTATTGCTAATTGTTGGTTTGTCAAAAACAACAATGTTTGACACAAGCGGAAAACAACGGCAATAACAAAAATTACGCTTTCAAACTGCAACTGGGACGAAATATACTGTTCACAACAACGATCGAGGAGACACTAACTGATCCTACGGCTCGCTGCGGCAATGCGAGAGTCTTCAAACAGTTGTTTACATAACAAGCTGCCGAAAAGTTCCGATAACATAAACGTCCACAAAGAGTTAAAACAAAAAACTATTTTTTTTTATTCTCTCGTAATGAAATTATATCATTTATAACGTATTACAAATTTATTTTGAGATAGAGTTCTCCCGCAATGCGAATAGTAAAGCGCTACAAGGCGCGGACCGATATATCGGCTCTGGCACTTCTCGCTAGTGCAGCAAGAGCCGATATATCGGCCTCCGGCACTAAAAGGGTTAACAACTTTCCCTTCTTATATGATTCTAAAACTAAATGGTGAACAATTTTTCGACATCAAAATAATTGGGTCAGTAGAGGGTTAAGAATAACGTAAGAATAATAATGATCAAAACAAAACATAAAAATGCAATATTTGGAACATAGCAGCACTGGCTAGCCTTAAAGAAGAACAAAAGCTTGCCAGAAAATATAAATCGTTTTACAATTTTAGCCTTTCGCCAGCGCAACAACAACAAGGGCATATCGTTTTTACCTCACATCGGATACAAAATGCTTGGCAGTACAATGTGAACATGCACTGGTCAAGCCACCGATTTGGTTAATTTTTAATTATAGCAACAAATTTCCTCCCTTCGTTAAAATTTTGTTTCTTCTTTTTGTAGTCGTTGTTGCCATTTTTCAAAAAGAACTCTAACTACTTTTTTGTAAGATTTGAGTTGGACTCTTAAGAATAACGTGATCAAAACAAAACATAAAAATGCAAAATTTGGGACATAGCAACACTGGCTAGCATCAAAAAAGAACAAAAGCTAAAGAACAAAAGAAAATCGAAATTTCAGCCTTTCGTCGGCGCAAGAAGAACAACAACAGCATATAATTTTCTCCTCACAATCATCCCCCGCCACGGCGATGTGCTTTTGCAAACTCGCTGCGTGTACGCAAACAAAGAGCGCAAATAAAACAACGCTGTGACATGTAAAGTAACGCTCTCACCACATGCGTGTATGGAACGCGTGGATTCCATGCACGATTTTGTTTGTTTGCTTATTCTTATCCTTTCGCTCAAGTGCACAGCTTTCTGATTGGATTTGATAAAAGCAATGCTGTTTCCAATAGGGAAATCAATGCAACTTTCGATGCAAATATCTCCAGATAGGCTTTATCAATCTATGATACATTTTGAAAAGTTTGTGCAAATATGCTCATCAAGAGCTTTAAAATGATGTATCATATGATATTGTACGATGTGTGGATAGCGAGATCTCAGCGCCCTTATTCAAATAAATATAGAGATTATTAGGACTTTATATGGGAACTACTTTGTTTCAGGAGGACATCACATTGCTTCAATATTTCAACATGTTTTTAGAAAATACAAGTGTAGAAAGAGAAAACCTAAAAGCACATGGAAATTTTAACTTTTTAACAACTTTAAAATATAAAACAAAACGCATATTTGTGTGACTGTAACCAACAATATCAAACAATATTTTCAATATCAACATCGAGATCACACACGCTTTTTTTAATGCATTGTGTATTATTTCCTTGTGACAATTGCCTTTTAATATGTTTTGGTTTGAATTCTTAAGATTAACGACAAGGAAATTATTTTTACTAAAGTTTGCATTCATATTATCAGCACTTAGGCACACATTTTTTATTTTTTAGTCTAATTTTTCCAATGCGGCCTTAATCATGTTAAACATTCCAGCAGCTGACTCATCCGGATTTTCAACGAAGTCTTCTATAATTTTATTTTGAATGCCCAAAGCAGCATCGAAATATTGGACACAAATTGGAAAAATTTTCCTCATTGATTAAATTGCCACACTTGAATAAAAAAAAATTGAAATTTAATTTGAGCTTGAGAACTGTTTGGCCTTTGAGGAGGACGGAGGACATTTTCTGTTCAAGGAGGACTGTCCTCCTCAAAGGAGAACGATTGGCAAGCCAAGGTATACACCACAAGTCCAATGGGCACCCCGTGCGAACATTTTCAAAAATTTAACATGTGCTAAAAATTTCCACATCCTACATAATTGTTTCCTTTTATTGTCGATACTACAGAAAAGATAATATACGCAAAAAGAATATACAACATGTGAACATGTGTTAAGTGGTACAACCGTCTAGGACTTTGGGCTTAAACAATTCTATAGATGATTCTTAATTTTTAGCAGGCACGACCTGAGTGGTCGTAAAATACACGCATTTTGGTCGAAACCGACTTTTGCAAACTGGGTGGATAGGTCACCGTTTCACAATCAGTTGACCAAAAAAAAATATTTTTTATTAAAAATGTACCATTCCTACAAAATTTGTTTTGTTTCTTTTACTTTACAATAAATCTGTCCAACCGTTTAGGTGTTAAAACTAAAGAGGGTTTCAAAGAGTAACGCTTCCGCCGCCATTTCGAAGGAAAATTTCGGCGGATGCGCCACTTTTATTCAAAGTGTTCAATGAATTATCTGAAAAGTAATGCTCTTTCTTTTTCCATAACCGCAAAATAAATAGCTAAAGTTAGGCTTTTTTCGGCCGGTGGGGTGATGTTACGTTGTGTTGAATATTCATGTCTGTTAGGATTAGTATACAAATTGTGAACCAAAAAAGATTTCCTACTTTATTTGCTGTAAATTCTTAACTGTGCGTCAGTTGTATAAGCAACGCGATCTTTAAGTCTTCTTCTATTTGTAGAGATAACGAAATATTCAAAAGGAAGATAAGTTTTCATTACGGGTACGTACGGAGATAAGAGTATATCTGTACATATAACCACAGAACAAACAGTATACAGAATGCGCATCTGGTGTGAGGAAAATTTTCTTTGCGGGTTCCAGCGGTACGACCCGTTTATAGACGCGGGGGAAAGCACTAAAGGGACGAGAACGCACAGAGCGTGAGAGCGTTAAATAAGAAGCTGTGGGAGCGCAAAATCAAATTTACGGAGAGCAAGCAGATAAACGTATTGATCGCATGCCGGTGTAAGAAACAGTGACGCACCATACACTGTGGTTGTTGTTGTTGGACAACAAAGCGATGTGCCGCATGCATGTTGATGGTGGCTTGTGCTTGCCCTCTGCTTCCTTTTTTCAAACAAGAACAAGAAGTGAACATTCAAAATTGTCATAGAAAAAATGATTGAGCGATCGCCTAGGCGCATAAATAAGCACTAGCTAAATAAGCAATAGCACTACGGAAAAAACTAAAATTCAATGGATTTTATTAGGCTTTTGGTCATGCTCATTGTCAAAATTAGCTGACAACATGGAGTAAAAAAACAAAGAACTTATTTATGCTTGTAAGAAAGAAGTTGTTAAAAGTAAATTGAAAATAAATATATATGTAGGAATATTGTAACAACCAAGGCGCATTAAGAAAGTGATAATAAGTGGAAAACCATTGTTGCAATGTCGTGATAATAATCAAAGGAAAAAGTTTTATCAGTTGTGGTGCTGCAACCGCCTATTGAATTTGCTTTGGTAATCGCTCTGCCAAAGCAACCACCATTTCAATGTGCCAAGTAAAGCCAAGCTGGCTTGCTGCGGAAAACAACAACATTGCCTGTCGTTGTCGAAATGAGAATGAAGCACTAATCCATGGAATGTATGCGTGTACATCAATTCGAGAATGCAATAGAGGATTGCAAAGCAGCTCCCCGATCGCTTGTGCTTACTCTCTTGGTTCCATTTACATTTTCCTCACCTTTGTTGCTTCCCGTCCGCGTCTGAAATGAAAGCGCAAAATTATTTCAGATGCGCCTTCTGTATACTGTTTATTCTATGATATAACATACATATTGGTACATAGTATGTAACTTCCCAGCAAAAATTTGGAGTTTTAGTAATGCCTAAAGTAATCGAGAAACTCAGCTCCATCGCCTTCTAGAATACATAATGCATTACATTAACATAGGCATGCCATTGGAAGTAACCGCTTACATGTAGTGGCCTTGGGACAAGTTATATAAGTTCTTGTAAAAGATTGCATACATAATCACTTCTAGGAAATTAATTAAGTAACGTGTTACGTTTAGCCTGTTCAGTAATTGCCGAAAAATAATGAAATATGTAATCAACTTTTTTCATTTAGTGTTTGTTAGTAAAAACTGATTTTGTTCATCGGAAAAGTACAAATATAAAACAAATTAAAAATATTTATTAAGAAAGGCTAGTCATTCGTTTCCCCTATCCACTTCCTTAAGGGTTGTAAGAAGAATATCTCGCGCGTCCTTTAACTGCTTCTAAAAAGAAAAAATTTTTTGGTTATAAATATAACAAAATAATACGTATGATGTATAACACCAAATAATACTGTCATTAGCTTCTTGTTCTACTGCAGTCTCTGACGTTTAACAGCTCTTTGCAGCATTGATAAGAAAAACCTTAAGAGGGTATTCTAGTCTAGAGGCTCGATTTTAAGGTGATTTTACGGGCGTAATAAAAAAAACAGTAATCATTTTTACTATCCATGTTTTTATCAGTTTTTTATTGATAATTGAAAAGTATAAAATGTATAATCGTTGAAAAAAAATTCCAAATTGAAGCCGGTAGAGACCGGCAAAGTGGTTACTCAAACAAAAAAGGTGTCTCCTGGTTGACGTGATTCCAATCCAAATATGCAAAGTTGTTAATTTTTTTTTGTTTCGAGCAATTCAAAATCTTTTTGTTTTTTGCTTGTATTCCAGACTATAAATGGAACATATAAAAGAGCATACTTTGAGGCCCCTAATTTTTTAACACTAGAAGTACCGGGCTTGGCTTCATACCTACTTATACCGTGAGCCGTCAAAAGACGGTATTCAGAGTTTTTAACGAAATTGGTTGAATTTGAAGAAATGTTTCATTCTAAGCATTAAAACAATGTTATATAAATATGTATTTGCATACATTTATTTATTTTGAATGTAAAAAGGATAGTTTTGGCAAATATTTCAAAAGTGAAGCTACGTGACATCTCGCCGATAAAATCATGCTTTCACACACAACATGTAAAATAACGCATTTGGGTTTTGCATTAAAATTTTTCATAATATACATATAAAAGTCGGTTGTAAATTTAATATAAAATAGAAGGCAAGACATAGGTACTTGTAAAATTTGTACCGTCTTCGACTTTTTTGTGAATGTTTTAATTTTATTTCCATGGCTACGTAGTTAACCGTCATTTGACCGCTCGTGGTACTAAAATCGATGATATAAAGAAAACAGATCGGCGCAGTGATTGCAAAATTTTAGAATATTGAGCTTAATGCAAAATATTGAAAGTCAGATTCATAACTTAAACCGTTTTCGAGCTACGGTTAATAAGTGAACGGTTAATAATAATAATAAAAAGTTAAAACCGTCAAATGACCGCCCCCGGTAGTTCTAGTGTTAAGGGAAAAGTATGAAAATGACTATGGTACATTTTAGCTATTATTTCGATGAGAATTTGAGTCACACCAAATAATTTGGCTGTGTTGTATTACTTGATCTTTCCGCTTTCATTTAACACCTAACGCGTAAATTGATTTACGAAAACTGTGCATGTTTTTCAACATTAAAGAAAACGCCATGAAATTCCATATTTTCCGACTTTGAGATCCAATTACCGCGGAATTTTAAAAATGATTAAAAAAAATTACATTGAAAAAGAAGCCCTGAGGTGTTGTAAATGCTACAAAGTGAAAATCATGTCAACCGGTTTAATGGTTTAGAAATTACAATCCCAAATGTGAAAAAAGTCAACGTAAACGAAATTTTAAAAACGGTTTACGGACTCGAAATCAGCGGTCCCTAATTACCCTAGAAGTGATGTCAAAACCAGAAAAGCCATTTTGCTGTTGATCAGTGTAATCGATTAAATATGCTGTTATTCGTTGCTCTGGCATTTCTGTAATGCATTATGTAAACGGTTATGACCGCAAGGGGCTACAAAAATCGTCAAAATTTTTGCTGGCTTGTAGCAAGTTTTGCGCAAATCACGATGTACGTTGCAGCTCTGCCCATCCATCCTTAACAGGTAAAATGTTAATCTTTGTATTTGTCAGCTTTAACTACGAATAGCTGAAATATGGGCGTTTGAATATTTTCTGTTTTATTGACGCCAAAAAGTATATAATTGATTAGTGTGCAGTGCACTGTAGTTTAGCGTGGGAAAAAAAAAACTTGGTTGTACGCGAATTGTGAAATGAATGTAGAGAAACAGTTAGGTTAAGCTGAGACCATTTAAACGTTCGATTGACGCATTCAATCCTGATTGCTGTGGTAGCACGGGAAAAATGGGGGAAAAATTACAGTGTAAACAACACTGATCGTGCTCTTGGTACGTGGCACATTATTTACTCTGCGTATGCAACCTATATATGCGAAATACATACATAAGTATGTTGATATGCAAGAATTTTCATGATGTTCAATCCTCGCTTCATGGAATGCCTTACGATATTAAAACAGGTTTTATTTCTGCTGTAGCCGTTCAGCGGAAAGTAACGCTAATTTGTTAATTGCAGCTTTTGAAGAATGAACTGTAAGCCCTGAAAGTTAGCTATGTAGTAGATGAGTAAACTTAAAAAATATTCATCTCTTTAAACTTTACACTGGGACTTGACTTTTTGAGCGGAAAGCTTTTGCGTGTTCTCTTTGCTTGAGAACTTGAAAAAGGTTTACTGAGAACGCTAAATAAGTGCTGTCTTTGCGCGGTAGCTTGTTAAAGCATGAGAACCCCAGAAAATTAATTTCATATCTCAGTATCATGGCGACGTTTAAAGACTTAATTTGAGTTTCTTTAAAGTGAATATTTCGGACGTAGAAGTATTAATATATATTTGGAAATTGGATGTAATTGTGCTAATAAATTAATAATTACCATACATCGCCTACTGCCGTGAGCGTTTCAAAATGCTGTTGGCGGCTAAATGTAAACGTCGATAACAAAAGCCGAATATATATATATAATATACCGAATAATACGAGCGTGAAAAGTTCAACGAGTTTTATATAATATTAGTCATGAGCCAGAGCATGAAAGCTTTGACGATGTGAATTAGATACGTGAATAAATATAAATAATTGGCATCTGCAAAGCAGCTTATGCCTCAGAAATGAATCAAGCTAAAAGGCGGTGTCGAAATTTCAACTATTTAGCAAGAAAATTAATCACGGACTTTGTGTCGATGTAGAGGTATAACCTTTGAAGAATGCCTAGTTGACATAATATACATCGTAAATAGTTTCAAAACTTGAGTAATTTAATATGACTTGTTTTGTAAATTCAAACGTAATTGAAGAAGTGATTTTTTTTAGTGGAATACAAAAGAAAAACAGTTTTTGAATTATAAACGAGCTTTTGGCTACAAAAACTTTAAAATGCTTTTTAAATAAGCATATATACTTAGCAAAAAGACATACTTCAGCTTTTTCTTCAGCTTTCGCTCAGCAGCGTTTAATCTGCAATCTAAAGCTTTTGTGCTAGTTCGTAGCGTTCGAATTTCGCCTTAGCTGCACAGATCAGAACGTAGTTAAATTTTCTAAATGTGTGATTAAGAGTAAAATAATTAATTACGACGCAATTAACCTGCTGATTTCAATAGTACTTGCACAAAAAAAATTGATTTAATCCCTAAACATTTGCTTCGGTACTACTATCGCACTTCGCTTCACTTTTTTGTTTTGGTTAACCCGCTATTCAGTTGACACATCTGATGTGGAAAATTTTTGAGTATGCATTAATCAAAACAATACAAAACACTGCTTGCAGTAAGATTGTATTACAATAGTACGTAGTAATTTTATACGTACGCATTACGTACGTAATGCGATCTATTCTAAAGATCATGCTAACATTTGAACAGGAATATTGTAAAGTTCTTCTTACAATGCGCAAATCAAATATGTATTTCTTAATGACAGAAAAGAGGTTGTGGGTTCAGGTATATATTCCTTTAAAATCATCTTGAATTATGACTTTTTAGCTCATTAATATATTAAATATGACCAAGCTACAAAAGCTTGTGTAGAAAAAAATTTGAATGCGATTCTTTTGGATTTATTCGGACATTGTTATTGGATACCTACTAGTTTTCGAAAAGCCAATTACATTTAATTAGTACGTGTAAATGCCAAAATATGGTAGATACCAACATTCACGGGCATTAGAACTTTTGTGTGGTGTTTATACGGAATTCGTTTGGCACTTATTGAACTCTGGCCACATTTCATGCGTCATGCTAATTAAAAGAACATTCCTTCATTACTGAACTGAAGAACAAAATAACTTTTTTGAACCGATGTTATTGTTGATGATTTTTTACAATTAGAGTCCCATTGCCAATGAAGTAGCTTTGAAAGTATGTGCATACTGTTTGTAGTGCCAAAATTTAAAGTTAAAGCCACAGTATATCATCTAAAACTAGTTATGGGTCAAGTTCCGAGTAGCCACATCATAAATAAAAATGACACAAATTCTACACAGTTTACAAATCGACATAACCTAATGCGAAAGTCCAAAATACATCATAACAGTAATTCCACATTCGAGACTCTACATAAAGAAGAAGCAACAATTTTACGTGACACCGTTGAAAAAAATGTGACTCAGGAAAGCGATCTGAAAAATGGGCGACCCATCACAATTAGCGAAATCAAATCCTGTAACGATAGGAATGATGTTACGAAATTGGTTTTGGCGAAACAAGTCAAACTCGCTAATGATAACTTTTGGGAAAAGAGCAGAGTCCAGCAGGCGTCTAACACCGCAGCTAAGATTTCTTCACCAGTTTCATCGTTAGAGAATGTACCAAACGCTGCTGCGCCGTCAAAGCCGAATGAGTTTTTTACGAATACCGATGGATATCATAAGACAAAGAACTGTTATTACCGCAGTTCAAATGGGAATTTCTACAAACTTCCATCAGATTCCTACCACAAAATGACGGAAGGATGTTTCACGCGTTTGGCCGATGGCTCTTTTCGTCGACTTGACCAGAATCGCAGTCGTTCGAATATCGAAAAAACACATCCTCTTATCGCTGTTGGTGGCAACTCAGCGAGAATAAAATCACAAGTATTAAAATTCCTTAAGCGGTCCAAAAGTCATACTCCTGCCACATTGAAGGAAATGGAAAAGGAAAAAGAATCAAAATTGATCGGCAGGAAACAGCGTCTTCCAATACGTACACAAGAGGGTTCGGCCACTGGCATGAGTGGGGCACCAGCCAGCGGTGCTGTCGCGGCAAATCGCAATAATAAAGTTGTCGTAACAATGATGGAAAGTGGTGGATTGCCCATTGTGGCTATTAGCAAAGCTGATCGCTCAAAAAGTAAAGATTCATCAGCGGTAACAACAGAAATATCTCGCAACTCTAGATTGAGGGTACGTATAAGTATTATGTGCCTTGAAATATAAATCATAATTAGTGGCATTTTAGTTACATACTGTCCTCTCTACATAAGGTAAGATCGGATTAGGTCTGTTTGTCTTCAATATGTTGTAATTAGTGTCCGACCGAATATTCGGTTTCAGTTTCGGCCAAAAAATGGCCGAACGGCCGAAACCGAAACTTTCTCGAATATTTTTTACATTTTATTGTGTAGCGAGTGAACAGCTACTTAGTGCAGCCGAGCTGATATATATATAGTGAAAGGATGATGCACCAATGTAAATAAACTTCTTTTTTAGAATATAATAATAAATGATTTAATTTTGAATATTAGCGAGTAAGGTACGAAAGGGTGATTTTTTTATGTTTATGTTTTAAAAAATGAATTAATTGTTTTTATGTTTGTTTGTTCTTTATTTACTTAAATTCGTTTGTTGAAAAATGGTTATTTTGATGCTTGATGTGGTGATTTTTATTTCAACTAGAAAGTTTCGGTTTCGGCCGAATATTAAAAAAAAACCGAAACTCTTTTTCGGTTTCGGAAGAAAAAAAGTGGTTTCGGTCGGACACTAGTTGTAATAGAAGATTGTGTTTGAAGAAATACATTTGTTCTGTGTTGATATTGATTTGTGATCCATTGTTCCTATCGTAAATGCGAATATATATTTTAACGGCTTGGTTTCTTGGTTTTGCAAAACCGACACCAATAGATGTTATAGTATACACCTGATCGTCGAATTACACGTTTTTTAAACGGATTTTTTCACGGTGTTTTTTCACTACCCCTAATTAATTTGTATGCACGCTTTTCTTCTTTGTACACAATTTTGTATATATCGCACACCCACTACAAAAGTGACACCTCAAAATTTTTAATTTTTCAGGAAACGCAAAAAACTGTTTTTGAGCTAAATAAAATTTTTTTAAAATAACGTATAGACCGTTTAGTAGAAAATCCAACATTTTGAGTTGTGACTTTTTTTGATGATATCTATTTTCATTCAATAATTACCGAATTATCTTAACCCTCTACTGCCCTATGCGGCCTTAAGGCACTTTCCATCAAAACCTAGAAAAGTCCACATAAATTTTAATTTTTTAAAATGAAATTTTTAGGGCATGTTATAGATAAATTAAGTTGTAATTTCTTTAATGTAGCACGGCTGTAAGCATCACATGTTTCCCATTATTAGCAGTTGAAATTTGAACTTCGTGGAAATTAGTAGAAATAATTATTTCGTGAAAAGTAAAGAAAAGAAAAAATTATTAAAAATACTTTTCGTTAAAAGATTAAAACAAGAAAATTATGAGTGAGTACCTTGTAATGTAATTTAATGATTTGAAATGTTTTATAGTGAAAAAAACTGATTTACAGTTACTTTTTCGGCTTGGGAAAGCATACTGCCTTTAGGCTGCATCAGGCACCAAAGCTAAAAGATTTAATGCATTTGGTCACTAACGTATACTTGTATGTGGTTTCCGTTTTATAGATATCAATCGGCATTTAATAAAAAAATTGTCGGTTTTATGGGACAAAGAAGTACAGGAAGTTTTAGAAAACTTGGATTCTGCTGTTTTCGAACAAACTGATGAAGAAACTGATGAAGAAACCGTTAATGAAGTGTTAGCTATGCTAGATTCAAAGTTCAAAATAGGCAATTTAGTTGAAAGGAGAGATTTTTCCTCTTTCATTTGATACCCATATCTTCATCATTGCACAACGGCAAATATTTAAACAAATATTTGAAATATGTATGTCCTTAAAATTTTAAAGTCCTTTAAATAGGACTTTGGATCAGAAAATGAAAAACTGACTACGCCAGGTTAGATGGGTCTCGGCAAAAATTGTTTTTTCGTCGCATGGTGTAATAAATGTAAAGTTGGTGTTCACTCACTGCTTCATAATTTTGTCATTTTTCTTTCGATTCTATTGATGTTAGGCTTAATATTTGCTCAAATAATATATAATTCATCATACATTTTAAAACCAGAGCAGATACTTTATTTTATCCATAAAAAAATCATTCAAAAATTTACGATTTTGAAAATGGTCGAAAAATTCACTTTTTGACAACTTTCACCATCAGTAACTTCCCCAAATCTCATCTGATTTGGGCAATCTACATATTGCTGGAAAGGATAAGGTATTATCTTATGACCGCCGGACAGCTTGTGTTAGTCGGATGATTCGTTTATGAGATATGTGCTTATAACTGAAACAATAGGGAAAAAACTGTTTTTTCGAAGATTTTTCGAAAACGCTTCTTAAAAAAATTTTGTGATTTTCAGTTTCGTGTTCAGCGGTCCAAAGTTAGTCTAGAAAAGACTTTTATTTTTAGGTGCATTGTTCGTATCGAGTAGTGTAATCAATAAAACGTGAAACTGTTCATCAGTTACATGTTTTAGCTTATGTGCCCAGTACGGCCTTAAGGCACGCAAATTTATATAGGTTTTACGCCCACACAGAAGCAAATATTTTTATTTAAAAAATTTTCCCTTATATGATTCTAAAACTACATGGTGAACAATTTTTCGACTTAAAAAAAAGTGGGGCAGTAGAGGGTTAAGTTATGTCACTTTTGCTGAATTTAATAATTATAAATGACAGTTAAAAAATTGAAAGAAAAATTTTAAAAATTCGAAATGAATTTTTATATTTGAAAATATATACTAAAATTGTCACCAACTTTACTTAAAATTGACTTCAACAAAAATTTATTTCGTCAGAATTTGAATTAGGACTCTTTTCCATTGAGCTGCAGCGATCAATTAGCATCAAACTTCTCGACATGAAGAGAGACCTAACTGTATTTTGGCAACAGTTAACAACAAAAAAATATACTGAGCTTTTGCTTATTGGTAGATACTGTGCATTGTGCACAGTATTAACACACATGTAAACCCGAAAATTAAAAATTTTGAGTTGTGTCACTTTTGAAGTGGGTGTGCGATAACTTCTCTTCGTCCCATATGCTAAAAAATTCAAACCTGTAACTTAAAAAGAAACAAAATAAATACTTGGCTATTGTGAACTCTAATCATTTAAGAAGAAGAGTAGAGCTGAGGTGACGCCGAAAAAAAAAAATAAGTTTGAAGGTGAAAATTTACATTTTAAACGTAATAAAAAGCGGCCCCAAAGTTGCCACAGTGCCAAAGAAATGTAAACTAAAACGAGGTGACAGTGCTGACGATAAAAAACAAGATCAAGTGATAAGAAGTTCAATTGTTAGCGGTGGTGCTGATTGTTTGTCACGCTCATTCCATGCCAGAAACGTGATTTTCTGTATTGTGAAGACCACATACATACATAAGCATGGTTCAATACAGAGATTGCGCCTTCCTAGAGAAAATCAATTTGCAGCCGCACCGCTGACGTCAATAGGTAGGGACTCCATTACTACTATTTAAATTCTTTCATTTTTAACTTAAATTTTGCTTCACTCTTTTAAGGTCTTCTTTATATTTTAACCCCTGTATACAGTGAATCAAAAAAGTTTTCGTACACAAAAAACTCCAGCATTAAAGCCTTGTTCATTGTTCGGAAAGGAATGAAAATTGTAAACACCTCCGGTATATTTCAAACAGTGAACATTTATTAACAAGTATAACTCAAAATTGTTACATTTTACAAAAAATTATTCTGGAAAACAAAGCCAAAACAAAAAAATGTAAGATATTCATATCAAAAAAGTTTACGTACATCGATGAGATCTACAACATCGATGAAGTTTACAACAGGAAAGAAAACGTTTACTATGGATTCAGTATTTTGTTGGCCCCCCTTTGGCTACAATGATAGCTTCCAGGCGCCGACGCATACTTTTAACTAATACTTTGGTATCGCTTTCCGTTATTTTGGCCCACTCAGCCGATAGTGCAGCAGCAAGGGTTTCCTTGGAAGTAATATTTTGCTTCCGGATTCGTTTTTCTAAAAGGTCCCATATGTGTTCCATTGGGTTGATATCCGGTGACTGTGAAGTTGCTTGCAATGATATATGAGCCATTCTTGGAGAAGATACGACGTATGTTTCGGGTCGTTATCTTGCTGAAAGCAGAAGCTTGTCCGGCTTAGATCCAGTTTGTCCACACTGGGAAACAAATTATTTTTTAAAATATTGAAATATGTCTGCTTGTTTATAGTATCAGTTATAAAAACTAATTCTCCAAATCCAGATGCAGCCATCATCAATCATTACATTTCCACCGCCATGCTTAACTGTAGGTGTTAAGTTGTTCTTTAGCTTTTCGTTGACTTTTCTCCACACTTTTCCTGTACCATCCGACCCAAATACATTAAATTTTGACTCGTCGCTGAATACAATATTTTCCCAAAACGAGTCCGGCTTTTCTAAGTGCACTTTTTTTTTAAATTATTTTAACGTAAGTTAAAGCTTCAAATGTACTCATTCTCCACAAAAAAATTAAAACGTGATCTCCAACCGTTTAAGACTTAGAGCACATACAGTACATACACATAGCTGAAAATAATGGATTTTTACACAAAATTACATAAATTAATTTGTAAAAAAAAAACTAAAAAGTATTGTTTCTGATAGTAAAAAAGGTGTTGTTTTTTTGTTTTTGTCGAATTCCAAATTTTAATTTTTTTTACGTATAGTAAACCGGAAGTGAAAATTTGAAGTCGATATTTGAGTAACTTCGACACTTTTTTTTAATTATTTTAACGTAAATTAAAGCTTCAAATGTACTCATTCTTCACAAAAAAAATTAAAACGTGATCTCCAACCGTTTAAGACTTAGAGCACATTTTAGTATAGAAATCCATTATTTTCAGCTATGTGTATGTACTGTATGTGCTCTAAGTCTTAAACGGTTGGAGATCACGTTTTAATTTTTTTTGTGAAGAATGAGTACATTTGAAGCTTTAATTTACGTTAAAATAATTAAAAAAAAGTGTCGAAGTTACTCAAATATCGACTTCAAATTTTCACTTCCGGTTTACTATACGTAAAAAAAATTAAAATTTAGAATTCGACAAAAACAAAAAAACAACACATTTTTTACTATCAGAAACAATACTTTTTAGTTTTTTTTACAAATTAATTGATACAGATAATAAGCATCCAAAAATTCATGACTTTATGTTTAGTCAATTTTTAGAAGCTCATAACTCAGCAAAAAAACATCATACGAAAAAAAAATTGGGTGTACACATTCACGTCTACTAGAAGTATAACTGACCAGAATATAAACAAAATTCATTTTTTTTGGATGTCCGCTTGACGTGAAATGCCCCATGTAGTACTTCTATATTGGCAGCAACCTACCTTCACAATAAGTTTTCATTCAGAAATCAAAGGGAGACAAACGATGAGACAGATTATAGAAAATTGTTTGCATGTATTTCTATACGTGTATTCATCAAAACAACTATAAACAAACAACTGTCAAACAGCTTCATGGTCGGTTGTAGAAATAGGCAGGCCAAAACGAAAACGAACGAATTTTTCAAAAATATAATTTTCACATTCGCTGAAGGAATTTTTTATTTTCCCATAAAACGAAGTACCTACAGCGGGAATTAAACAAATTTTGGAATAAAACTAAATATTTAAATATTTTTACCTTCCCGCACACACAACAGCTCTTGACCATTTTTTCCATGCTTTTGAATATTCAAGCTTTTTTCCCCGCAAACGCACCTGTTTTATTGTTCACATTTGGCATATCTGTCAAGATACATTCGTTATACGTTTTCTCGCTCATATTTCAGTATAGTTGTACTGTGATGTTGGTGAATGTACTCTGAGTGTACTGCCAATATAGAAGTTCTACATAGGCCTATGTTATGCTGCCGGCACGGGCACCGATCACGGATAAAATTGTTGTTGCTTCAATGTAAAAGAGAAAATTGGGAGAGCGAGCGAGCGGATAAAATTTGACCGCACCGATCACCGGATGATGAGGCTTTCGATGCCAAATCAAACGATCAAATCAGTGTTGCATCGTGAGATTATTCACAATAGTTGTGTTTTGGGAACAAATCTGTTCCCTTTTGGTGAAAATGTGCATGGAATGGGCAACAAAATGGTTGGTAGCAACCCTCATCACTAGCGTGTGTTTATATTTGTGTTTTCGGTGAAAAAGAAGAAAGAAAAATGAAAATTTAAATGGAAAACAAATATTCTGATACTTTCACACACATATCATATTAATTTCATGTATAAATTATTAGCTGAGAATGCCAGAAATTTCGGCCCAATCAACTACTGAGGCGCTGATAACAATGTTCCAGGAGCAGGAATCCCTTTAGAAATGTGTGCTATTCAGACCGATGCAAGCGCGAAAAAGAATTTTACATTTGAATTGCTAATTGTAGTTGAAAAAGTAAAGTCCCAATAAAAAGTGCGGAAAAAGTAGTAAAAGTAAGCGCAAAGCGTAGTGGTGACCGGCGATCAAATGATCGTCAGCATAACATGCTTTGGGCACGGAGTAGAGAAATGAAAAGGAGAGCGTTAAACGTGACGTGACCAACGATCATTTGACCCGCAGCATAACATCGCCCATACAGTTGAACCTCGATTATCCGGGTTGCTCGGGACTGGGCTCATCACGGATAATCGAAAAACCCGGTTAAAAGAGGTTACATATAATCGTTTATAAATTGTATTATTTTTATTTTTGATAAGAACATGTGAAACTGCTTCCATAAAGGTACATTTGCATCAATAAATCTTATTCTATTTCAAAAAATGCATTTAGTTAAAATAAATATGTATATTTATATGTGTGTTATACGGAAAAAAACAAACACAAGTACATGTGCTTCACGGATAATAGAGGTAAATCACGGTTAATAGAGGTATAAAATCAACCACTCAGCATCCCGGTTAATAGATGTTCCCGGTTTATGGAGGCCCGGATAATCGAGGTTCAACTGTATATGATTCATATGAATAACACAAATAAAAAAAAGTGAATTTCGGGAGGAACCCCTGCAATTCAATTTAAATTTGCTTGTTTGTTTTGGAACAAATGCAGTATAGCGAACCCTCATGAAATAAACGGAAAGTTGGGCTATACTTATAGAGCTTATTTTCGTAAATCTAACAAACTAAAAATTTTGCCTGGGCTCGGGGTCAAATTTCAAAGTTTTTATCAAAAACAGGTCTTTCTCATACCTTTCTATTGATGTACAACATTAGATATGTAATATGTACTACTAAGAAGTTATAAGCAAAACGTACTTTTTTTTAATATAAAATTTTTGAAAACAGATTTTTTTTCGAAAAAACTCACTATTAAGTTATATTTATTACCATATAAAAGCCTGTGGAATTCCCTTTACAATGAAATATAAAAATATATAAATATTGGTTCAAAGCTGCTTCGTATTCACCATCGCCATCACTCTCGGGCAATGAGGGCCGAAGAGGGTTGTACAAAGTACCTGCCATACTAAAACTGTTTTTAAAAGATCTCGATTTCTAGCTTTACATCATTTTAAAAGCTTAAATTTCGCCAAAAAGCCAAAACCTTTTTTGCTTTTATGGTATTGTGGCATTGAATGTTTTCGTGACACCACAAGCCTTCAATTGTATTTGTGTGGTGGTTATATTTTCCAATTACATGGAGAGTGATAGTAAAATGCAGTTGTTCTGTATTCAAATACCGTTTGTGGGGCCTTCCTTTGGTCGGTCTTAAAAAAAATAACCCTAATGGGAGAAACTAAGCCATGGGGATCAATAAAGTGTTCACAGTATTTTTCTATTCGAAACCTTGATGCACGGTCGGTCGCTCCTAAGCAATAACTTTTATAATCGTAACTTCGGCTTCGCGGCCAATAATATTTCTGCACTCAAATACCTTATGTGTGGACGGCCTTCGGCCGGGCTTCAAAAAAATAACCCTCATGTGAGTAACTACAGCATCGGGATCAGTGAAGTGGTTACAGTATTTTTGTATTCAATCTATGATTGTAAAAGATCGCGCCAGAGAAATAATATTCATAAGCGCCATTTCAATATTGCAAATATACTCAATATGCTTTGCTCAATTTAAATTTAAAAGCAAAAACAAAAAAATTTCAAATGTTTTATATTTCATTGTAAACGGAATTCCACAGGCTACAATATGGTGACAAACTTATTATACCTTAATAATAGATTTTTTCGAAAAAAAAATCCGTTTTTGAAAAATTTGTACAAAAAATATATTATTCGCTTAACCCTTATTCTCATACCCAAACTTACTAACGTCGTTTGGCACCCGGGGTACCCGGGTACCCATTTCATGAAATTTTTAAGTTTTCAATGTAGAAAAAATTTTTTAAATATATGATTTGTTCGCTTTTCACCTAAATAACGAGGATCCGGAAGGTAAAAAAAAAATTTTCATTATTTGTCAGTTTTTTTTCTCGAAAATACATCGCAGTGGGCACCCGGGTACCCGGGTATGAGAATAAGGGTTAAAGCTTCTTATTTGTACATGTTACATATCTAAAGAAAGGTATCTAGAAAGGTATGAAAAGGGCCTTTCATTTGATACCCATATCGTTTGAGAATTGATTGAGTTATTTTAATACCAACTTTGAACTTTGACCCCAAGCCACACCTTTTGTGGGCATTTCCCAGGCAACATTTTTAGTTCCTTAGATTCAGGAGCCAAACCTTTATGTAGGAGCATACTTATTTATTTTTTCACGAGAGTTCGCTATACTGCATATATGCCTTTGTTTTCTTGTTTTTGTGTTAAATTTAATAAAGAATTTCGAAAGTCCTCGCGTTAAAAGGTGCATATAGTGAAAGAAAAAAACGAGAGTCATGCGATGTGCAGTGGGCCTGTGTACATAAAATAATGAAAACATAAATGGTACATGAGTGGCGACGTGCTTTTCAAATTGAAAATAGAAAAAAAATTGTTGAATAACACAAAGTGAATAAATATTTAATTTTGCCCCACTGTGTTACTCTCTCCAAAATTAAATCAACATTTTCAGTCAATAGGAGACAATTTTGTAGGACGTCAGCGGTGCTGCTTCAAATTAATTTTCACCCGGAAGGCGCAATCTTCCATTCAATGAATCTTGATACATAAGCGGATTTCTGTGGACGGCCGATGCTTAAGAGTAAAGGCAATGGAGTTTTTTTTAATTAAAACTGAAGAGGTATCCTTTTTCAATGAAAAGCAATCCACATTTAACCCTTTCGACCCCGAATTTTACCCTGTGTCTCGATATTACTTTTTGGTATTTAAATCATGAAACACTTGCCTAAGAAGTGTGCACACGACATTTGAAGTCGCCACGCCTAGGCGCGCCTGTTTGTTAGAGTTCTAGAGCTAGTTTACTTTTGAACAATTTTAGCTTAAAACGGGTTAAATAAATTTTGTATCAATATTTTTTATTTACAGAAAAATTATTTAATATTCATGGGAAAATACAAAATTGTCACTTTTTGATTTTATTTAACCAGTATTAAATAAACAGGGTTTTGATCAAACGCGTCCAATTCGTAGACTTCAATTAGAACACAAACTTTCCCTAATATCGCTGCAAATGATTGGACATTATTTTGGAGATAACAGTAAAATTGTTGTAATTTGCTTTGAATTCACTTCTGAAAATATTAATTTGTTGGTGCCTACTTAAATTTAACTTATAAATCAATCGTAGCTTTTGCTATAAGATGGCAAATAGGTGAATTTGCTCGCAGGCAACTTTGGGGTCGAAAGGGTTAAAATAAAATAGAATTTTAACCATTCGTTACATGATTTAATTTCCGTGGAGAAAAAACATTTTTGTCATATAATTCTTGTTGCTTGTTAAATCCTGATGGTAAAAATGAAATTTTGTTGTATTCCTGTATCTATAAAAGAAGTTTTGCGGGCATTTTCCGTATCCTGGTGAGAACGCTACCGCCGAAATGAAAGTTGGTTTTATCTATATTTTAGTGTTGGCTACTACAGGAAGTCGAACAGAGGTCAGACGTCACTGTATACTCGTAATTCAACACACTAAATAGCTGAGCGACGACAACCGCCATATCACCATCGCTATCAATAACCAAAATTATTTCACCAAATCGAAACACTTGTTTTTTTCAAAACTTTTGCACATACTTTCAACGTTGTTCGCAAAATTCCGTTATTAATCAAATGTTTTAACATACAAGACACAACTGAATAATGAACGACTGTAAAATGGTGAATAGAATGGTTTCCAAATCTATGAAAAGTTAACATTGCATATATGCAATGCCGTGCAGCGAATGATAAATAAAATGCACTGAGTTACAATGAGTTGCAATGAGTTTAATATGTATGGAAATGACAAAATTTAGGAAATTTGTATGGAAAGTTTTTTTTCTTCACGATTTTTCTTTTTAAATGGTTAAATGGTTTTTGTGAAATTGGAACTAGATGGAAGTTTTGTATGAGAAATTACGTTTTTTAATACGGATTTTTTTGGTCCCAATGAACCGTGTAATTCGACGGTCAGCTATACTATTTAATATAACAACCATTTTATGAGATGTATATGTATATTTTCAACTCTGTTAACGGAGAGGTGCGTCATAGTTAGATAAAAAGCCTGTATTTAGTACTAGTAGGGCCCTGCGGCTTTGCATGCAAGCTTGAAGTCAATGGGCCCAATAAATCAAGTTTCTTCATACTACACTCTATGGGCGATACCCACGCCTCTTTTATGTAATGCCCAATCCATTCCTCCAGTCGAAGGGTGTGACCCGGTTTCATTGATATGCGACTTTTAGTTCCAAAGTTACGCGGAAAATTTCAGTCACAAAAAATATGCTGCGCCCCTTGTTTAACGTCCATAAAATTTTGCCAGTAGAATGACACATCTATGGGACGATGGTATACAAAACTTCAAAGCTTTCCAACTTATTGTTCCCAAGCTATTCCACATTAAAAATTTGGGTTCTATGGGCGGTGCCATGCCCCTTGTCCAATACCCACTCCACTCTCCCTGTCGAAGGGCACATCTAAATCGTAAGTTTGTGTCAAATCTCTTTGATGTGTGATTTGTAGTTCTAAAGTTATTGAAAACATTTGAGTTGCTTAAAAAGTGCCACGCCCCTTGTCCAACGCTCACAAAGTTTTACCAGTGAAACGGCACATCTAAACGGTGGCTCTGCACCAAATTTTAATGCTGTCCGATTTCTCATTCCGAAGATATTCCATATTGAAAATTTAAGTTGTATGGGCGGTGCCACGCCTCCTTGTCAAAAACCCACCCCATTCCCCCTATCGAAAACCACAACTAAATCGTACTTTTGTACCGAGTGTCATTGATGTGAACGCTATAGTTCCTAAGTTACACCGGCATGTAAAAAGTGCCACGCCCCTTGTCCAACGCCCTTTAAATTTTACCAAAGCAACGGCACATCTAAACGGTAGCCCCGCACCAAATTTTAATGCTGTCCGACTTCTCATTACGAAGATATTCCATATTGAAAATTTAAGTTGCATGGGAGGTGCCATACAGCAACATACGTACATTCAGCTAATCGGCTGCCTAGTTTTTGAGTTTTAGTGTCGTGGGACCAACAAACAAACATACATCAATTTTTATATACAATATATAGATATTTGCTGCAATGACTAGCAAAATTTTTTTATATCCATATTGTTTTGCACAAATATACCACAGTTAATTTCTGTCATCATAAGGGGTATTGCAGGAAGGCGTAAAAGGTGGGCGTGGTCAACCTTATATAGCCTATGTTTACCGCTATGAAACACAGAATCATTTTACATCAACATTAATTTTTAGACATGTACCGTAGCTTCGTTTTGTTAGTTTAGTGGGCGCGGAAAGTGGGCGTGGCCGATTATATTATAGCCTATGTTTGCCACAATGACACGCTGAATCGTTTGATACCCATATTGCCTTACAAGGGCATGCCATAGATGAGTTTTGTTACCGTAGTGGGCGTAAGAAGGGGGCGGGGTCATTCTCTAATAGCCTATGCACCATTCTCCCAGCTAAAAATATGTTTGGTGCTTATTTCATCTAAATCGGTTCAGCGGTTTTTGCCTGATTGTGGCTCAAAAAAGCAACGTCACACTTGGCTTTATATAATAGTATAGATAGATAAGCCAACTTTTAAGCATTCCTTTTAAATATAATATGTTTTTCTATGAATTAAAAACATTTTCGTATCAGACTTTATATTATTTTATTATATTATATTTATGTTTCATATGTTTATTACTATGTTAGTTTTAATAGTAGTCCTGATTGTTTTCTCTTTCTGTCACTAAATAATTTATTGGCGGAATTCAAATACAATCCTCTTTTTCTCGAATATTTCTCAAATGTGAATATTGCGTTAAGGTCATGCGTAAAGACAACTGCTGTATCAGTCAATTGTCCATTTGGCTCTATCTTTAAAGGTCTAATCATGCTTAGCTTAGAAAGTGCGAGTAAGCACGAATGTTTTAAAACGGTGCCCAAGATGGATAGTTTTGTGCTATCATTCACATTGGCGCGCATCTACGTGTTTTGTTTTTTATTGTTTCTAATTTTTAAACATAAAAACTGCATCCATTTAAAATATGGAATTTTTCAATTGAAAAAACAAAACCAAACCAAATAAGAATTCATTAAGAAAACCAAGAAATTTAATTTACTTTTATAAAAACGAAATCAATCCAAGTAATTAAAACTAAATGGAAATTCTACGCGCATATGGTCGCTGTCTATCATATACGTCAAAGAGTCTTAACCCATTCGAGACCGATTGCACACCGTGTGTGCAATAAATTTCCGAGGCTATAAGACAGCCTGTACACCTTGTATGCAATAACAGTAATGTGCAATTATCAGTTATTCTGAGTAAACTAGTCGTCGAAATAAGATTTTTCTGGAACTAATGAAATCTGTAAAGTACAGGAAACAAAATTTGGCATTGGTTTTACGGTGTACCAAAAAATCTAAAAATTATCTAAAAAATTATAAAATTAACAATACAAAGAAAAAAATTTCGCTCCTGGGGACCGTGTTCGAAAAAACTCGTCGTCTCGAATGGGTTAAGATTCGTACCTTATTTTACGACCACCAGAAGCATTCGTAAAGAGCACTGGACCTTTACCTTAATTATTGCTTAAGTGGCAAGTCTTTTAAAAAGAGGACATGTTTTGAGTTAGGACGTGTTTTAAAACTCTTGTATAGAAAACGTTGATGGGTTGAAGGGGAAAAACTCCCCCTGAACACTGAAAATTTAAAGTTAAATTTAATGAACCGATGTACTATTTTGAACTAAGACTTAACTAATCATCGATGTGTTTCCCTCACCACTTAGAAACTAGCCATCAACGTTACCAGTAACATGCGCTTGATAGCGCGCTAATAATTTTTCTAAAATGGGGCACTTGTTTTTAGGGTTCTCACCAGATACTATCTAATTAGTAACCATGCGAATAGTCTTGCTCTATTCTCTTTGCAGACACTACATATGTATACCAGTAGGAAAAAGAAATAGTATAGTACCAAAGACAATTAAACTATAAGATGTCTCACGTTCATACAAATCAGTGGCGCTTCAAAATTTTGCCGTGGCTTTTTCAATAAAGCCACGTGTTTTTAGAGCAGCGCCACATCCGGAGAGCAAAGATGAAGCCACGCAAGCAACTCTCTCTGCTTGCAGTCGGCAGAGATATGAATATGCGTGTGATCTCTATGTGCTCTTGTGTTGATTTTTTTGGTGGTTGATTGGTCGGTCACGGATAAACTGTTATTGTTTCAATGTAAAAGAGAAAAATTTCGCTCTCCCAATTAACAATAAATTGTTATTGTTTCAATGTAAAAGAAAAACATTTCGCTCTCCCAATTTTCTCTTAATTTTACTAATACTACACCTCGTCTCAAAATTATAACCGCAATCGATTTTTACTAATATCTTTTGTTGTGGGCATCAGAACATGTTTCTACTTTTACCGTTAGATAAGTGTGTTGACAACAATTGTTGTATATAACGAACAACAACATTCACACACAAAAAAATGTACATTCGGGAAATACTGCTGTTGCAAAATTATAACCGCACACGAAATTTTTTAGTAAATCAGAAAAAGTAGCCCATTTCTTCCACTCATTTACAAAATGCCACGTGGTACACAGTTGACAGAGAGTGAAAAAGGGCAAATCGAAGCGTATTTTTCGGAAAAAAAGTCTTTTCGAGAAATAAGTCGCTTAATGGGGAGAAGTGATCGAGTCGTGCGAAATTTTTTGCAAGATAAGGAAAATTATGGATCCCAAAACCATCAGCGTGGACGCAAAAAACTTCTCGGCGATTATGAAGTGCGTCGTGAAGAACTGCTAGCAACAGCACGAAAAGCTTGCGAGAAATAAAGGCAGAATGCGACTTGGATGTTTCTCGAAGTACAATTCACCGCGTTTTAAAGGGTTCCGACAGTGGCGCACGCAGGATTTTGTTTCGGGGGGGTTTCGTGTAACTTTTTTGAGAACTTTGAAATGGAATAAAATTTAAATGTATGAATCTACAGACTGAGATCCAAAACATGTACAGTATGAAGGTATATCAGTATGAAGTGAGCCTCAAGATACAAATGTCCCGATAGGGAATATTTGTTGTGAACGAGCCTTATTATACATCAATATATATATACCTTAATATACCTTAGTATACATCAAGTCATTGAACAAATAACATCATATTTTTTCATCGTGTTAAAAATGTAGAATTTTGTACCAGATAGTGATGATTTGCGGAAAGCATTAATTTTTTGTTTTCATTTGAAGAAAAGTGCTGCAAAGTCGCATCGAATGCTTGTCGAGGCATATGGTGATCATGCTCTATCAAGAGCAACATGCAAAAGATGGTTTCAACGGTTCAGAAATAATGATTTTGATGTGAGAAATGAAGAACGTGGAAGACCACCAAAAAAGGTTGAAGACGCCGAATTACAAACGATATTAGATAAAGATGACACTTTGAGTCAAAAGCAAATGGCAGAAATGTTAAATGTTGCACAAGGAACAATTTTTTTTCGGTTAAAAGCTATGGGAAAGATCCAAAAGTGGGGAAAATGGGTGCCACATGAATTGAATGAAAGGCAGATGGAAAACCGAAAAAACACTTGCGAAATCTTGCTTCAAAGACACGAAAGAAAATCAATTTTGCTTCAAAGACACGAAAGAAAATCAATTTTGCATCGAATTGTTACTGGCGATGAAAAATTGATCTATTTTAAGAATACTAAACGGAAAAAATCATGGGTTAATCCGGGACAACCTTCAACATCGACTGCAAAACCAGATCGATTCGGCAAGAAGACAATGCTGTGTGTTTGGTGGGACCAGAGCGAACGGACCTGGCGAAACCCTTAATACTGATCGCTACCGACAACAAATGATCAATTTGAACCATGCATTGATCGAAAAACGACCAGAATGGGCCAGAAGACACGGCAAGGTAATTTTGCTCCATGGCAATGCACATGCACACAAAGCAAGACCGGTTCAGGATACAATCAAAGCTGGGAGCTGCTACACCACCCGCCGTATTCACCAGACTTGGCTCCTTCCTACTACCATTTGTTTTCATCGATAGGACACGCATTGGCTGAGCAGCACTTCGATTCCTACGAGGATGTCGAAAATTGGGTGTCTGATTGGTTTACTTCAAAAGACAAACAATTCTATTGGCGTGCTGTCCATAAATTGCCTGAAAAATGGACAAAATGTGTGGCTAACAATGGCCAATACTTTGAATAAAATGTTTTTTACTTTCCCATTAAAAATTAGTGTTTTATTTTCGCAAAAAAAAGGCTCACTTCATACTGAAATACCTGGTATGTTTCCCCTACCTGACATATTTTGGTCCTGAAAGCTCAAAATAGAAAATTTATTTAAAGGAGACTATTTTTCTCTTTTATTTGATACCCATATCTTGCACAACCGCAAATATTTGAACTGTGTATGTCCTTAAAATTTTAAAGTCCTTTAAAAATCACTTTGGGTCAGAAAATGAAAAACTAAATAAATAAAATTCCAGGTAAATGACCTCTAGTTTCACGCCTATATCAACATTTGGAAGGGTCACGGTGTAATATATGTAAAGTTGGTGTTTTCACTCAGTGCATCATAACTGTAATTTTTCTTTCGATTCCATTGATGGTAGGCTTAATATTTGCGCAAATAATATGTTTTTCATCTTAGGTCTTAAAACCAAAGGAAATAATTTATTTTACATTACAACATAAAACATTCAAAAATGTATTTAAATTCAAATTTTTTACAACTTTTATCGTCAGTAATTTCTCCAAATCTCATCTGATTCGGACAATCTGTATATCTCTGGAAAAGCTAAGGTATTATCTTCTGACCGACGGACATCTTGTGTTAGTCAGATGGTTCGTTTACGGGTACGATATGTGCTCATAACTGAAACAACAGGGTAAAAACTGGTTTTTCCAAGATTTGAGAACGCTTCTTAAAAAATGTTTTGATCTTCAGTTTCGTTTCAAATAGTTGAGATAAAGTCGAAAAAATGTGGTATTTTCTTAAAGCTTTGAATGTAATTGTAAAGCAATACATATAACTTCACTAATGAGAAATAAATCAACGAAATTTAAATAGATACCTAAATTCGCTGCGCGAAACGTAAGCAACTCTGTTAGCTTCAGCTACTATTTTAGAATTACGGTTATCATAACGGTGATTTTTAAGTGAATTGAACTCAGTTATCGAAAGTGTTATGGGAGTGTTATGATTTGGACATGCTTCTCTGGGTTTGGTCTTGGCCCTGTATACGAAATTTCGACATAAATGGATCGCTTTGTCTATAAGCATATTTTAGAATACCAGATGCTGCCCTATGCCGAAGACAATATGCCACTTCGATGGGTGTTTCAACACGACAATGATCCAACACATCGAAGTTGGTAAAAGAGTGGCTCGGTTCTAATGGGATTACAGTCCTTGATTGGCCGGCCCAATCGCCGGACTTGAATCCCATCGAAAATTTGTTCGGCATTCTTAAAAGGCGCCTGGGCGTAACACGCTTTCGTAATAGGGGCGAATTGTTTTTTAAGTTAAAAGAAGAAGGGGGAAATACCTGAAACCAAAATTTTAAACCTAATTGAGTCAATGCCTAAAAGATGTGCTGCAGTCATACAAAGCAAAGGGTATTACACCAAATACTAGTATAAAGTTGCTTAGGTTTTGCACAGCTAATTTTGGAGTTTGTTTCGTTTTCGTAAATGTTTTTACCGTTTGTGAATTGATATGTTTGGTTTTTTTTATATATTTGTTGTAATTACATTCTAAGCATTATATAAATATAAAATTATTCCCACTTCATATTGAAGTATTAGCAAATATGGAGTTTTATTCATGACTAATACAAAAGTTTCTTAGGTTTTGCACAATACTGTATATGCGACGGTTTTAAATTAAATTTCTGTACTTAAACTTAACTTAAAAATATTTCGGTGGGTTTGAACCCCCCCCTCCTGTGTGCGCCACTGGGTTCCGAGAACATTCAGTTTTCCAAAATGAAACCAGCGCCTCGACTAACCAGCAAACATAAGGAGAAACGAAAACAATTCGCTCGTAGCAATATGGCACGTAATTGGAATCAGGTATTGTTTTCGTAAAAATTTTAGCTTTTTGTACATTTACGATTTCTTAAAATTATCTTTTAAGATTATCTTTTCTGATGAGAAGAAGTTCAATCTTGATGGCCCAGATGGCTACAATGGATACGGGCGGGATATATGACACGAACCCCGATATTTTTCAAAAAGAAATTTCGGTGGTGGGTCACTAATAGTATGGGGTGCAGTTAGTGTCCTTGGAATGCTCAATCTCCATTTTCCACCCACTCGGATAATACATTGGTGTGTTAACTAGAAATTTATTGCCATTTCTGAATGAACATGCGGACGAAACACTCGTATTTCAACAAGACAATGCGGCATGCCACGCATCACGAGCCACTTTGCGTTGGTTTCAAAGCCATAACCTTAGCGTTCTTGAGTGGCCATCACTTTCTCCTGACCTCAATATAATAGAAAATGTGTGGGGTGCCTTAGTACGCATTGTTTATGGAGGAAATACCCAATACTGAACGAAGGAAGAGCTGCAAGAAGCTATTTTGCAAGCTTGGGACTCATTCAGCAAACAGCAAGTCCAAAATTTATTTGTCAATGTCAAATAGAATTTTTGAGGTTATAGAAAAACATGGAAACATAACCCATTACTAAAATTAACAATATAAATATATTCTGATCAAAAAATTAAATGCGGTTATAATTTTGCAACAGCGGTATTTCCCACATGTAAATTTTTTTGTGTGTGAATGTTGTTGTTGTTCTTGTTCGTTATATACAACAATTGTTGTCAGTAAAAGTAGAAACATGTTCTGATGCCCACAACAAAAGATATTAGTAAAAATCGAATGCGGTTATAATTTTGGGACGGGGTGTATTTACGATTGTAGTTAAATTGTTTGCATCCCTGATTAAGAAGAAACTTTACTATGCAATCAAAAGCTTAATCTCTCCTTACCAGCATGGTTTTGTGTCAGGCAGGTCAACAGTTTCTAACCTTGCTTTTTTTTCTGAAAATTGCTTAGCAGCATTTAGTGAAGGACATTTCTAAAGCTTTTGACACTGTAAGTCATATAATCCTGGTTTCGAAAATGGTTGCACAGCATTGGTGATATTCAGTCATATTTCGGTATTTCAATTTTGAGTGGTGTTTATAAGTCGAATAGATAATCTCTTGATAATCTGTAGAGTTACACAACAGGCAGACGAATCATTCGTTCTGTCGGTGACAAAACCACTCGCCAAGAACGTAACGATTGTAATGAAGAATGAAGCTCAATAACACCCATAAGAGATATATGAGAAAAGTGGGTTTAGCGACAACTGCTATGTACGTCCTATGAAAAGGACACACTAAGTAAACAATTACTGGCTTTTCGCGGAAGATGCCCCTTTGAGCACTTTTCATCATAACCGGGATATGTGGGTGACAAAAAATTACCCAAAATTATATCGTTTTACAATAAGTCAAAAGCAGTAGTTGACACTTTAGACCAATTGGTCAGTAACTAACTATACCGTTAAACGAAAAACTAATCGCTGTCGATCCCAGCTGGCATCACAACAAAAAGTACAAGCGTTACCGAAACAAAAATCTTCATGCTGACTTCTTACCTCAATACAGCCAATTTCCCAAACCTTGTCAGAAAATCGGAGCGTAAAAAAGTAAAAAACTATTGAAACACGGTGCCAATTTGGTATCAAAAACGATCGAAAGGCATATTCTGCTTGCAATTATTGAAAAAAGTATACATGTGGTGAACACAAAGTTTTAGTTAACTACTGCCCTTCCTTGCCCCCTTTCCCCATCCGCTTGAAATGTGTGCTGCAACATATGTTGGAAAAAACAGTGTTACATACACATTTAAAAACGGGTGAAATTTGTGGTATATCACAACGGGTCTCCTAATAAGCCTCCGAGTGTGTCTCTTACAGAGGCAGCCACAAAAACCTAACTTAACCTAGTTGCCCTAATTGCAAATAAATATAGAAACATTTATTAACTTATTTATCTGTAAGATAACAAAGATAATAAAGATTATAGATAACAAATGTTTTTTTATTATAATTCTTCAAAAAATGCATTAAAACAATACAAAGTACCATATGGGTGAAATTTCACCCGAACATCTTATGTGTGAGTTTTTTTGAACGACGGATGAGGGTTAATGATATATCCAGTTGCTTCACCAATTCTAATTCTTTGCTAACTATATGCTGATGAATTAAAGATTTACACGTTCATTTGGAATGCCTCAGACTCGGCTATTCTCCAATCGGATCTTCAAAATGTTACCGAGTGGTGTCGTGTCAACCGTTTATCGTTGAATATCAACAAGTGTTTTCATATGTCATTTTCTAAGTCTCGTGCTCCTATCCCTACTTGTTATTGTATCTGTAATACCAGTCTCAAAGCCGTAACTGCGTTTTCGGATTTAGGTGTCTTCTTCAACCCAAAATTTTTGTTTCACAAGCACCTACGCTACACAATTGCTAAATCTTATGCCATGCTTGGTTTCATCCGCCGTTTCAGTTCGGACTTTACTGATCCATATACACTAAAACTACTATACATTTCCCTGGTTCGTTCAAAATTAGAATATGCGGTCTTTATCTGAAGGCCCTTCTATGAGTGCCACATAAAACGATTAGAACGCATTCAAAAGGCTTTTCTCCGGTTTGCTCTTCATTCACTTCACTTCGAAAATCGCTCCCCTCCCTCTTGTAGTGCACGATACATGCTCATCGATTTTTAATCAGCAGATCATTTCTTTGTATAATGTATATGTTTGACTTAATTCGTGGCGCCATTGACTCATCGTGCCTACTTCAGCGTATACACTTTTTACCTCCGTTGAGAAGTCTTCGGAGGTAAGATCTCTTTTTCATTCCGCGTTGTAAAACAAACTTTACTGTTCATGCCCCAATTTTGCGAGCTTTGACTGTGGCTAACTTATTCTTAAATTCTTTAGATTTTTCATTATCTAAAAACGTTTTTAAGAATTTGCTTAAAAGGTTTATAATATAAGTATTTTAATTTTACACTATTCGGCTTAAATGCAGAATACCACACCCTCTTAAAAAAAATATTTTTTCCTTTTATCGGAAAGAGGAGTATTTTCTTAGTCTAACAAACTTAAAATTTTGCTGCGGAAACATTCACAGAGGGCGTGGTCCGCCCCCAAAGTCCCAGTTATATATCCGAATTTCTCAATAAATAACCAACCGATCCTAACAATATAGGTGTCATATGAAAGGTATTTTTTCCCCCTTTCGATTGATGTGTAACATTAGATATGTTATATCTACCAACAATGAGTTAAAAGCGAAAATTTGTTTTTTTTACATAAATTAAAAAAAAACTGATTTTTTTCTCGAAAAAATACGTTATTAAGCTATTATAAGTTTGTTACCATCTTAAAGCCTGTGAAATTCCCTTAAAAAAAAATTGAGATTGATCCCAATAAAAAAAAATTGAGATTGCTTAGATCGTTCACAGTCAGTGTGTAAAAATGCTTTGAGTAGTGCTTGTGGAATTTTTCCCTATATAGTTTGAAAACCCAGATGATGCAAAAATAAATTATTAGAATATTCAAGGTCAAGCAAAAATATCGATTGTGAGTTCGCGAGGTTCTCTCTTCTTAACCAAATTATTATTATTTTTTTTATAATTTATTTTTCGTAAAGTCAATTTCGGGTAATGTGATATACTAAAAGTTGATATACTATTATAATAAACTATTATTATACTTATCAGTGGCGCACGCAGGATTTTTTTCGGGGGGGGAGTGGGGGGGGGGGGGGGGCAAAAAAATTGTCTCGCATTGTGCAATAAATGTAAAGTTTTGTTATAAAAATCATATAATAAAAGTTACTCATACTAAAAATAAAGCTTATACTACATAGTTCTCATTTCAAATTTTCCTTTTCCCAATTTGAATTTACGCATTCTCAATTTGAATTTTCCTTTTCTCATTTTGAATTTACGTATTCCCATTATGAATTCATAGTTCTCATTTTGAATTTACGTATTCCCATTATGTATTTATATTTCTCATTATGAACTTACGCATTCTCATTACGAATTTATATTTCTCATTTTGAATTAAGGGGGTAGTCAGGTAGAATCGACCATGTTTTAAGTAATTTTTTTTTCATACAAATTTTTATTCCACATTAAAAATTTGTTTATGTGTTATTGTAAACAGTTTTGAGTACTGAACAAAATTTTTTTATAAATTTTCGTTTATATCCGGGGGAGATATGGGCGACCGGAAGACGCCATTTTGAAATCTGGCTGACACGATTTCTCCATTTTGGGTGATGTGAAACATACCAAAGAAATTTCATTTTGAAGTACAAATGAATGGCTCTCGTTTGAACTATAACTGTAAAAAATATTAATAAATAAACATTTAGTGCAATTGTAAAGTTTTTCCTCTTTTTTTTGCTTGTTTTTTGTTAATAATTGTGTCATAACGTTGTGACATAGAAATGGACAACAATGATCGTAGTTCACGCGATAGCCAAACCTTTTCTGAAAATGTAAAAAAAAAAGTTTAAGCAAATCGGTGCAGTAGATCGGCCGTAATCGTGTCAGCCAGCTCAAAACAACAGCATCTACTTCACGCGCCAGGTGTGCGATTCGAGCGCGCGAGCCCTTACAGCTAATCTCATTTTCAATCGCTTTCGGATACTATCCGAGGTAAAGGAAGGTTTCTACATGATTCCTAAGGGTTTAAATAGACCAAAACTGCAAAGAAAAAATTTTCGATTTTTTGAAAAAAAATCTACCTGACTACCCACTTAACGTATTCCCACTATGTATTTATATTTCTCATTATGAATTTACGCATTCTCATTTTGAGGTTGAAAAGGTGTAGTGAAAGAAAAAATACTTCACGTACAGCCCAAAAATTGAGGCTGTTGTCTGGCAAAACCGCTAATCGAATTTTTTTGAACGTTCCTATGACTGGACTTGATTTGTACTAGTATTAACACTTGGCATGCGGGCATACTTCGCCGCCGAATTACGCGTGCAGTGGGCGTTTTTTCGTGAATCGCGCGGAAGTTTGGTTATTCAGAAGGATCGCAGTAAATCGACAACTACTTAGTTTTTATGAACGAACCTTTTCTTATTTTACACTTTATTTTACAACTACAAGAAGAACCGATAACGTGTTAATAGTTTTTTACAGTATGGTACCGTTCGAAGCATTTTCCTCTGTGAAGAGGAACACGGCAGAAGCTACATATGAAACATGTTTCACTTCGCACTTTTTTAGCTGCGCACACGCGACATTGTCTTACATATATATATAATGTCACAGATACATGTAATTGTACGTATTTCGTAGATTTGTGGTGGTTAGCGGGCTTTCACCACAAATCTACTAAATACGTATTTTTACGTGACCCGCGCTCTAGTGACAGACTGCAAAAAACGTAAAAATACGTTGACCGCATGCAAAGTGTTAAGTAATGTTTATGGTATATAACTTCGACCGATTAATCGGTATCGGCCAATATCGGCATCGGTTCGGGATCGGCCAAACATGTCCGATTAGTTCATACAAATTTGAATTGAAAATGAATTGAAGTCTATAAAAAATTAGTTAATGACGTATGAAAATATTGCAATTATTTTTATTTTTGACATATATCTGTCCGTCTGTCTGCCGTATTTCTGTTTGTATGTTTGTAGCCAACCATCAAAAATTCAGCAGAGATTATGGTATTTTGATTTTTGAATTTTATGTTTTTCTTGGATATAGGAAAATTATCAAGACATAAAAATTATCAGTTACATACATGTGTTAATACTTTGAAGGTAATGTAACTTTACTTTCATATTTTATTAAAGGTGCGTATATAACACCAACTGAAGTTTAAGTTATTTTTTAATTTTATTGATCTATACGCAAGAATGAATATTTATTTATGTTGTTTATCTGTTTGACCTCTACCTATATAAAATGTGACTGAAATGCTTGTTAACCTTCACACTGTCACCATTAATATTTGTTAATATTTCAAATTTTGATTTTCCTATAACTTTTTAGTTTTAAGTCCGATTTTCATGCGGCTTCGGCTCAGTGGCCATTTTATCAAGCTCTTTCTAAATATGTAATCAGAAAACTAAAAATTTTATTTTTTCCATCTGTTTTTACAAATGAAAATTTTTACCCCTATTTTGGTTACAATTAACATATTCAAAATTCAATGCTCAAATTTGGATATGTGATGTGGAATTACCTAAAAATCTTAAATACAAAATTTTGTGAGAATATCTTTGAAAATGCACTTTTTATGGAATTTCTTTAAAAAAAGCAACAAATTCGCCCACATTGTGGGGGCTGAAACACCATTCATCCCTTTTCCCCCTTCCACGTTTGAACCTAAAATCTCTTAAGCACAGTCCATTTTACGTTTTTGCTTACCAACTTAGCTCAAAAAATGAAAACTGTCTTTATAAAACGGATGAAAAGAAAAATATTAACATATGTTAATAGTGACAGTGTGAAGGTTAATGGTTTTGTTTGTTTTGATTGTGATTGAATAAATATATTTGATTTAACTTGAAATATATTAAATTTTTTATTTGGTAATCGGTACCGGCATCGGCCAAAAAAAGTATCGGCCGAAAAATGGGTATCGGTCAAACACTATATATAACATTTCCCAAATTTAATAAGAGGATTTTTTGCCACTTTGGCGAGATTGGCGGTTTTATGTACATCGACTGAGATGCTCACAGCAGCAAATCATTTACTAAATAATAGCAAAGAAAATAAACATACAGAATGCGCATGTCATACAAGCAAAAATTTTGTATGACGGGTTCTAACATTGGAACCCGCGCTCTGCTCGCACAGATCACGTATGTGGTGAGAGCATTGCTTTACAAGCGAGAACGTAGTTTTATGTGTTGCGCTCTTTGGTTGCGCTGACTGCAGCGAGTCTGCGTTAGCACACTGCTGCGGCGTGGGATGATTGGGAGATGAAGACGATGTGCTGTTGTTGTTGTTGTTGTGCTGGCGAAAAGCTGAAATTGTAAAACGATTTCTATTTTCTGGCTGGCTTTTGTTCTTTTTCTATAAGCCTGCACGGCGCACAGTGTGACTTTTATCATTTTTAGCATGCCAAAAGTCATAACAGTCAAACCAAAGTAGGTATGACGATAAAATTTTGCAATAACCATGTAGAGGTCAACATCGTATTAGACAAAAAAAAAATGGGCGTGATCCGCCCACTTTTTCTTTGACTCCCCATATAAGGTGTAATTTCAGATGACCATTATTTCTAATTTGATAGGGTTTGTCTGGACGGACGTAAAAAAAATAGTCAAAATGGTTTTTTTTTAATACTTTTGAATTAGATTTATTCCAAACCATTTAACATTTTAAAAGATTTTTGGTCAAAAAACTCCAATATCCTGTGATATAAAGGAAACGGCTATTTATTCGGCTCGAATGTGCCCATCTTGAGCGAAAATTACAGCAGAGTTTCTTTACACATGATTTTAATTCGAAGTGGACAACATCTTTTCCAATTAAACTCAAAATATATTTTAAAACCGCATGATTCTTATTTTTTTGCTTGTATTTTAGCCGAACGTCAAAAAGTTCACTTCGCGGAACTGCCATGTTTGATTGGCTGTGAACGAAATTGGTGCAAAAAGGAGCAAAAATTGATTGCAGAATCTGAAACTAGACACATTTTGCATTAATGTGGTTATAAACATCACATGGAACTCTACGGAACTCAATAAGTTTTACTCTATTAAAAAAATAAACAATTTTGGGAATAACTAAATTTTTAGTGACTAGCTATTTTAATCGATCAAAAATTAAAATAAATTAAAGCTTCAAAAACTTACCGGAGTTTGCACAAAATATTCAAGTAACTAAAATCAAAAAGATTTGTGCAAAAATATATCTGACAAAAAAATCATGGCACTGTAAACTTCACAAAAAATCTCACATTGAGAAAAGTGTTTCTGCACTTGTCGCAGTGAGACAAATTCGATAACGGTTATCATGCTAACTGTTATTTTTTGTTTTGCTTTGAGCATATGTATATTCGTATCACTTGTATATTCCTCTATTGCATACCAAAAAATTTTTGCAATCGGGGAACTTTTTTTTTTTTACTTTTGGCATCCTAAAACGATAAAAGTCACACTGTGCGGCGTCGCATATTGCTCCTGAACTCACTGCCGACTTTAGTGTGCGCAAAATCATAGAAAAGCAAATAAAATATGGTTGGCAGGGCGACTTATAGCTACAAGCAATAAAAAAATAAAAAAGTAAAAAATAAATAGTAATAAGTAATCAACAATGACATTTAAAAAGGGAAATGAAAAGAAAGAGAGAACTTTTTTATTAGCCCGCAATAATTTTTAAATTATATTAAATTTTTTTTACGGCCCACATACAATGCTTGCGGAAAAGAACTAAAACAAGAAAATCTAGGATTTTAAATTTACTGTCCCAGTATTCGTTACTGAACCATTCTGAATTAAAATTCTTGCAGTAATCGGATATATGCACATATGTATATGCCTCAATACCGATTTTTCGGGCTCCGACTAAAAGATTTTGAAGCAAAACCAATTAGCAACACAAAAAAGCATACACACAAAAACTACAAGAACAAAAATCATTAGCGCTGTTTTGAATAATGTTCGCTGAAACTGCGATCATTGCGCTGGCTAAGTGACGTCCCTTTGCTGGAAACAAATAAATGTAGAAATTCGCACAAAAAATGATTGAGCGACCAAAGGAGCCACCAAAAAAATTTAGAGGGGAGACATAACTACATTTTAAAACTTATAATATAGAATACAATTAGAATAGAATATAAAATTCTATATATTTACAGAACATAAAATTTCGAATTTTAGGGGCGCAAATACCGATCCGTGCTCCCTACCCTGATACGCCCATGTGTACACAGGTGAAGCGGCATTTTCATTTCATGTGTGGTTGTTGGGTAAGTGTGCTTCAGCTTGCACAGGTAATGAGCGCAAACTGAAGCGCTCGCTCTCCTGCTAGCACCGCTCTTTCCCTTTTGTGGCTTCCCTCTGCACTATGAAACTCGCGAACAAAAATTTGAATTTTTGAGCTCAGATGCGCCTTCTATACACTTCATATTCTTTGATAATAGTCAAAGGGTGTGTTTCTTTTTGCCTATTGAGTTTAAAATTTGATCGAAACATTAGAACGAGCTGGACTATCACTTTTCTCCACAAAAATTGACATGCCCTTTGAAATTTGTATATCGTTTACTTTTGAGCAAAAATGCTGCTGGACTGTCAGGCTACTTACTACTTTAGCTTTTTTCCAATTGTCAAATTTGCATTGGACGAATATCCCGAATTGGATACCATGGGCTGCATCAGTTCTTGCAAATGCCACGCAGGGCTTGCAATAAGCTCCCTGGTCCACAGAGCGGCCGAAGCCGCATTTTGCGGCCAAAACTCGAAAACTTTAACGATCGACCTGAAATCTTGTACTCGGGGGTTTTTGGGGTCGCTGATTACGAATCCATTGTCAGAATTACGAAATTCAAGATGGCGGGTCCAATATATGTAGCATCATATCGCCACACCTAATACACAATGGAGAAATTAAAAAAACGATCTGTATGTATACATTGTAGAATGTAAAATATATATTTTTGTTTATTGTAAATAAAAGTTGATTATAAAATAGGGATTTTGTAAATTCACAACATTTACAGTTACAAGAATAAATATTTTAAAAATTATATTCCGAAATATTTCCTTTTACCTTCAATACTAAATCATATATTTCCTTTTTCTCTTCGTCTGATAAAAAATACTCGGACCCTGTACTTTCGGTCAAATATTCTTTAATTTTTTCGGAAATTTGCGTAACGTCATCCTTTAAAATGTTTTTAACTAAATAGTAAAATTTTAGTCTTGTGAAGTGGTCTTCAGTGGGAGTACTGCAACCTGAAATACCTTCCGGCCTTCCTATTGCCGCCTTTGATGTCGATGGTTGGTCATCGCTTATGCTACATGCATCTCCTGCATCGAAGTAAGTTGTTTTTTCCAACCATACCTCATTATTCTGGACAAAATTTAATTTAGTACGGTTTGCCGCGATCCATTTCAACTTTATAGTACGATAAGTCCTGGATATCTTCTCTTTAGTCGTAGATATGTTGGCTGCAGGCAAACTTCCTTCGACGTAACCAATTTCTTCAGTGACAGCCAGAACGAACTTCTCCTTTGTCTTCGAAATAGTAAATATTTCAAACAGCTTCGAATTTTTTAAAAACATTTGTGCTTCTTCTTCGGTTTAGTTGCAGTGGCGGAGTTGAAGTGATGTTTAGTTCAAATTAAATTCGAAACTAACTTCACTTACTCCAAACTCCTTTATTTATAAGTAGGATTTGCATATGCATTCAAATAGCAGGTACTAAGCTTCCAGTACTAGCAGGTACCTAAACAGTTGTTAGGTTTTCCCGCGTTGTGGGATTTTTGAACAGCCCAGACACATAAGTGTGCACATAAGACAGTGCACATAGATACTTATGTCTGCTTTTTGTTTTTCAATAACTAATTGTTTCATTGGCGCGGTTCAACTCAAAGACTAATGGCGACTGACTGCGTTTTGCTCAAATTAAAAAAAAAAAATTTTGTGTCAGACACAGTGTTAGTATTTTGTTAAAAACAAAAGCATTACATCAAAGGATACATGATAGGTGATTGCCGGAAATGAAAGCCAACTTGTTTTTCGTACGTGCGAACTGCGCATCCAGCAAAAGTACTCTTTACTTCGAGCTTACAGCAATATACGCCAAAAAAAAGTCGACTTACTATGGAGTTGCAAGCTTGTATCACTTCTTAAATGAAGCCAAAATCCAAATTTGCATGCCCTGGCAACGATTATAATCGCGTGTAATTGATTCACTATCAAAATCTTGACGAACTTGTTCGAACGCACGCACCCGAAAGCACAAAATTGCGCGAGGTGGCCACAGAAAAATCGCTGTAAAATCCAGTCGGGAAAAATCGGGCACCCGATCTCTTCAGGGCAGTACTCACAGAAGACTAGTGAACAATTTTCCCAAAGACGGAACCGGGGCAAGTATGGCCTTTTTTTTTGAAAGTCTATCGAAAGTTCAAAAAGTTTAGAGTGTGAAATATTATTTCACACTCTAAAAATTGCTCAACTTTGACGGCTCTACAAGCAAAACTATTTGTCTAATTTAGTTAAGGTTTTCGGATTTCTTAGGTCCAAGCATTTTGTTCGTGACTACTCTTCAATGATTTTTTGAGCTCAGGGTTTGGAAGCACCTGCCACACATTTGTTAATTTGTAAGCACTGTTTTTGTTTCTTTTGCCTCGAATGGCGGTTTCCGTTTGTTACTTCACTTTTACTTTTCTGCTGTATCTCGGTCGACACGTGACCGCTTGGTAAGAAATAAAGAAGCATAATCAACATACTCGTTTTTTGGTGAACATCGTATTCCGCGTACACATTTTTTGGTGAAACATCGTATTCAACACAAACATTTGGTCCTTCGAGCCGGATAGAAGTCCTATCCGGAGTGTTCGGCCGCAAGAAGCCAACGCGGCAGCAAGCACGTCAAGGTGCAGCATCGAACTCGTAGCGCAGCGGAGCGCTAGGGCTCTTCAACTTCCGACAAGGGAGTCGCAGCTGACGACATCTAGCGGTGAGGAGGCGAGTGAAAGGAGAGTAGTAGTCAGTTGCAATAGGTTGGCAACGCGGCACTACTGACAGTTGCTGTATTTACGAACCACCACAAAAGAAAATGGAGAAATTAAAGTTGCAACGGCAAATAATAAAAAGCGGCTTAACCCGTATCTACAACGCGTGCGCAACCGAAAGTATACCAGTGGAAGAAGCAAAGGTCAGAGGTGCGAGAGCTGATGAACTGTTTGGGAAGTTCGAGGCAGTGCAGCAAGAGATTGAGTATGCAGCGACAGCAGCTCAGGAGCAGGAGCAGGAGGAAACGTACCGCATCGAAGTCGAGGAGAGGTACATAGCAATCAAAACATTGTGTACGCGCATGGTAGATGAGGCCAGTAGGAACCTGACCATCATTGAAAACCAGCCAGCAAGCAATGACATTTCAACAGCAGTACAATCATTAATCGAGCACCAGGGCTCGATGGGTGCACTTCTGGAGCGCATCAGCCGGACAACACTTTCCGACAGTGCATCAACGCCCATACCTGCGGCGACCAGCGCCGCACATGGCCAACATGAATTGCGGCTACCACAGATTCAGATTCCGGAATTCGACGGCAGCTGTACTGAATGGATAAGATTTCGCGATCTGTTTGAAACTGTAGTGCACAACAGATCAACTATATCGGACATCGAGAAACTTGAATATTTGCAGACGAAGATGAAAGGCGAGGCGCTCTCGCTAATCAAGCACTTGAAGCCAACCAATGCAAATTACAGTATTGCATGGGAGCTGTTAAAGAGAAAATACGAAAAATCCGATAAGGTAAAAAATGCATACTTTGCGCTTTTGTTTAATCAAGTTTCAATGAAAGCAGCGTCGGTGGCCGAGGCCAAACGTATTTACAATGCCTCAAATGAAAGTGTAAATGCGCTAAAAGTTCTCAACGAGCCAGTTCAGTATTGGGACTCGATTTTATTATTCCATTTGGAGAAAAAACTCGACGCTGAGACACTGGCACTGTGGTACAGAGAGAAAAAGGAAGATGCAGCAACGTTTCAACAATATTTGGACTTCTTAGAGAGGAGAGTTTTTGAGTTGGAAAATACGCAGAAGGGTTCGAGCACCAGTCATAGCAGTAATCATAACCAAAATCGATCAAGCACTTACACCACAACTCTTCAGAAGTGCCCAGCATGTTCAAAGGAACACTCCTTATATAATTGCGACCAGTTTCGAGGTATGGAGGTAGAAGCTCGGCGTCGGTTGGTTCAAGCTCACAAGCTGTGTTTCAATTGTTTGCAAGCAAATCACCGAGCAGCAGCATGCAAGAGGTCGTTGTGTAGAGAGTGCAACGCAAAGCACAACACGTTGCTTCATAGTCCAGCACGCGCATCTAAGCAGCAAGCACAGTGCGAAACACAACCCGCTGCGCTCAAGGACGCAGTCAGTGCCAGTGTGAACGTCTCGCAACAATGTTCACAAACTGTTACATTATTGCCAACTGCAGTGGTGATGATATACGACGCAGGTCACAACATGCATCCATGTCGTGTTTTGTTGGACTCGGGATCGCAAGGCACACTCATCGCTGAGTCATGTGTTCAACGCCTTCAGCTGAAACGACAGTTTGACAAAACTATGCTCTATGGCGTCGGCTCGTCCAAGGGTAATTGCACTCGAGGCAAGGTACATCTGCGCATTAAGTCTAAGGAAGGCAGCACTACGGTCGAGGTCGATGCCATGTGTTTGGCCAACTTAACGCAGACTTTGCCAACGTATGAGGTGACACATCATAAGCTAAATTACTTCAAGCATCTACAACTGGCCGACCAAGGCTATTTCAAACCGGGCAAAATCGACGTCATCTTGGGCGCCGATGCCTTCAGTGATTGTCTGTTAGCAGATAAGTTAACACATCCATCAGGATCACCAACGGCGTTGAAGACGATTTTTGGATGGGTGTTGTTGGGTACAATACCTGAACCGGCGGAGCCGTACAAAATCACAGCTCACACGCTGGTAGAGTTGAGCAAGCAGCTTCAAAGTTTCTGGGAGGTGGAGGAGCTGTCAGAGCCAGAACAGCACTTGACACCAGACGAAAAATGGGCAGAAGAGCACTACCGGCAAACGGTTACACGCGATGACAGTGGGCGGTACGTCGTAAGACTTCCGCTACGAAACGATGAAGTGAAACTGGGCGACTCGCGTACAGCTGCGTTACATAGGCTCGCTGCAATGGAACGACGCTTCAGTAATGATACACGGCTTCATAAAGAGTACGTCAATTTCATGGTCGAATACGAGAAGTTAGAACATATGGCGCCGGCAGCGTCCAGTCCGGAGAGGGTATATTTCTTACCTCATCACTCAGTGCTGAAACCTACCAGCACGACAACAAGGTTGCGCGTCGTGTTTGACGCATCATGCAAGTCTACAAACGGTCTGTCACTCAACGACAATTTGGTAGTTGGTCCTACGATACAAAGGGATCTATTTGACATCACTATAAATTTCCGTAAGTACGAGATCGGATTTAGTGCCGACATAGAAAAAATGTACCGGCAAATATTGGTTCATCGTGATGACCGTTCACTGCAACGCATTTTGTGGAGAGGCTCCAAGGATCAGAGCATCAAGGAGTACGATCTCCAAACAGTAACGTATGGTACCTCAGCAGCACCGTTCCTAGCAATTCGAACGCTAAACCAAATCGCAACCGACAACCAAGACACGTGTCCTGAAGCTTCTGCAGCCATTAAGCAAAATTTCTATGTCGATGACTTCATGGCATGTGCAACAAGCGTGTGCGCAGCAGAAAAGCTCAAGGGCGAGCTTTGTACCGTACTATCTCAGGCAGGATTTCACCTCCGCAAATGGTCATCGAATTCAACGAAATTTGTGGAAAATATTGGTTCACAGGACCGCGAATTATCCTCAGACACAATTATTGACACCACGCAGGCTGTCAAAACGTTAGGACTTCTATGGGAGACGTCGAGCGACGCTTTCAAATATTGCGTAACCTTCCCGCCACTAACACCGACTGTTACAAAGCGGGCAGTGTTATCGGACATTGCCAGAGTATTCGATCCCATTGGCTGGCTTTCCCCTGTCACAGTTGCACTGAAGATATTCATGCAAAAACTGTGGGTGAGAGGCCTAGATTGGGATGAAGAGCTTCCGACCGATCTCTACAATCAATGGACTGAGTACCGGAACGACGTGAATAGAATTTCGCAACTTCGAATTCCAAGGTGGTTGGAATACACAAACGAACAAGACGTTGAGTTACACGGTTTCTCTGATGCCTCAGAAATGGCTTACTCAGCAGCGATTTACCTACGGGTGCAACGCAACGATGGTAAGATTCTAACAAATCTAATTGCAGCAAAAACGAAGGTGGCACCGGTTAAGCAGATTACACTACCGCGGCTTGAACTGTGTGCCGCACATCTGATGACCAAACTGATGATTAAGGTTCGTAACGCACTGGGTGTACTCGACGCTCCAATGTTCGGGTGGACAGACTCATCCATTGTCTTGGCTTGGATATCAAATCATCCACGCCGATGGAAAACATTTGTTGCAAATCGAACGGCGCAAGTAATTGACGTCATTCCCGCTGAACAGTGGCAGCACGTACCATCAGCGCAGAATCCTGCAGACCTTGCTACACGGGGCATTTCGCCTGCAGAATTAATCGATAGCCAATTGTGGTGGAAGGGGCCAAGCTTGTTAAGGCAACCGCACACATTGCGTCATGGTCCACCGCCGCTACCTGACAAAGCAGACTTAGAGGAACGGAAGGAACTAATTGCGCACGTGGCTGTTACGTCTGACACCGATATCGTCGAACGCTATTCAGAGTTTATGCGGTTAATCCGAATAACTGCATATCTGCTGCGATTTAGGCAGAATTGCACGGCAAGGACGGCCCAGCTAGACCGAGCTACCGGCTTCCTATCGACAAGCGAGCTGCTGCGTTCACATAACGTCCTGGTAAAGAAAGCACAAGCATCTTCTTATGAATCTGAGCTGCGAATCTTAAGCCAAGGTAAGCAGCTTTCAACATCACACAAATTGACTCCTCTGTCTCCTTTCATCGACGACGACGGCCTTTTGAGAGTTGGTGGCAGGCTTGAAAACGCAAGGGTGAACTACGACCAGAAACATCCCTGTATTCTTAACAAGGATCACCACCTGACAAGACTTATCGCGCGCTATTACCACCTTAGGTACTTACACGCTGGAAACAGGCTGCTTCAATATTTGTTGGGTCGGCGGTACTGGATTCCTGGTTCAACATATGTCGTGAAACAATGCGTTTTCAAATGCACGGTCTGCATGCGACAACGTAGCATAACGTACAGCCAACAAATGGGTAATATTCCTCAACATCGACTCAATCCTGGTTGGGCGTTTTTGACCGTTGGGGTGGATTTTGCTGGACCGATTATGGTGCGCTCCTGGAAAGGACGCGGCTCTCGACTATACAAGTGTTGGATAGCACTTTTCATCCGCCTTGTCACAAAGGCTATACACATCGAGTTGGTAACAGAGTTGTCAACTGCAGCATTCATCGCCTCCTTGCGCCGTTTCGTCTCCAGACGTGGAAAACCTATACACATACACTCAGACAATGGCACTAACTTTGTTGGGGCGAATCAGCATTTACGAGAGTTGTACCAAATGTTGAGTTCATCGACAGCACAAGACACGATCACCAAGGAGTTGGCTGACCAGCAGATCCAATGGCATTTCTCTCCTCCATCAGGTCCACACTTCGGGGGGATGTGGGAAGCCGGAATCAAGTCCGTGAAACACCACTTGAGGCGTACGTTACGGGATGCAGCAGTCACGTACGAAGAGCTGCACACCGTACTGTGCCAAATTGAGCTTTGTCTAAATACACGGCCCCTGTGCACGAAATTTGAAGGCGATACTGACCCCTTGACACCAGCGCATTTCTTACTCCTACGGGCACCTACCATTCTCCCGGACGAAAACTTGCTCAACTTGAAGGAGAACGCTCTCACACGTTGGCAATATCTGCAGCGCCTCCTCCGACACTTCTGGAAGAAGTGGTCTACAGAATATATAACGCAACTACAACAACGACCTAAATGGACACAAAGGTTGAGGAATTTGCAAGTCAACGACGTCGTGGTAATAAAGGATGACAACCTTCCTCCAACGCAATGGTCAATCGGACGAGTCAACGAAGTGCATCCTGGAGCCGATGGGCTGGTGCGAGTCGCCACAGTTCAAACAGCAAGGGGAATGCTCAAGCGACCTATAGTCAAGCTGTGCCCCTTATTTTTGGATGTTGAAAGCGGATGCTCTCAAGAGGGGCCGGAATGTTCGTGACTACTCTTCAATGATTTTTTGAGCTCAGGGTTTGGAAGCACCTGCCACACATTTGTTAATTTGTAAGCACTGTTTTTGTTTCTTTTGCCTCGAATGGCGGTTTCCGTTTGTTACTTCACTTTTACTTTTCTGCTGTATCTCGGTCGACACGTGACCGCTTGGTAAGAAATAAAGAAGCATAATCAACATACTCGTTTTTTGGTGAACATCGTATTCCGCGTACACATTTTTTGGTGAAACATCGTATTCAACACAAACACATTTATCTATCGGACAAGTATAACAGTTTTCCCCAAACTATAGGTAGCAGCCTCAGATAAAAGAGAAACGCACCATGTGTATATTTCGTTTCTCTCTCTTTCTCGCTCTCTATCAATTTGATTTCGAAAAAAGGGCATAAAAGATGAATAGGCAGCTCTTGGCAGCTGAATCTTGTTTTATTTGGTAGATAATATATTTCATTATCATTTCAATAAGGTTCCAAACCAGCGTTTTGCAGCGTTTTAATGCAGTATCATTTGAAAAGTCTAATTTTCGGAAAAATTATGTGAAAAAATGACACTATTGTTTATGTTTTCCCTAATTCACTACTTAACAATTGATAATTAGTACGTTTTTTACATGTTCTACTCACCTTCAGAAGTGGATTCCATTTGGTCTTATTTGATTTTCTTTATTATGATACATAAAATGTTTCACCTGTATAACCGTTCTCAGTGTATTAAGGGGAGGTTCTCCTCTTTTTTTTTCAAAAAATCAATTTTTTTTTTTTTGATGAAATGAAAGGTATGAATGTCGAGAATATGTGTGCAAAAGGATTTTTCGATCCGCAGCATATTTATCGCATAGGAGCGTCTCTGATGCGTCGAACTTTCGCGCGCGGAGGAACGCTCTGGTGCTATTTTACTGCGTTTATCTCAAAACCATTTTTTTCATCCTAACGTCAAGCGTAACTCATGATCTACTTATCCGAGTTACTTCATCTATAGCATTTCTTAAAGGGTATGATTTTTTATATGACTTATACCTAAAACAAATATAAACAAATGTGTAATAATAGTCTTTTAACAAAAGGAAAGTCGAAAAAAAGATGGTAAAAATTGAACTTTTTCTATGATTATGCATAAATTAGATGATTTTTTATAAAAATTATTCAAAAATAGGTATAAGTCATAGGGAATTTAATATTCTTTACTATAAAAAAAAAATTTTTGATTTCAGTTCACTACAAGTGGCTACAGCCTTGACGTTTCCGAACAATGTCTCGCTTGCAGAGGTTGACAAGACCCGCCATTTTTGGGCCGCCATATTGGATTTTGTAAAAAAAAATTTTTTTCTTGTATTTTAGAAAGATGGCTTAATAAATCATCAAAACCGTCTATTCGTGAGTCGTTTCATTATCCGACAGTAAATGAAAGAATTTCGCTTTATTTTCGGCCGAAAAGAGGAGAACCTCCCCTTAACTGTAGAGTGACGCTCGAGCGAAGGCCACATTCCAACTGAGCCTAAGGAAGGGGCATGACGAATTAGTCATCACTATGAACGATTTTAGTTTCTTGAAGGATCATTGCAGCCAACTCAAGGGTGAAAAAACACTAAATAGAAACTTGTTTTTTTGGACTTTTGGCCGCACTGTGTGGTCCAACTGAGAATATGCTAGCCAATTGAATTGACTGAGCCAACTAAATTGAAACTTTAAGCGGCGAACACTGGGGTAATTCATGACGATTTTGGCGATTAATTCACCCGGACTGTTTAGACATGAAAAAACGTATTAGGATTAGTTTATTATACATGAAGAAGTAAAAAAGAAATGTATTTGAATATACTTTAGTGGATTTTCTTTTATTTCTTACAAAATTCTTACAAAAGGGTCTTATACAGAATTCCTCGCTTATTTATTAATTACCATCAGAATCATCATCGTATTCATCCACGCTTTCACCTTCGCATCCATTATTATCATCATCATCATCATTGTTAACCCATTCGAGACCGATTGCACACCGTGTGTGCAATGGATTTCCGAGGCTATAAGACAACCTGCACACCGTGTGTGCAATAACAGTAAAGTGCAATTATCAGTTATTCTGAGTAAACTAGTCGTCGAAATACGATTTTTCTGGAACTAATGAAATCTGTAAAGTACAGGAAAACAAAATTTGGCATTGGTTTTACTGTGTACTAAAAATTATCTGAAATGAATGAAAATTAACAATACAAAGAAAACAAATTTCGCTCCTGGGGACCGTGTTCGAAAAAAATCGTCGTCTCGAATGGGTTAATATCATCGCGTTCTTCTTCCGCAATTATCAACAAATCCAATGCTTGGCATACGCGTGACCTCTTCATGTGGCAATTTCGTTGCAGTCGATATAATAGGATCAGAACTTATTAGCAGCCTATTCAGAATGTCTTCGTTGGTTGTTTCTCTGCTACTTTTTCGGGAAAAATATTCCCTGAAAGTCTTAAAATCTTTATTTCTCGCTTCCTGCACTACTTCAGATCAGGGGCGTAGCCAAGGGAGGGGTTTAGGGTGTCAGACCCCCCCCCCATAGCCTATAATTTGTCAACATTTTCAATCACTATGCATCGTACGTTCCCACATTAGCAAAAAGGTCTTTTCATCTTTAACACTAGAAGTACCGGGAGCGGTCATTTGACGGTTTTCAGTTTTTGATTAACCGTAGCTCGAAAACGGTTTAAGTTACGAATCTGGTTCTCCTTAACTTTTAATATTTTACACTAAGCTCGATATTCTAAAATTTTGCAATCACTGCGCCGATCTGTTCTCTTTATATCATCGATTTTACCTACTAGTACCACGAGCGGTCAAATGACGGTTAACTACGTAGCCATGGAAATAAAATTATAACATTCACAAAAAAGTCAAAGATGGTACAAATTTTACAAGAACCTATGTCTTGCCTTCTGTTTTATATTAAATTTACAACCGACTTTTATATATTTATGAATTTCAATGTAAAAACAAAAATGCATTATTTTACGTGTTGTGTTTGAAAGCATGAGCAGAAAACGGCGAGACGAAATTTACTATGGTCATGAGTAGTGGCGTTACTTTTAAAATATTTGCTAAAACTATACTTTTTTACATTCAAGAACATAAATGAATGTCGTTTTAATGCTTACAATGAAAAACTTCTGCAGATTCAACCGATTTCGTTAAAAGCTCTGAATACCGTCATTTGACCGCTCGTGGTACTAGTAGGTATGAGCAAAACCCGGTACTCCTAGTGTTAAATATTTAAAAGAATATTAACAAAACCCTTTTTTTTTACCGAAACTAATTTGTTTTTTTAATAGTCACGTTTAGGCTTAATACAGCGATTTGCATGTTCTAAAAACATGTCTAAAGAGTAGTTTAGTTCGTCGACCGGAATGTCCTTCAGGATGTCGCTACAAGCCTTTTGGATGGTTTCTACGTTCTCAAAACGCTTTTTTAATCGGCAAATGCATTCTTTGAAAAGGTGAAATTCGCACGGTGCCACATCATGTGAAAACGAGGAGTGGTTGATGGTTAAAATTCGACTTTTAGTAAACAAAAAAATAGTCAAAACAAGTGTCAATAGATGGGATGGCATCCTTCGATAGCCAAATATGCTTCGGTTAAAGTTTAAACATTTTTAAAACAATAGTTAATATTGGATCATTGTTCCATGCACATTTTTGTACGATGACACATACTTCCACTTCAGTTGCAATAACTTCGCTTTCAGTCCACCAAATTTCATGAAATTGTTACTAAAAATCAGGGAACAAATTAAATTTTTAATGCATTAAGTCACATAAGCCACAACAAAATGCCCTATTTGGAAAGTGCACTTTACTTTAAAAACATGTAATACTAAACTGGCAAAAAAAAATTGTTTAAACCCCCCCATGACCAAGTTCTGGCTACGCCCCTGCTTCAGATAATTCACCGATTGACAACAAGGCGTGAGCTATGACCTCTGGTCCATGAATTAAATATTTATGAACAGTCGTAGGCATATTTTACCAGGGATAGTACTCAACGAAAGATTAGGCACAATTTAAGGCAAAGAGTTGGTCATTATGTCATAAAGACTTTGACGAATATACCAAATAACATTTGGATTCGTTCCTACATGAAAAAATCGCCTTTTTTGAAAAAGTAGTGATTTGCAGTTGCCCTTTACCGAATTAGTCTAATGCACATCACTGCGGTTATTTCAATTGATTACACATAAATAATACAAACAATAACAATGCCCAATACTGCAACTTCTGACAAATAAGGTCGGTTGACCTAGTTTTGCACACACCCTACAACAAAGACAAATGAAAGAATCCAAAATATCAAAATTTTAATTGGTTCTGCATCATTTGAGACGATTTTGTATTGTGTTTCATTAATATCTCAAAAACCAAAAATATTTAGCTTACGTGTCGCGATATCCCGCCTAATATGTCGCCTAATATGCTGGCTAATAATGCCGGTCCCCCGTAATGTAGGGTAAAAAGCATAAAGCAATACTAAAAACCATAGTTTGAACAACAACAAAACTAACATAAAACATTTTACTTGTTGCTTATCTCATATTTTCTGAATTTACATTTGTTTATTGTATTTCCCTTCACGGACCGCGTGGATATTTTGCCAAGACTTCACATACAAAAATCGAAATGCTTCAAAAGTACGCAGCAATAGCGCAACTTTTTTTATTCATATAAAGTTGCTAGAATATCCATAGATTCCGATTATGAAAACAGTTTAGGTGAACATCACTGAACAAACAACTATATGTCTATGAATAGGGTCAAAATAGAGCAATTTTTAAGCTTTTTTAAAAAAAATAACAAAAATTTTTACAAATACTTAAAAAGAAAACAAAATTAACATTTTAATACTTAAATACCTGAACAAAAAGTCTCCATTATCACTTTGATGCTACTTTCAAAATTTGTAAAAAAAAATGCGATTGAAATAATTGAAAAATTCATTTTTCTCGCTGTGCGCACGCCAAATGAAAATAAATGTCAACTTCCAGAGTGGATTGCAGGAATACGGTAAATTAGTTTACAACAATTCTTTCACCCAGTGATGTGGAATTTTATCTACTTTAATCCGGTACCAAAAAAAAGATCAGTATCTTTAATTTTCATTTTTGAATTAATCGCCAAAATCGCCATGAATTTTTTCCAATATTGGAAATACTGTGCTACAGTCAGGTTTCCATACATTGGTCATAATTTGCTGTCTCTCCTTTGTCGTTAGATTAAGACGCTTCCGCGCAAAGCTCCCAATATCGTTGCTTAACACTTTCGTGTCCGATCACGTATTTTTACGTTTTGTGCCTAACAAACCTAGGAGCCGTTCACGTATTTTTACGTTTTATGCCTAACAAACGTAGGAGCCATTCACGTATTTTTATGTTATTAAAAATTGTAATTTAACTGTTAAGATAAATAAATTAAAAATAGCGGCCCCAACGCAACGGCATACGTAAACAAAGCGGCAATAGGTTTTAGTTTAACTGCACAGAGAGTGGACACGAAAGTGTTAAGACAGACGACTGCTCGCTCACGCAATTACTAGGAGGCGGAAAAAGAAAGCATTTTACACAGCTGACTCAGGGTTGCAAACGACTTTCTTTTTCGGCGATGCCAGATTTGCTGAAGGCAAAATGATGTAAATTTTTTAAAATGTAAAAGAACTACATATTTTTTTAATCGTCCGACCAAGGGAGGATCTATCCCCTAATCCCCCCTCCCCCCCTGGATATGCCACTGGGACGGCATAATCAAGTCCACTATGAGTGAAAGGCTTTGTTGGTTGAAGTCGAGCGACTGGCAGATTACCCATTCGCTGTTGATGGGTTTTAGCCATATACTTAAAACAGATGAGACACCTTCGCAGTACGCGTCTCGCCAAGTTTCGGGATGAAAAAATCGAGTAGTGTCGGGCAACGTATGCCATCATTACCTGCACACTACCGTGCAATGTTTGGTGATGAACATCCGTGAATATGAGCAAAGATAAAGGATTATTTTTGGACAATAAAATTGGATGCTTTGCGTGAAACGTAGTACTCGGGTTGGAAATTCGGCCTCCGACTCTGAGCTGGTTATCTTTATGGAGAAACGGTGCGAGCTGAAGAATTTTATTATTTTTATTCAGGGTCTTCTTCTCTAAACAGCTGATTTCACTTGGAAAGTCTACGCGTTGAATTAGTTTAACGATGGAGATTAAAGCACTATTTAACTCGTATGATTTTAAGAAGCCCGTTTCGATATAGGTATTCTCTTTATTTCCACGGTTGAGCGCGGCTGTCTTAAGAGAGTAGTGAAAACGTAGTATGTACGCGACAATGCGCACAAGTTTTGAGAGACTGAAGACAAGTTTGGGGCGACGGCTGAGGGGGCCCCAAAAAACGGTGCAGACTAAGTTTGCGTACAAAACTAATAACGGGAATTTCCGGTTATGCTTTTTACTTTTTTTTTTAATTTGTATTAAACAGTAAACGGACTTGCAAATGATTTTGAAACGTATATGTGCTTGAAATTGTATAGAAAGCAATAGAATCCCAGAGAAAAAATGAAAAATTGATAAAAGGATAATCTTACTAAATCTTTCCAAAATTGATAAAACCTTTCGTAAAATTAGGAAAACTTTTGGGAGAGCAAATTCGTCATTTCAAAAATCTCTAAAAAAAACAGAAAATCTTGCTTCGTTACTAAGATCTGGCCATTTCTTTAAGCTACCCGAGCAGGAGGATTACTCGACAAAAAATGGGCCAATCGCGTGCACCTAAAAATAAAAGTGTTTTTAGACTAACTTTGGCCGCTGAACACGAAACTGAAAATAAATAAATTTTTTTAAGAAGCGTTTTCCAAATATCTTCGAAAAACGAGTTTTTTTTCCTGTTTTTTCAGTTATGAGCACATATCTCCTAAAAGAATTATCCCTTTAACACGAGCTGTCCGTCGTTCAGAAGATTATACCATTTCGGAATTTCGGTGCGGGACAAGTTTTTCCATTCTTCGATCATTAGCAGGGAAGTTATAATAAAAAAGGTCAATGGAGCTATCATTTCTTAACGCACTGTATGTATACAGGAAAAGCTTAAACATAAACATAACAAAGGCATAAAAACATAAGTACGAAAACAATTTAAAAAAAGACTTAATTCATTTACTTAAATATATGTCATTTTCAAAGACTATTTGCTTTTAAATATTTGTCATTGCTTTTTGCTGCTTTAATCAGACTTTTATTGCATTTAATGAGATCACAAAATTAATAATAATGGCGCATAATCATAGTCCCGCATAAAAACCGGCTTTAGTTAGCAAAAGACTAAAAAGATATAGTCGACTTAAATTTCGCAGTTACCATAGTCAGTTTAGAACATGCTTCTACGTAGCAGTTACTTTAAAAAAACTAGCGATGGGGAGTTCTAAATGAGAATTTATTTTGGGAATTTCGCCAATACCGATTTATTTTGTAATCAATTATTTTGCAATATTTGTTATCCTGAACACTTATTAGCAGTTAAAAATGAATGTCTACGGTCGACTTCTTTTGAAAAGCAGACGGGAGTGTAAAAAATTCTATTGCACAATTTTCCGAGGATTTATTTCCCCGTCCCTGACTTAAACAAATAGCTGATAGATTTGAAAATATTTGCTTTCTTTACGGGTCAAAAGGAACACTTGTATTTAAGTTTTGTGTGAGTTACCAATATCACTTCAATAAAAATTTCTTCCAAGGAATCTCAAAGTGTAGAGGACTTGTATATTTATCGGTACCGGAAGGCCTCTATTGCTGCTTGGTTCTTGAATGTTCAAGTTATCAATAACAAATTGATCAGCGACTTCATCGAACTCGAAGGGGTCGAACCGGTTTTTATATATTTTTCGCCGTCTCAGCACACTGCCGCCGTTCAAAATATTAAAATGTTTTTCAATTTCTTCAAAACATAACACTCACTCCATTTTCTTCCCGTTTTACACAAAAACACGTTCACGACGCACTGAGAATTTTATAAAAGTGACATTTCTTCTCATTTTGACTCATTGCTAACTGGTTTAGCAACAGCTTTTGCTTTATTTAAAAGTATACTTTGTTAATCTTAAACTGTACTATATTTCGGCTATGACTATGCGCCAATGAGATCAAAACAAATTTAAGTTCTTAGAAAAAAATTAATTTCAACTCAGATTAGTGCTAACCGAGATTCCCACGAAAATATCGATTTTTATGGAAATCATTATCAATTAGTTAAGGCTGCTTTTACACGAAACATTGTTAGATTCAACTCAGATTATTGTTACATTTCGTGTTTGTTAGCAAAGGAAATAGTAAAATCGACATGTTTCGTGTTCGTGGAGGACATTTTACCCTCTTTGGAGGACGGAGGACATTTGAGTAATTTGGAGGACTGTCCTCCACAATGGAGGACGGGTGGCAAGCCTAGTGGGAACGTACTTCCATTGATTAGAACTTGATAAGCGCTGAATCTCTGCCAATCTAAGTATTGGCAACGTACATTACCCAACGCGTGGAGCAGCTTCGAATCCAACTCAATACTGTAGTGCTGTCGGTCCAGTAGCAAGTATCTGCAACGTTAGACTCGAAATAAGTTTTAACTTTGGCCATTAGTTTGACTGCAATGTCGCGACACATAATTCGAGGCGAGGGATTGAAACAACCTTAAGCGGAGCGACCTTTGTTTTGGATTGAATTAATGCCGCAGAGTTGGAGCCATCTGTGTCCACTACTGCATATATAGTACTACGGCACCGTATGGTGACTGAGAAGCGTCACTGAAACCATGTAAGCTTATTCGACACGTTTTGCTGTAGTTGATCCATCTGGGTATCTTAATGTTTGTCAGGTGTTTTAACGAGTCTCGGTATTGCACCCATTCCGCTTGCAGGTTGGGAGGCAGTGGATCCTGCCAGTCAATCCTTGCTATCCAAAGTCGTTGGAAGATAATTTTAGCAATGATGGTCGTAGGAGCAAGCCAACCCAGCGGATTAAACAGTTTAGATGCATCTGAAAGCAAGCTACTCTTCGTTATAGTAGATGCAAAATTAAAGTCGAGTTTAAACGTAACGTGGTCTTCTTTTGTATGCCAATAAAGCCCTAGTGCTTTAACGAAATCCTCAGATTTAAGTTTAAATGAAGGTGATTTGTCTCTGATTTCAAGGGGAATGGATTGCAACAGTTCAGCGCAGGTCGAATTCCATTTTCTTAAATTGAAACCACCTCGTTTACAGAGTTCTGTTAGACGTATTTGTAAGTCAATTGCTTCTTCAGTTGAATCTGCGCCAGAGATTATGTCGTATACATAGCTGTCGTTTAAGAGTGCTTCGCTCGCGAGAGGAAAAGAGGCTTTCTCATCACAGGTATGGTGCAGAAGTAGTACCGTAAGTGACGGTACAAAGCTTGTAAATATTTATATTTTTGGAGCAATCCTCTCTCCATAATATACATTGGAATCTCTGGTGATCTTCACACACATTTATTTGTCGAAACATTTTTTCCAGATCAGCTGTAAAGCCGACGTCTCCAGAGTGAGATAATGAACGGTAGCTCATTTTGTAATGCTGGTCCAGCAGCAAGTTCAGTGTTGAGTGAAGTCTGATCTGGATGATGATTTCCGCCATCAAATGCGACACGCAGTTTAGTAGTACTGCTGCTTTCTCTCAAAACGCCGTGATGACAGAAAAAATAAGAATAAGAAGGTTTTTGGATATTCGCCGATCTTTTGCATATGACCTAGACTGGCGTATTCGTGCATAAAAGTTTTACTACTGTGTCCAAAAAATAAGGTGACATTGTATTTATTTTGAAAATTTTTTATTTATTCTTCCAAATAAATTTCATCCCCTTCAAAGTAATCCCCTCCCGACGCAATGCACTTATGCCAACGGATTTTCCAATCTTCGAAACACTGATTGTAGTCACTTTCCGGGATGGCCTTCAGTTCCGTCTTCGCTGCGGCTTGAATCTCCTCTATCGTATCAAAACGGTGTCCCCGGAGCGGTCTTTTGAGCTTGCTGAACAGCCAGAAATCGCACGGCACCAGATCAGGTGAATAGGTGGTTGCGGAACGATATGGGTTGTGTTTTTGGCGAAATGATCACGATTTACGAGTGCAGTATGGGATGGTGCATTATCGTGGTGTAAAAACCAAGAATTGTCTTTCCACAATTCCGGCCTTTTTAGGCGGATAGCGTTACGCAAACGACGCATAACGTTCAAATAATATTCCTTGTAGACTGTTTGGCCCGGCGGAAGGAATTCACCAAATCCTTCGACGCGCGCAGTTTAAATTCAAATGTCACCTTATTTTTTGGACACAGTAGTATATAAGCTCGCAAATTCAGGCTGTAATTTAAACCGATGTTCTAGATGCTTCAGTCTTCGAAGTGCGTTAACGTCAGTACGATTAAATGATGGCAGTTCTGTGTGTGTAAGGTAGCGTTTAAATGGCAAATGTACCTCGTATCGTCCGTGTTCATCACGTGAGTGAGTTTTCAGAAAATGTTCCTCCACAGCAAATTCTTCTGGAGACAGTTTTCGCTCTTCAGTTAAATTTTCTTGTTCTTGTTGTTTCCAAGTTAGCATGAAGACTGCAGTCATTAGGCTTTGACTTTAGTGGTCCTGAGATCATTCATCCAAACTGAGGTTCTTGTAACAATAAACCATTTTCCCATTTAATCATACCAGGAAGCAGAATACCGCAATATAAATCACCGCCCATAATTAGGTCAATGTTAGTTGGTTAACTAAAAGTAGGGTCGGCCAGAAACATATCAGGCAGATTTTTCAGAAGATTTGCTTCGAGTGGTGAAGGATTACTAAAAAGTTACATTCTTGGTTGAACAGTTGGTTATAAAGCGAGCGCATATCAACTTCACTGATTTCTTAACAATTAACGTGTTTGTACCTCCTATTCCGGATTCAACTGCAAGAGCAAGATTTGCTTACTTACATAAGCAAACAGAGTGTGAATGTTGGCAGCTGACCTGTTTGCAGGTTCTCTACGGTCAATCGTGCTAATTAAAGTATTCCCTGTGTTACTCTTCATCGGAGCTGACCCTTTAATCGCCGAATCATACGAATGAAGAAGTGTATGATGTGGCTCTGCGCAAACTTTACTGCGAGATGAGGTTTGACAAACACTGTACACCTATTTCTGTTTTTACACGGTCTTTTTTTACACGGTTTTGATTTAACACGGTTTGAAAATAAAAAAATTTAAATTTTTTACGCGATTTTATTCCATTTAGCACGATTCAAAATCTTTTGGGGTTTAAATTTTTTTTGTCAAATTTAATTTTTGCGAAATATGTTCATATCACAAATTTAGGGAAATCCCCTTTTTGTGGATACAAGCAAATTTACTTGTCAGACAACATAGCTGTTTTACATAATTGTTTTTAGTTCCTGAACTCATAAATTTAATTTACATTACTTTTAAGCTTAGAGTGCATATCTTTTTTTTCTTTAATAACTATATATACACATTATATATGTGATTTAATAAAATAAACATTAATACTTGTTCTTAAAAATCCTTGTTTTTCACTCATTTTAGTAGGTTTTAGAGATAAGGAACCAATCACATATTTTTGCATACGATCAATGTCTTTTTTTACACGGTTTTTCCTGGAACCAATCTACCGTGTAAAAACAGGATTGGGTGTAATTGTGTCCCTTACCGAAACAGTTAAGACATAATCTGTTTAGTTTGACCACAGAACAAACAATATACAGAATGCGCATCTGGTGTAAAGAAAATTTTCTTTGCGGGTTCCAACGGTAGGACCCGTTTGTGGATGCGGGGGGAAGCAGTAAAGAGGACGAGAACGCACAGAGCGCGAGAGCGTAAAATGAGAAGCTGTGAGAGCGCAAAATCAAATGTTCGGAGAGCAAACAGATAAAAGTATTGAACGCATGCCGGTGTACAAAACAGTAACGCGCCATATATGTGGTTGTTGTTGTTGGCCAACAAAGCGATGTGCCGCATGCACGGTGATGGAGGAAACGCGTACAGGGGAAAGGCGACAGCCTGTGGTTGTTGTTGTTGCTGGCTAACAACTGAAGTTAGAATAAATTTTTGCTTTGGCTGATTTCTGTAAGGAGCTCAACGACTCACAATACTACGATAAAAAAACCGCCAATTGTGGGAATAAGGCAGGGAATAAGTTTGGTCAAAATAACCAGAGTTTATTACGATTTTAAGTTTTCGGGGTTTAGTTACATTTTTCTTTTCTGAGGCCCATGAACAATGCTTCCTGAGAAGAACTAAGAACATAAAATCCAAAATTGTGTTTTTATGATCAGGACATGTGGAAAACCATTGTGGTGTAGCATTTTGAAATTTAACTTTTATTAAATTTTTTATGCCTACAATTTGTGGCTGTTTTTCAAAAATGCTGCGGAAAATTGAAATGTGTACTTTGCTTATCTCTAATAGAATTTGCGATGGACTAATAAGATTGCCGAAATCTTTGAGAGAGTTAAAGTTTTTGTGAAATATGAAAAGTTCACTAGGAACTGTTAGTACCTCCTCTTCTTTTCTCAATTCACCTGCACATGTTTCCCAGTTTATTTTGGGAAGTATCTTTTAAACAACATAACCCAAAAATTATCTTAAAGACGCTAAATCAATGGTAAATTCAGAACAGTTCTGAAAATTATCATTTAATATGAAATCGGCAAGGATGGCTGTATTATTATCCACTTCGAAATCATCGGTTTGACTATTTTCTTTTGACTCTTCGTTATGTTCAGGAGCTGAGTGGAGATTTAATACGATATTAGAAAGCGTTTCAAACGTAGTATCATTTAATTCTTCACAATTGCTGTGGGAACTCAATTGCACAATTTTGGCGGCCGTTAAGCGTGCTAATATATTATTAATATCAGCCACTGATGGATTTATATTATTACCACCTTTTTGTCGTAGTATAGAAAACATATTTTCAAGTTTGTCTTGGTTTAATGTCCTTGTCATCAAAAAAACAATTTCGGATTTTTTCTCAAAAAGCTCGTCTACTAATAGCAAAACAGCTTTTAGAGTAAGTTTCATCCCATCTAGAAAAAATACTTTTTTCTTTTTGTCAACAAATGAGATTTCATCCAGGTATATAAGGAAGCATTTTATGTACTCATGTGATAAACTGTTGAGTTGAATCGCAGATCTGTAAACATTTTTGGAATATAACGATCCACTGTTTAGGCAATCAAATATTTTGTCAATATTTTCTATAAAGCTGGCCGTAGATAAAGCCAATTCTTTAGAGCAACTTTTGAAACCTATAGTTTCAGCAGTTGTCCTAATAGCAGCTTGAACAGTCCTGCTGAAAATTTGGGTTGCCAGTTTTACTTTCATTTTCTCGAAAGAATTTGGAAAAATGTGGTGGCTGGTTAGTTTAGGACACATTTTTGTTGTTGATTTAAGTTCCATTTCAAATAGTTCCTGAACTACCCTAAAACTTGCAATTCCATTTGGTGTAGCTAAGTCGCATTTGAGCCAGCCATTTCTCAATGATTTAACAAGGTGCGGGAAATCATATATGCAGAACACTTTTCCATCATTATTCTTCTTCTTCTTGACTGGCACGACAGCCCGATTACGAGACTAAGGCCTAGCTACCCGCAACCATCCGTGTTGTGCGTGCGAATTTGTACAAGGTTGGAAGGGACCTACAGTTTTATGCCGATTCCGAACGGCGAGTTGGGAGCTTTTTCATATGCAATATTACTCTCAGAGGTTTGCCATTTCCTGCTGAGAGGACAGCCGCCGAAAGAAAAATTTTTGTTTTTCATTTTTTTCGGTGTTAGCAGCAACGAAGTCTTGAACCTGGGTTCGAGCGTCGCATTTGACTCGCGGCCCAACGCACTAGCCAGCTGAGCTACGGCGGCTGCCATCATTATACATGAACAAATTTCTTTCCAAAGTTACACCCATATCCGAAAAGCACTTCCTATTGGAAGACCCTCGGTCACAAGTTATAACTTTTACTGTGATGCCAAAACTATTAAGAATTTTTACATTTTCACAATTATATTTTTTAACACATTTGCAGAAAGTCCGTTTTTGGAAACAAAGTAATTTAGTACCAATGACCAGTTAGAAAACATTGATTTGACCATAAAAACACATAATTGTTTTCCTATTTGGCTTGTCCTTTCAACCCCATTTTCTTCAACCAAATCTAATTTAGGATTATCATCCATTAATAGAATCATGTTGTTTTTTTCGCTCTGGGTCGAATCCAAGCACCGTTTTCTTATAACCTCAAAAGCAGAGTTCTTAAAACCTCGCTGCAGGAACTTAACAGGGCCCATCGATTAACAGTCGAGATATGTGGCAAATTAGATTTAGTTTATTTCTTAAAAATTGATATGTCGACTGCGAGACATAATAAATATTTTGAGCCAAATCTTTTACATCTTCCGTATATTCTTTACGACGGGAACTAAAAAGAAGCTTACAAAATACCTTTGATTCTTTGCTCACGTTATTATAAGAGTCGATACGTCGGAGCACATCTGACTTTTTTGGTAATTTCTTCTGGTTTTTAATGTTTCTGTATTTTGCCAAAATGTTGTAATATTTCTTCCTGTAAAAATTTACGGATTTAGCATATGATTCGGAATTATTACAATACCCATCTACGGACTCACTTTTTCGTCTCTTTTTAGTTGAAGAATCGGGCTCTGAAAACTCATAAGTTTCTTCAACATTTTCCAAATTAAATACAGGAACTGCTCCAGATTTTAAATATTTTTTCCCAATGTCAGAACTTGAGAAGTGATTAACGCATATAAATAATGGTTTGGTGTATTCTTTAGTTTTAATGCTACATTTTTCTCGCCAAATTTGACCCATAGCTGAGTCATAGGGCGGAAATTTAAACATTTTAAGTTTTTCATCATCCCGTCTAGATTTTCGGCAACATGTTATGCAGCATTGAAGCCCTGACTTTATTAAATTTTTACCCACCCGGGGTAGTAAATTTTTACTCGGAGCCGGATCCATTTTTCGTATACTAATAAAGTCAATGAATAATAATAATAAGTAATATAATGACCAAAAAGGATCAACTACGTCAAAATATCTGTAAAAATTTTTAATTTGGATCAACCACGTCAAAAAAATAGCAAAAACTTCAAAATTGGAATCAACCACGTCAAAATTTAGACAAATAATTATACTTGGAACTAGCCTTGTAAATATATCTGTAAAAATTTTAAATTTGGATCAACCACGTCGAAAACAATTGGAAAAAATTCAAAATTGGAATCAACCACGTCAAAATTTAGACAAATAATTATACTTGGAACTAGCCTTTTAAATATATTTGTAAAAATTTTTATTTTGGATCAAAAACGTCTAAATATTTGCAAAATTTAATATCAATTAATCTAAGCGCAGCATGAACAAAAAAAACGACCATTCAGCTCGAAGATTCGATTCAGCGATTAAGCGATGTGAAACTGGGAGAGTAAGCCGATTTTTGTGCGTTTTTTGCAATTCACGTACACAGTCTGTGTGTGCTGGCAGTGATCAGCTCTTCACTGTTTCCGCTCTTATCCCGATATTAGGGATTATTGTGCAAACTAAAGTTCCGCCAGTTTCCTTTCAATTATTTGCTTTTTTCTGCATCAAATACACACCATATCAACTTTTTGGTTTCATTACGTAGATATTATTGAAAAATATACCAAAGAACACAAAGCTTAATGCGTTGAATACGACAGGGTCAATTACCGCCCTTTTTATTTCGCAGTTCTTCATTTAGCGAATCTCTAACAATCAGATCAGAACAGGTATGCTTTTGGTGATAAATGCTCTAGTTCGAACGCAGGACTGTTTTTTTTTATGCAGCTTATAAAACCTTAATTTAGTTTAATAAAAAGAATACCAAACGGTTCTTTTGACACTTTTGGGCAATAATATATTTTTATAGTTAGTTCTATACAAAGGTATTACGAAATTGCACCAAAAAAAATACAAATAAAAATAAATATTTCTTTGGTCACAAAAAATGACTCACACCAGCAACACTGGAAATTGAAATGAACTAGAACAACAACCCCGTTTTAGAAATTTATATGGAGGAAAAAGTACGTTCCTGATCAAGCTTGGGGCCTACTAGTAGGCCCCAAGGTTGCAATTTTGCAATAATATTAGTGAAATTCTGTGCATGTATTTCTACCGGCTCTCCCAGTTTCACATCGCTTAATCGCTGATTCGATTGATAATGACAATAAACAAATTGGCCGGCACGTGGTCGCTCTGCGCTTTCTTTTTTACAAACAAGAACAAGAAGCGGACAGGCAAAATTTGCATAGAAAAAGTTACTGGCGATCGCTTTGCCAAAACAACCACCATTTCATAGTGCCCGAGTAAAGCCAAGCTGGCTTGCTGCGGAAAACAACAACATTGCGTGTTGTTGTCGAAATGAGAATAAACCAATCCATCGAATGAATGCGAGAATGCAAGAGAGGATCGCAAAGCAGTTCTCCGCTCGCTTGCGCTTACTCTCTCGGTTCCATATACATTTACCTCATCTTTGCTGCTTCCCGCCCGCGTCTGAAATGAAATCGCAAAATTATTTCAGATGAGCCTTCTGTATACTGTTTATTCTGTGGTTTGACAATCTGTTTCCTATCATGTGCGGAGAGCACAGCGAATATAAAGCATTTATATAACGGGTGATTTCGTTGACAGCACGGACAACTGAAATCGGACGAAGATGTATATGTTTTAGCAGAGGCAGTGGTGGCTTGAAATCTGCGGCGAAATGTTTTATTTTGCGATTTAAAAGTTTGGTTAGACGATTCCTTGTAGGAATAACCTTCGACAAATTCTGGTGCTCTATAAGTAGCCTTATTGGAAATTGGAGAAGCGCGTTTACAGGAGGAATATCATTACTTCCTTTTAGCGTTTGTTCCCATTCCTTTCGCGTTTTTTTGTCAATCTTTTGCGTTATTAGAAACATGAGGATTGGATCCCAGTTACACGTGTCAACATTCACAGATTTCAACAGCGCCAAGCAATTTCGCGTAATATCTAGCAATTGCCGTACGCTATGTAGACCTCCATCAGTATTTGGAGCGTTAAACAACTTTTTAAGAATTTGATCAACTAATTTTCGCTTGTTGTGGTATCTACTAACCAGAGCTGACCAAGCTGGATTGTATCTTAACACGTTCTACCCGGCGTGGACCACCGGTGGTCCACGGGCAATGCGCTTATTTGGCGGCGTGGACCACCGGTGGTCCACAGGCAAATTCATTTATCTGGCGGTGTGGACCACTGGTGGTCCACAAATGTGCGATGCGCAGTAAAAAAGTGCCGCTATACGAACAACTTGTCATCTTGTGCACGCAGTGCATAGAAACATCGAAACAATGCGCCGGGTAGAACGTGTTAAATCTGTAGCTGGATATTCGTTTACCATATCCTTGGGTGTGCCGGTACACGAGCCCTTCAAGTAAAAATATTTTTGTACCTGTGTTATTGTGGACTATCGAAACAAACATATCGCGAAATGGTATCCACTCCAAGTAGTCTCCGGAAAATGTAGGAAGATCGATTTTAGGCAGCCGTGCGGTTGCTGTAGTACTGTTGTTTAGAGTTGTTTGAACTGCAAAGGTGCTGGCGTGAGTGACAGGCGACGCACTATGGCTCATCTGCCGGCAAAACGTTGCAAAAATCAAAAATTTCAGGAAAGCGTTCGATAAAATGAATACACGCATCTTATTGATAATTTTCCAGGGATTACGGAAATGTAACTTTCATTAAATTCGGATTAGTTGTTTGGGAGGTGGAGCCGCTCAAAGTTGACAATTTTTCCACATCGAGAAAAATGTGTATTTTTTGGTTTTTTTTGTCATCTTTAAGATTGATTTGTATGTAAATGAAGCGACCAATCGGTACCTTGTTGGTTTTTTCTAAAAGGTACGTTAATTGTTAATGTAATGAAAATAAAAAATGTTTGTTTTGTCTTAACAGTTGTTTGATCTACCGATAGCTCGAGAAGTCTATATTTCGACCTTTTTTCCAACCGAGAATAAAAAAAATATACCAAAAATAACCTCCGCGAAATTGAGTGTGGTTATTTATTATTCAATTATTTACCTAACTTCCAAAACTCAGCTGCCGCTTTACTTTCTAGAGCAATAAAAGTGAAACAACCTCGGGTGGAAAAACACGCAGGTATACGAAAAATCGAGCACATTTAGTACGGTCAAAAACCCAATTTGTGTTGCTGGCATCTATCTAAATCTATCACGCAAATCACAATCAAACGGACCGGCCGATTTCAATGAAGTTTTCTTTGTTGAATTCGTCTTGAGTCAGTTCAGGTTTATGCGAAAAGAAAATTTCGGAAAATCGATTGGAAAAGTCGGAAAATCCCTGTCATTTTTGACTGTGAATTCTGAAAATTTTCAGACGATAACGTTGGAACTATAAGTCACACATCAATTAAATTAACTACGAACTTACTATTTAGTCATGTCCTTCGACAGAGGGAATGGTGTGGGTTTTGGACAAGGGGGTGTGGCACCGCCCATAAAAGCCAAATCTTAATAATAGAATGTCTTCGAAATTGTATGTCGTACAAAACTGAAATTTAGTACCTCGTCGTCCCATAGATGAGTCATTCTACCGGTAAGATTTGATGGGCGTTGGACAAGGGGCGTGGCACATTTTTGTGACTAAAATATTCCGCTGAACTATAAGTCGCACAGCAATGAAACTTAGTACGAACCTACCATTTATTCATATCTTTCGAAAGAGCGAGAGGTGCGGGTATTGAATAAGGGGGCGTGGCACCGCTCATATAATTTAAATCTGGTTCAAGCGCAGTCCATTTCTTTACTGAAACTTAGCAGTCTCGATTGCAGCCTCAAGTGAGTTAATCAGAGAAGAACTTGCTCCTACGGTACATAAAATTTTAGCATATGGAAAGGATTTAATAGAATACCAGTGCTTACCAATAGGGAAATTGTCTGAAGAAGCTCAAGAATGCAAAAATAAGGACTACAAAAGGTATAGATGTATGAACACTTGCAAAATATCACGATATAGACAAAATGAAGACCTTTTCAACATGTTAGCAGCCTCTTCTGATCCAGTTATTTCATTTATGAGATCTGTAAGATCACAAAAAGAACTTACAGATAGTTATAGCTGAGAAATGATTTAATTATTAGACATTCCTTCCAGTGTAGATAGGGATTTTGAAAAAATCTAACTTTAAAACAAAAAAATTTTTTTTTGTAAAAAATTACGTATGAATCAATAAATTATATTAGTTTATTGGAAAAAATATATAAAAAAATTAATTTTTTAATGCAAACAAAAAAATCATTTCATGTTAGTATGAAGTTTTAGTAAATCTTAACTTTGGCAACCAATTTTAAAGCCCCCTGTTACTGTGGCAACCTGTTTTTATGCTCATTTTAAAGCTTGGTTATTACACTTTCAGATACATTTTTTAAATATCTTTATTGGTTCAGAAGTTATGATTTTTGCAACAAAAAAAGGCAAAACGAGCCATAGTGCGACGGTGGCGTAGTAAGTTCCATTTGCAAGTCGAGCAGTTTGGACTTTAGCGCGATGTTAAGGTCATAGCATGAGTAAAATACCTCTTCCTTGAGATACGGCACCTCCTCGTCGAGTAAGGAATTGCTTCGAAGGATTTACCAGATGACTTCACGGCTACGTTTAAAGTGTGAAAGATAGTTTCAATCTCTGTTATCAGACTTTGCACACAACCTCGTGATTTTTCCTGTTCTAGTTTGGCAGCAAAGTTACGGGAGAAGCGTTGAAGATGCAAGTACGTCGTCCGTTGATCCTCAATGCGACCACTGACCGATTCCATATTATTGAAGTTCAGGCCTCGAAAAATTAAAGGTTAGATCCACGTGGTGGCGCTTGCATAGAATATTGAGCAAAGGTACGCCCACTCCAGCTTCTTGGGAGTTATTATAAATTCCACGGGATAGTTGTTGCTGGTAATCGTCTCGGTTGTAGTTTTTAATTTTCTGGACTAAATCGTGTTAGTCCCGGGTTTCGGCACCATTTTAATGTTGAAGAAACATTAACCCTTTCCGGAAATTTGTACGATATATCGTACAATTTTTTCGAGGATTTTTTATTTGACAGCGAACGCACTTTTTATGGAACGGCTTTTTAATTTTCATTACAGCCGTGGCTACATAGTATGAGTGCGTTTTGTAAGCAGCTCTTTGGAAGAATTTGAAAAACCAGCAAATGACGATGCTTCTGCGGAGGAATTTTTATACATGTAATACTTTTTGGTGGCAAAACACTGAACAATTTCAGAGTTTGAATTTCAGTTGAATTATAAAACTCAGTAAATCTAAAATTTTTCGCTTTTAAATATTTTTCCCGAGCCTTTAAAAAAAATTGTACGATATATCGTACAAATGACCACAGGGTTGCAAAGCTTTGTACGATATATTGTACAAATGGAAGGCAACGGTTGCACGTTGTGCTTTCATTTTTTTTACGTTATAGGTTTGGTACCAGAATTTTAGCGTTTGCTTGAATGCCACGCCCATCAGTAAATCGTATGGGTAATAAAATTCGACTATTCGGCAATTTTCGACTTAAAATAAGAATTACTAGACGATATTATGTTTTACTGGGCGGCCACGGGTTATGTAAGGTTAGACATGCGTACTTGCCACTCCCACTACGATAATAAAAATCGGCTATATTCAGTATCTTTCTGTAAAACTGTACGAATTTAAATTGATTCTGTGTTTTATTGAGAGGAAAAGGGCTTTGCAACAACAACAACGGTTATATAAGACCGAATAAATGTGAATCAATTGTTTATATATAATTTATATAACTTTCGATCAAAATGAAATCACGTTTTGATTTTTTGTTGTTATAATTTATGTTTTCTATGAAAAAAATCAATTAATTGTTCATAAAACTTAGAAAACGGAAACCAAAAATTCATGAATTTTTACTCCTTTGCGGACCATTGTACGATATATCGTACAAAATTGATGAAGCTGTGATTCTCAACCAAAATGTTTTTTTGACATTTTTTGTATTTTATTGCTAAAATGTTCAATAAGAGTCAATATTTTGAAGGAAAAATTTGTATCTCAAGAAATGTGGAAGTTGACCGGAAAGGGTTAATAGAAAAAATTCGTAGAGAGTTAAAACGCTGCAGTTGAGCAGTCCAAAAGCTTGTCTGACACTAACTCAGTGTTGCCAGATCTTTTGTTTATTCAATAAAAATTACAATTCACAATACTTATTATCTAACACAAGTGCTTTTAAAAAATTTAAGAAAATAGTCGAAATGTGGGAATTTTTTAATGACTTCCCATCTTTAATAGGGAAGGCGGCAAACAAATATTTCATTAGAAAACCAATATTCGAAGTATAATACAATATAAAAAACCATAATCTTTAGATGACATAAGTTTATCGTAATAAAGAAAAAACTGCAAACATTACTAAAACGAAATGGGTTAAGGGCGATAAAGAGGAATCCCAGCCTTCCAGAACGTGTTGTTAACGCTAACATTAAAATATCAGCATCAACGGTTCACAGAAATAAAAGCAGAGCAAACCTAAAGAACGTCTTAGGTGCGAAACCTGGTACTTTAAGGCAGTTGTGTAGAACCCGCACTTGAAAGATGTACTGCTGTAAGCAAAAAATAGTAAGACTTTTTTAATTTAAATTTCGCGCGGAAACCCATTCGTCGAAATTTTTTCTAGGTTGGTATGACTGTCAGTGACATCTGTGCCAAATGTCACGTCAAAATAATCATTAGTGTGCCGAAACGTTCAATAACGAAGCTATTCGTAAAAAGAGGCCGACAACTCTTGGTTTTTGCACCACGATAATGCACCGTCGCATACTGCATTGATTCTTCGTTAGTTTTTCGCCAAAAATTCAACCAATATCGTTTCACAACCACCGTATTCACCTGATTTAGCTCCGTGTGACTTCTGGCTGTTCAGCAAACTCAAACGATCGCTCCGGTGAAACCGTGTTGAGTCAATTGAAGACATTAAACGTGAATCGCTACGCGCATTGAAGGCTATTCCGGAAATTGACTTTAACAACTGTTTCGAGAATTGGAAAAAACGTTGACACAAGTGTATTGGGGTCGGGGGGATTACTTTGAGGGGGACGAAATAGATTTGGAAGAATAAATAAAGAATTTTAAAATTATGAACAAAGTCTTACTATTTTTTGCCCACAGTAGTACAATTACGTTTCAACAAAAATATATTGCTGTGTCATGGATGACTAGACATATTCCTTTTTTATTTTTATCAAATACTTGCTTTGGGTTTTATATAGCAGAGAAGAAAGAAAAGTGTATCCAAAGTTTAAAACTTCAAAGGCATTAATATATTGAGTTTGGCAGACAATGTGCTTATGGGGTTTAAAAAGTGAAGAATTCATTTCCGACGGATAGTTATTATGACGATATTATGTAAAATAATACGTAGAAAAATTAATTCTGCCTACTAATAAGAACTACGATGTGCCTCAAACCGCTATTGCAAACAACCGCACAATTTGTCGCAAACATTTTGGACAACGGGCAACTCTTCGAATTGCCCAGAGCTGCGACAGTTTCCACGATATTCTTCCCGTGTGAAATCAAAAACAAAATACACGGTTTCAAACACATTTCAGTTCCACAGAATGTGGTGAAAATAGTCTTAATCTATCACGGATAGAGGTGACCAGTACTGGTGAAGTGCGTTAGCTCCAAAGTGTGGGTATTGTAGGGCAAAAAAGAATTGTAATAATTTTGGTTAATTTTTAGTTCAAATATAAATTAAACAATGTTCCGAAAAAGTTTCAGTAAGAATTTTCGCAATGAAGTTAATATTATTGTCACTCAATGCCTGCCACATTTCAACTAAAGCAGTTCTAATTGTATATATCGTATATATATATCGTATATATTGTATTTTTAATTTTTTAGAAAACGCAAAAAACTGGTTTTGAGCTAAATAAACATTTTTTCAAATAACGTATAGAACATTTAGTAAAAAATCCTAACAGATTATGCTCTAGGATAAGTTACAAAAGTTTTCTTTTATTTTACTCTAGAAAATCCAAAATTTTGAGTTATGATTTTTCTATGATATCTTAATTCAATTATATTATTGTACAGTACATTCCGTTTAGCTGCATTCACCTTCGATGCACATGATTTGGGGCACTTAAGCGAAAAATGCAGCTAAGCGGAATATCTAGAAAAGTTTTTGGAAACAGCAAAATTTTTTTTAAAGTAGATCCTTGGCGCACCTATATAAAAATATCAAAATATATATTATATATATATTATATCAATATTGATATACAGTGTAATCTGGGTGGAGTGAACCCCCGATGCTACGAACACCCCGATAGAGTGAACATCAAAATTTTTACATTGAGTACTCTATAGAGTGAACAATTCTGAATCTCTTTAGAGTGAACACAATTTAAAATAAATTAATTCAGTAACTTCAAGTTACTGCCAACCAGAATTTCAGGCTGTTGAAGAGAACAATGCCTTAAAAAAGGCATTGTACAATTGGTTTGGTCAGTGGAGATATGTTAAAAGAAAAAGCAAAGAAATTACATGCTCATATTAATGAAAAGGAAGGCGGTTTTAACGCCAGTTGTGGATGGCTAGCCGGATTTAAATCACGCTGTGGAATTCGTCTGTTAAAAGTGTGCGGCGAGAAATTGTCTTCAGATAGCCCGGCTGAACCGTTTAAACAAAAGCTCAATAGTACGATTTGTGAGGTACAAATTTATAAAAGCGAAATTTACAACGCTGACGAGAGTGGACTATTTTTGAAGATGCTACCCGAAAGAACTTGTAACCAGTAACCAGTGCAGAAAAACGGCTCCAGGCAGGAAATTAGAAAAAGCCAGAGTTACAATTCTTGCATGCGCAAACGCAACTGGACAAACCATGCTCTTTCAAATCTTTCAACATTCCGGTGGACTACCGACATTCAAAAAATGCATGGATGACAGCAGAAATTTTTAAAGAATGGTTTCAAAAGTGTTTTGTTCCACAGGGGAATTTAAAAAAAGAAAGGCAAAATTTCAATTTTTAATAAATTTCTTTATTATCCCCTTCAAAATACTCTCCTCCTGCGTCAATAAATGTATGCCAACGTTTGATCCAATTTTCCATACATTTTTTATAGGCCGCCAAAGGTATGGCATTCAGCTTACGCAGCGAAATCTCTTTTATCGCTTCTATGGTCTCAAAACGCGTTCCCCGCAATGGCAATTTGAGTTTAGGAAACAGAACAAAGTCACACGGGGCCATGTCTGGACTGTATGGTACTTGGCTGATGACATTGGTCGAAATTCCGACATTGGGCAAAAATTCCGAAATAATCAATGTAAATGAAATTCAGCTTTCTTGGCACCAGCCGAGAAGCGACGCGTTTCATGCCCAAAATATCAGTTAAAATGTGTTCGGCTGATCCAAATGAGATGCTCAACAACACAACAATCTCTCTAATCGATACACAACGATTTTCCAACACGATTTGCTTCGCCGATTCGATTTTGTCTTCGGTAACAGACGTTGATGGCCGTCCAGGGATCTCATCGTGCTCTAGGCTCTCTCGGCCCCCTTTGAACCTTTTATACCATTCGTATGCTCGTGTTTTCGACATACACGCGTTTTCAATACACATTCGTTTTCAACGAATCGGCACACGAAAGTTAATTTTTAACACAAAACTTTTGGCACGCGTGCTGTTCCAATTCTTCATCCATTATAAAAATCGCCACACATCAATTTTTCGACTTCTTCGTATAGACGCCAATCGAATACTAATCTTACAATATGCGTCAAAATTTGACAGAACACCAATAAAAGTATTCCCAACGTTGAGAAAATAAATTCCAAATTACCGTTCTTTTTTGATCATAAGGTATACTCGTAAGTACGTAATGGTGAACAGAAAAACTCAATCTGGATATAGTGAACAATCTGGATTCTATGAACTGGCCTTGCATTAATTAGTTCACTCCACCCAGATTACACTGTATTATATATATCAAAATTTTGCATGAACGAATTTATTGAATTCTTGAAAAGATTACACCAGTGTAAGACTGAACAAATTTTTATTAGCAAATTAACCGCTATCTTATAGATGCTTATGCATACTTAATATGTATGTATACACTGGATATAACGAAAATATTTATATACATATTCTTACTGATATGCTTTTATGTAAAATAATCGGTAATTTTACCCTGCGAATATTTATTTTTTGACAATTTCACAACTATTGCCTCCATTTCGAAAATGTGGAAATTTGTTTCGATACTATTTTCCAAAAAAACTTTTCGAAATTTTCAAGTGCTGCTAAACGAAGTATTTTTCATACAAATCAAAGAAAACTTGCACAAAAACAGGGCTGTTAAACGGAATAGTGCAGCTAAGTGAAATGCAGCTAAATGTGAAATTTTCAAAGAAAATTCGGTTTACGAAGTAGTATTTTGGCCAAATAATGCAGCTAAGCAGAAAATGCACCTAAGCGAATAGGCAGCTAAACGGAATGTACTGTATATCAATTATTATCAGGTGTACAACTTTGCTTCCGCCGTTTTCCGATAGGTAGCTGTACCGGCTGAGGCTGGTTGAAATACATAGATGGTAATGCCTTTAAAGTGAGTGTGGACAGTGCCTAACGAATTGTCATCGCCGTTTCAGTGACAGTTGTTCTTGTTTTCGTATTATTCACGCTCGAAAATGTCCGTTTATGTGCCCAATTCTCGCCATTTGCGGGAAGTTTTACTTTTCTGTTACAATTCGCAAAAAAATGCAGCTGAAGCGCATCGAATGCTCTCAGAAACTTACGGTGATGCTGCTCTGAGTGAAAGAACGTGTCGGGAGTGGTTTCAACGTTTTAAAAATGGTGATTTCGATGTCGAAGACAAACATGGTGGTGGAAGAGAAAAACCCTTCAAAGATGAACAACTAGAAGCATTGCTTGATGAAGATTCGTGCCAAACCCAAGAAGAGCTTGCCGAATCGTTGGGAGTGAGTCAGCAAGCCATTTCAAAACGTCTCAAGGCCCTGGGCATGATTCAGTAAGAAGGAAACTGGGTGCCGTACGAGTTGAAACCGAGGGACATCGAGCGCCGTCTATTTGTATGTGAGCAACTGCTTCAAAGACAAAATCGTAAGGGGTTTTTACATCGAATCGTAACCGGTGATGAAAAGTGGGTTCGATACGATAATCCTAAACGCAGAAAATCATGGGGAAAGCCCGGGCATGCTTCTTCGTCGACGGCAAAACCGAATATTCACGGCGCCAAGGTTATGATTTGTATTTGGTGGGATCAGCTCGGTGTGATTTACTACGAGCTCTTAAAACCGGGTGAAACCATCACAGGAGATCGCTACCGAACGCAACTGATGCGCCTTAGTCGCGCGCTAAAAGAAAAGCGGCCACAATATCAAGAGCGACATGACAAAGTCATCCTCCAACACGACAATGCTCGGCCTCACGTCGCAAAAGTGGTCAAAAAGTACCTGGAAACGCTGAAATGGGAAGTCTTGCCCCACCCGCCGTATTCCCCAGATGTCGCCCCTTCTGACTTCCACCTATTCCGTTCGATGGCACACGGCCTGGCAGATCAACATTTTCAATCCTTCGAAGAATTGGAAAAATGGATTGCTTCATGGATAGCGTCAAAAGAGGACTCCTTTTTTCGAGCCGAGATCCGAAAATTGCCGGAAAGATGGGAGAAAGTTGTCGCTAGCGACGGACAATACTTTGAATAATACATCTGTAAGCACTTTTTCGCAATAAAGCTTTTAATTTTGGAAAAAAACGGCGGAAGCAAAGTTGTACACCTGATATATATCAATAATTACCAAAATATTTTAAGTTATGTCACTTTTTCTAAATTTTAAAATTATAAATGACATTAAAAAAGTTCAAAAGTTCAAATTTTGAAAATACGAAATTAATTTATTTATTTGAAAATGTAAACTAAAATTGTCATAACTTTATTTAAAATTACTTCCAACAAAGATTTATTTCGTCATAAGTGTCGCAATTTGTATTAGGATTCTTTTGCATTGAGCTGCAGCGATCAAATAGCATCAAACTTCTCGACATGAAGAGAGACTTAACTGTTTTTTGGCAACAGTTAACAGCAACAAAATATACAGAGCTTTTGCTTATTGGTAGATAGATGCATTGTGCACAGTATTAACACATAAACCCGAAAATTAAAAATGTTGAGTTGTGTCACTTTTGAACTGGGTGTGCGATATAAAATACAAGGCTCTGAAGTTTGCTTGAACGAAAATAAAAACAAAATTTAAACTAGTCACTTAAGAATAATCAATGTAAATCGACCGAGGCATAGAGTAACTTACATATGCCATCACTTTTACAAAAAAGTTGTGATCATTTATAAAAGACTAGCTGGGCCCCGCGGGTTTGCTCGCAAGCTCTCTTTTTTCCCCCCAAGTTTAAAGTCAATGGGCCCATTAATTCATGTTTTTTTACAGTTTCTCCATACAAACTTTTAACTCGTCGTTGACCCCCTCCATTTTTAATATTAAAAAAAAATGAAAAACGTATAGTTATTTTACATTTGAAGTACGTTAAGGGGGGAGTACACTTTGAACGTCCAAAAAGTAAGGCATTTTCGTTAATTTGTTTAAGCAATAAAACACTCAGGGAGGGCAAATATGTTATAACCCATTTATTACTCATCCTTCGAACTACAATTTGTATTTTTTTGAACTCGATTGGCGTCCCCCCGTGGCCGGTGCACCAGGTCGCGCGGGCGTCCTCGCGCGGAAGTCGGAAAACGGCGTGAGAAAATACTCCTTCCCATGTGATCCTGGAACATAAATCGAACAAAATCCTGATAAGTAATGAAATTCGGGTTAGAAATACGTATTCCGATTTTTTTTAAATTAATTGTTTTCAAAAGTTGTGGCCTTAGGAAAAAAAGTCCATTTTTTAACCCTAAAAATGCTTACAAAATCGTGGATTAAAAATCCATTTTTGACAAAATCGAAAATGTGGATACGTATTTCTAAGCAGAATTTAATTCTAAACAAGAAAACCTAGGCGATATCCAAATTTAATAATAACTGGTTAGAGTTATTTCCCACGCCAGTTTGAAAAGCCCCGTTTCGAGATAAACGCGTTTAAAGATAAAAATGCTCTCTCAGCGCGCCGGTACATGTTTTAGGAAATCGCTTCGTAAAGCGGTAAGGAATATTCTGGCGGACTTGGAGTCTTTTCTAAATTAAAGTATACATCCCAAGGAACATTTTAAGCCAAAAAAAAAAAAATACATTTTTTTGAAAAATCAAAGTGTACTCCCCCCTTAACCAAGTTTAAAGTCAAAAGGCTCAAATAAATGTTTTTCTCCATACATACTTTTAACCCGTCGTCGATCCAGTTAGATTTCAATTTTGAAAATAATGAGAAACACGTGTCAAATTTTGTTTTTATTTCAAGTATTTTTACAATTTTTGAAGTCAAGTTGGTTTATGTTTTTTTTCGCAGTCTTCCCGTAAACAAACCTTAACCCATTGTTGGCCCAGTTAAATTTTGATTTTCGAAAAATTATAAAATACGTTCGAATAATTTTTGACATATTCCATCCGCTTTAAAGCCATGCCATAACTTTCGGGAAAGCACACCTTATCGTCTTGCTATAATAGGCCGGTCTCATATTTGCCCCCTACTAGCCTCGTTGCAGCTGTTTGGCAGCTGTTTTAGCTCAAAATCTTCGAGAGCAAGGTAGTCAGCGACTTCCCTTTGCAGCTCGTTCAACACACTGCTGCCGATGTGAACATGGCAAACTGTTGCGCTATCGGGATGATTTTCGTTCGACCCGAACAGCGCCCAACCTAACTTTGTTTCGTGAACAGTAAAGCCGTCATCGAAATTGACGACTCTTAGCGGGGGCACCAAGTTTGTGTGCGGCACGCCGATTAGTATCTGCGGCGCTGTTTTTTTATAGCTTGCAATCGGGATGTCCCTCAATTTACCGTACTGCTTCTTGATTTGCTCAGCGTGCAATGATTGCGAAGGCAAGTGCAGCCTTTATGTGGTGCGTACACCTTTCATGTGGTGTCTGACATCACCGTCTACCCAGAAATTTCAAGATTTATACGCATGGACATTTCTGTGGTCGTCTTGTCGTCAATCCATTTTAAGTTAAGAAGAACCGCAGATCCTTTTTACCCCAGGAAACTAGCAAGTGAGACCCCTATCAGAGTCACCTTGGCTCCATCGTCAATAAACGCAATTGTATCCACACTGCCCTTTGGCCGTTTTACTGGTAAAAATTTTAACAAAGTTCCGATTTCCTCTGTCTCTTTCGTCAATTGATTGTCGAAAGTACCACATTCACGGCGCCGGGGACAATTGTGAACATTATGACCAGTTGCGAGGCAACAAAAACATAATCGATTGCTCTTCACAACTTCCCAGCGTTTATCGCATAGAAGGGCACGCTGCTACTCGCGAGTAGAAGCGACGCTTACTCGCTATACGAATACAAGGCAGCGAAGTTCCGAGCGCAGCTTCAGTGTCGTGAATGACTACATGACGCGAAACTGAGAGGGGTCACGGTTGCTAATTCGGTAAAACCAGGCCCCAGAGTCGCAAATTCGGTAAAACCAGGCCCCAGAGTTGATTAGGGTTCGTACAGCAAATTCTCCATACAAAAGCCAGGGCAAGGGCTGCTGGTGCGTTCGATGTTTATTTGCAAATAAAATAATTTTTTTTTTTTTGCTTTCATTCTGTAGTACATTTATAGGAAATTGATTGCAAAACAGCGTTGTTGCTGAAAAACGTCATAAGTATGTTGCAACGTGTTTTAATATGATTTAATTTCAGTTTTTGCTGACTGCCCTCAAAGCCTTAACATTTGAATTGCTTGAGTTGCAGCTCAGCGTTTGAAAAGAGTTCAACTTGCCATCACTGTTTCTTGCTGCACTAGAAACGGAAAATTCAATGAGACATGAACTGAAGGAAAAAGTAACCGAATATCTGCTGACTTTAGCGTATGAAATAATTTATTTCTGCTTTTTGTTGGTACGAGTTACAATCAAAATTACTTAGACCAGTAAATCAAGGTGGTTTGCAAGGCTATATTTACAGCAAATAAGAAAGCTTATCACTTTAAGATGCACACAATTGACTGGTAACCGGTGCTGTGCGAATGTTTGGGTAAAAAAACCCGTACACTATCGGACGATTGGAAAAAGCAAAAAATGGTCTGAAAATCATTTCTCCTCTCAGTTTCGCGTCACGTAGTCACTGGTGTCGTGTCAAACTTCATGCAAGCAACTTCACGCTCGTTTGCGACTCGCATACTGCAAATATTTACGTTTTTTTGTACACTGAGTATTCATGTAAATCAGAAAATATTTAAGGTTGAATGGGAAATACAAATTTTTTTCTTTTCCTTTTTTTTAGTTCCTGTTATACCTGTCCGTTATTTGACTGTCCGGCTTTGATATTTTTACGCTAGCAATATTTTTCAAGTTAAAATATTAGAGCTAAAAAAATTTACGCCTTAATTTTGTGCAGTGTTTTTCACGCATACATTGCCAAAATGCGTGGTTGTGTTAGTGCCCATCATTGCCCTACAAGACGTGGCTGACCGAAGCTCCACTACATTCATAACAGTTTTTCAATTTACCAATACATTCGCACGAAATTTGGCCCATATGAGACAAAATATTGCTGTAATATTCTCTTTCAATTAAAATGAAGCAAACTGCACCAGCATGTGTAAGAATGAAACAATAAACGAAGCATTGTGAACTTGTCATCAGAGTGCTTTGAAATTGACCTGCTGAGATGATCGCTTATACCCGCATGTGTAAGAATGAAACAACAAACGAAGCATCGTGAACTGGTCATCAGTGCTGCTTGAAATTGACCTGCTGAGATGATCGCTTATACACGCATGTGTAAGAAGAAGAAGCACCTGCTGACAAGAACTCGCATCGGAGTTAATATAATTATTAAAAGCCGGAGGCTGCCGTAGCTACGTAGCTCAGCTGGCTAATGCGTGCGGCCGCGAGTCAAATGCGACGCGCGAATCCAAGTTCAATACTCCGTTGCTTCAAACACCAAAAAAAAAGGAAAAACAGAATGAAGGTAAGAATTCGAATTAAAATTTACTTTAAATAATATTATTTGAATATTTAAATAATTCTGCACTTTCAGTAGCTTCAATATTGGGCCATAGCAAGTACCGAAGCGCAAGACCAAGGAAGCCGATGCCAATGATGCCGCGCTAAGCAAACGCCTTCGATTGCGACAATATGGGATTATCCAAGCAGGACCGCAAATGAATTTTTTTAAATTCAATTTTTTTTAATATTATTCCATTTAAATTAATTTAAAATAAATTCAGGCAGAAGTAAAAGCAAACGGTTTTTCCAAAAAATTTCAATAAAAACTTGAATTTTTTCAATATTGAGTATTGGTCATGAATTACCGATTTATACATCACATTGTGACCGATATTTGCATCAGCATTTCAGCCCGACAGCCCGATTACGAGACATAGGCAATGTTACTCTCAGAGGTTTGCCATTTCCTGCTGAGAGGAAAGCCGCCGAAAGAAAAATTGAAAAAAAGTTGTTTTTCTTTTTTTTTTCGGTGTTAACGCAACGGTGTATTAAACTCGCGGAGTCTTGACTCGCGGCCGCACGCATAGCCACCTGAGCTACGTAGCTACGGCAGCCACCGGCTGTTAATCATTTATATTAACTCCGATGGCGGCGGCGGCTGCAAGATAGCTATACAAAACTAAATATTTGGAGGTTGGAATACGTATGCGTTAGAGCAGAGCAAAAACACTTTTCTTAATATGCAAAAGGTGTGTGTTAGAGTGAAACAAAAAATCACACGTACACGAGAGTTTCTATCAGTTTTTTCACACCGCCTGTACAAAAATGATAGAAACTTTGTTCGGAGAGCTGACCGAAACTTCGGTCAGGCATGTCGGTCATATGACCGGTCAAATGACTGTTACTGTTCTTGTAGGGTGGTTTATCGTAATCGGCCTTTTTAAATTTGGGGCATTGATACAGTTTATGGTTGTTACTACAAAAACTACATTTCAATTTTTCCTCCGCTATCGTCAACATTGGTCTTGCTTGTAGGTTTGCTTGTTTTCTGAATCGGCTAGTTATTAAAATTTGGTTTTGCTTGGTTGACTTCCGTTGCCATAGTAATGAAAACAATGAGAAACACGTGCCTAATTTTTTTTATTTCAAGTATTTTTACAATTTTTGAAGTCAATAGGCCCATCGATTCATGGTGAAAAATTTTGGTTGTATGCGCGGTGCCATACCCCCTTGTTCAATACGCGCCCCATTCTCTATCGGAGGACATGACTAAATAGTAAGTTCGTACCAAATTGAATTGATGTGTGACTTATGGTTCCAAAGTTATTGTCTAAAAATGTATGCTGGTGGTGCCACGCCCCGATTTCCCGACTTTCCTTTTTTTCCCTAAACCTTCGCGTAGCAATTACGAACAAATCCGCCGAAGGATGTATCCAATTTGGTCCAGTCGTTTTCAAGTTTTAGGAATCCGAACGGACCAAGATTCATTTTTATATATATAGATACGTGAACTTCCCGTAACGTTTAACTGACACTTGACACTATTTGTTACGAACACCTTGTGTTACTCGCAACTCTGGACATTATACAAGTAGAAGAGGACTCACTGCGTAAACTTATTCAATTTTAGAGCGTATGTTTAGTAGTTAGTAAAAAAAATAGCAATACAGTAACGCGTTGAAATAGGCATAATCAAACTTCTTTTGTCGATTCAAAACTATTTTCATAATCAAGGTATGTTGCATACAGTATTGCATCTTTTGTGATAGTATTATATACAGTTTTCGTTCTTAAATGGTCATCTTATATACCATAAATAAACTGTTTAGTATTTAGCTATTACATACACCCCGTCTCAAAATTATAACCGCAATCGATTTTTACTAATATCTTTTGTTGTGGGCATCAGAACATGTTTCTACTTTTACCGTTAGATAAGTTTGTTGTCAGCAATTGTTGTGTATAACGAACAAGAACAACAACAACATTCACACACAAAAAAATTTACTTACGAGAAATATCGCTGTTGCAAAATTATAACCGCACACGAAATTTTTTAGTAAATCAGAAAAAGTAGCCCATTTCTTCCACTCATTTACAAAATGCCACGTGGCACAGAGTTGACAGAGCGTGAAAAAGGGCAAATCGAAGCGTATTTTTCCGAAAAAAAGTCTTTTCGAGAAATAAGTCGCTTAATCGGGAGAAGTGATCGAGTTGTGCGAAATTTTTTGCAAGATAAGGAAAATTATGGATCCAAAAACCATCAGCGTGGACGCAAAAAACTTCTCGGCGATTATGAAGTGCGTCGTGTTTTAAGAACTGCTAGCAACAGCACGAAAAGCTTGCGAGAAATAAAGGCAGAATGCGACTTGGATGTTTCTCGAAGTACAATTCACCGCGTTTTAAAGGGTTCCGAGAACATTCAGTTTTCCAAAATGAAACCAGCACCTCGGCTAACCAGCAAACATAAGGAGAAACGAAAACAATTCGCTCGTAACAATATGGCATGTAATTGGAATCAGGTATTGTTTTCCTAAAAATTTTAGCTTTTTGTACATTTACGATTTCTTAAAATTATCTTTTAAGATTATCTTTTCTGATGAGAAGAAGTTCAATCTGGATGGCCCAGATGGCTACAATGGATACTGGCGGGATATACGACACGAACCCCGATATTTTTCAAAAAGAAATTTCGGTGGTGGGTCACTAATGGTATGGGGTGCAGTTAGTGTCCTTGGAAAGCTCAATCTCCATTTTCCAACCACTCGGATAAACTCAGAAGAATACATTGGTGTGTTAACTACAAATTTATTGCCATTTCTGAATGAACATGCGGACGAAACACTCGTATTTCAACAAGACAATGCCGCATGCCACGCATCACGAGCCACTTTGCGTTGGTTTCAAAGCCAAAACATTAGCGTTCTTGAGTGGCCATCACTGTCTCCTGACCTCAATATAATGGAAAATGTGTGGGGTGCCTTAGTACGCATTGTTTATGGAGGAAATACCCAATACTCAACGAAGGAAGAGCTGCAAGAAGCTATTTTGCAAGCTTGGGCCTCATTCAGCCAACAGCAAGTCCAAAATTTATTTGACTCAATGTCAAATAGAATTTTTGAGGTTATAGAAAAACATGGAAACATAACCCATTACTAAAATTAACAATAAAAATATATTCTGATCAAAAAATTAAATGCGGTTATAATTTTGCAACAGCGGTATTTCCCGTATGTACATTTTTTTATGTGTGAATGTTGTTGTTGTTCTTGTTCGTTATATACAACAATTGTTGTCAACACACTTATCCAACGGTAAAAGTAGAAACATGTTCTGATGCCCACAACAAAAGATATTAGTAAAAATCGATTGCGGTTATAATTTTGAGACGGGGTGTAGTTGTGTATTTCTCTGTCTATCACATTAAATATTGGATTTTCACGTTTTTATGTTTATCCTTTTGAACTCGTTTTGTTTTACGCTTTCTTCGTTTTTATGTGTGTTACATGTTAATAGTTTATATATCCTCCCACTTTGCTAGGTTTAATGTAAATAAATTTAAATTAAGGAATATTCATTGAAAGTTAATTTTTTGTGTTTAATTTCAGATTTTCAGCTATCCAACTCTTATCCCCAAATCGCCTTACTAAACACTAATAACAATATGCGCAATTTGTTGTTATAACATGACAAAATAACATGATTTAATTTTGCTTTCAAATGCAAACATTTATACATAACAGTACTATCGTTCGCTACTATGGATTTACATGGAATTTCAACAACTCATTTTAAAACTGGCATTGAAGGGATCGGAGCAATTTTTTTCACTTAGGACTAGAATATTATACGTGCTCTTAAATTCAATGAGTTAGGTTTATGCTAACGTGCCACCCGAGTTCCTAATAAGAATTTAGATAATTCCTTAAAAGTATGAGATTAATTTCAATGGCAGGAATTAAATTGGTATCTGAAAAGAAACAACACATATCGAATCTAAACACCAGCAGCGACCAGCCAAAATTCTCGATCCAATTGGTAGACTAACAGGGCTATTCTGGCAATTCTCTTTTAACTCACCTTAATCTTTCGAAAGACAATTTGCTATTCTAGCAACTAAGAGGTGAACCAAAACCAAACTTTTTTTTTCTTAGGGTTTGCTTCATTATAGCCCAATATCTTTCAATAGGTCAAAGTTCCGGGCAGTTGGGAGGATTTGCCTCTTTTGGGACCACCGTGACACAATTTTCTTCATACCATTCCATAGTTGACCTGGAGTAGTGGCTTGTCGCTAGGTCCGACCAAAACAAACTTGTTCCTTTGTGCTGCTCAATAAATGGTAGAAGGTGTTTTTGCAGGCATTCTTCTATAGTATATAAATTCTAGAGTTAATTGTTCCTGTCGTAATGAAGGCCTTGCTCCGTAGACCGCAGGTGCAAATAGCTTACCAAATCATGAAGCGTTTTGGATATTTGGTGTATTTAATGTGTTCCATCCTTAAGGCTTGATTACACGTAACGAGTATAGTGGCGAGACATCAAAATGGTACTAGGCGAGAGAATTGGGATGGCGAGCAAAAGCGACGAGTTGTTCAAACGTATTTTCACACGTGGCGAGTCAGTTCGGTTTTACAATGCACAAAATGAACTAAACTCGCGCAATTAAACTCAACCGAGCGAAAAGTGGTGTGTGACGCATTCCGCATGTTACGAGCGATTCCGCATGTGACGAGCGATTCCGCGAATCGCTGCGAAAAAGAGAAAAATATAACGGCAAAGTAGTACTCGGCCTAGTAAACAAAATGTGATTCTAGTGACTCTCTCGCCACTCTACTCGATCACTGACTCAATCAACAACTCGCCTTACTGTTTAGACGAAACAAGTACTCGTTCGAGTTGCTGTCTCGTCACTCTACTCGTTACGTGTAATCAAGCCTTTATTCTGCAACTGCTTGAAGTCCGCCTTACAGTAGGTTTCATCATCGAGAATCACGCAATCGAACTTGGTTACGTAATTGTCATACAGTTTTCGAGCCCTCGTCTTCGCTATTATTTCTCTTGCTTCCGACCGGTCGGGCACTTTCTGCTGTTTGTAGGTCCGTAATCCTTGACTTCGCTTATATCGCATCACAGTTGATTGCGATGTGCCAGCTGCAGCTGCAACATCTCGAGTGGACCTCGTGGGGTTATTCCAATATGTGCTAACAACCCTTTTTAGCACTTCTGGGTTATTTGGACTTTTTTTCTGCCTGATCCTTCGGTTCTGTAGATGGAGTTTCCCGCGTTGTAATTGTTTATAACATCATAAACCGTCGCTACGCTCGCTTTGCTTTCCCTTGCAATGCTTAGTCTAGACTTCGTCTTATCAGTCAAGTAAATGTCCAGTATTAATTTGTGGCAGTGTTCTTGTGGGCTGGACATGTTGACTAAAGTAGATCCAAGATGCAATTGACTAATTTAGCAAGAAACTGCAATATTTATAGATACTTTCACTCGAAAATTCCAAGCTCCTAACTCTTGACATATTCGTATGCTGGATGCGTAAAAATTCTAAAATTCACCCCTTATCTTGAAAGCTTTTTTCCGTAACATGAAAGACAGTTTGAAAGAGGTGCTTTTGGAGTCGTCTTTCAGCTTGAAAAAAGTACGTGCGTTGTGTTTTGTTTTGTGAAAAGAAACGATATACAATGGAAATATTGTTCTTAAGCGTATTGGTAACGAAGAGCTCCAGGCAGCGCCGCATTTTAGAAAAGCGACGGCGCTTAAGGCAGCTCCGTAAAAATGTGATCCGTTTGCTGTGAAAGAAAAGACTTAGTGACTTATTTTCAGCCACGCCTCTGACCAGCAGTGTGTTGGAAATCTCTTTGAAACTGAAATGAGCCAATCGTCAGTGTCACGCAGCATGCATGCGATTGCGGCATTGATAGTGCAGCACAAAGGTAGCAAAATTCGCTTTCCCCAAACTAATTTTGAGCAAGCTACGGCAAAATTAGTGTAAATTGTCATGCATGAAAAATGTATCATGCATTGAATGCGCATTCATAATGTTAGCGCTTTTAGTTTTCATCAACATTTCGACATCATTTGTTTATTTGAAATTTTGTTTGAATTTTTGTCAAATAGCTTTTCAACTCAAGTGGTGAATTTTGGAGCTTTTCCCGAAAGATTTTTTTGTTGGAATAGCTAAGATCTTTCATTCAGTCTTTCAAACTATCTTTCAATAATCTTTTGAAAGTCTCAACTATATTTGCTAGAATAGCCTTGTAAATAGTAATTAATTTCGTGTCTAACACGAATGTATCCCCGATGATCGGTTGCGTAGTAATCCTTCGTAGTGGCTTTTTAGTTAATCTTTACTGGTACGTTAAGTTTCCGCTCATCGGTTTAAATTATAGAGAGCATTGGGATCTAAAACTGTTGTAGACAGAGTTTGATTCCAACCAATTTAGTTGAATTTGTGTTTCGCGTCATCTAACTCGACAGCGGCACAAGGTCTTACGTACATATTATGTATACTTGCATGTACACCGTACGATAAAAAAAACTGTTGTCCCAAACACGAAATAATATACCCCTGAAACTAATGTTCGAATGTAAGTAGTGAAATCTCATTTTAAGTTTTTATCTGAAACGAAACAATTCTACAAGGGGTTATGAGATATACCAGTAGATAGGTTAACTAAATAATATTTAGTACCTACTTAAACTCGTCAAACACAATTTTGCATAACCATAATTATAATAACCATAATTATTATATAATTTTGCATAACCATAATTAATTTCTAATTCCAAAATAGTATAGAAAATATCCTAAGATGGGGAATGGCTAAATAAGTAGAATTCCAAAGAAACATTCCCCGTTATATTGTAGAAGAAAAAGTTTGTTCTTTTATTGGTGCATGATTATAACCGGGTCCAATGAATTTAGCCACAATCATAAAACAAAAAAAATTAGGTATAACTATTTTGTTGGGAATCGTTAAAACGAAAACTAAAATTATTTTCCGTCTTGGTCATGGTGTTATACTTAATTTTTTGTTAAGAACTTAAGTATTACGTGCGTTTTAAAGTAAACAGGACGCCAACTGAAATCCGTTATTATCACAGATTTTATGAAGACTGTGCGTAAATCAATCAGACATTAGTCAAAATCTTCATTGAAATATTTGACATTCAATTCCAGCATCTCAAAAACACCAATTTATCCCCGTATTATAAGTAAGTACTGTCCACGAAAAAACTGATCCCTCTTCTTTGATTTTTTAAATTTTTTGGGTGCGCACCTCAACAGTAGGCTTTGCTTTTTCAAAAAGCTTAAACTTTACAAAAGCTAATTGCATTTAGTTTAATTTTGATTTTAACTCTCGAGTGAAATGGCAGCGAACGAAATTCAGCAGCGAAAAAAAATGGTGCACCAGGCTGGTCCTGCCAACGAAAATTTTGCCAATGCAGTGAAGGCGCATTTTAAGAAAAACCCGAATGCATCCGTTCGTGATACAGCATCCATAGTGGGAGCATCAAAAGGTTTTCTCCAAAAAACTCAAAATAATGCTCAACTCAAATCATATGATGACAAGGAAAATGAGGCCAAAAAGCGAGCTAGAAAGTTGTATGAGCAGTTCTTTACCGAATTTGAGTGCTGCGTTATGGACGATGAAACATACGTTAAAGGCGACTTCCAACAATTGCCCGGGCAACAGTTTTACGTTGACGCAGCTAAGGGAGCTATTTCTAAAAAATTTAAAACACAAAAAATGTCCAAATTCCCAAAAAAGTTCCTTGTATGGCAGGCAATTTGTACCGGTGGAAGAAGAAGCGAAATTTTTGTTACAACAGGCTCAATCAACCAAGAAATTTACATCAAGGAATGCTTGAAGAAACGGCTTTTGCCATTTTTAAGAAGCCACACTGTTTCTACTTTTTTTTGTCAGATTTAGCCACATCCCACTATTCCAGAGCAGCCTTGAACTGGTATAATGAGAATAATGTCAATATTGTACCCAAAGAATGCAACCCACCAAATTGTCCAGAATTACGTCCCATTGAAAGGTATTGGGCAATAGTAAAGCGGCACCTTAAAAAAACAAAACAAAACAAAAACTGTGGTCAAAAATGAAAATCAGTCCAAAAGAAAGTGGAAGGAGTCCGCTGAAAAGATGGCAGAATCAACTGTGCAAGACATGATGGAAGGAGTAAAGGGATAGGTTCGAGCCTTTTATAGAAAATAATCAGTTTGCTTTTTTTGCATTGTATCCTATTACTAACACTTAGAGGCATCTTCATACCAAAAATTTTCGATTTTGTGTGAATACAGTCGTGTCTGGGTATAGTGAACACCCTATATAGTGAACACCTCGATATAGGGAACACCCAAATATTTACATAGAGTACTCTAAATAGTGAACAAAATTTTGAAAGTAATTTCAACCAAAAGCAACAAAAAAACACAAGAAGGAATCAAAAATGAAAGAGGGTATTCCCCTAATTTGTATTTTTGCTGTTGATTGTCACAAAATAAAGTGTTTCTTGACCTTAGTGGTTATGTTTCTTCGAATGCAAACCGATTGTGGTTGAAAGTGGGCTTCTTTATGTGTATTTAAAACTTTGCGAACGCAAGAAGCAAACGTCTATTCGCCAATTCTTTCAATAAACATACATTTATGTTTTCCTACTAATTTTTTTTAATTATCTCTTGAATTTATATATACAAAGTGTATTTTGAGCAAAAAAACGAATTTTTGAACAAAAATTGTAACCATGATATAGTGAACAACCTCGATACTGTGAACAGGCCTTGCAATAATTAGTTCACTATATCCAGAAACGACTGTACTTGCAAAAATATACAGATCTTTTGAGGGATCAATTTTTTTCGTGGAAACTCTTTATTTATAGTATATGTAAATATGTATATGTCCCATATATTAAATTGTATTATATTATTATATTAAATTATATTATATTATATTATATTATATTATATTATATTATATTATATTATATTATATTATATTATATTATATTATATTATATTATATTATATTATATTATATTATATTATATTCAGTGGCGCACACAGGGGGTGATTTTGGGGGTTCTAACCCCCCCGAAATATTTTTAAGTTAGTACAGAAATTTAATTTAATACCGTCGCATATACACCCATACCTCACTTTGCGTCGTGGTTACGTTCCAAAAAAACACGACGAAAATTGAAACGACGCAAAGTGAATTATGATTTTCTATAGCAAACCATGTAAAGATTGAAGATAGGTTCCAGGGTTACGAAAATACTAATTTTTAAAAAGAAAATTGAACAATGTAAGCATTTAAAAAACAAAAATAATATACAATTTTATTACATACATACAAAAAACAAAAACAACAAATTCAATTAAAACAAAATAAAATATTAAATTAATTTATAAAAACAAAATAAAAATTAATCACTGTCTGATGAGTCCATAGTGGCTGTTGTCGTAAGTCGGCTTTCTTTCACAAAAGTTAGAAAGGGAATCCCCGTGTTTTGATGGCATGGCGTAATTAGAAACAAAAGACGTGCTATCTTTTAGAAAAAAAGATAATTTAAAAAAAAAAATGAAAGACTCGAACCCAAAACAACGCAACTTCGAAAATCTAACGACGCACAGTGAAAATTAGTACTAATTCAGCAGCGACGCAACTTCGAAACTACGCAAAACGAAACGACGCAAAGCGAGGTATTGGTGTATGTTAAATCATCAATAACATGACTCGACACAAAAAATGCACCTAAAAAAAAATGTTTTCTAGACTAACTTTGGGCCGCTGAACACGAAACTGCGTTTTCAAATCTTGGAAAAACCAGTTTTCCAGTTTCAGTTATAAGCACATATCTCGTAAACGAACGATCTGACTAACACAAGATGTCCGCCGGTCAGAAGATAATACCTTAGCTTTTCCAGAGATATACAGATTGTCCGAATCAGATGAGATTTGGAGAAATTACTGACGATGAAAGTTGTAAACAATTTGAATTTTTCGACCATTTTCAAAAATCATAAATTTTTGAATGTTTTTTATAGATAAAATAAATTATTAAGACCTAAGATGAAAAACATATTATTTGCGCAAATATTAAGCCTACCATCAATGGAATCGAAAGAAAAATAACAAAGTTATGATGCACTGAGCGAAAACACCAAATTTACATATATTACACCGTAACCCTTCCAAATGTTGATATAGGCGTGAAACTAGAGGTCATTTACCTGGAATTTTATTTATTTAGTTTTTCATTTTCTGACCCAAAGTGATTTTTAAAGGACTTTAAAATTTTAAGGACATACACAGTTCAAATATTTGCGGTTGTGCAAGATATGGGGATCAAATAAAAGAGAAAAATAGTCTCCTTTAAATAAATTTTCTATTTTGAGCTTTCAGGACCAAAATATGTCAGGTAGGGGAAACATACCAGGTAGTTCAGTATGAAGTGAGCCTTTTTTTGCGAAAATAAAACACTAATTTTTAATGGAAAAGTAAAAAACATTTTATTCAAAGTATTGGCCATTGCTAGCCACACATTTTGTCCATTTTTCAGGCAATTTGTGGACAGCGCGCCAATAGAATTGTTTGTCTTTTGAAGCAAACCAATCAGACAGCCAATTTTCGACTTCCTCGTAGGAATCGAAGTGCTGCTCAGCCAATGCGTGTCCTATCGATGAAAACAAATGGTAGTAGGAAGGAGCCAAGTCTGGTGAATACGGCGGGTGGTGTAGCAGCTCCCAGCTTTGATTGTATCCTGAACCGGTCTTGCTTTGTGTGCATGTGCATTGCCATGGAGCAAAATTACCTTGCCGTGTCTTCTGGCCCATTCTGGTCATTTTTCGATCAATGCATGGTTCAAATTGATCATTTGTTGTCGGTAGCGATCAGTATTAACGGTTTCGCCAGGTCCGTTTGCTCTGGTGCCACCAAATACACAGCATTGTCTTCTTGCCGAATCGATCTGGTTTTGCAGTCGATGTTGAAGGTTGTCCCGGATTAACCCATGATTTTTTCCGTTTAGTATTCTTAACCCATTAGTGCCCAATTTTTTTTTTCGACTTTCGAGCTAATTTTCTGAAAGAAATGGCCTGAATTTTTATTAAAAAACAAGTTCGAATGTAAACACGTAAATATTAATATATTTTATTTCCATTTTAATATTGTTCCCAAATGGGATCATTGGGCACAGTGGAATTAGCGCATGTTGTGAATTTCAACGAAGCAATGCACATGCATCCCACGATCGCATTCGATGCACAGCTTCCTCGAATTTTTAGTACACAATGCACATCGTTTTTGATTTCTATTGAGAATTGCGGCCAGAAAATGTTTCGTTATATTTCTGCTTTCTTTAAGGGTGCGCAGTGGGCGGCCAAGTATTTTCGGGTCTGAAAGTTCAGACTGAAGAAGTAAATAGTTTCGTACTACCATACGAATAAAGTCTAGAAACGGAATTTTGTCATGAGACAAGTTATAAATAACGTAAGCGTTGAACATCGATATGCCTACGCAGTTTGTGAAAAGCCTGAAGTACCATTTCTTCCCTTTGATTTTGATTTGATATTTGTTTATTTGCCAATCTAACCTATCAACCCCTCCCATATATTTATTATACTGTGATAATACGTTGGGTTGCAATATTTCGGCATATTTTTTTTCTTTCTTTCTGTATCTTTTTAGTTTTTAACCACTGCAACGGCATACAAATTTACAAAAAACTATATAGTTTTGAAGCACTAAATGACCAATGTTCCCATTTGGGAACGTGAAAAACTAAGCCATTGTAGAAAATCTAAATCACATATTTCACGTTGAGCTGTTTTTTCATTCACATACGCTACCAAGATGCTTAGAAAAACACAAAATATTTTAACTTACCCCGTGAGATTAAAGAAAATTAGCAATAAATATTATCAATTGTACAAATGCACCACTTTTGAAACTTTTTGCACGCTACCGATCATATTATGCGCTAGTGATGGTTTAGAACAGCTGCTCTTAAGCACAGGAATATTAGTTTTACTAAAATTTTATCGAAAGCTCGATATATTCTTGCCTTTGAATAATATGCACGTTTAAATAAGTGTTCCCAAATGGGAACAATGGGCGCTAATGGGTTAAAATAGATCAATTTTTCATCGCCAGTAACAATTCGATGCAAAATTGATTTTCTTTCGTGTCTTTGAAGCAAGATTTCGCAAGTGTTTTTTCGGTTTTCCATCTGCCTTTCATTCAATTCATGTGGCACCCATTTTCCACACTTTTGGATCTTTCCCATAGCTTTTAACCGAAAAAAAATTGTTCCTTGTGCAACATTTAACCTTTCCTGCCATTTGCTTTTGACTCAAAGTGTCATCTTTATCTAATATCGTTTGCAATTCGGCGTCTTCAAACTTTTTTGGTGGTCTTCCACGTTCTTCATTTTTCACATCAAAATCATTATTTCTGAACCGTTGAAACCATCTTTTGCATGCGACTCTGCAGCACTTTTTTTCAAATGAAAACGAAAAATTAATTTTATTATTATTGCTTTCTGTTCTTCTTTCTATCTGGTACAAAATTCGACATTTTTAACACGATGAAAAAATATGATGTTGTTTGTTCAATGACTTGATGTATACTAAATATGATTGACAGATGTCATCGCAACAAAACAAAAAAAATTAAGGCTCGTTCACAACAAATATTCCCTATCGGGACATTTGTATCTTGAGGCTCACTTCATACTGATATACCTTCATACTGTACATGTTTTGGATCTCAGTCTGTAGATTCATACATCAAAATTTTATTCCATTTCAAAGTTCTCATAAAAGTTACACGAAACCCCCCCGAAACAAAATCCTGCGTGCGCCACTGATTATATTATATTATATTATATTATATTATATTATATTATATTATATTATATTATATTATATTATATTATATTATATTATATTATATTATATTATATTATATTATATTATATTATATTATATTATATTATATTATATTATATTATATTATATTATATTATATTATATTATATTATATTATATTATATTATATTGCATTATATTATATGCCTTCGTTTCTTGACTCCTAAATAAATAAAAACATTTGTAAAAATCACCTTTTAAGTTTCGTTGCTTTTAACAGCTGCGAAAGGGCAAAACGAGACCAAAAGTGCTATCGAACAGTTTTTATCGAACGCTCGGTACGTTACAGAAAGCAAAAACGATAGTTCGATACACGTATTTGCTTGATATCGTGTTCCGTATTCATTCCATACACACAGCAATACGAGTTATTTGTCTGAATTAGACTAAAATAGAACCTATATAGTATAATATGGGTGTAATATCGGCTGTTCACGCACTTTCAGTGGCGGCTTAAGGTGCTCGGGGGCCCGGGGCGGCGACGGCTGAGGGTCCCCCACAAACGGTGCAGAATAAGTTTGCGTACAAAACTAATAACTGGAATTTCCGGTTATGCTTTTTAATTTTTTTTTTTGAAAATTTGTATTCCATTGAACAGTAAATGGACGGTAAAGGGACAAATTATTTTGAAACGTATATGTGCTTGAAATTTTATAGAAAGCAATAGAATCCCAGAGAGAAAAAAAAAAAACTTTCGTGAAATTAGGAAAACTTTTGGGAGAGCAAACTCGTCATTTCAAAAAGCCATCTTAAAACTAAAAAAAAAAACAGAAAACCTTGCTTCGTTACTACGATCTGGCCATTATTTTAAGCAACCCGAGCAGGAGGATTAGGGTAGAAACATGGTGAGCAGGTCGAGGTGACTAACAAGCTGACTAGTAAGCTGACTATCAGGTTCTGCTCGAGGTCATGTGCACATAACGGAGTAGGTTATTATTTGTTAGTCAAGAAATTTTGTAAAGGCATCAAGCTATATAAAACTTTAAAAATTAATCAAATAGTTCTGAAAGCGAAAACGAAAGCGCAGTTACTAGTTGGTGGCTATTGGCAAACATTGGAAGAAGACAATATTCAGTACATCCACTAAATACAGACCGACTAAGTTATGGCGAGTTCCATCATTTATGTAAAGAAATAAAAGAGCACACGGACAACTTTTACGAATACCTGAGGACGACTCCCGATACATTCAAATATATTTTTGACATCATTACCCCAAAATTAGAAAGAATGAACAGCTTCCAGTATTTGTCCATCAAGAACCTATTCAGATGGTCCTTATTTTTGGCATCCCAAATAGGGACCCTATCATGGACGGCAATTATCAGTTTTTCTTTTTTATTTGCCCACAATTTCTTCACACATACAATGCTTGAGTTCAAAAACTGTTCACTGTTTGAGAAATTTAGCTGACTACCTGACTGACAAAAACAAACATGTAGAAAGTCAGCAAAACTTTCTAGTTAGCTGAGTAGCTAGCTGAGCATGATGTGCGCTCTCGTATTGTTTCCTATGTTTGTTTCGTCAGTCAGCTTACTAGTCAGCATGTTAGTCACCTCGACCTGCTCACCATGTTTCTACCCTTAGATTGTTTTGCGATCAGTGTGTTTTCTAGACTAACTTTGGCCGCTGAACACGAAACTGAAAATAAAAAAATTTTTTTAAGAAGCGTTTTCAAAAAATCTTCGAAAAACGAGTTTTTTTCCTGTTGTTTCAGTTATGAGCACATATCTCCTGAAAGAATTATCCGATTAACACGAGCTGTCCGTCGTTCAAGAAGAAGATAATACCTTAGCCTTTTTAGTGATATATAGATTGTTCAAATCAGATGAGATTTGGGGAAGTTACTGACAAGTAACTTCCCCAAAGGAAAGTTGTAACCAAGTGAATTTTTCGACCAAAAAATCATAAATTTTCGAATATTTTTTTATGGATACAAAAAATGATCTCCCCTAGTTTTAAAATCTAAGATGAAAGATATATTATTAATATATATTGTTTGAGCAAATATATTACTTGAGCAAATATTAAGCCTAACATCAATAGAATTGAAAGAAAAATGACAAAGTTATGATGCAGTGAGTAAAAACCAACTTTACATTTATTACACTGTGCGAAAAAAATTTTTTTTTGTCGAGACCCATCCAAATTTGGATAGAGACGTGAAACTAGAGATCATTTATAGTAATCTGGCATAGTCAGTTTTTCATTTTCTAGCCCAAAGTCCTTTTTAAAAAAACTTTTAAGGACATACACATTTCAAATATTTTTTTAAATATATGCGGTTGTGCAATGATGGAAATATGGGTATCCTTTTAACTAAATTTTTAATTTTGAAGTTTCAGGACCAAAATATGTTAGGTAGGGAAAACATACATGATTTGGATTTCAGTCTGTAGATTCATACATCTAAATTTTATTCTATTTCAAAGTTCCAGTCTAGAAAACACTTTTATTTTTAGGTGCATTTTTCGTGTCGAGTAGTTCAGAAATGTACAGAAATATTTTATAAAACCCAGTAGCAGTAGCTTACTTACAAGGAGCATAGAATTGCTTTCGTAAAAGAGTCTATCAAAGAAGAAAACCGGATTTCCGGGACGATGTGTTGTTATCCAACCAATAATTATAAAAATAATAATAATAACTGTAAATTTGTTTGACGTCTACAAAGTTTAATGAGGTTAAGTAATTGCGTAATTCGCACTAGTTTACAAGCAAACTCTAAGATTGCGCTATTTAATTTGTAACTTAGAATTTTGTATTTTCATACTTTGCACAAAATTTTAAGTTAAAAATTAAATATTGCAATCTTCGAGGGAAAATTTTTTGAAAATTTGCAAACAATTGTTATTTAGAAAGGATGTTTTCTTGCTTTTATTGAACTGAATTTGTTATTGCAATTTCAAAGTCAATTGCCGATACTGTGTCTCTTTCAATTGATAAAAGTGACAAACAACCTTTCAACAACGATTGTGGAGCGCAAATAGTCTTTTACAAGTTTCAGTTTTGAAAAACTTTAAATTATTATGTACAAGCTTCTCTCGGGGCCCTCCGCAGCCCGGGGCGGTCCGCCCCTCCGCCCGTTAAGCCGCTACTGCGCACTTTTTCAATTAGTTCTTCAATTTTCGGCTGCGCGTAGGAAACTGTATTTCAACTACAGACGCAGGCCGCACACGCAGCACAACTCAACGCAGTTTAGTTTTTTGTAAATAACGCAGTACCGTATAACGGCGTATACAGCGACATAGCCGCGTGCGGCGGAGAGACGTGCCTGCGCACAACTGCCTCGCGTTGTAGTTGAAATACAGTTTCCTACGCGCAGCCGACACGTTAGCTTGCAAAAATTGAAGAACTAATTGAAAAAGTGCGTGAACAGCCGATATTACACCCATATTATATTATATAGGTTCTATTTCAAAGTCTAATTCAGACAAATAACTCGTATTGCTGGGTTTATGGAATGAATACGGAACACGTGTGCTGGTTTTACGAGATTCGTATACGCAGTTCACATTTTTTCTGCCTCACAAAGTTTAATTTTCGCTGCGCTGTCTTGTGCTGTTTTGCGCGGCCTGCGTCTCCGTATACGCCTAGGCTTATTTACAGAAAACTGAACTGCGTTGCGCTGTGCTGCTTGTGCGGCCTGTGTCTCCGTATACGCCTAGGCTAAATGTTCGGCTTCGGTCAATATAGCCGAATACTTTTGCCGAAGGTTTTCTCCCTGTACTGCAAGTCAATTTGTTTTGTTTCGAACTATTTTTTAGCAAGTGTCGGGTTTTATCGATATTCCGGACCCAAGATTGCGATCAATAAAAATTATCTCGATTCAGCTATTTATGTCAATTGAATTGCTAGATTTTTTTGATTTTGTTAGAAACGGAACTGTAAGAAAACATATATACCAGGTATGCGCCTATGAAACCGGTAACGACATCTAGCGGTAAATAGCCGAATATTTATAAACTTCGGAACCGTACCAAATGTCATGTTTACTTCTTCTGTCATATGTCAACAATATTCAGTTCACAATTTGTCAAGTTTCATCCAACAACGCATTGTTTGACGCTCCGGAAAATGTCGGATTACGTGCCTACAAATTACGATTTGCGGACACAGTTCATTTTGTGTTACCATTTGAAGAAAAACGCTTCTGAATCGCATCGAATGCTTGTGGAAGCTTACGGCGAGCATGCTCTTGGTCGCACACAGTGTAACGAGTGGTTCAATAAATTTAAAAGTGGTGATTTTGATGTGAGAAACGAGGAGCGTGGCCGGCCACCAAAAAAGTTTGAAGACGCCGAATTGCAAGCATTGCTCGATGAAGATGATGGCCAAACGCAAGAACAGCTCGCAGAACAATTGGGTGTTGACCGTCGGACCGTCGGAAAACGTTTAAAAGCAATGGGAAAAATTTTAAAGGTCGGTAGATGGGTGCCACATGAACTGACTGAAAGGCAGCAAGAAAACCGAAAAACCACTTGTGAAATGCTGCTCGCCCGGTACAAAAGAAAGTAGTTTTTGCATCGAATCGTAACTGGTGATGAAAAGTGGGTCTATTTCAGGAATCCCAAACGAAAAAGATCGTATGTTAACCGCGGCGAAAGTGCGCAATCGACCGCAAGGCCAGATCGCTTCGGAAAGAAGGCCATGCTATGTGTTTTCTGGGACCAGCGTGGCGTCATATGGTATGACCTTCTAAAACCTAGTGAAACGGTTAACGGTGAACGTTACCAACAACAATTGGCCGATTTGAACCGTGCTATACGCAAAAAACGCCCAGAATATGAAGCCAGGCAACACAAAGTGATTTTCCTCGATGACAACGCACCACCACACCGCACTAGAGCCACCAAAGAATTGGTTGCATCGTACAACTGGGAAGCTCTTGCTCATGCGGCTTACTCACCAGACTTGGCGCCTTCGGAGTATCACATGTTCGCATCGATGGGCCACGCATTAACGGAACGCCGCTTCAATTCTCACGCAGAAGTCAAAAAATGGATCGATGATTGGTTTCAGGCAAAAGACGAAACATTTTTTTGGCGAGGCATCCATAAATTGCCTAAGAGATGGGAAAAATGTGTAGCTAGCGATGGCCATTACTTTGAAGAATAAAATTGTAATCATTTCCTCACAATAAACGTGTTTTTTCAAAAATAATTACCGGTTTCATAGGCGCATACCTGGTAGATATATATATTTTTATTTTATTAATTCATAACTGCAACTAGAGAGCTGCGATTGTGCATTTGAAAGTGGTTTCAAGACACTCACTCTCTTTGCACGGCACTGCACTGCACTTGCTCAGTGCAAACGGACCGAATGAGTACCAGCGAAGAGAAGCAAAACATGTGCGTACATGACATATGGGGCATTCCACGCGAAGCGGACAGGTAAAAAACTCGATGTTTCGATTTCGGTTGGCATGCAGTACTTCAGAGCCGATTATGGAGTCATAAAATTATATATTAAAATAATTAAACCACTGGATTTCTTACTTCATTTACTGAGCTTTTTATTTGTATTTTTGGAAAAGAAAAAAAAACATTTTTTCGTAATAAAAAACCAATTAATTTTTTTTCCCTTGATTTTCCCTAGGTTAGACCCTTTCGTTTTTTTAAATTTTTTTTATATAAATTGCTAATATTGTATAGAACATTGGTGCCAACTTTTATAATGGGCGTGAAAGTGGATTAGGAGGTAGACTGAAAATACTGCCGCGCCTGATGCCCGCCGCTTGTGCGCGTTTAGTGAAACTGTGTGCTTGACGCCACCCTTTGGTACACGTATCAATAATACGTATAGGTAGAACATACTAAAATATTACTGAAATCGGAAACATCGAGTTTTTTTACCTGTCTGCTTCACAGTAAAGGCAATTAAATTTACTGCAATGATACTGAATGCAGTAAATTATACTAATGGAACAATTAATGCTTTGTTATTATTGTAATAATCACGCATATTTTTGAGTTTTTCGAATGGTTTTTATTTCAAACTAAATTTCATACGAATTTACAGAAACAGAACAGAAAAATTAAATTATATTTACTTGTGCATCTATCTCCTTTTTTCAAAATTTTTGTTTTAATGATGGCGTTGGTTAGCTGATTGCTAGACTAAAAATTACAATAATAACAACATATACACTAGTCAGAATAAGTTTGCGTACAAGGGGTACGTAGTTTTTTCATATGAAAAATAAATCACAATCACACAATCAAAAACAAAATATTTTTTATTTCTTCCGTAAAGTTAGTTATTTTATTCCATTAAGATAATAATATCAAAAACTTGACCAAACTGTAAAAGAAGGGCCAAAACCAAAATATGTTATGAATTCACCTCAGAAAAAGTTTGCGTACAAGATAAGGTTATGTATGATAGTTAAAATGTAATTGAAACTAAGTTTTGTCCAAAAATTAATAACTTTGTGAATATGCTTTTCTCGCTTGAACTCCCTGCAGAAGTTTCGGCGTACATTTTATTAAATTCGGTGTTTTTTCAGCGGTTATTTTGTTATATCCTTGGATTGTTATATTGGTTTACTATATCTTTGAGGATGGAGTGTTGTTGGGATCAGGGTTCAAGTAAACCCCTTATATGCTCAATTAGAGGCACGTTAGGTGACTAGGGAGGAGCTTTTTCAACTTTGTTGAGTTAGTTAATAGCAAACATAGCTTCGCATCGTATGCATTGCGCCCTAAGGTTGAAAAGAAATGTTGGAATCTGATCCAAAGTTTTGAAACCTTGGCTTACATAAGCTTTTAGAATATGTAAATAACCCCCCGGAAGCATTTCTGAATAAAAAAAACAGCCTGCTCACTCCTTTTCCTGACATGCAGCCCCCATACCATATCCCCACATATGCTATGCTTCACTTTTAATTTTAGATTTTTGTTATTAACAGGATCCTCGTCAAATTAATTCATGCCTTTTAATGCCAAATATGCCAAACCATTTTCAGATAATAATGAACCGTCCCACTTTCTATAGATAACAACATATCGTCCCGAAAATCTGGTTTTCTAGACTCTTTGATGGACTCTTTTACGAAAGCAATTCTGTAAATATGGGCTTCTTACATGCTGTTATGTAGGGGAAATATGATTTTTTTCAGGATTTTTCTTGTAGAGTCAGTGCTACTGGGTTTTAAAAAATATTTCTGTAGATGTTGGATGCAACTAGCCTTAGATTATGATACACTGATCGCAAACAATCTAATCCTCTTTCTCGGGTAGCTTAAGAAAAGCAGCAAGATTTTCTGTTTTTTTTTGGAGATTTAAGATGGCTTTTTGAAATGACGAATGTGCTCTCCCAAAAGTTTCCCAAATTCATGAAATTGTTTGTGAATTTTGGAAAGCTTTAGTAAGATTATCCTTTTATCGATTTTTAATTTTTTCTGTTGCATTCTATTGCTTTCTATAAAATTTCAAGCACATACTACTGTGTACAAAGAATACCCGGAATTTGTTTATAATTCAAAAAATCTTTATTTATTCTTCCAAATCAATTTCATCGCCTTTAAAGTAGTCCCCCCCGATGCAATGCACTTATGCCAACGGACTTTCCAATCTTCGAAGCATGCCAAATAGTCACCTTCCGGTATGGCCTTCAATGCGCGCGGCGATTCACGTTGAATCTCTTCAATCGATTCAAAACGGTGTCCTCGAAGTGGTCTTTTGAGTTTGGAGAATAGCCAGAAGTCACAAGGAGCTAAATCAGGCGAATACGGTGGCTCTGGAACGATATGAGTTGGCGAAATGCTCACGAAGAACCAATGCCGTGTGAGATGGTGCATTATCGTGATGCAAAAACCAAGAGTTGTCTCTCCATAAATCCGGCCTCTTTTTGCGAATAGCTTCACGCAAACGACGCATAACGCTCAAGTAATATTCCTTGTTGACAGTTTGGCCCGGCGGAAGGAACTCATAATGCACAACACCACGATAATCGAAGAAATCGAATTCCGGGTATTCTTTGTACACAGTAGTATACGGTTCCAGATAATTTACAAGTCCGATTACTGTTCAATGGAATAACAATTTTCACAAACAAAATTAAAAAGCATAACCGGAAATTCCCGTTATTAGTTTTGTACGCAAACTTATTCTGCACCGTTTTGTGAGTATATTGTCAATAAATACGAATACATGGAAAATTATTATTTTAATTTATCTAAAACAGAACAAAAAGTGCAGTTAAGGCATATATCGCCCACGCACAACAAAAGTGACACAACTCAACATTTTTCATTTTTCAGGAAACGCAAAAAACTGTTTTTGAGCTAAATAAACACTTTTTTTAAATAACATATAGACCGTTCAGTAGAAAATCCTTACAGATTATGCTTTATGATAAGTTGCAAGAATTTTATTTTATTTTACACTAGAAAATCCAAAATTTTGAGTTGTGACTGTTTTGATGCTATTTTAATTCCATAATTACCGAATTATTTCAAGTTATGCCACTTTTTCTGAATTTAATAATTATAAATGACAGTTAAAAAGTTGAAAGAAAAATTTTGAAAATTCATAATTAATTTTAATGATTAAAAACATATACAAAAATTGTCAGAATTGTGCTTAAAATTAACTTTAACAAAAATTTATTTCGTCAAAAGTGACACAATTTGAGTTAGGACTCTTTTGCATTGAGCTGCAGCGATCAAATAGCATCAAACTTCTGACACGAAGAGAGACCTAACTGTATTTTTGCAACAGTTAACAACAACAAAATATACTGAGCTTTTGCTGATTGGTAGATTTATGCATTGTGCACAGTATAAACACATAAACCCGAAAATAAAAAATTTTGAGTTGTGTCACTTTTGTAGTGCATGTGCGATATGAAAAATGTGGATAAGTTTTTAAAAACAGGGAACCCATTTTTGAGGTCAAAATTAATCATAAAATAATTTTGACTTGCCTGTACGCAAACTTATTCTGACTAGTGTACATTAATGTTACTTTTAAATTATTTATTTAAATATATTATATTAACTCACATCATCAACCTCCATTTTAATTGGTATTTTATCAGAGACTAAAATGTTTTACGAAACTCCCTCACTTAATTACGGGTGTCAAGTACCAAACTCTTCTTTTAATCACTCATTGCATTCGGCGTACAGACAGCATTTTGTCCCGTTAGGCATTGTCAACGCTTCATAAGCATTGCTTGTAGTGTATATAGCAGAGAGAAAACAGTGCGTGCATTGCAGAGACAAACAAATGAGTATTGACTGCTATTGAGGTTTGCGTTTTGTTGTCATTTTCATATTGCTCTCTTACTACAGTGAATGCTGGCAAACACTGCACACTGCACCAAATCATACTGTGTGTAGGGAGAAATGAATCATCCATTGCAGCTCTCTAACTACAACAAAGAAATGAATAGAGAAAGAAAGGCTTAGTTTGATCAGTTTTTTCCTTAAACGAATTTTTAGTAGTATTCGGCCTTCGGCCTAATATTTTATTTATGCCTAATATTCTGCTTCGGTTTCAGCTAAAAGTCCACCTTCTGTTGGACCAAAGACAATTAAACAATAAGATGTCTTACGGCCATACAACCGAATGGCATAGGGCGAGCACGAATTTGCAAAATTTTCATTATTGAGAGCAAGCAAGCGTCGGTACAGTGAGAGCGTAATAATATTAAGGCTCTTTGTTTTGCTCACACAAAGCACAACGGCTTTGATCACTGCCAAGCAAAAGCAAAATTTTTTACATGCGTTGAAGTCAGTTGCGCAGGCAGGACTTCTTTTTGGAGGGATATTTCACTACTAATTCTTGTATTTGAGCGGGATTGAATCCCCAAATGTTCCCGCCCCGTGTGCGCTACTGATTGAAACAATCAACCATTAAAAAAATTAACACGAGCACATAGAGATCACACGCATATTCATATCTCTGCCGACTGCAAGCAGAGAGAGTTGCTTGCGTGGCTTCATCTTTGCTCTCCAGATGTGGCGCTGCTGTAAAAACCACTTTCACGTGGCTTTATTGAAAAAGCCACGGCAAATTTTTGTAGCGCCACTGATTTGTATGAACGTAAGACGTCTTATAGTTTAATTGTCTTTGGTTGGACACTAGTAAATATAAGCTATGTGTGTTCATAATTGCATATTTACATAAGTTTAGCCTCTCCGTATATTTTTTTAGTGTAGATTAAAAATATACTTTGTAAATAGACTGTGAGCAGGGCTAATCTTATTAAGGTTGTACTTTTTGAACATAGTGAAAAATGCTATAGCCTTATTCACAATCTTGTGCATTGGAAATTGCAAATCTGTGCAATGGCAAACATTTACCATCAACTGTGAGCGGTCTTTTTCTGGTTAGATTTCAATACTTACGTAGCAAAGTACGAAATTCACAGCAGCCGGCTACGGCAGCAGCTTTCGTAGCAGAGTTTTTGCTGATGATTTAATTAACATCTATTTCCGGAGCCTCTTTTAGATAATTATTGTATTTTTGTCCTCCTCACTACACTTTTTATTTGGTTTGTGACTTAAAACTGTGTGAAAATTGAATAAAGAAATATGTAATTTTAAAAACATTACAAATGTAATATAGTAAACACGGCGGGGTGAATGGAGAAGCTTGTTGTTGCCAACTCAACTCGTTGCCATGTTATCATAATTTTCATGGGCGATGGCAGCTGCCACACGAAAATGCATAGGGAAATTCTTTGTAAGGTTCCACCCCAAAGCTTTTTTGCGCATAACTCGTTAGAAAATTAACGTATCGCCAATGTTAATATACCGTTGGAAAGAGGGTTTAAAGAGCTATGATCCAAGGTAACACTTCATTTGAATTTTTCGTAAATTTTACAGCCAATTTCGCAAAGTGTTCAAAATCGACACCCTAAAATTTTGTAATGTAAAGTGCCACCCCCCAAAAAAAAAACCTAAAAACGTAAAAATCTCAAGTAAAAATACATGATTTAGAAAATGTATGAAATATGATTGAATTTAATTTGAATTGACCGAAAGCAAAATGCAAATTGAATGGTAACGAATGTAACGAATAATTGTATGGAAATTAATAAACAAAACTGAACTAATTTATTTCTCATGATAGGATTAGAGAAACATTTACTAAGAACACTTTAAATTCATCTTAATGACGATTCCGAGCAATAAAAAGTAATTTTACCGATATAGGATCTCAAAACAATGAAAAAAAAGGGGTGGCACTTTACAAAGAAAAAAAGGTGGCACTTTACATTTTCACGCCATTTTTGAAATCATTGAATAAATGTTCGCCTCTTACAATATGCTCGGATATCATTTGGGATTATGAAAAATCATTAAAAATTAAGTACAACACTGATATTTACCTTAGTTTTTTACACGTATTTGATTTATTTTTCACCACAACAAAAACCTTCAGTTTTTATATTTAAGTTTTTTCTTAACCAAATTTTACATTTTTTTTACCCAGACTGCGTTTTTGCGTCTGTTCCCTCAAAAACCACATTAAAATTGATGTTGACATATATACCTTAAATGACGGTAGGCATTTTTTTGCTTGGATTGCTGGAACGTCGAAATCGAGCAGGGGTGGCACCTTACAAAGAATTCCCCTACTATCTGAAAGTTCCTGTGATTTGTGTTTCAGTGTTATAGCCTATTTCCACCGGGCCTTAAATGCATTTAACATCGCATTTAAATGCTCTAATTCCCATGGAATTGTTTTTCTATCAAAGTGAGTTAACTCACTTTCAAAACTGAGTTAACTCAGTTTTGCCGTTTACAGACGTCTAACAGAATATGTTATTTTAAAAGCTGGAGCAATACTCACAAATGTACAAATTTTGATAGCATGCTTTACGGCGCTGCCAGAGCCGTACGAACACAAACGAAAGAGGGGATTCGAATTGCGTTCGGTGTGGTAGATTTTTTGCTAAGACAATTACTTTTTACTGCATTTTTCCCAAAAATACATATCGTCTGTCATAATGAAAGTCAAAACTTCTATTATTTGCCAATAATAAATGCTGAAAAAGAAAATCAAAAACGTGGAACTTCTCATGAACCCTCTTGACATTAAAAATTCCGACAGCTCTGGTATCAAAATAAATTAAATTTTCACAAATATGACAACGCAGACATTCCTAGACTGTTGAGAAGGAAAGCGAAATGGTTTTCATGTAGTAGAGGGGTTACAAGAAACCATACTTACGTATACAACAAGATGGCGGCGATGGGTAAGCTGTGGCTGCCCAGAAGTAAATGCAGAATTTGGCTTGACCAAATAAAAATGTAAACAAAAACCAGCTGTTGGAGTTAACTCAGATTCGGTGGAAACGCTTGATAGTTCTCAAGCTTAACAGAGCCCTTAAATGCATTTAAGCGCTCGGTGGAAATACAGTATTACAGTTTAAAGTAAAATTCGAACATTAACATATAAATCAAACGTTTATAGTACGCTCCTGTTCTTGTCAACTTAAGTATACATCAAAAGTACGTGACTTTATTAACCAAGTGTCTATAATTTTCTGTCATAAGTACAATATGGAAGCATCAGATTTGAATCGCAGTGATACTATGCGAAAAAGTTTTCGATTGCCTATGCATCGTAAGGGCTTGGCACCCGCTCCTCCCAATAATAAACCTGATTGTACATCGTGCCCTCCAAATTCTGCTGTCCTTGAACACAGTTTCCGCGCCGAATGCGACAATGATGTAAAGAGCATCCATACTAGAACTGATGCGGCCTGTGTCCAGTTCTCATCTGGAATGAAGAACTCTCAACCAAGTGGCTTTATTGAAGGAAAATTTGAATTACAAGCAATACGTTCTAATATCGAGTCCAACGATGCAGTAAGTGCACTGCAGGTTGAAAAAGAACAGATACCAGATGATATGCTTGTAGGTAAAGAAATTGTAAAGTCACGTTCCAAAAGTGGCAGTCACGAAATTTCGCAAGTTACAAATATAGACAAAGAGCAGACTTTAATCTTAACTGCTGAAGATGACGTGAATGTCTCATTTGCTCTTGGTTCAATAGAAAAACATATTTATAAAATGGAAGAGAGTTTCAAAAAATTTGAAGAATTTCGACAACCAAGTACTGAGTTTAATGTCGATCGCAAAAAACAGAGTAAACGCTATGGTGAGATGCAAAATTTGTTACAATCGGGCAACAGTGATATGGCCTCAGGTAGCGGCTTTCACTGCCTTCCCAGTCTATCTGAACTTGAACCCAGCTCAGAGTTAATATGCAGTTTTCAGCGTGGAACGGATGGACGCAACTCAATGGGGGCGTATAGTAAAGTTGATGCTTTTTCACACAAAAAAAAAATCACACGAACGGCATCAGATACTAAAAATACCGAAATGTTGGCAATGCGCGAAATATTAAAGGAAAAAAAGCGCTTCACGAACATAGAACTACCGCAATCGAATTCCAAGAAGTATCCCTCAAGCAATAGTGAAGTCAGCAAAAGTGATTCGTATACACAAATGGAGAAGATTTCTATTCATAAACGTCGAGAGGAAAATCAAAAAAATTTTGAAGTAATAATTTCGCAGAGAGCCTTTGCTAATAAATCCACAAGTACTAAACAAACGTCCACAACCAAAGCTCTATCTCGTGATGCCGTAGCTCGGCAATCAAAGAACATAAGACAAATTGAAGTACCCAGCGAAACCCCATTCCGCGATGAAAAAGCAACAATACCAAATGCACCCAATAGCAATAGCCGATTTGTTGGCAATGTGTTGCAAAAGGTAACAAAGTAGCTTTTTAAACTAAACTGAATTTAATTTATATGATAAGGGAATACATAAGTAGTTTATATTTCTTCCAATTTACTGAATCTGGATACTTTGGTCGAACGCCATTAAATTTAAGTTTACTTAACATAAGAAGGCCAATTAATTGACAACACTAATATCGCGTTCAAACTGACTCATTTAAACTAGTTTAACACTTAACGGACGGATCGAATCTGCTCTTTCCTAGTTTCCGGGCATTTTTCAGGAGAATTAAATAACCATTAATGTATGGATTTATAACTGATGGTATCATGAAAAAATAACAATGTACAATGAATTCAAAAATTAAAATTGTAAGAGTTTGTAAGCGTTTGATTGCTTGACCACCCACTGTATATAAAAGAAAACCTTTATGCAACATACTAAAAGTTCATGGAAAAACGTAGATCTACGTGGCTCGTCCTAAGAAGTCACAACGGAAAAGCGTTGTGTTAATTTGACAGCTGTTCGTTTACAAAACAATAAATCAATTTTTTGTGCAATTATTCGCTGTAAAAATGATTCGAGCGCGATCGTCCTAAGTATATACGAGTGGTAACATACGTACATGTGGTAACATAGTTTTATTCCAGCAAAAATATGATTCTTATTACAATATTAATATATATAAAGGAAAACTTATGTGCGTATACGTATGCGGGAATGAACGATTTTTCGGTCTGTCTATGTCCGTGGTCGTCTTGCTTCTGTCTCCTCGTTCAGTATTGTCTGCCCGTCCGCGTTACTTTTGTCCGTCCGTTTTGTGCTATTATAGCAGTTTCGGTCCGGGTTGCCACGTCACTGTTTGTCCGTCCGTTTTGTGCTATTCTAGCAGTTTCGGTCCGGGTTGCCGCGTCACCGTTCGTCTGTCCGTGTTGCCCCATTCCTACATTCGGCCGTCCTGACGATTCATTCGTCCCGAATGATGTACACCATCGTTTTATGAATTCAGCTACCGTCGATGTCCGCCCAGGACCCTCGTGTTCTCCGACTTTGCCTACTTCATACCTATCGTGTCCCAACTTTAGGATTTTATATGGGCCCAGATATTTAGATTTTAGTTTTAACGCGTTGCCAAACTGAGTTCTTTTGATCGCGACTAAATCGTCGACTTCGTAAGTTTCTGGTACTTTTCGGTGCGCGTCGAAGTTTTTGCGATTTTCCTGTTGTATGTTTTGGATGTTTCCCTTGGCTATGTCCCTAATTGCTTCGCGTTCGTCATTTAGTTTATCTATTGCAGCGTTATTCAAAAACTCGTTCAACTGTGTTACTGATTTAAGACGCATTTCGCATCCCGTCAAAATGCGAAATGGTGCAGCGTGTGTACTTCTAGCCGGTGTGTTATTAATGTGCTGTTGCACCTGATCGACGTATTTGTACCACTGTTCTGGGTGATCGGAAGAGAGTTTAGCTAACATGGGTACCACGATCCGATGCATACGTTCGACCTGCCCATTTCCGCGTGGCACCCCTGTTGTTATTAGAAGATGTTGGATTCCCTGATCTGAGCTATACTCCCTAAATGCATGTGAGGTGAAAGCTGCGCCCTTATCCGAAATTATTCTCCTAGGGTTACCGAATATAGCTGCCTGCTTTCTTAGTCGTTCGATTACTGCCACGGCACTCGTGTCCTTTGTGGGGTACAACCACACAAATTTTGAAAATGAGTCCACCACCACGAAAATATAGTTGTATTGTTTGCCTGTGGTTGCCATCGGGCCTACATGGTCGATGTGGTAAGTGCAGAGCGGCTGACTTTCTTTGGTAATTGGTGATAGAAAACCCTCTTTTTTGCCCATTTTCGCGTTTACCATTATGCACTCGATGCAGCTATTTACTATTTTTGCCACTTTAGCGTATAGTTTCGGTATGAAATATGACTTTTCGATTCGACTGTGCGCTATTTTTATGATTTCTTCCTCCATCTGGGACGGTACTACGAGAAGTTCTTTTGCAGGGTCTTTGTATAAAACGTCTTGAAACATATAAAAGTCTTCGTATTCGTCGTGTTCTAATATCTTTACTACCGCCTTTGTCCAGTCGTCTTCTGATTGTGCTTGTTTAAGCCGGTGCCTGAGTGTGTCCTCGTCAACGCGTCAACGTGGCGCATCTGTGAACCAGTTCTGTGCTCGATTTGGTAATCGAACTCTTGTAAAAACATTGCCCACCGCGCGATCCTAGGAGGAACGTCCTCCTTGCCCATCGTCATCGCAAACGCGTTGCAATCTGTGATAATTTTAAATTTGGGACCCATTAAATATATTCTCCACTTCTTGAGTGCCTCTACCACTGCTAAGACCTCGAGCTCATACGCGCTATACTTCTGCTGTGTTGGTGTCGTTTTCCGACTCATAAATTGCACTGGATGAAATACTTGATCTTCTGACCACTTTTGTAATAACATGCCACCGAATCCGAATTTTGATGCATCGGTGTGGACTTCCGTTTCTGCCATTGGGTTAAACAACCGCAATATTGGTGATTTTATGAGCTCGTTTTTCAATTGTTGAAAGGATGCGCATTGTTCGACTCCTAACTCAAATTTAACGTCTTTTTTAAACAGGTCTGACAATGGTTTTGCTATCAGTGCGTGGTTTTTGATAAATCGTCTGAAGTAGGAAGTTAACCCCAAAAAACGCTCCATGCCTTTTTTGTCCTTCGGCATTGGATATGTGGATATAGCTCGTGTTTTTTCCTCGGAAGGCCTTATCGTGCCCTGCTCGATTATGTACCCCAGAAAATTAACCCTCTTTTGCAAAAATTGGCATTTTTTCCATTTTATCCGTATGCCGTGTCGTTCTGCTACCTCTAACACTCTACCTAACTGTCCCAAGCCCTCCTCCTCGTCTTTGGATAGTATGATTAAGTCATCCATATAAATAGCCACGACTCCTTCCCTAATTAGGTCTCTGAAAATGGCGCTGATAAATCTGCAAAATGTTGCTGGTGAGTTGGAGATGCCAAAGGGTGCGTACAAAAACTCGTATTGCCCTCCGTGAGTTACAAATGATGTATATTTTCTCGATTGGGGTTCTACTGGGACGTGAAAAAATCCGTCTTTGAGGTCTAGTGTGGTAAAAACATTGGCTTGCTGGAGTCGGTCTACAATGTCGTCGATTAATGCCATTGGGAAATTGTCTTTGACGATTTTTTTGTTTAGTTTTCTGTAGTCGCAGCAAAGACGTTTGTTTCCGTCCTTCTTGTTTACTAGCACGACCGGCGCAGCGTGCACCGACGCGCTAGGCTGGATTATCCCTTGCTCTAACCAATCTCCTACTTGTTTATCTACGATGCATTGATTCTCGTAAGAAATTCTTCTCGGTCTTTGGCACACGGGAGCTTCGTCTGTTAAGATAATTTTCATATCGACAGGGCTTACTGCGTTTCTTTGTGGAGTATAACCACGAACTAAAGCCGTTATTGCTGCTGCATGTCTCGAATGAAGGTGTGACAAATCTAGTTCGTCGCGAGTAACTTCGTCGTAGTTCATACACAGACACTCAAACTCTTTCCAATGGACTGAAACGTTTTCCTCATCTTTCCCCTTCTTGCTAAATTTTCCCACTTCCTTAACTTTTCCTTCCAGAACTTTTTCCGTAAAACGCACCCCCTGTTCTCTAACCTCAATATCTACGTGCTCTAGGATTGAGGTTCCGATAATAGTCTGGTATTCGAAAGCGTCATCCTCTACTACATGGAATGGGAGTTTAAATTCTATTTGGTCTACCTCAACGTCGGCGGTAAATCTACCGATTGTTGTCAGCTGGCCACTACCTACCCCAAACATTCTTCGTTTGTCTTCTTCCAACTCTAGCCCTTTATTAATTTTCTTAAACTCGCTGCGGCGCATTAGACACAGGTTGCAGCCGGTATGTATTAAGGCTTTAAATTCGAGATTTTGTATTATAATTCTTTTAAACTTCAGGTTTCCTATATTTCCGTTGTGACCTTCTCCGCTGCGGAGAGTGTTGACATTGTTCCCCTCCTGTTTTATCTTTGATTCGTCCTTGCGTGTGCATTCAAAAGACCTATGACCCATTTCGTTGCAGCGAAAACATTTGTATTGCGAGCTGTTGCACTGTTTAGCGAAATGGTTTGAGCCACCGCACTTGAAACAGCGCAAATTGGTTTTGGTGTGTGTTGGCTGTTCTGATCGTTCACTTTTAATGGCAAGCTGTGGCGTCGTTCCCCCCCTGAACTTTGATGTATAAGATTTATAACAAATTTTTTCGTAAATGATTATCTGTTGTTTTAGCTCCGAAATGGACTTTGCCTGGTACAAGACTGATTTGTTTATATTACTGTCTGGGATGCCCTCGATGAAGTATTGCATCGTGTCTTCATCGTCTAGGGTTACCGCTTTACCTATTTCCATAATAGCGTACAGATATTCCCTAAGTGTTTCGTCTGCCCGCTTGCGCCTGTTTTGCAATCGTTTATGAACATCAGCTGACGACAGCTTTGTCCCAAATTCCTTTATTAATGCTGTTTTCAATAGATCCCAAGTTGTCAGTCCCCTCTCACTTTTTACGAACATCTTCGCTGCGCCTTTTAGCAATTGTTTGCTGTAAATGAATTTTTGGGTGTTATCCCACCCCACTGCGGCTGCGTTTTCTTCAAAGTCCTCCGCCCACGTCGTCACGTTTCGCGACCCATCCCCCTCGAACGTTGGTAGACTTTCCTCTATCTCTTTGAATGTAAAGCGAGATATCTGTGGTGACGGTGTTGTATGAACGCCGGTAGCTACTTCTTCATAAACCGATGGGTTTGATTCGTCATCGCTCTCATTCGGCGCTTCGAGTCCGAAATGTAGGAGGAGCCTATCTTGCAAACTGCGTTTTCGTCCGGTGGTGTTTAAATGCAGTTCCCCTAATTTTCCCCTTAAGTCTGCACACGTCATAGTCATTATTGTTTCCGCGTCCATTTGTAATTTTAGTATTACAAAATCAATGTTGTTATTTGTAATCTTATATGAACTGTGTATAATGAGTTTCGATATTACAAGGTAGTATTTCAGTATTTTGATAATTACAATGTTTTATAACATGAATGCAATTAATATTACGAAACAATATTGGTAATTACAGTGTTTTATGATCTTACGTATACAAATGAAAAATTATTGTTCACTACTATACTAATATTTCCAACCTGCAACTCTTTTTTCTTCTCCTTTTTTATTTGTATTTTGTTGCTCTACTCTTACTTGCGTTGGGTTTAAGTCTTTCACCCTTATTTGTTGCCGACTTTGATTCTGCGCGGCTACTTTGATTCTGCTGTGCTGATTCGCTGATGTCTGCTGTGCTGCTTCGCTGATGTCTTCTGTGCCACTTCGCTGATGTTTTCTGTGCTACTTCGTTTTACTTCGTTTCCGCTCGTTGTGTTTTTCTCGTTTTTCTGCTGTCACGTTACTCTGCGCTCTTCTCGTTTCCGCCTTTCCACTTGTTGGTAGTTTCGGCCTGCCTTTTCTTCGTTCACTTCTTTATTTCCTCGTTTTATAGTTTACTTCCTCATTGTGTCAGCGTTTATTCGCTGTACCGTTAGGTAATGTTTTTTCTCGTACTGTACTTTTTCCTTCGTTTCTACTTTGTTTTCGATCGCATGTTCAAATTTCGCCGTTATCGCTTTCTCGTGAGATGCGCGTCACTTTTCGTTCGGAGCCTTTTTACACTACTGTACTTTTGTTTAGTTTCTTTTTATTTCTTTGTTACTAACCGCTTTTTGAGTTCACCATTACACATTTTCCTCACCTTTGTTGCTTCCCGCCCGCGTCTGCAATGAAAGCGCAAAGTATCTGTGGTAATACTTATCATTTGGACTCAAATAAATTTCTTTAAAGTGACATCAACATTTTCTATTTGGTCCCACCATTTACCCGCGCAAATTGCAACAAATTAAAATTATTTGTAAGGGAAGAGGTAAGTCTTCACAAAAAACTTGTTATAGGGCACACTTATGAGAAGGATTACCTTTATTGGGAGAAACAAAATCGGTTTGGAAATAGAGGTGTAGAAGTAAGTACGAAAAGGGTGTTAGCGTGCAGAAATTGTGTATTGATTTTATGAAGTGGGGGAATAAATCGTCAATTGGTTTTGTATTTCAGCATATTCTTAACATTATTGTAAAGTTCTGTACTGGTAATGCAGTGAAGTTTTAATAGTAGTAGTAGTAATGCCATTTATTTTCTTAACTTTTTTTTACAATTGTTAATATGTAAAATGCTATATCTGAGCCATCGTGGCTAAGTGGTGTATGCTTTTGGAAGTTTCGTCTGGCACATTTTTTAATTCTAAAATATGGTATGTGATGAAGCTGTCCGTTCAATGTTATACTACGTTTACATTGAGCCCAAACGCGTGATTTGAAATGAGTAATTTCGTTTGGCAGCTAATGCCAAACGCTCAATGCTCGTGTTCTCTTGTCGCAGCTCACAGAGAAGTTTTTCTGCGGTTGCTGACAAATCTTTAGTTGAGTTTTTGTTATCTCTACTTTCTACTCACTACAATATTAAAATACAAATAAATTACATACATAGCATTTGTCGGTAAACGAAACTTTTTGTGTAGAGCGATTTTTATTGATTTTTTTTAGCGCGTACAAAAGCGGGCATTACACTTTGGTGCTTTCTTTCGCTCTGAGGAAAGTTGTAAAGAAGGGTTGAAACAAATAAACTGATTGCAGTGTTGCATTTGGCCGTCAGTGCTGCCAGGCTTCCTTACATTCCATCCTCCGTGGATCCTGAGGGGTAGTCATGAATTCAAGAGAGGCTAGATTAGAGGGATTGGCCGTCCTACCACACCATGGCTCGTCCGTCCTTGCCGGTGATGACATCGACTTGAGTCACAAACTATTACCAATTGGAGCGGCTGCAACGGTTTGGTTTCTTGTTGCCATTTTGGACGTGTCAATAACTGTGGCAGGTATTGATGAATCCAACGTTTCCAAAATATGTCCTTAAGGTTTTGCGCGATTCTCCATTGTTTTCGCAAGCATATTTTCTCCTCGGAATCGCACTATGTTTCGTATATCTGTCAATGGGCGACTGTTGATAATGTTTTCCGCCTCTATCAATACGCTGCGAAAAGTCTCCAAACGAGGCGTTTCTTCGTTCAACACTCGCTGCAGGATTCGTTTGCACCACACTGCACCAGGCGTTCCCAGCAACATCCAGCTGACGGGTTGGCAGGACAGTTAAAAATCCACTCAATACCAGTTTTAGCTGTTTCTCTTTGAATTGCGTCGAAGTCCAATAGTCTATTTTCCTTCTTCAGCTCAGCCTTCGCTCCAATAAAGTTTGTTCCGTTGTTGCTTCTGATGCGCACAGGCACTCCACGACGATTACAAAATTTTTTAAGCAAATTAAAAAGGCGTCTGTGGACAAATCGGCAGCAACTTCTAGGTGTACTGCACGTGTAGTGAGGCTTTTAAGCAAAGCGACCCACCTCATTTTGAATTTTTTGAGTTTATTTCTTTATTCGGTCTATGAACAACAGTTCTTACAGACAATACAATAACAATAACAGTGTCCTTACATACTAAGGCGCTATAAACTAAAATAAAAGGCTCTGAGGGAAATTCGAACTAACTTAATTAAGGGCGAGGTTGAGAGACTCTAGGAAGATTGATTTAGGAAGCGCAAAAAAAGTCCAAGGACACAAACTGTCCATTGAGCTCTATCAAAGCTCTGGAAAGAGGAGCATTCAGCGCGTAAGTCGTCCTCACTAAACCAACATAAAGCGGCACAGGGTTCCGAAGGAATCTTAGCGGCGAATTAAAGAATATCGTGCCCAACAGAGCAGGACAATTATCAGTCCCATTATTTATAGCAAACACGAAGGAAAGAGATAGAATACTTCTCCTGCTTTGAAGGGACTTTAAATTGATGAGCTTAGGGGAAAGGATCCACGAAACGAAGGGAGCGCAATGCGATTAGTGTGACACACATGATATGGCCTCCAAATGAATGACGCATATTCGAGCTTTGAGCGGACAAAACAGGTGTATAGCAATTTGAGCGTATATGGGTTGGAAAATTAAGAGCTATTGCGCCTTACAAATGCCAACATAACATATGCCTTAGAAATAGTGGAGTTAATGTGGCTGGAAAACGAGAACTTAGGATTTGCTGATGTTTAAAGATAGGCAATTACTGCGGCACCAGGCGTGGGCATTGTCAATGTCCGCCTGTAACTACAGCATCAGACAAGTTTCTGAATGCGGAATACATTTTAAGATCATCAGCATAGAGCAAAAAGCTTGCCGTCGAGAAGCAACTGCTTATGTCGTTCGTGAATAAGACAAAGTGCAATGGCCCAAGGATACTAACTTGCGGAACACCGGAAGAGGCTACAAAGGGGTCGGAGCGAACATGGTCAACAATTACCACACATTGGCGGTTTCTTAGATAAGACTTGATCCATTCCAAGAAAATTGAGTGAAAACCCAACAGTTCTAGTTTTTTTATAAGAATCGAATGTGACACCCCGTCAAAAGCTTTGGAAAACGCAGTATAGGTAGGTAGGTAGGTTAAGTGGTCGCCTCTAGGGCATCACTTAGGCCATGTGGCCCATTGTGTTACCACGTGATGGGGGGGGGGGCTTCACCTATCCGATTCCAGTATTTATGAGAGCCACTTGGAGGCTCTACTAAATTTGTAAATGTCGCTCGGAGCAGCTCAGAAAGTGCCTGCCCAGGTGTCGGAAGCGCATTCTCGCAAGCGCTGGACACGTGCAGAGGAGGTGCTCGACGGTCTCCTCGCAGTCTTCGTCCCTGCAGCTTCTGCAGAAATCGTTGAAAGGCAGACCAAGTCTGCTAGCATATAGGCCAATGAGGCAGTGTCCAGTAATGACTCCCACAACAATCCCTATAGAGGGTTTGTTCAGCAGGATCAGTTCCTTGGATCTGCTGTGGTTGGCCACAGGCCAGATGTGGTGCACGTTTGTTCGTTGCACCATCTGGTGTTTGCTCTGCTCGAGTGTACCTTTCCAAGGTGTACCTTGCAAGTGGAGAGGTATTCCCACTGCCCCCACCGCGCTGATGGATTGCAGCTCCGTGCCTGCTCTTGCCAGCTCTTCGGCTATACAATTACCCTCTATGTCCTTGTGCCCAGGCACCCAGCAGAGGTGCACTCTGTACTGCACTGAAATCTCATTAAGAGATTTGCGGCAGTGGAGGGCTGTTTTAGAACGGGGGTGAGCGCTCAGGAGAGCTTGTATTGCTGCCTCGCTGTCGGTGTAAATAGTGATGTCCCTGTGGGATATCATATTAACTCTGAGCCAGGCACCTGCCTGGCTGATGGCCGCGAGTTCGGCTTGGAAAACGCTGCAGTGATCCGGTAACCGGAAGGATAATCGAAGGTCCTGGTTTTTGCAATATTCACCGCGATAGTACCCCACCCTGGGGGGTACCTCTCGTCGTAAAACGCCTGACCTTGGTGTCGCCAAGGTCTGAGAAGATTTCCCTCCTTCTCAGGAAGTTGCCGATCAAGCATATTAGCCGGTTGTTTAGCTTCAGGTCGGTCAGAGCCGCTATAGTGGCCTCCGGTTCAATGTTGTTGAAGGCTCCTTCTATATAGAGGAAAGCCGCCAGCGTATATTCCTTGAGTGAAAGTGACCTCTCCACTCTATGGACCAGGTCATGAAGAGCCGTCTCTATGGACTTGCCCTTAGTGTATGCATGCTGGAGTCCCGAGATTCTGTGAGGGTCAATTGCCTGACGAATGTAGGAGTCCAGCAGTTTTTCGAAGGTTTTCAAGAGGAAGGAGGTTAGGCTTATCGGCCGAAAGTCCTTTGAGGTTACATGGCAGCTTCTTCCCCCTTTGGGGATGAAGACGACTTTCGCTGTGTTCCATCTTCGTAGTACATAGGGGAGTCCAATTCATGCCTTAAGTGTCGGTAAGTCAAGGGTTTCAGAGCTCCAGCTAGTCCAATTGCCATCTGTGGTCTGTATCGAACCCATATACGTTGGACTAGTTCATAGGATTCTTTGAAGCCTGCTGATTTCCGATACGTTCTCGACGTTCTCGCAGTAGGTCGACCACGAATTGTGTTTGGCAGATCTGAGTGCGCGCTTGTAGCGTCGCAGGGCCTCCTTGTAGGATGGCCAGGTATTGTCTGCTTTGGTCCTGTTGAAGAGCTTCCTGCACTCGTGTCGCAAATCTGCGATTTGCGTTGTCCACCAGTGTGGCTTGGTCTTACCCCCTGGGTATGACCCTAGGGCAGGAAGCCTCGGAGGCCTTATTGCAGGGCGTAGTAACAGTCTCCACCAGAACCTCCAGCTCACCCGTTGAGCAGGGTGCTTTGGGTTCAGGCGGTTAGAGATTGTGAGTAAGAATCTGTCTGTATCTGTCCCAATCCATCAGCCTCCTATTTCTGAAGGGGGGTGGTTTCGGCACTAATGCGTCTATGCGAAAAAGTATGTGGTTATGGTCCGGGAAAGAGATGTAATTTTTTTTTATAAACGAGCCAACGCGCAGGGGATACCCCTTTAAATGCGAGGCATTGCGCTGGTTCAGGAAGGATATATAGGTTGGGAGAAAGGATGTTGGGTGAAGAATTTGTGGACTCTTGCCTTGAACCCATCAAGATCATAAGTGCTGGGGAAAATATCTGCAGGGAGACCATTCCACAATCGCGCTGTACGAGCCAGGAACGTACTTTCTCTGTAGTGCGTAGTGCGCTGGAACATCGTTTCGACCTGGAATGCATGGGCGCCAGTGTTCGAACGGGTTGCCCGGGAAATACCCGGAGTGATGGCAGCAAGCTGCTCATCTCCACTGAGCAATTACCGAAAAAGTATCGGTAAAATAAAACCACACATGCCACGTTTCGACGATGCTCCAAGGAGTCAATAGAGCTGGATGCCGTACTGTCCCCTATAAGTTTAAGACTCATGTGATCGGATAGGTACAAATGTACCTATGACGCTATTTTAATTGCGACCACAATCGCAAATGAGCATTGAAACTTATGCGGTTTCAGGTTCTCCTCTATTGATATATTTTGAACCTATTTCTGAAGTGGGAGTGAAAATAAAGGGGCGTGGGGGTAACAATATGTGTTTACAAAAAAGTAGTGCGATTATGATCGGCATAGGTACATTTGTACCTACGGGTGAATACAAGCTATTTGTATGGAAAGAGCATTATTTTATCCTACGAACAGCAGTAAGTATCGCTGGAAGAATTGGATTGGCAAATGCTGAGTGCCGATTCAGAAGATGATAGCCAAAAAGAAATGGAAGCCTTTGACGAAACAGAAAACGCTGATGATAATGCACCAGGAGAGGAGTCTGAAGCCAAACAGGATTTGGGGGTTGAGTATAATGAAGAAGCTGATAATGCAGTGTCTACTGATAACGAAATAGAAGGTGTTCAAGTGGATGAGCCGGCTTCTACGGCAAAGATGGCACGGAGTGAGGGAAACAGGAACTCACTAGCAGTCGTATTAGATGTCATAACATTATTCGGAACCAAGGAGGACTACGTCAGAGACTGCAGGGTATAGTGCTCTAGATGTTTTTCAAGCCTTTGTCACACCGGAAATGGTTAGCAAAATTGTTCGCGAAACCAACCGTAAAGTAAAGGATGCATTCGCAAATTTGAATGCTACTAATCCAGATAAAGAACATCAAACTTGGAAAGCAGTGACGGACACAGAGATCTACGCATACATTGGTGTTCTACTTGTAGCTGGTGTGAATGGAGCTTCTACTGAGGATATCTTTGAAATGTGGAAACCAGATGCCTTGCCAATTTACAACTTTTGCTTGACACGGTTTCGGCAAATTGGACGTTTTATTCGGTTCGATAATCCAACTCAGAGAGCCAGCCTATCCAACCCAAAACTTCGTTTCCAGGGTCAAGCGCTAGTGTTCCCCAAAAAAAAGTTGGCAGCTGTAGAATTTACTACATGACGAATAAGAATCAACGGAAAACACGGCAGCGTTGTAATTTTTGTAACTCGCCAGTATGTGCCGTGCATAGCACACAACTTTTCAAATGCGACAATTGCAGAAACGCAAAATGATAATTTATATTAGTGGAGTTCACTCTCATAGCATTTTACTTAGGTGTAAAGTAACTATTGTAGCAATCTGTCGCTATAACTGCTTTCGAAAACATTTCGAAAATTCAAAAATTGCTACGATAGCAACTTTACACCTAAAATGCTACGAAGAGTGAGTATTGCTATTATTCTTATGCTTTTGTTTACTAATTGATCTCGATTTTATATTCAACAAACAACGCAACAGACATTGTTTGCAAAGAACAAAATTAAAAATTTGTCTCCATTTCCATTCTTTCATATGTTGGATTTTGAAACATACATACACGCACACAAACAGACACAAACACACAGACGTGGCTAAAAAACTTATTTACGTATAAATGAAGTATAGGTACATTTGTACCTATGCCGATCATTTACGTCAGGTAAGACTCACACCGACTCAGACCGACCACATGAGTGTTAATCGCACCTTTTTGCGCCCGATCTAGGAGCTCCAAATGGGGTTTGGAAGCCGCCGCCCATAGGTGCGAGTTAAACTCCATTTTAGGTCGGATATAGGTGGTATAAATAATGCGGAGATCGGACGGGGTGAAATATTTTTTGCACCGCTTTAAGAAGCCGAGGCACTTGGCTGCTTCTTTCGACGCGCCAAAAATATGATCGTTCCAACGAAGATCGTTCTTAATGGACATGTCCAGAACATCAAGAGCTGCCGATTCCGCAATACCCACACCATCCATAACCAGGGACGTGTTGGGATGTGGGGAGACTCGTTTGTGGGATAACAGGCAACATTGGGTCTTGTGAGGATTAAAATCGACCCTGTTCGCTTGACTTCACTTGGAGATTGTTTGTAGGTCGCTATTAAGTGTGTCATTCATACGGCGCCGTATTCTCTCAATCTCCACAGAGCTGGGGCGCTTTGTGAAGGAGTACGAATGACAAATGGTGCTGTCATCCGCAAACGAGTAGATGGGATTCTTCGTCGTCGACAATAGGTCGTTGATGAAGATAAGGAAAAGGGTTGGAGAAAGGACCGAACCCTGCGGCACTCCCGCGCTAAGAGGATGCTTTTCCGAGGCTATGCCGTCTATTACAACACGAATAGAGCGAGGAGATACTACCGACGCCATAGGCAATCAATTTAGACACGAGTGCTCTATGCCACACCCGGTCAAAGGCCTTATGCGGCCCATACACGTTGCAATTCGTTGTACAACTGGACAAGGTTGTACAAAAAATCGCATCGTGTGTAGCGCAGTTGTACGTGTCGCACAACTGGTTGTATGAAAATCAAAATATTTTGATATTTCGGTCGTGTTGTGTGAGCGGTCGCAACGTGTATGGTTATGTTGTACAATTTCGTGCCATTTTCTGAGTTCATTCGTGTTTCAGCTTTTGTGCGTTGCGAACGAAATGGACGAGCGCAACGAAAACTGGAGCAATTTTATCGAAGCTTATCGAAATTTGCCGGAACTATGGAACAGCAAATGTGGAAAATACAAAAATAAAAGTTTTCATCATACCGCACATGAAAAACTTGTGACAGCCTATACAAAAATTGATCTCAATGGTACTATTGAGGGCGTAAAGATGAATGAAAAAAAATTCACCAAAATGAAAATTCGGACGATGAATTGCAGAATATTTCCACGGACACTGCGTTTAAGAAAACACCGCGTTTGAATTTTGAATTTCCACTGCTCTTTTCCTCTCTTATAATTTCATTGATGATCAGAAGCGCAATTATTTTGCTTGTCATTTCGTCTGCACTCAACAAAATTTATGAGAAAAATGAAGTTGGGCGAACGAGTTGTATCGGAAATCGCAACGTGTGTGTTCTAACGACCAACCTTTCGCACGACCGGTCGCACGACCAGATTGTATCGTGTATGGACCGCTTTAGAAATATCCAATGCAACAACCTTGCTTTCACCGAGGTTTAGAATGCTATGGTTCCATTTCTCGGTGAGGACCGCCATAAGGTCTCCCGTCGATCGCTGTCTTCGAAAGCCGTATTGGCGGTCACTTAGCAGTCTATTGTGCTCCAGATATTTCACAAGGTTGAAATTTACAATGCCTTCCATTACTTTGGAAAGCACCGAACAGATTGCTATAGGTCGGTAGTTCGCAGGGTCAGTAGTCTTGCCTTTTTTTAGGAGCTGGTTGAACATTTGCCACCTTCCAGCATGTCGGAAATACACCTGTGGTGTATGACATGTTGAAAAGTTTGCGTAATGGACAAGCCAGCGAAGTAGCGCACTTTTTCAAAACAAGGGCTGGAATGCCGTCCGGCCCTGAAGCCTTATTTACATCGAGATCTGCAAGCACTCTTTTAACTACCAGTGTCCGAAAATGAATTTCTGGCATGGAGCAAGATACGTTCTTACTACCACGCTGGCATTGAAGACGTTTTTTCCTTTGGCGCTGTTCGTGCAGAAACTTTTGGCGCCTTAGGATGGCATTGCATCGATTTCTAGCCTGTTTACGCAGCTGTTCAGTGGCGGCATTTTTATTTGCCTGCCATGCTCTGAAAGCTTCCTCTTTAGACCTGACAGCAATTCTGCATGTCTCATTAAACCAGAGATTGTCCTTAGGTTTAATGCAAATTTTCTTATTAGGGATGAAGGACCGCATTCCCAATAATATTATATCTTCAACCATTTTGGCTGCGGCATTCGTGTTTCTATCAAGAAAACACAATTTCCAATTGAAGTGGGCGAAAAATTCATTAAGTCCACTCCAGTTAGCTTTATCATACATCCACACTAGGCGCTTCGGGGCTAAGGGCGAAACATTGCGGATAGAAGAGTATGAGAAAGACGCCAAAACGGTACAATGGACCGAGTTTCCAAGAGGTGCGTGCATTTCAACATCATATTTTTCATGATGTGAAGTGAGAAAAAGGTCTAGAGTATTGAGAGCTTGCCCCGCAACGCAGGGGATATGCGTTGGTTCATGCACTATTTGAGTCAAGTTATTAGACTCGGCAAAGAGCTCGACATATAAGCCTTCAGGAGTTGTGTGGCTGGAATGACGTAGCCAATTGGAATTATGAATATTGAAATCACCAGCAACTACAATTTCACTATTCGGATACGATTCCAGAATATGGGAAATAGAATCAGAGAGAAGATCAAACTTATAAGTAAAATCTTTCCCTGAATTTGGGCTTCTGTACAGAAAGCAGAAGTGCAGAATCTGCGACTGGATATTGAATTTAACCCACATGGAGCTAAATTCGGCATCCGTCGTGTATAGTTTTTGCTGGCACTGGTACGCAACATTACTGCACACATAAAGACCCCTGTGAGGACAGAATAATGGCAGTAAGTGGTACCCCGGGATGTGGAAATCCAGTGGATCTGCATCCTCACACACCTGGGTCTCACTTAGTGCCATTACATGGGGTTTATGGAGGTTAACGAACGCGTATACAGCGAAAAAGTTCGCCCTGAGCCCGCGCACGTTGCAGAAGGCTATTCGAAATTTGTCCAGCACCATGACCTGGGTGGGTTAAAGGACATGGAAAGCAGTCGGAAATGCGATCTGACGCACTGGAAAATTGATGTTGCCCTGCAGTAAGTGTTATGCCTTTACCACAGAGCAATTTCCCAGTGTTGAACAGGACCGCATGTAGCGCTACTGAAAACGGACGGAGGAAAAAGACAACACGGACACCTTCCAGTGGCGGACCACTTCAGCGTGGTCCCCCGAGACCAGAGTGATGTCTAGAACTTCCCTTCTGGTAGCCGTAACAAAAGTGGGCTCCCGACCAATATTGCATATAAATAGATCGGATGCGAGAATTAAATCAAAAAGAGACTCACCTCTGTCGTTGTTGTCCGTGCTGCCCCACATCGAGTGGTGGGTATTCGCGTCAGCGCCTATCACCAGGATCGAACCGTCTTTGCGGGCTTCTTTGGTCGCTGCTTGGTCTTCCGGAGCCGGTACCATCGTGTGGTCCTGGGCCATGTAGGCGGAGAGAATCCACAGAGGCTTCCTGCCTTGCTGTAGGCATATGGCAGTAGTGTCACTGTTGCTAAATTTGGAAAGAAGGAAACATTTTAGTTTCCTGCTAATCAAAATACACGATCTGGGTCGGCCATTACCTTGGATGTAGACCACAGTGTGTGTGGAAGAACCTAACCCGCAAACCCTGTCGGCCACTGTCCAGGGCTCTTGGATTAGGACAATGTCCTCTCCCTTTTGGTGTAGGTGGAGGACGAGGGCGGCCGAGCCCGCTTTAGATCAGTGCAGATTGACCTGCACCACCTGGATCGTCCGTAGATCCGGTTTGCTGGGCACCGATGACTGTTGTGTCAGCATCTTCTTGCTCAGGGGCAAGAAGATCGTCTTCGTTTCCATCGGCGGTCCATCTGCTGAAGAAGCGGCCCACCATGGACGAGGTGGATTGCGTGTCGGAGTCAGACTGCATTTCGCAGTCTGTCCCCGAGGGGCGGCGTTCGAAGGCCAGATCGTCGTGCTTTTCCACGAAAAAAAAACTCAGTATAGATCGTATCCACTTGAAAACCTTTCCGAAAAGCCGTGAAGCAATCCTCGGAGAAAACGGCAAGGTTGGACACGGTGGACCGTCCAGGAACAAACCCATGTTGATGCTGAGAAATAAGATTTTTACAGTGAAGAACAATTTGTCCTTCACAACGCATTCAAAGAGCTTCAAAACAGTCGATAGTTTGGAAATAGGCCTGTAGTTACACTGTCCTAGTCTTTTCACGGTAGTCTTTTCCCGCCGGCGCTCTACTGCAACGGAAAACGGTCCACAATAATCTGCCCCGGTATACGTGAACCGGCGAACATATAATGTTAGGCTCTCCCTGACGACGTTATGTAGGCTTCAAGTTGTTTACGTAGCGCAAAATCCATGCAAGTACGCGGACTGGTTTTAACCCATTTTCGGCCGCTGGTCGATTTTTCGACCAGCCACTTTGAAGGAGAGTAGCTTTGCATTTAGACATTATATCTTTGAACTTTTGATCCATAAAATAGCTTTGGTCTTTTGGTAACCCCAATATAACCTTTTCAAATTATTGATTTATTATTGATTATTTACGAAGCCTAAAGACCAAATTACCACAATCAATTGATATCCATAAGATTATGAAAATATCTTTACCTCTCAGCACCGCGTACTTTTCAGTGGTCGAAAAATCGACCATTGGCCAGAAGTCGTCATGTATGTACATATGTAAGCCAACAATTATTTGTTTTCATGCTTGGCTATTATTTGACCAAAATTATATACATATATATTTGTTTTTATTTGAAATTAAATTTTTATTAATTTATAAAAAAAAATAATTAAAAAAAAAAACAAAAAAAATCCAAAAATATTCTTGATTAAGGTCCTAAATGTAAGTCCTTAAAAGGAATTAAAAAAATATTGGCTATTTCTGGTAGCGGCCGAAAATGGGTTAAAAACGTTGGGTACTTTCGCGTATCGATGATCCGGTCGCTGTTGATTATTAAAAATGTTTTTCTTTGTGTTTTTCTTTGGCATTCCTCCAGTGCACAGTATTCAGAATGTATCATAGTTGTTGTGATTCTTCTGGCCATTCGTTGACTTCTTTATGCAGAAAAGCCTGTTACCCATCGGGAGTCTGATCATGGTGATACTTTGGCCTTGGTGGCGGCGTCGGCTATATCCACTGCAGATGGAATCCAACGCCATTGGGCTGGTGATGTGCTTCCCAATATCGCTGGTACGCGACTGGCAACAAACTGCTTATAATCACGTTTCGTTGAGCGGATCCAACTCGAGGCGTGGCACTATCGTTTCTCTTTTCGTTGCCCATCTTCATTTGGTTGAAATGAGTGCGAAGTCTATGTCGTTATCTTGCTTGATACGAAGATATGCTACTGCAGCGTACGCTGTATCACTTGTTTCTAGTAAGATGTGGAGTTGTAGCTCTTCCGCTGTGGAGTAACGAGGTAAATAACATGGAGGCACTTTAAATTGTCTGCTATACTGAAATGCTGGCCACTACTGAGCCCACTGAGCTGCAATGTGATTTGGTAGATTATCGTCCCAATCGAATATGTGGTTCCATGTTGTTTGTAGGAGTAGCTTTACAAAGATGGTGACATTTGCTATCAATCGAAATGGATCGTAAATAGCCATGGCTAATTCGAATAGCTTCCTCTTCTCGTGGAATCTTCAAAAACGTAGAATGAAACTGTAAGACGTCATCTCTAGAATTCCAAAACATGCCGAGGATTTTATCGGTTATAGGCTGATGCTCCATACTGATAACTTCTGATGACGTTGCATAGTTATTGCTTAGCTGTCTTTGTAAATCTTTGTTGTTGGAAACAAAGTTTCTTAATCGAAATCCGGCGGCGACGTTTTTGGCAATGGCTTCATGGACTACTTCACTGGCTTCTGTGGCGTCACTAAAACTGGCGACGAGATTATTGACATAGGTGTTGTCTAAAACGGCTTTAGCCCCTCGGGGCGTGGTGGCTTGAAACTGAGCGGCGAACAGGCGAATCCGAATATCATCTCCAAAAAATCTTTACGAGTTTTAATCAGGTTATCTAATTTTAATTTGACGTTTACGACGTTTAATTTGACGTGACTTGTACAAGTCATCAATGGTTGCGCATGTTCTAGCCCCGTCGGCAGCACCGAATGCAGTGAAATGTTTGATACGGTAGCTGCGACATCGAAAACGATACGCAACTTTTGCGGTTTGCTTGGGTTTACTATCCCGAAATGTGGCAGATACCAGGTAGTATAACCGCTGGATTCTTCTTCTTCTGTCGTTAACAATCGAGCGTAACCTTTATCGATGTATTTACACATTTCATTTCGATAGGTGGTAGCATATCTTTCATCGTTAACCACTATATTTTCCACATTTATTAATCTACGTGTTCGTTGCTGCAGGTGGTCGCTGGACGCTGAGTTGATCCGAAAACTAAAACGCTGCACTTCACGTTGAAAACTAGACTAATGCTCCGGTCGCCCGGAGACTTTATTTGTGATATTTCTTATGTCCTAAATAGTATCTACACTATTTCTTATCCTAAGGTTTTGCACGATAAGAGCATACCGACACCACATGCTGGCCACACGCTCTTATCGTGCCTGTTACTTGAATTCTTGCAGCGGTCACAACTTGATAAGTGCAACCAGATGTTGGTTATCTTGTGGTGCCGTTGCAAGATTCAATACTACGTTTGGCTATTTCGTAGCTTAGTGGCAGTGGACGTCGTCTTCACGCCACAACAAGCCCACTTCAAATCGATTGCCAAGCATTGTTGTTGTCTTTTGCAGAATTTTTCTGGCCCGACTATCGTCAGCCGATTCCAGTAGAATGTTATTGTGTATCATTCCAAAGCTTTCCCAAGCAAAGTACTCCACTAGCTGATGTAACTGTTGTGCGGCGACTGATTGACGAACATGTAGGATTCTTGTGGATGCGTTGACTATAGGTTGTGTTGGCCGGTAGACAACCCACCCTAATTTAGTGGCAGCGGCGACGGATTCGTTAGGACCGGCGTTGACCGTACGTTTGGCGATACTCAAATGGCTGTTGTCTAAACCAATGAGTAATGTTAGCTTGACGTCTCTGTAGCTTGCTATTGGCAAATTACACTGTACAACACAAAAAAAAATAACAAGGTTCTGACAACGGATTCTGGTAGAGGGGACCAAAAAAAAAATATACGTGTATCGGCGTTTTGAAAGTTTACGTCTGAATTTTTTTAGGGGGGTCAAAGTTTTCCCCTTTTTGCTCATTCTCATGGTGAATCGGCATACGAAAACCATGTAACCTCACATTTTAGGTATATGATGTGTTCAGCAATTTGATGTAAAATACTACGAAGAACATTTTTGTGGAGCATTTTAACCCTGTAGCTCCTATTTATATGGGTCAATTTTACCCTTTTTTCTAAAATGCCAAAAATGTCCTGTAAAACTGGATGGCGAAAATAATCGCCATAAAATTCGACTATAGGTCTGTGAATATATCAAAGCTCAGAAATTAACTTAACCCCAGAATTAAGCCGAACTGAAAATGTGTTTAAGTGTTAATTTCGCACTTAATCAAAATTAGTAATAAAATGTCCTACAAAACTTGATTTTTGAGGGTTAGTGTGTATGGGAAAAATGTTAAACGCAAAATTTCACTATAAGTCACCGTACAAAAGAAAGCTCTATATATAATATATATATAGTAAATAGAAAAATGAGGGCAATTTTGGGTATTTGAGGTATTCAATATATATTTCGTTTAGCTCTTGGCAATTTAACATCGTTATCGAATAATGTCCAGCATACATCAGCTATAAAAGAATGAATACTCTTGCCTTTTATACCGTTCCTCAATGGAGGCCAGTGGCGGTATCAGGGGGGAGAGGTTTGGGGGTTGAACCCCCGGAATATTAGGATCGACTTTAAAACTATAAACAAATTAAAAGGCATTTTATAAATATTAAAGAATTACTTTTTGAAACCCTCCCCCCCAAAATATATTTCTGAATCCGCCCCTGATGGGGCACATGTCTGATGAAATCGTTCCCCGTTCCCCGTTCATCGTTCATCGGATTCTGTTGCCAACTGATGTTCGAAGTAATCCATATGAGAATTCAGAAAATGAATTTTTGGTGACATATGAACACCTAGTTTTTCGAATGCACTCATCATGGTGTCGACGTGCATTCGAGCAGCAGGAGAACGAGTTTTGCCTAGAACATTGTCAATGACTCCTTTAATGCTTTTCCATGCGACAATCTCATTTGGTGAAAGCATTTGATTGAACTCTGCGCTAAGCATAAGCCTTTTTATCTCAGGACCAACAAAAACACCTGTTGTAATGAAAAATGAGATTTTGTAAATTTATTGGTATGAAACCTGTTGGATTTAGTCTTCAATAAAACACTTTAATTTCGTTTAAGAACTTATTTATTTGACGACCTGTCACCAGCACTGATCAGCGAAGAATGAATCGAAGTAAAACTTCTTGCGCAGAAGTAAAGTGCAACTACGCATTGCGCAATAGATACACAACTGCAAGACAACGGATACACATGCGACTAGCGCACAAACTATCCTTTTAGTTAGCAGACAATTGAGCGGCCTAACGGGACTTTTCCGTTGCTGCATTGCGCATCAAATAAACAAACGCAATCGGACACGATCAATGCATTTTTGCTACGCACGAGCAGAATTCCTGCGCAATAACATATTACGCAGTTTATTAATAAAGGAATTCTTCTCGTGTATTCAACACACCTCCTCAAAAATTAATTGATCGCCACAAACTGATTCACATGTTTCTACATTAATAAAAAAAATATTTGCTGGTGAAAAGTCGTGTAATCTGGGGAATGACAATATTATGGTTCAACATTCGTTGCAAGGATTGGGAAAACCCAGAAAAACCCAATCAAACCATACATTATTACATTGTTTCTCAATATATCATATTACATTTTTATACATACTTATATACATTACATTTTTTTTAATTAATTTTTTTGTTTTCCTTCATATGCTTTATTTCAAATTCATTTTACTTCTTAAATCTAAAAATCTGGCTCCAGACAGCGGCTTTGTCAAAATATCAGCTAGTTGTTTATCTGTAGGAATATACTCAATTTTAATTAGTTTATTTTCAACTTGCTCCCGTGAAAAATGATATTTAATATCGATATGCTTCGATCTTTTGTGACATGACGGATTATTTGCTATACTTATGCAACCTTGGTTATCTTCATATATTTTCATTGGTTCTTTCAATTCAATAGTATACTATTCATTAACGACTTCAGCCACAAGGCTTCTCTAACGGCTTCAAAAAGTGCCATATACTCTGCTTCAGTAGATGAAGCAGCAACAGAGTGTTGTTTCTTTGTATTCCAACAAACTATACATGATTCGAACATCATAAATACATAACCAGTAGTGCTTTTCCTGTCACTAACACTTCCACCCCAATCAGAATCAACATAACCAGTTATCATTTCTTTGCAATTTAAGTTTTTAGAATAGACTAATCTTAAATCACTCGAACCTTTAAGATATCTTAGAACTCTTTTAAGGCACTGCCACAATTCTTTATTATTTTTATTGCTATATCGACTCAATATATTAACCGATGTACTTAAATCGGGTCGTGTGCACAACATAATATACATTAAACAGCCAATTAAATTACGACACGGTGCATCACAATTTTCGTCTGAATTCAATGCTTCATAATCTAGCCTACTTGGAAGTGGAGTACTAACTGCTTTAGAATCAATCATCTTAAATTTCTTTAAAACATTTTCGATATAAGCGGACTGACTAAGACTTACGCTATTATTAACTCTTTCGATCTTTATCCCAATAAAATATTTAATCTCAAATAAATCAGTCATCCTAAATTTGCTCTTCAAATAATTTTTAAAAGTGGTCATTGTTTCAATATTCCCTGTTGCTATTACTAGGTCATCCACATATAATAACACATACAGGTTGTGATGTGCATCACCCTTATCAAGAATGTAAATACAACGATCTACAGCTGAATTCATGAAACCGATTTCTTTCAATGCTTGTTCAAAAATTTCAAACCAACACCTTGCAGCCTGCTTAAGACCATATATTGCTTTATTCAATCTGCAGACTTGATCACTACCACAGGATAATCCCGGAGGAGCCGTCATATAAATCTCTTCTTTCAATATACCATTCAAAAATGCGGTTTTAACATCCATGTGGTGAACTTTCAAGTCAAATTGGTTTGCAAAAGCTAATATAAATCGGAGACTAGAAATTCTTGCTACTGGAGCAAATGTTTCATCATAATCAATTAAATATTCCTGTGTGAAACCACGCGCGACCAGCCTTGCTTTATATCTAATTGGATTGCCTAGCTCGTCATATTTCCTTGTAAAAACCCACCTACAACTAACTATGTTCTTATTTTTAGGTTTTGATACAAGAGACCAAGTTTTGTTATAAAAATGAGAATCAAGCTCTTCTTTAATTGCTTCTTCCCAATGTGACCTATCGCTTCTATTTTTAATATCATCAAAAGAATTTGGAACGCTATCAATGAAACTTTGTGCATTCATTATGCAACTTTTGACTAACAAATCACTTTCTTTGTATGATATCTGTGGCCGTTCCTTCAATCGATCACTTCTTCTGACTTCGTTTTTTTCCTCACTTAACTGTGAGTTTTGTAGCTGACCATTGTGTTCATCAGTATTCTCTAATACATTTTCACCAGTCTCAACTGGATCGGCATTCTCTTTACTTGTTACCACACCACTAGGCTGTTTATCTAATGCAAATTCATTAGATATCCTTTCCGTACTCTCATTCGGGAATTCAATTTCATTACCAGAGTTTCTCAACTCTACTCTGTCTTTTACAACAGTCCTAGAATTTACCATGTTTGTTTCATCAACGATCACATCTCTCGCTGACACAAACTTTCCAGTTGCCACATCCCACACTTTGTATCCATTTGGTTCGTATCCAACAAGAATACCTTTCCATGATTTTTCATCAAATTTTCGTTTTCTTGTTTTATTATGGATATATACTGTCGAACCAAATACTTTCAAATATCTTAAATCAGGCTTTCTATTGTGCCACATTTCAAATGGTGTTCTCATACTATTTTTCAACGCTTTACTTGGACTTCGGTTAATCAAATAGGTAGCTGTCAATACAGCTTCACCCCAAAACCGTTTGTCCAATTTCGCTCCACTAACCATAGTACGAGCTTTTTCCGTTATTGTTCTTATCATGCGTTCAGACACACCATTTAGTTGTGGAGTATGTGGAACTGTTAGGTGGTAACTGATGCCTTTTTGAACACAATAGTCGCGCATCTCATTTGACAAATATTCTCTCCCATTATCAATATATAGATTTACAACTTTTAAATTGAAATGGGCTTCACTTTTTGCAACAAAATCTTTGAAAGTGGCAAAAACGTCAGACTTATAGGTGATCAAATAAGTTACACAGTAGTGTGTATATTGATCAACAAAAATTACGTAATAGTTCTTTTCATCAACTGTAGAAGGTGTTATCGGGCCACAGACATCTGAATGGACTACAAATAGAGGTCTTTTAATGTAATTTTTATTTTTAGATATATTAAAACTTAGTCTAGCTTGTTTTCCATATATACATGCCTCACATAATTCATCAGTTGGTTGCACAGTCTTTAAAAGTGCAATATCATTAAACATATTTTTGTTTTTTATTTCCAAGAACTTTCCTTTACTAATATGTCCTAATCTTTCATGCCACAAAAGATAACCATTATTTTTAACCATATTTGATGCATACGCTTTTCTGCTTAAAACAAATTCGATAATAGGAACATTATGAACACATTTACCATCAATGATTACTTGACCATTCTTGCTGACTTTAACACCTCCTGCATCAAATTCGATTTTCAATCCAGCATCCTGCATCCGTTTCACTGAAATTAAATTCTGTGGAACATCTTTACAAAAAAGTACATCTTCCAGGGTAATTTCGTTTTGAGAATCATCACAGAGCCTAACGATGCCCTTCTTTGTAGCATAAATATATTCCCCACACTTTGCGATTGATATCCTTATTGGGTACTCCAGATCGACACAATCGGTGAAAAGATTTTCGTTATTAATAATGTGGTCAGAAGCTCCAGAATCCAGGAGAAAAGACACGTCGCCGACAGTAGGAATTACAGCTTCATTTCTTATCATAAACGCGAAACCGTTTCGCGGTGAAGTAGTTGCAAATTGTGCAGCTTTGGCATGTTCATTCTTTTTGTTACTCAAAAACCTTTTAAATGCATAGCAGTCTTTTTTTATATGTCCCTTTTTACCACAGTGATAGCATTTCACAATTGGCTTGGTATTTGTTTTAAAAGTTTTGAATTTATTTTGGTTTTTAAAGTTTTGCGAGAAATTTTTATAGCTTTTATTGTTATTATTACACATCGCTTGCAATATTTTGGAACTTGTGTCTTTATTATCGCTTCTTAACTTAATTTCATGATCCAGCAACCGGTTCTTTACGAAAGCCAATGTTAAATTATCTTCTGACAGTGTTTCAATTGCGGTTACAACTCCATCATAAGATGGTGGTAATGTTAATAATAAGTGAGACACTTTGTCCATCTCATCAATTTTAGCTCCCGAAGCCAACAGTTCGTTAATTAGGTCATCAAATAAATTAAAGTGACCTAATAATGGGGATTCACTCTTTAATTTTAACGAAAGCAACCTTTTCCGCACAGCTAGTTGCGACGCTAAACTCTTTCGCTCGTATATCTGATCTAAGTTCTTAAAAATTTGCCTTGCAGTACTTTCACTACTTGCAAAGCCAAGAAATGAATCACTTAAATACTCGATGATGATGCTTTTAGCATTTCTTTCACTTTTTCTCCATTCGTCCGTAATGTCTTCTGGCACTTCAGTGTCTATCACTTTTAGAGCATCTGTTTCCGCCAAGAGTGCTCTAACTCTAAATTTCCAAATTGAATATTTTTCGCCATCGAAAGGCTTAATGTTTCTTTTAATTTTCTCCATTATTTTATATTAATTAATTCAAGTTTTCCAAGTTCACTGATTTACACCAAAAAATATTTACACGGATTATTTACAAAGTGGACGGGAGCTGGGCCCATAACCTGTTGGATTTAGTCTTCAATAAAACACTTTAATTTCGTTTAAGAACTTATTTATTTGACGACCTGTCACCAGCACTGATCAGCGAAGAATGAATCGAAGTAAAACTTCTTGCGCAGAAGTAAAGTGCAACTACGCATTGCGCAATAGATACACAACTGCAAGACAACGGATACACATGCGACTAGCGCACAAACTATCCTTTTAGTTAGCAGACAATTGAGCGGCCTAACGGGACTTTTCCGTTGCTGCATTGCGCATCAAATAAACAAACGCAATCGGACACGATCAATGCATTTTTGCTACGCACGAGCAGAATTCCTGCGCAATAACATATTACGCAGTTTATTAATAAAGGAATTCTTCTCGTGTATTCAACAAAACCAATATGAAAAAGTAAAGTTTTAGCATTCATACCTTCTTTATCTTTGCTTCGCTTAGTTTTAGAGACATTGTCTTCAGAAAGTAAAATGCCGATCCATTTGTATCCAAACACTTAACAAAATTGTCTACCACGACAAGCTTTATATGTAATGGTTGTAAAAGTATTTCTTTTGTTGGCACAAGCGGTGGATGGAGAATATTATGCTCGCCTAATGTCCCTTCAGCTCTCGGCTCCCATTGTTTTTTTGGAATATTGGTTGCCCTTCTATCTGCTATTCCACGTGCAAGTTTTGTAGGAGATTTAAAACCAATATTGATTAAGTACGAAATAAACATTTAAACACATTTTCAGTTTTGGCTTATTTCTGGCGTTCAAGTTAATTTCTGGGCTTTGATGTATTCAGAGACCTATAGTCGAATTTTATGGCGAATATTTTCGTGGTACATTTTGTCCTTAAAAAGTCCTGTTTTACCGGACATTTTTGGCATTTTAGAAAAAAGGGTCAAAGTGACCCATATAAATAGGAGCTACAGGGTTAAAATGCTCCACAGAAATGTTCTTCGTAGTATTTTACATCAAATTGCTGAACACATCATATACCTAAAATGTGAGGTTACATGGTTTTCGTATGCCGATTCACCATGAGAATGTGCAAAAAGGGGAAAACTTTGACCCCCCTAAAAAAAATTCAGACGTAAACTTTCAAAACGCCGATACACGTATATTTTTGTTTGGTCCCCTCTACCAGAATCCGTTGTCAGAACCTTGTTATTTTGAAAAAAATTTGATTTTGTTGTGCAGTGTTATCAAAGTTTGTATAACGACATTTGTCGAAAGATTGTGTCGGCAAATCCAAGTTTTTTATGGCATGTATGTTCTTCAGCTGGGATGTGGTACATATTTTCGTGAATTGCTCGAACTGCTAAGTTTACTATGCGAGATTCTTCTGTAGTTCGCTTTTGTTTATACGACGGCAATGTGAGTGGCATAACGCAAGGTTTATAGAATAGAAGGTTACGCATTCCGGTTGTCAAAAAATGCCAGCGCCTCGCGTGACGTAGGCTTAGGTTGGCTTTGATTGGCTGAAAATATTTTTGAGCAAAAAAAATTCAAAAAGTGTAAACAAACCCGGAAAAAGAAGTTGCCAGATTTTATATTTATACCCCTTAAATAATAAATCCAAATACTTTTCTGGATTTGTGAACAAAAATGAACATGAAAAATGAGCTGTAATATTTGCAATTTGCCATCGAGCAATTCATTTCGCGTTTACAAATATTTTGAAAGTGTATGGAAATAAAATATTTCCATTGATGGAAAAAACAAGGCATGCTTCGTTTTTTTTTAAGGGATTTAAAATAAAATTTGTCAATAAGTGGCACCTCGATTTTGGCCCCCGCCTACGTCATCAACATGGCGAACGTTGGGAATGCGCAACCTTTAGTCTATAAACCTTGGGCATAACGTAACTTGTGACTCCGAGGTCATTGGAGATATTTTCTTGGAGCAGCGTTACAGATAAACCTTCATCAAACATAGCATGGACGACGATGCTTGCTCTAGGCCCGGTTAGGACGAATGGTCAAATTTTGAATAGACAGGTTTTCAAGTTTTTGTTACGGCAGTTTAGTATATGCTCGCGTTTGTTCATCGCACTGGACATAAAAGCTGGCTTAGCTGATGGCGACGTAGCGACTGACTCGGTCGATGACGGTTTATTTTGAGTTTCAGGAACAGGCTGATGAAGAAAGCAATTGTGCATGCGGTTGCATTCATCAACACCACATGCTCCTTTGGTTCTGCATTCTATTAAGTTGTGTCCTTGTTGAAGACAACTGAAACTTAGATGGTGGGTTTTGACAGGCTACCATCTATCGCGTACACTGAGCGCTTTAACACGTTCGCGGACGTGAATGCTATAGCAGTCATTTTCATAGCGGTGCAAAATGACGTGAATGCTATAGCATTCAAATTTTAAGGTAAATTCTAGTCTAGAAATTAAAAAAAAAAAAATCGATTTATTTTCAGACCTTTAAGAATAACCCTCTAAGAGGATTTACGGAAATTCGAATTATTTTCGTAGTTATAGTTGATTTTGTGACGCGCCACTCAGACTGCCCGAAATGAGACAGTAAACTTTAACCCTTTACGGCACCGTGTGACATATCTGTAACAAACCACTAAAATAGCAATAAAATGCAATGTTAACAAGTAAACTCTGTTTTTGTTTTTTGTTCATCTCCTATATACGGTAGTGCATGTAATATAAAAATACTACATAGAAACCGTTCAGTTAAAATGTAAAATTTTTCATTTAGTGTTCAGAAATCGTGAGTGTTATCACAGTGCATTTTCGTGAAGCTTGAATTTATAAAAAAAATATTTCAAAGTGATTTTTCATTACTATTTTTGTGCGAAACAACAGGTGAATACTTTCTCTTTAAATAATGTGCTCGAATTCATTAAAAAAATTTGATAGTTTTTGTGAAATCAAGAAATTACTGTTTGTAACATTTCTGTCACATTGCGGAACAAAGGCAACTTTTGCTGTGTGCCGCGCAATGTGACATTTCTGTTACAAACCGTTATAATGATCAGAAAAATTAAAAATGAATACAAAACAGATGAATGCAGATCTAAGAATGTTTTATTCAATTTCTTCGTGTAGCAGTGTAGGATATGACCGAATGTAGGAGGGTATGGTATGACGCTCATGGCGCCACGCATTCAATAATTCCTTAGAATATGAAAATCACGCGAGCTCCAAGCTAAAAAAAATAAGGGGCCAGCGCAGAGTACTCCACCGATTGCGATAAGACATGATCAAATCGGACATCGGCCGGTATGGGCAGAAAAAAGGATTCGGTGCAAGCTCCCTGGATGCGTAGGGGTCTCGCAAACTTTATGTGAAAAGTGTAGAGTGGCCTTATGCTATAATAAACACAATAATTGCTTTAAAATTTTCCACACTTCATAAAACATTGAAACTTTAAAAGTAAAACAGAGTTCTTTGAAATGTTAATGAATATTAAAGTTTTGTACTCGTTATAGCTCAATGTAACATAAATGTCACAAACCGCTTTTTCTCCACTTATCCACTTTATAATAAAAATTTTGAAAACTCGTGGAACAAATGTTTTTTTATTCTCAAAAAGCTTTCAATCCAACCAGGTTTCATTAAGATTGGTGATCTTGAGCCGTAAAGGGTTAAACATGTTTTTCTCGAAACTACTTTTTTCGATACAGTTGACATGATATCTCAAGTTCTAATGCTCCAAATTACTTGAAATTTGTAACAGACTTTGTTAATACTATCAAAATTGTCTCGAAGTAGGAGTTTTGGTAAGTTTTTTTTACCAAAGTTGAAAAAAGGAAACAAAAAATTGCCTTTATTTTCAGAAAGAAGCCATTTTTTCAAATCGGCTACGTCCAGATAATTCTACATCCTTGTTTAGTAAGAATTAACCTTATTTCAAGGAGGATTGGATTCAAATCACCAGGAGGATTGGAATCACGTCAACCAGAAGACACTTTTTTTTAAGTCCCCACTTTGCCGGCTTCAATTTTTAAATTTTTTCCACTTCTATACATTTTTATACTTTTCAAGTATCAATAAAAAACTGATGGAAATATGAATAGTGAAAATGATTACTGTTTTTTTATTACGCCCGTCAAATCACCTCAAAATCGAGCCTCTAGGCTAGAATACCCCCTTAAGCCGTTACATTGAGTAAACCAAAAGTTTCCGTGCTTCCATGCTTCCGTGCATTTGCCTACGGAAGATCTCAATAACTCCAGTTCGGATATGGAGTCCTAATCATAATGTACCATAATAATGGAGTGATATATTAAGTTTTATTTTTTATATACATACCATGGAATTATGGATTTAGTTGCTTAATTTTGTTATATGTACGAACGAATATGTATGAACTACTGTTGAATAAATAAAGTTATAAAAATATAATAAACCTCTTCTTCTCATGTTTTCTATGAATGACTGCTATAGCATTCACGTCATTCTAGTTGAAAAATTTGATCTATACCGTCGTGAATGCTATAGCATTCATTGTGTATAACGGTTAAAATATGATAATCTGACAACTCTAACAATATACAGTGAGTTACAAAACTGTTCATAAAAAAATATTTGGCCACATTTTATCTTTAAAATTGCAAATTGCAGTAGATAATGTTTTGTTGCACATGAGATCGTTTTTGTGACTGTACAAGCGATCAGCATATGGAAAAAATTTAGCGAAATTCATTGTGATTATGCCGTTATCGATAACGGTACATGTAAATTTTCGTGAACACTTTTGTAACTGAAGCATTTACTTGAGTTTCAGCGGCGATTGCGTAAACATCAATAATTGAGGAGTTTACTTACAAAAAGGCTTATATCCACTTCTGATTTTTTTTGAGAAATTAAGAAAAACGTTTTACGGCAATTAAAAAATTAACTGATTTTTTTTGTTTACTAAATTAATTCCGTCTTAGGCTAAGTAATATACTACCAAAAGTTCCAACCTCTGCGAGCGTTTCATTGCGAGTTACACCTGATTTTAATTTGGATATGTGCCTTTTTGGTGTGAAAATGGGATATGTTCCCTTTTGGTAAAAAAACAGCTGTTTTATAAACTTTAATAAAATTTATTTTACGGAATTTGATGAGAATATATTTGAAAATGCACTTTTTATGGCATTTCTTTTAAAAAAAGCAACTAATTCGGCCACGTTGTAGGGGCTGAAACCCCATTCATCCCTTTTCCCCCTTCCGCATTTGAACCAAAAATCTCTTAAGCACAGTCCACTTTATGTTTTTGCTTACCAACTTAGCTCAAAAAATGAAAACTGTCTTTATAAAACGGATGAAAAGAAAAATATTAACATATGTTAATAGTGGCGGTTTCCGTATATAAACATTGGTGACAGTGTGAAGGCTAAGATGGCGCACAATGACCAATCAGAGTGCACAAGGACCTCACGGTGGCGTCACCTGTTGAGGGGAAGAGTTAGACAATGTAAATCACGTCCTTGGCAAGTTCTGCTCTCAAGCGATAATGTACTAAACTACACAAGAAAAATTCGGCAGAAAACTCATTGTGGATATGTGCCCTTTTGAAAAAAAAGATATTTTAATGGAATAGGTTTTATATGGATATATGCCGTTTTGGTGTACAATTTTCTATTAAAGACAAGACAAGATAGAGACTGGATATATGCTCTTTTGGTGGCAAACTCAATGTTTGGCATGCTTTAAATATAGGATAAAAACAACTTTGGTAGGAAACTGATCCATAGGCACATACATCTCATGGCAAAGAATAGATTAGAGCGAAAAAACGAAAAAATCTCAAAAGTGGATATAAGCCTTTTTGTAAGTAAACTCCTCAATTAATTCCAACAATTTTCAATTTGTCGTGTTAATTCAGGTAATATAAAAGAGAAAAGTGAAAGATTTTTGCTGACTTTTAGAATTTGTTGTAGAACTAAAAATGCCGAAAGTAATCGATGCCGTAACACGTGGTGCTATTGAATCCGAGGTGAAAGAAGGAAAATCGTTTCACCAAATCGCAAGGAAATTCAACGTTTCGATGGGCTTTATATCGAAAATAAGAAATTCTTGTGATATTCCCCCAAACAAGAAATTAGGCGGACGACCGAACAAATTGAGCCCCACTACTAAACGAATGGTCAAGAGACTAGTTGTATCTGGAGCAGTTGACAATGCTGTACAAGCTCATAAAGAGGTGTCTGAGGCTTTGAATTTGGATGTGTCCAGTCAGACAGTGCGTAGATGCTTGAAAGAATCTGGTATGAAAGCTAAAACTAAAGTACGAAAGCCATTGCTCACTGCTAAGCATCGTGTAAACGCTTGAAATTCGCAAAGGAACACATAAATTGGGAGGTAGCTCAATGGAAATTGGTTACTTGGTCTGATGAGTAAAAAATTAATCGCTTGGGCTCTGATGGCCGAGTTTGGTCATAGTACGACCCAAAAGTTGGTATAACCGAAAGAAATATACATGAAACTCTGAAATTTGGCAGAGGATCCTTGATGATCTGGGGATGTTTCCAGGGTAACCAGTTAGGAATACTGCGTCGAATTGTTGGCATCATGAAGGCTGAAGACTATGTTGATATTCTTAAAGATTCATATCTTCAAAGTATTGAAAAGTTTGGATGTGAGCCGGGTGATACAACCTTCATGCAGGATAACGACCCGAAGCATACGGCGAAAGTGACAACGAAGTGGCTTCGTAACCACGGAATTTCCTGTTTGGATTGGCCTGCACAGAGCCCAGATCTTAATCCAATCGAAAATCCCTGGAATATCCTCAAAAAACGAATCATAATGCGAAAGTCTAGACCCCAAGATATTGAAGAGCTATGGACGGCGTTTAACCAAGAGTGGTCCAGCATAGGCCCACAAATACTAGATCATTTGATTAGCAGTATGCCTAAAAGGATGCAGCTTGTGGTTAAAGCCAAAGGTGGCCATATTAAATACTAATAAAACATTTAAAAATATTTCTAAGTCTTTAAGTCAAACCAGTTACAAAAGTGTTCACTAAAATATAAGTACTAACAGGCTCACCAAATGTGCCACAAACATAATAAATTTATTTTTTTGTTATGTATAGCAAGAAAGAAGCTATTTTAAGTTTACGATATACTTACTTTTTAAATATTGTATTACAATAAACGTCTACAACCAAATACGTGAAAATGTGATTCTTTATGAACGGTTTTGTAACTCACTGTATGTCTAATCAGATATCAGATAGTGCTTATAGTTTGGAATTAGGTTTAGTTGGAATTAGGTTCGCTGATCATAAATTCGATGTTAGAGTTGGGTATCCACCACATTTAAGAACTTCCCTAATATGGCGTTCAAACTGACGACTTAAACGTGTTTAATGTGCTTAAACAAGTTAAATGAACAAAACCAGTTCGAAAACCTGTTTATTCACATGCAATTGTTGTTGGAAATTAAACGTGTTAAACCATTTAACATGTTTTGAAACGAGTTTAGCGCAGGGTTGCATCCGAAAGCTTTCTCTGAAAAAGCTTTTTTGTCACTTGAACACACCGCACACATTCTGAACACACACTAGAAAAACATCCCTTAAAATTCAGCTGTCATTTCATTAAAACAAAACAAAAATTGAAAATTTAAAAATTTGAAATGAATGAAAATAACCGTTTTGCTTGCTGCTTTCATTTCATTCATCGCCGTTTTATGGCATCTGAAAACAAGGCGTCTAATATTTGGACGAAGTTGGCTATGTTGCCGTGGATTGTGAAATATGCCAATATTTCGCTCGAATCATGCTCCCAGCACATTTTCACGCACAGTTCACAAAAATATTTATTTGTTTATTTGTAAACAAACAGCTGTCAAATTGAACCTCATTGAGCAGTCTGGACGGTTGTGTTCAACAAAAAGCTCTTTTCACTTAAACTAGTTTAAATGAGTCAGTTTGAACGCCATATAAGTCTTACGCCTTCTACCGGGAAGAGTACTGTACAATGGGCTGGCCCCCACCACCCACACAATACAAAATTTTATCATTGATTTGATTTTAGTTTCGCGATTTTTCCAAAAGTGATGGGTGATGGTGTTAGTCTGGCATCAAATTTATGATCAGCGGACCTAAGTCGTTTAAGTCGCATTCACCAATCAGACATCTGTTTTTTTTGTGTGCCGGTATTTTCAACGTATAAAATATATATTGCAAAATAATAGTTACCACTCAACGTAAAAAAAATATTTCCCATTCACAATATTTACTGCCAACGGAACAAATATTTCTCAAAATATAAACGTTATCGAGCAACGGAAAAAATATTTTGCCAAAAATAAACGTTACCGTGCAACGTAAAAAATATTTTTCTCTCATAACAGTTATGCGATGACGGAAAAAATATTTTTCAAAAAATAAACGTTACCGAGCAATGGAAAAAATATTTCTTTCTGATAATAGTTATTTTTTTTTTTTCCGTGAGAGAGAGGAGTGAAACTCTGGAGCATGTTGGTTACGTTAATAGGTTGTGTTGTTCTGCCAGGGTAGCTGATTGGCCTGCCGCAGGTAGTCCTAAGTGATGGTGCCATCTAACGCCGCTTAGGAACGTCGCCTCCGTCCGAGCTACCGCTCGTAGCGCCATCTGTTGTGTGTGGAGGTTACAGCAGAATGGTTGGGGACCTCGCTAGATCAATTTGGTGCGCTGTTTTCGCAGTTGTCCGCTTCCCCTTGCAGATGTCGCTCGTGCGCCGTGTAACTGTTTGTTTACTTTTATCAGCCGCACAGTGCATAATTGCGCGTACTATTACGTGGAAGTGAGTGGGATAGGAATAATTGGGTTGGGAATCAATGAACTTGGATATGTTGCAGAGTTTTTAGGAAAATTTTGAGAACAGGAAAAATCGGAAAAGTTGTTGGAAAAGTGCGGGGACCGTGCACGCGGTGGGAGTTGAACCCACGACCTCTGGGATGACAGTCTAGTGCACTCTTGCTAGGCTATCGAGGCTACAATAGTTATTAGGCAAAAGAAAAAATATTTGTCACGAATAATAGTTACGAAATGACGAAAAAATATTTTTTTTCCTCAATAGTTATTGTCCAACATTTATAAGTATCTCTTAAAAATGGGCAACGTTTTCGAATTTTTTAAAAATCATAACTGTTATTTTGGGTCCCTGTTTGAAAGTGCTTTCATTTTGTGACACGTTCGGTAAAAATGGTCATGGTTCGGTAAAATGCGTGATTTGGCTTCGCATTGCAGAACGCAGGCTCAATGTAAACGTAGTATTAGGAAAAGACACATAGCTATACTTTCCTTAAATAAATGTATAAAGTTATTGATGAATATGGATAGTTGCAAACTCGGTTTAAATTCGTCTTGGCAGTGCACAGTGTGCTATTTTTTAAATCTAGGAGGACAAAAGTCAAATTTTTAAATACCATTTTTAATGAAAAAACACCATGGATCAACTGTCAATACATCATACTGTCTATAAAGGTTGATTTTATGACCATGGTGTTGTGCACAAAGGTACACAGGGTCTTCAAACTTTACCTTTTCTTAAACTGAAAAACTTTTTTATTTTTTACTTATATCGAAGCACAATCTAGTACGAGTTTGGTTGTATGCCAGATTGTTTAAATTTTTTTGTTATATAGTGAAAACATGTCATCAGGTATGTAGTTTTGGTTTTAATCAATCAATTGCTCTAATTTGCTGTATTTCAACTGGGATATTGATTTTAATATACAGGTTAAAAAATATTTATTTTTCGTCTTATACTAATTTTAAAAGATAAAAAAGTATATATATTCACCGATATTCACTTAAAAATGAAATATCTTTAAAATCCTTGAAGTGTCCTTTGTCGATATTAAGAAAGATCCATTGCGGATTTTTGCGGCCGTCTAACAAACTTTTTAATTTTAGCGCAAGAAGCCGAATTAAAAATTCAAAATATTTTCACAGAATAAGTGAAAGCGACGAAAGCAAATCAATAAGATGTTCTGATTTGATGTTCTGGTTAGTGCCTGTAAGAAAAAAATTTGCTGTTCCGAGTTCCGAAAGCTGCTCAGAAGGGAAGCGAGTACCATGAGCCATAAAATGAGCCTTCGATTGAACAGAGAGCACCGAAAATATCATCGCTTTATGCTAAAAAGCAAAAAATTCAAGTTCATAGTTCAAGATACATTATCCTAAAACACATTTGTACCAATGAAAATGTGTTGTATTGACGATGGTACAGAACTATGCGAAAATCCAAGCCCTTCATCGACACGATTTTGTAGAATTATTAAATTTGTATTCACAAAGGAAACCGATGAAGTCGTAAAAGATGAGGTCGAAATTATCAAATCTCAAATTAATGATCTTGATCCAACCAAATTCCAAGTTAATGAATGTTTTATCAAAATTTACCACACATTACTTTTCACTATGGTTGACGGAAAAATTTGTGCAACTTTGTCTTCATGTAAGTCATATCAAATATGCTACATTTGCGGAGCTTCCCCTAAAGAAATGAACGATCCGAAAAAATTGGCAAGCAAAACCTTAAACGAAAATGCCTTACAATTTGGAATGTCTGCTTTAAATGCATTAATACGATTTTTTGAATGTGTGCTGCATATTTCATACCGTTTGGATATAAAAAAATGGCACGTTTCTGGAGAAGAGAAACACAGAATGCAGTTAAGAAAAAAGGAGCTGCAAAAGGTAATTCGAGCGGAAATGGGTCTTCTTGTTGACTATCCCAAGCAAGACACTGCCAATATTAATGATGGGAACACTGCCAGGACATTTTTTAAAGATCCAGAAAAAGCATCAAGAATGAGTTGTGTTAATTTAAATCTGATTCAAAATGTTTCAGTTATTCTCCAATCAATTTCGTGTGGCCGTGCAATTGACGTTGATGCTTTTAAAATGTATTGTAAGGAAACATATTTATATTCAAAATTATCCATGGTACTATATGCCAGTAACTGTCCACAAAGTTCTATGTCATGGACGCGAAATCATTAGCAGTTGTTTGTTGCCCATCGGTCAACTTTCGGAGGAAGTCCAAGAAGCCCGTCATAAGGACATAAACTACTTTCGGGAACATAATACAAGAAAAATGTCACGCAAAGACACAAATATGGATTGTTCCAAATGCTTTTTGTAAGTCGGATCCCGTTATATCTAGTTTAAGAAAACTGCCATGTAAGCGAAAGAAAAATCTTTCTCCAGCCGTGATGGAGTTACTATCAGCTCAACCAAGTTCTACTGCTTCCTCAGAAGACGAAACAAGGGAGACCGGTGAAAGTGAATAATATTAAAATAAAATAATATCAAAAGGTCTACTTGCTTATTTACTATTTTTATGATTTTTGTTGTTACATAATACATTTTTACATATCATTATTTTTCTAAACTGATCCCAATATCTTTACGACTTCTTTAATAGCAAATGAACTTAAAATTTATACCATTTTGCCGCGCTACTGATTTTTGTCCTCCTAGATTTGAAAATAAGCACACTGTGCAGTGTTTCCCCAATTATATATGTATACCATCATATCATTTGCCAAATGTTTATATGTCAATGTTCTTTATTTTCTTTTAGGGTTCACCTAACATGCAAATGCGTAGCAGTGCCCCAATACGCTGGCGTGCTACTGAGGAACATATTGGAAAATATAAGCTGATAAAAACTATAGGAAAAGGCAATTTCGCCAAAGTCAAGTTAGCCAAGCATTTACCGACTGGTAAGGAAGTCGCTATTAAGATAATTGACAAAACCCAATTAAATCCGGGGTCTCTACAGAAGCTCTTCAGAGAAGTATGTAATAAAATTTGAATTAAAAACAAATCTGTTTCTAAAACCAATATTTTTGTGTTATTCTCGCCAATAGGTTAGAATAATGAAAATGCTTGATCATCCCAATATCGTTAAACTTTTCCAAGTAATTGAAACTGAAAAGACATTATACCTTGTCATGGAATATGCATCCGGTGGTGAAGTCTTCGACTATCTAGTATTGCATGGACGAATGAAAGAAAAAGAAGCTCGTGTAAAATTTAGGCAGATTGTATCGGCTGTACAGTATTGCCATCAAAAAAGAATTATACATAGGTTGGTAACATTTACGCAGCAATATGTCAAATTGTTTACTTAGTGTTTCCTCATCTTCTGCAGAGACTTAAAAGCTGAAAATCTTCTGCTAGACAGCGAGCTGAACATTAAAATCGCCGACTTCGGATTTTCCAATGAGTTTACACCGGGTTCCAAGTTGGATACTTTCTGCGGTAGTCCACCGTATGCCGCACCCGAATTGTTTCAGGGGAAAAAATATGATGGTCCCGAAGTTGATGTTTGGTCTTTAGGTGTAATCTTATATACACTAGTTAGCGGTTCATTACCATTCGATGGGTCGACATTAAGAGAGTTGCGTGAGCGGGTCCTCAGAGGCAAATATCGGTACGGTTGTGAGAACTTTAGAGATTTTTTACTAACAGCCACAACTTTTTAATATCTAATTTCTTAGAATTCCTTTCTATATGTCAACTGATTGCGAAAATCTTCTACGTAAATTTCTCGTATTGAATCCAGCCAAACGTGCTAGTTTGGAAACAATTATGAGTGATAAATGGATGAATATGGGGTTTGAAGATGATGAACTAAAACCATACATAGAACCAAAACAAGATCTAGCTGACCCGAAGCGGATAGGTAAGACGGGTACTGTATACAAACTTAAATTGTTATTTATATCTTATAAAGTAGTGGGAATATGTTTTTAAAATCAATTTATCGATTTTATTTTGTATTAGCGATATATATTATTATTATTTTACGTTTGCAATGCTACGCAATATAATAATACTTGAAACTATGGATTACATATTTTCACAAAAAAATATATGTGTATCGGCGTTTTGAAAGTTTACGTCTGAATTTTTCTTTAGGGGGTCAACGTTCTCCCCTTTTTGCACATTCTTATGCTGAATCGGCATACGAAAACCATGTAACCTCACATTTTAGGTATATTACGTGCTCAGCAATTTGATGTAAAATACTACGAAGAACATTTTTGTGGAGCATTTTAACCCTGTAGCTCCAATTTGTAACGGTCAATTTGACCCTTTTTTTCTAAAATGCCAAAAATGCCCTGTAAAACAGGACTTTTTAAGGACAAAATGTGCGATGAAGATTCGCCATAAAATTCTACTATAGGTCTCTAAATACATCAAAGCTCAGAAATTAACTTGAACGCCAGAATTAAGCCAAAACTGAAAATACAGTGGCGGACAAAAGTGTTCACAAAAAAATAAAATTTTTCAAAATATATTCGCGGGTACTTGTTTAGAGTACGGCAATCGTAGTTTGCCACATTTTTACTTCAAGCTAGCACGTTATACCATAATAAATTTAGCTGTTTATATTGTCTGCAAAATACCGTTTTGTAAAGAAATATTTGCAGGTACGTGTGAACAGTTTTGTCCACGATCGGCACAGCTACGTATTAGAGCATTTATCTCGACATTCGCTATTAGTCCTATACGGAACCGTGTCGGTGTATTAAGAAGATAAATAATATAAAACATTATGCTCCAAAAAACTTTTCAAAATATAAAACTTCTAATTAAATTTGCTGATTTGAAATGGGTCGAAAATTGTTGCAGAAGACATTGAAAGTGGTTTGTCCTATCAGAAAATAGCTCAAAAACACAAAATATCAATCGGTGTCGTTAAAAAATTAAAGATATAATATATATACATATAACTCCCAGATCGACCAAAAATGGTCGCAAGAAAACGTTGTCTCCGGCGGTTCAGCGCGTTGTTCGCAGATTGATTTTAACCGGTGCCACTAACACTGCTGTAGACATCGCAAAAGTACTACAAGCCGATTAAAGTATACAAGTCAGTGCTAGAACCGTCCAAAGGACATTAAACGAAAGCGGATTTTTAGCCAAGATCAAAACAACAAAACATTGTTGACTAGTCGTCATCTCAAGCTCAGGCTGGCATTTGCTAAGAAGTACGCAAAGTGGTCCGTTGATGACTGACGGAAAGTGACTTGGTCGGATGAAACGAAAATTAATCCTTTGGGGTCTGACGGTAAACGGTACACGTGGGTAGACAAGCAAGTTGGAATCCAAAACCGCAATATAGAACTAACTCTAAAGTTTGGAAGTAGTTCTCTTATAGCATGGGATTGTTTCCGTGGAAGTGATATGGGAATTTTGTACCGTATCAAAAGCAGAATGATGGCAAGTGACTTTATTACGGTTTTAGAGGGTTCCTACCTACCAAGTTTAGATATCTTTCATATAGAGCCGGGTCACGAAAATATTTTTATGCAGGAAAACAATCCAAAACATACAGCCAGAGCCACCAAAGAGTGGATAGCCGAAAACGGCATACAAATTTTTGATTGCCCACCCCAATAGCCGGACTTAAACCCCATTGCCTTAAAGAACAAAATTTTTGCCCCAAAGACTCGCCAAAGGATGAATACTCCCAAAAATACTAGACAATCTAGTACAAAGCATGCCGAATCGCATAAAAGTCATTATAAAGGCTCGCGGAGGCCACTCAAAATGTTAGGGATAACACCGTGCGACAACAAATTCAAAAATCTATATACTCGCGAAACTAGGGGCCAAATGTAGTAAAACTGCGTTTTTAGTTTTTTTCTCTGACGTCAGGATTTTGTTAAAGGACTTTGAAATTTCAAGGACATGTTTATTTCAAAAACTTATTTTAAAAATTGAGAGTAATTGTATAATTATTGTATAATTATAATAATAATTGCATTGTAGAATAACAATATGGGTATCAAATGAAAGAGAAAAATCCTTAGAATAGACGAAGAGGTATTGAAAATGTCCTTTTAAATCTTTATCCTTGAATATCCTTGGAAATTTCCAATAGTTTTTTTTTTTTGTAATATATCTTAAGGACTAATGTGTGCACTTCCACATCCTCGAATTTCGTCCTTCTAACTTCTTTAGTTTAGGATATAAAGAATTTAATACTTCTCTCTATAAAACAAAGATATTTTGCACCGTACAACAAATATAAAATATTTACTTAGTAGGAACATAAATATTGTTACAACATTGAACATACCCATTGTAATAGTTGAATTGAACATACCCCGTTATTTCCACATGGCTTATGAAACATAACCTGTAAAGCGTTAGTCTGCACCGTGAATTCTAAATTGTTCTAGCTTTCCCCATGGAGTGGCCAGAAAACGAGAACCGTATCGCTGTTATAGCGCTATTTAAGTGTGAAATGAAAAAAGGTGATATTTTCAAAACGCTCCACCCACTCGGGATTAGTCGCGTGTTCGTCTACCGGTGCATAAAACTGTTTGAGGAGACTAGAGATGTTAAAGACCGCCACCGGTCGGGCCGTCCGCGCACAGTTCGAACACAAGTCGTTAAAGCTGTCAAATCAAGAATTCAGCGAAATCCGCTCCGAAAACAGAAAATCATGGCCCGTGAGATGAATATCTCGCAAAAGTCCATGAGTCGAATTATTAAAAAAGACTTGGGACTTGGGGCTTTCAAACGCCGTACTGGACATTTGTTGACTTAGCTTTGAAAAAAAATGAATGGAAAAATGCAAACATCTTTTGGTGGAGCACGCTGAGAACTTGCACAGAAAAATCTTGTTTGCCTATGAAAAATTTTTACCGTGCAGGAAAAATTTAACAAGCAAAATGATAGGGTGTATGCACGGTCATCTAAGGAAGCATCTGAACTGATTCCACGGGTCGAAAAGGGTCATCACCCAGCTTCAGTCATGGTTTGGTGGGTTGTCTCTTACGATGGGGTCACTGACTTGCATTTCTGCGAACAAGGGGTCAAAACATCAGCCACAGTTTACCAAGAAACCGTTTTCAAAGCTTTTGTAAAACCACTTAACCATTCTTTGTTCCAAAACCAGCCGTGGACTTTCCAGCAAGATTTTGCGCCGGCCCATAAAGCTAAAACGACTCAAACCTGGCTCCAAAACAATTTACCAGCATTTACTTCCTCTGAAGAATGGCCCTCTGGCAGTCCTGACTTGAACCCGCTCGATTACAAATTGTGGACAGTTTTAGAGGACATGGTTTGCCACAAAAGATACCCCAACATTGATTCTCTTAAGGGGTTAGGTCCACTCATGATTTTCAAAAAATCGATTTTTTTTATTATCAGGTGTACAACTTTGCTTCCGCCGTTTTCCGATAGGTGGCTGTACCGGCTGAGGCTGGTTGAAATACATAGATGGTAATGCCTTTAAAGTGAGTGTGGACAGTGCCTAACGAATTGTCATCGCCGTTTCAGTGACAGTTGTTCTTGTTTTCGTATTATTCACGCTCGAAAATGTCCGTTTATGTGCCCAATTCTCGCCATTTCTGGGAAGTTTTACTTTTCTGTTACAATTCGCAAAAAAATGCAGCTGAAGCGCATCGAATGCTCTCAGAAACTTACGGTGATGCTGCTCTGAGTGAAAGAACGTGTCGGGAGTGGTTTCAACGTTTTAAAAATGGTGATTTCGATGTCGAAGACAAACATGGTGGTGGAAGAGAAAAAACCTTCAAAGATGAACAACTAGAAGCATTGCTTGATGAAGATTCGTGCCAAACCCAAGTGAAACCATCACAGGAGATCGCTACCGAACGCAACTGATGCGCCTTAGTCGCGCGCTAAAAGAAAAGCGGCCACAATATCAAGAGCGACATGACAAAGTCATCCTCCAACACGACAATGCTCGGCCTCACGTCGCAAAAGTGGTCAAAAAGTACCTGGAAACGCTGAAATGGGAAGTCTTGCCCCACCCGCCGTATTCCCCAGATGTCGCCCCTTCTGACTTCCACCTATTCCGTTCGATGGCACACGGCCTGGCAGATCAACATTTTCAATCCTTCGAAGAATTGGAAAAATAGATTGCTTCATGGATAGCGTCAAAAGAGGACTCCTTTTTTCGAGCCGGGATCCGAAAATTGCCGGAAAGATGGGAGAAAGTTGTCGCTAGCGACGGACAATACTTTGAATAATACATCTGTAAGCACTTTTTCGCAATAAAGCTTTTAATTTTGGAAAAAAAACGGCGGAAGCAAAGTTGTACACCTGATACATTTTCTAAAAGTATAACATTTCAAAAGTATTCCCTGAAATTTTTAGATTAATCGGACTATTATTCGCCGAGATGTACTGCATTGAAATACATCTCTATTGTATTTTTATCTGCATGTAAACTATACTCAAAATTTTAAACGCGTTTTTCTCGAAACCACGTTTTCGAAGTCGGTGATCACTGTAACTCGAAAACGGCTGTATTGACCCTCTTGAAATTTTAACGACTTATTTTACATATAATTGTCCTCAGGATGGACGAAGGATTTTTTTGTACGATGAAATTTTTTTTTTTTTATAGCCGAAAAAGTGACGAAAATGTGGGTAAAAAAAAAATGTTGACTTTGAACGTCCGCCATGTTGCGACAAATCAAAATATGAACAAACCCTTCGTCCATCCTGAGCATTAACTGAGTTACTAAAGATCCCCGTTCGTTTTTTTGGTTTCAAATGATCCAGACTGCTGCAATCGTGATCACCGCAAAACGTCTTTTTTTTTTGGTGTCTCAGCAAATTGACTATATCTCTTAATATTATGGACATTTTGACATGAACATTTTTTTGTAACTTCTTGAAATGTGTATCTTTAATGTACAAAAAGATTTATTCATAAATAAGAAAACCCGTCTTCAGAAAAAATTTGCAAAAAAGCGTTCTTTTTTTGCCTTACAAGTGGACGTAACCCCTTAAGACAGCTTTGATTCGTGCTGTGGCCAATTTTCCGATGGACGAGGTGCGTGCGGCTATTGATGATTGGCCAGTCCGACTTAAGTCGTGCGTGAAGGCCAAAGGCGGACATTTCGAATGAATGTTTGCCCAAAAACATTCACTACTTTTAATTTTATAGTATAAAACGTGTGTAACAGTATTTATGTCCCTACTAAGTAATTAACTCATGTATATATCGTTATGCTGCTGAAACTAGAGGTTGAATACACTAATTTTGCAATTTCAAAATTGCCTTTGAACCTAAGTTTTTCTTTTCACAAGACATTGAAAATTTAAAAATTGTGTTTTCTTCAATAAAACTCAAGCTCAAGCGTAGCAAGATGAATGCATGAGGATACGTACTTACTGTGAATACCAGTGCTCACAATTTAATAAAAAAAATTAACAAAAGTCATTTAAAACGCATTTAGAATGCATTTTATAAATTATTTATTTTAAAACAAATTGTTTAAGAAAAATGTATGCGTTTACTTTGACGTTTGTGTTTTTGGTAGATGTCACAGCACAGCGACCAACAATACTCGGAAAGTATGTGACACCTTTCTTTTCCCCGAAAGCGTTTTTCAATTACCGCAATGTCTTGGTGGAAGCGCTCTCCGTGTTCGTGCAAAACTTGGTTTTACGTGCAAAAATGGTTCTATAAATACGATTTCAGTATCCTTAATGATATTGAAATTATCCATATCCGATAGAGAGAGGTATTAAATTTGTTATATCTTAAACTAATAAAGTTAGAAGGACGAAATTCAAGGATGTAGTAGTGTACATATTAGTCCTTAAGATATATTTTTTGCAAAAAAAATTATTGGAAATTTCCAAGGATATTCAAGGATAAAGTTTTAAAAGGACATTTTCAATACCTCTTCGTCCTTTTGCACCAAAACATTAAATTTTCTAAGATTCTAAGGATTTTTCTCTTTCATTTGATATCGATATTGTTTTTCTACAATGCGCTCAATTTTTAAAATAATTTTTTTAAATAAACATGTCCTTGCAATTTTAAAGTCCTTTAAAAAAAATCCTGACGTCAGAGAGAAAAACTAAAAACGCAGTTTTACTACATTTGGCCTCTAGTTTCGCAAGTATATAGATTTTTTAGTGTGTTTTGCAATTTTTTGATTTTTGTCGCACGGTGTAACCTTTAAAAGTAGCAGTATATTGTTGATTTTTGTTTGAGTTTTTACGCAAAATTTTACCTCTATCCGAAAAAAATTATTAAATAAGTATTTATTACTTATTTTTAGCTTTCTAAATCACTAAGCCCATGAAACATAGCTTAAATATTGTACAAGATGTGGCTATTTTCCCCAATACAACTTTTTATTTCATATTTTTTTTTCTTGTAATGAGATGCACATAAACAAATGTTTATATTAAATAAATGAATTAACAAAATTAAATAATTTATTTTTGTTTTTACATGTTATGATGTTCTGATTACGAAAAAATTTGCTTTTTGTTTATTTTACCTCAATGGATAAGTAAAACAGATAATCAAAAGTTGTGGGTGGATTACACCCATAGTTAGTAATGGCGTTAGTGTAATAGACGATAGTAATGCAGGGTTAATAGGCTTCAAGCTTGGTGAAAGTACTTTAATGAGAAACAATTCGACACGTGTTGTTCACTGGTTTGAAAATCGAAATCTAACAGGGTTAATCAAGGGTTAAAAATTTGTATGGAGAAACATGATTTACAGGCATGTTCCACAATTCGTTTTCGGACGAATATGTGAATGAAAACGGAATAGCATGTTCTGAATTTCGGTATAACGATTTAGATTTCAAAAATGAAATCGTTACGAGTTGACTTGTTCTCCAAATCGAATTCGTTACTTTACTTCCATTTCAAATTCGTTTATGAAAAATTGCGTGATTTTGAAAACGGCCGTAAAAATGTAAGTATTTAAAACTGAAGTAAAATAATACATTTTTTTTAGGGGTAAACACAAGAACCAATGCCAGGAGGCAGAAGATTTTATTTAACCATTATTAAAGAAACAAGGTTTTGATAAAACACTCTCAATTCGTAGACTTCAATCAGTACACATACATTCCCTGATATCGCTGCAAATTATTGGAACTTATTTTGGGGATTACAATAAAATTTTTCTAAAAATTTTAATTTGTTGGTGCCTACTAAAATTAAGCACATAAATCAATCGTAGCTTTTGCTATAAGATGACAAATAGGTGGGTGGACAATGGTTGGGGTCGAAAGGGTTAAAGTCCACAAACCAAAACCTTAACTCAAATAATAACAAAACTCAAAATGAAATGTAAAAATGTAACCACTTTTTACAGTAAATAACTAAAATTGTTTCGAAGATTTCTATGGTCAACATATGTCATGCCTATGCCGTAGAACAGCTCCTGGAGTACAAAAACGTTCATTATTCTTGTATACTCTACTCAGCAATGCCCCAGAAAATTGCTTAGTGAGCCAAACTACAACACCCTCAATAATGATCGTAACAACATCATTCTCGGGATAACAAGTCTGGGCTTGTCCAAATTGACCTACCCTCCCAACCCCTTACACATGGGAGCACACCAACCTCACTCTTCTTCGTTTGCATAGAAGAGCATAAGTCTATATGAGTATGGTTATATACATACTTACGCCAAATACGGCTCAAAATAAAAAAGCAAATATGCAAAATATGCAAATATGCAATTGCATATGTTAGCTCATTCTTAATAGTTTAAAAAAAAAATAGTTTCTGTCATGGTCCCGTTTAAATCCGAAGCTCCAAAAAATTTGTACGTGCATATAATTCCGATACCTATTTATTACTATTTATTTATTGTGAGTTTTATTCAAAATAACAGCGGAAGCCACTGGGGTCATCCAGGTGGGTATTGGTAAAACACGTATACAAAAGCATTTGGTCAGGCGAAGATTAAGCACCTCAATGTCATAAATTTATCGCATTTTAACTGAATAACGCCAACCGTAAGACGCCATCTCATCGATAGACACTTGTGACTTATTTTTTGACTAAAAGTCGCATTTTAACCATTAACTACTCCCCGTTTTCGTCTGATGTGGCACCGTGTGGATTTCGCCTTAAACAAAAAAATTAATTTTACGATGAAACAAAGGCATTTTGAGGACGTAGAAGCCGCCCAAAAGATTTGTACCGACATCGTGAATGACATTCTGGTCGACGATCTAAAATACTCATTAGTAGGAAGCAAATTTGCATGCACTAAAAAATAGAAAAAAAATCCGTACATAATATGCTTCTAAAATTTGAAATTACGCTTCTAAAATTGAAAAATACCCAAGGAAAAATTATTGTGAACACAAACAATACAATACTAACAAAACATAACAAATTCACATTAACAAAATTCATATTGAATTACTTCATTTACGAAGTAAAAAAAAGTGACTCACAAAATTTTCAATAAATAAATTTCTTAACTTTTAGTACTTAAATATATAAAAAATATACCAAAAATCTAAAAAAAATTAGAATATGCTTATATTAATTTAAAACGAAATATGCAAAAATATGCTTTAACAATTATATGCCATTTTAAAAAAACTGTTGTGATTCGAAAAAAATTCATCCATTTTGTTGAAAACATTCACAAAAACAAAACATGCGCTTGTATGGAAAGCTGCTCCCTACTCATTAGAAATGCTGGTTGGTTGTTGTTATTGTTGCCGGCTAGGAATTGAAACATTGAATTTGAATTCTTTTTGCTTTGTGGTTCATTCTGCGTGCAGCGCAGTGCGTACATACGCTGTCGGTAGCAATTTTACGACGGAGTGTAGCGTGCAAAAATATATGAGAACGAATGTCAAAAGGGGGTAACTTATCGACTTAAAAAGTCACTACGGTATAAAGATATCACACTATTTTTAATATTGATGATAGTTAAACGATGTGGCACAATCGTTATGTACGAAATATCCTTTAAATGGTGGATGTACGTACATATATCGAAAAAAAGCAAAACAAAAAATTTATTCTGCCATCATTCGGGATCGTCGTTGCTTACTTACTTTTTTCTTATAGCTTTTTGCTTTACAATAGATATGTATATTGTTGAAGGCGTTGTTGAAGCGTGTATCGTTCCATTTTTAGTAATGGCGTAGTTTCTACTTGTCAAATGTCAAAGAATAAAAGCTTCAAAAGTGACAGCTACCGAAATACCGGGTGATTCAAACTAACACCTCTTGTTGGAAAACCCTATACATACATTCGACATGATTAAATGCACAAATTCGTAATTACGATTCTTCGGAACCTCTCATTTTTTTTAGGTTTGACAAACAAATGTTTGGGCCAAAAAACTGGGGGCCTAGAGTGGGATAAAGGCGTAGGGATAAAATAATTAATCGCGGCGAGAAGTCATTTACGCCAACATTAGCGAAACCTTAGAATTCAAGTGCTCATAAGGAGATACAAATTTCTTCACGCAGAAAGACAATCGCATAATAACATGAAAAAAACTTCTTATTAACCAACACACGTCGGGAATTGCCAGCCAATGTCAGCCAGAAACAAAAATTCAAAATTTACAATTTTCATTCGCTGATCAACACAACAACAACGATAGCGCATCGCCCTTCATTCGCTTCATTGAAAATAACAGTAACTTCTATGGCCGGCATCGAGCGCACGAACTCGCTCTGCACCACTCGGCACTTACCGAAGTTGACAATAACAGAGATCATCGTCGCACGAGAAATTAACAGAGACAAAAGTTCTGTTCAACAAACTCTGTTATCTCCCGCCTGCTGCTTTCGGCCCGCACCCGAAATTCAGATTGCTTCGCTGGTCGACATGCGCATTCTGTATACTGTTTATTCTGTGGTTCTAGGCAATTCAATTTTGAATAAGTACGAAATAAAGACTTAAACACATTTTCAGTTTTAGCTTAATTCTATCGTTCAAGTTAATTTCTGAGCTTTGATGTATTCAGAGACCTATAATCGGTTTATCGGAATATTTTCCATACAGCAGACATGGCCGAACCAACGTAGCCGCTGGATGTTAATTCGCTGTGCTACGTCCATGTCCCTATACAACTCATACAGTTCGTTATGGGTCGTATACGATAGTCGTCGCAAATACGAACATGGCCGAAGATTTTGCGAAGTACCTTCCTCTCCAACACTCCAAAGGCCGCTATGTCGTTTCGTGTCATTGTCCATGCTTCTGCGCCATAGAGGAGCACGGGCTGAATAAGGGTCCTATAGAGTTGCGTTATAAATATAAAACACTGAATATAATATATTATATAAAAGTCTTTCTAATAAAGAAGTAGCCACGATTTTTTATTTTTTTTTATTATTATAAATATTATTATATCAGAAGACGCTTTTTTGATAACACTGCTGGTTTTCAAGATATTCAGGAAAATCGAGTGGTGTTATAATTATGAAACGGACCTTATTTGGTTCTCTTACTGTTAAACTTTGGACAGGTTTCTCTGGAAATCCTTCGTGAGACTTCCTATTTGCCGGTAGTATTTTGGGGTGCGATTAGAAGTTCAAATTGATTGTTGTTGTTGATATTCAATTTTCAGTTTCGTCAGCAAAATATTTGACGATTGAAACAAAACGATATGGTATGCCTATTTTTTTTTGCTTCTCAAAAATTTTGTATAGTATTACAATTGGTGCACAACAATGGCAGTTATTGTCAGTGAATGCCTTCATCATACGTCTCACGGGATGAATGGCAACGTGCCAAACACAAATTGTTGTGGGGAAACTATGTCTTAGGCTAAAAACATAGTGGAGCGGCGAGCAAAGCGAAGAGCAAAGCGGCGAGCAAAGCGACGAAAACAAATCAACGCTTTTGAATCGAAGCGCACATAGTCACGAGCAAAGCGAAGAAAGCTGAAAAGAGCAAAGCGACGATTTCAAAATATTTTGTTTTCATCGCTTTGCTCTAGTGAAAATCAAAAAATTTCTGTTCCGGAAAAATTTGTGTGCACAAAAACATGAATGTGGAAGAATTAATAAGCGCAATTTTCGCAAAAAATGCCTTATGGGATCAAAAAGATCCTATGCACCACAACCGTCACGTATAAATGGTGAAATTCGCCATGAATCTTTCGTTCCTTGTTAATTTTATGGACACTGGACCTTCTTTTGTTCTTTTGGTTTTTTTCTTATTAGGTACCACATTTTTAATGAAGAGTTTTCACAAATTAAATCCATTTTCACAGAACATAGATAGATAGATTAATTCATTTGATTACTCTTGCAGCGCCGCTTCACTATGTTTGTTTGACTCTTTGCTCGCTCTACGCTTTACTCGTCGCTTTGCTCGCTCTACGCTTTACTCGTCGCTTTGCTCGCCGCTCCACTATGTTTTTAGCCTTAGTTTTCTAATCGGGCTGCCGGTCTCAAAGACAGCTTGGATATAGTTACATGTAAAATTATTAAGATCTATCTACCCTATAAATACATTTTGATTTTACATCTTTTATTTGTGTGTTCATTACGTACTCTTTTGTTCATAATGTAATGGAAATCTTGTTTTTTATACAGAGGCTCTCGTCGCAATGGGTTACAATAGACAAGAAATTGATGTTTCGCTCTCACAGGTCCGTTATGATGATGTTTTTGCTACCTATCTACTTCTGGGAAGAAAGAGTACTGATGTAAGTGTGATTTTTGTAGTAGAATGAAGTTTTTTAAGTTGGCATATACGAAATTTTTAGCCTGAAAGTGATGGGTCACGATCTGGATCATCCCTTTCTTTACGTAATATCACTACAAATGACGCAGCAGCGGTTCTAAATGCATCCGCGCAAAGTCCCACTCATCGGGGAGTACACCGCAGTATTTCCGCTTCAAATACTAAGCCCAATAGGCGCGCCTCATCTGGCGCTGAAACACTGCGTAAGTATCATTAATAGCTGCTTTATAAAAATATAATACGTAGGCTGCCTTTTACATTTTTTCAATAGGGATGGTCTAGTACGTTTTCGAAAAATCTGAGATTGCCATTGAAAAGTTTGTAATTTTTTACCATAAACGTGCTTAGAGCAGTTTGATGTTCAAGCGCTATTTGTGTTGTTTACACTGACTTGAAAAATTCTTCTCGGTCAAAAAATGGATTTAAGGGGGTCCTACCATGTAGGGGGGTGTCTACCACTTTAAAAAAATGCATTTTTTTTGTTGCATTTTTCTAAAGTTAATGTATCTAAAAATAAGATACAAGAAGGAATTTGCTGAATTCCGAAGCGAAAACAGGTTTTACGGCAAGTTTTATCACGCTTTCCACTGAGTTCTCGCAGCGCGCCAGGCCGACATGAGGCGTTTTTCTCAGAACCATTTTTTTCGAACTGGTACCCCGCATTTCTAAGGAACCAGTGGACGGATTTTGATAATTTTTTTTTAAATGTGTAAATGTTGTCGCTATCGTTCGGTACAAGATGAGCTTCCAATTGTTATAAACAAATAATAAAAAAATTGTTTTTATCTGCTTAAAAACCCGAAAAATGAGATTTTTTTTCATGATCCGCCATTTTGACAATTGAAAAGATAATTATGTGAATTATTACCGTACGATAGCGGCAAGTCTGCAGATTGTAAAAAACCTTTCCTTTTGTGTTTCAGACCAACAGTTTTTGCAAAATCGTGTGTACCATCAACCCACATACTTTTGGAAGGCCTTATTTCGCAGGGGTGCTGTGGCTACAGCATAACACTTATTTCTTAAACTTCGGTTTTTTTTATACTAAAAGGACCAATAAAAATTAAAAAAAAACCGCATTGGAAAATATTGAATACTTTTCCTTCTGCAAGATCCCAAAAAACGCCTTGAAAAACGGCGTTTACATGGTAGGACCCCCTTAACTCGTGAACATTTTCAAGCAATAATTGTTGACGATTTTCTTAACAACAGTGCTTCGATCGCCTTCATTCGGCATTTGGTGATGAAGCACCAACCCTCAAGACAATTTATAACTGGTTTAACGAATTCAAGCGTGGTCGCCGTTCGCTCTAGGACGAATTTCGTGAAAGCCGTCCAAAATCGGTCATTGTGCCAGAAACCATCGATGCTGTGCGTGAATTGATAACGAAAGTTCGTCATGCGACATACCGCGAGATAGAGGTATCCATATAGCATTAGTTCCACGGCCGTTGATATTCCATGAACATTTAGCTGTCAGAAAGGTTTGTTCTCGTTGGATCCCGCATAATTTGGCAATCGCTCAAAAAAAGGCTCGTGTTGATTGGTGTAAAGATATGATGCAAAAATTCGATCGCGGTACTTCGAAAGACGTTTATAAGATCGTGACAGGTGACGAATCATGGATATATGCATATGAGCCCGAAACAAAACAGCAATCGATCGTGTGGGTCTTCCAAGACGAGCCAAATCCAACAAAAGATGTTCGGGCACGCAGCACATCGAAGCAAATGGCCGCCTGTTTCTTCGGCAAAACTGGTCATGTGACTACTGTGCCGTTAGAGCAACGTCGAACGGTAAATTCTGAGTGTACACAACAATTTGTTTGACAGAAGTGTTCAATGAAATATGGAAAAACAACCGCCAACGCCGAATCATTCTTCACCAGGACAATGCGTGCTCTCACACATCGGCTCAAACAACCGCCTACTTATTTGATCGACCCAAACATCGATTTAATGGGTCATCCGCTATACAGCTCTGACCTAGCACCCAATGACTTCTTTTTATTCCCGCACATAAAAAAATCGCGTGGTCAACGATTTTCATCGCCAGAAGATGCTGCTGAAGCATTCAAAAACCATGTTTTGGAGGTGTCTCAATCGGATTGGAAAAAGTGCTACGACAATTAGTTTGAGCGCATGCAAAAGTGTATCATCTTCAAGGAGAATACTTTGAAAAGCAAAAAAAAACATTTTTGATGATAACGAAATGCATTTTCATCGTTTTTGAAAAATTATAAAAGGCAACCCTCGTACTTTACGAAATTTACGAAATTATGCATATAAATATTCGTGGTATATTAATCTTTATTTTATTTTGCACAGTCGGCATAAAGTGCACACATAACAAATTCCAGTACATTTAAACTAAAGTAACTTACCTATTTGGTACTAATGAACACTGTTATGAGTTAGGCTGTCTTCTTAAACATCCCTATGCAAAGCAGTGATGCTCTATCACTACTGTCGTGATGCCAGTTAGGTATGCAGTCGTGATATATTGCATACATTTATGTTTTTTTTTTTTTGTTTTTTTTATTTTAACGAGGAGGAAGCATCAAAAGCCGAACCCCGTCAGTGTGCGACTTTAACACACTAACCTCCTCATGTCACTGACCGGAAACCCCTCCGGACACTACCGTTAAGTATTACGTCAGAGGGCGGTTTTGAGCTCTCGGCTCACAGTATCGTTTTGCTGTCAGTGCAGTTAGTCGCTAGTCGCACTTACTAGGCACCACCACCGTAGGTCGTAAATAGTTCCCTCCCCATACGGTTTGCCCACCACCCCTCCTTGAATTTACGTCCCATTCGTGTGTCCGCGTAGTAGTAGCGTCCGTCCACGTCAGCTGGTTTGGCCCGATTACCGGTCGGCACGCCTGCTCTCTTCCTCCCTTCTCAGCGCCTTGTGGATGTCCGCGGCGCATTGGCACACCGCTTTCCAGGCATCCTCGGAGTCCAGCATCAGCTCAGTCAGGTTGTGCGGGGTTGGCATCGCCCCTGTGGCTACCGCAATGTGGTTTCTCGCTGCCTCAAACCTTGGACAATCAAACAGAACGTGTTTCGCGTCGTCTGCGACACTGCAGCGCGGGCATAGGGGTGAGCTCTCATGCGCGAAGCGGTGCAGGTAGCTCCTGAATACACCATGGCCCGTCAGGATCTGCGTCAAGTGGTAGTTGAGCTCGCCATGCTTTCGATTCACCCATCTTTTCACGTCCGGTATTAGCGTGTGGGTCCATCTGCCCTTGGAGGAGGAATCCCAGCGTTGCTGCCATCGTCTTAGCGACTCTTCCCTCTCCTCCATATTCACCTTCTCGCCGCGCTCGCCTTTCTTCTTCCTGCCGTAAATTCGGCTGCACTCGTCCGCCATGATGCCGATCGGAGTCATTCCAGCCAGCAGAAGCGCAGCATCGTCAGAAGTGGTCTTGAAGGCGCTTATCACTCTTAACGCTGCGAGCCGATACACCCCTTCGTATAGCCGGCAGTTTGCTTTCGTTTGCAACGACGCTGACCAGACCGGCGCTGCGTAGAGCAAAATTGAGCTGACCACTCTTGCCAGCAGCTTTCGTCGGCTACTCCTCGGGCCACCAATGTTGGGCAGCATCCTCGAGAGGGCACTGTTTGTTTTCGCAGCCTTCTTTGCGGTGATCTCTGCGTGCTGCTTGAAGCTAAGCCGGTCGTCTATAATGACCCCGAGGTACCTAATGCTCCTGCTTGCCGCTATGCTGCAACTGCCAACGCAGAACGAAGCCGTTTCTGGTTTTTTTCGGCTGCTGATGAGCACCGCTTCAGTTTTTTCCTGCGCCAGAGATAGCCCGACGCTGCCAAGCCACTGTTCGATGGTGGTGGCATACATTTATGTGGCAGCACTGCTTTGTTTACGAATGGTTCTGATGCAAGCAAATACTGCAAAATGGACGCACAGCATAAGCGAAAATGGACTGCGAAACAAAAATTAATATTGCAAACTTTCAATACTATTTTGAGTTCTACGAGAGTATGCGTCGAGCAGGCATTTCGCATTTTAAAAAAGAAATTTCGCATCTTAAGTTACATTGATGTAAAAACATGAAACTAGTTAAGCATATAATAATTTCTTATATGATTCTTCATAACATAATAATAAGGTCCGAAGGTCCTAGAGAATTGAATTATGAGTATACCTACTGAAAGTCAAACCAATTCCAGAAATGAAACTGTTAACAGCGAATGCATCTACATTCATGTCAATGCATCGTCGATAATAGTGATGCGTAGTTTGCGATGCCGATGCGATCGATTGCTCATTGGATGCGTTCACGAACACGATGCATTGTAACACTGTTGCATTTTTTGTTTACGAACATGATGCTTTGTACTGTTGCAAAGCAACTGACGTTTAAGAAGACAGCCTTATTGCTTTAAGTAATATGTTAATAATTACTTCTCACAATATGCTTTTAAATATTATATTTCTCACAGTATAGTCGTGTGATCAGAATTCCCAACATTATAGAAATTGATCGATTCTGCTTTGGTCGTTTTTTTCCATTCGTTTTTATTTTTAATCTAGTTTTCGCTACGCTTTAAATCCAAGAACACGTGCGCCAGCATTTCGTGCGCAATTACTGGTACTAAAACGTCATTTAATACCAACAGTGAGTGAGTGTAAAGAAGAATTCGCGTGGGCAGACGTGCCCTTTCGTTGCTCCGCGGTTTCAAATGTTTTTTACGTGTTTGCGCGTGTTAAATATATATATAAATGTTTAGTGTGCCGTGTAATGTCCGACTGTCGCTGCTACCGCGTTGTGGCCTACCGAATTCGCGCGGCCAAATTAATAACTATCAAAATTAAATTAAACGCGTCATGCACTTGCAAGTGCCGTTACGCTCGCTGTCCGCCGCTTCGACCTCCGTCCGCGTTGTGTTGTTGCTGTGTTCTTTTTTCCCGTGTTGTCTTTTCCTCCCTCCGTTTTCAGTAGCGCTACATGCGGTCCTGTTCGACACTGGGAAATTGACTGCTCTGTGATAAAGGCATAACACCTACTGCAGGGCAATATCAATTTTGCAGTGCGTCAGATCGCATTCCCAGCTACTTTCCTCGATCTTTAGCCCATCCGCATAGCCTTCTGTAACGTGCGCGGGCTTAGGGCGAACTTTTTCGCAGTTCACGCGTACGTTAACCTCCATAAACCCCACATAATGGCACTAGGTGAGACCCAAGTGTGTGAGGATGCTGATCCACTGGATTTTCACATCCCGGGGTACAACTTACTGCCATTATTCTCTCCCCACAGGGGTCTTGCTCTTTATGTGTGCAGTAATGTTGCGTACCAGTGCCAGCAGCAACTATACACGACGGATGTCGAATTTAGCTCCATGTGGGTTAAATTCAATATCCAGTCGCAGATTCTGCACTTCTGCTTTCTGTATAGAAGCCCGAATTCAGGGAGAGATTTTACTTACAACAAGTTTGATCTTCTCTCTGATTCTATTTCCCATATTCTGGAATCGTATCCGAATAGAGAAATTGTAGTCGCTGGTGATTTCAATATTCATAATTCCAATTGGCTACGCCATTCCAGCCACACAACTCCTGAAGGCTTATATGTCGAGCTCTTTGCCGAGTCTAATAATTTGACTCAAATAGTGCATGAACCAACGCATATCCCCTGCGTTGACGGGCAAGCTCTCAATACTCTAGACCTTTTGCTCACTTCACATCATGAAAAATATGATGTTGAAATGCACGCACCTCTTGGAAACTCGGACCATTGTACCATTTTGGCGTCTTTCTCATACTCTTCTATCCGCAATGTTTCGCCCTTAGCCCCGAGGAGCCTAGTGTGGATGTATGATAAAGCTAACTGGAGTGGACTTAATGAATTTTTCGCCCACTTCAATTGGAAATTGTGTTTTCTTGATAGAAACACGAATGCCGCAGCCAAAATGGTTGAAGATATAATATTATTGGGAATGCGGTCCTTCATCCCTAATAAGAAAATTTGCATTAAACCTAAGGACAATCTCTGGTTTAATGAGACATGCAGAATTGCTGTCAGGTCTAAAGAGGAAGCTTTCAGAGCATGGCAGGCAAATAAAAATGCCGCCACTGAACAGCTGCGTAAACAGGCTAGAAATCGATGCAATGCCATCCTAAGGCGCCAAAAGTTTCTGCACGAACAGCGCCAAAGGAAAAAAGTTCTTCAATGCCAGCGTGGTAGTAAGAACTTTTGGTCATTCGTTAAGAAGGTGAAGAACCAAACATCGTCTTCAATTCCAACTCTTCTTAACAATGATCAAATCATCACTCACTCGGTTGATAAAGTTAATTTGTTGGCTAAAATTTTCGCAGAGAATTCCTCTCTGCCCCCCAGCGATCAACCACTACCCGTAGTCGAGAACGTATCTTGCTCCATGCCAGAAATTCATTTTCGGACACGGGTAGTTAAAGAGTGCTTGCAAATCTCGATGTAAATAAGGCTTCAGGGCCGGACGGCATTCCAGCCCTTGTTTTGAAAAAGTGCGCTACTTCGCTGGCTTGTCCATTACGCAAACTTTTCAACATGTCATACACCACAGGTGTATTTCCGACATGCTGGAAGGTGGCAAATATTCAACCAGTTCCTAAAAAGGCAAGACTACTGACCCTGCGAACTACCGACCTATAGCAATCTGTTCGGTGCTTTCCAAAGTAATGGAAGGCATTGTAAATTTCAACCTTATGAAATATCTGGAGCACAATAGACTGCTAAGTGACCGCCAATACGGCTTTCGGAGACAGCGATCGACGGGAGACCTTATGGCGGTCCTCACCGAGAAATGGAACCATAGCATTCTAAACCTCGGTGAAAGCAAGGTTGTTGCATTGGATATTTCTAAAGCGGCCCACACACGATACCATCTGGTCGTGCGACTGGTCGTGCGAAAGGTTGGTCGTTAGGACACACACGTTGCGATTTCCGATACAACTCGTTCGCCCAACTTCATTTTTCTCATAAATTTTGTTGAGTGCAGACGAAATGACAAGCAAAATAATTGCGCTTCTGATCATCAATGAAATTATAAGAGAGGAAAAGAGCAGTGGAAATTCAAAATTCAAACGCAGTGTTTTCTTAAACGCAGTGTCCGTGGAAATATTCTGCAATTCATCGTCCGAATTTTCATTTTGGTGAATTTTTTTTCATTCATCTTCACGCCCTCAATAGTACCATTGAGATCAATTTTTGTATAGGCTGTCACAAGTTTTTCATGTGGGGTATGATGAAAACTTTTATTTTTGTATTTTCCACATTTGCTGTTCCATAGTTCCGGCAAATTTCGATAAGCTTCGATAAAATTGCTCCAGTTTTCGTTGCGCTCGTCCATTTCGTTCGCAACGCACAAAAGCTGAAACACGAATGAACTCAGAAAATGGCACGAAATTGTACAACATAACCATACACGTTGCGACCGCTCACACAACACGACCGAAATATCAAAATATTTTGATTTTCATACAACCAGTTGTGCGACACGTACAACTGCGCTACACACGATGCGATTTTTTGTACAACCTTGTCCAGTTGTACAACGAATTGCAACGTGTATGGGCCGCATAAGAGTGAGAGTGATGGGTCGTGAGTAGACGTATAATTTTGTGCTGCCGTTTCAACCACCTTTTTAACCACGTAAGCAACGCCAAAAATTCTGAAATCTGGCCAGGAGTTGTCTCATGATCGTTACTACGCGCTGCTGATGCTGTCATCTGCATTACTTGCTGGAAAAATCATCAAATTTCAAAATAAATAATTGTTGATCTCCCACACTCGCATTGCTTATCATAATGTCGGCCGCTGTTAAAAAAACGACCATAAGCACGAAGCTCTCACCGGTAAAAACAGACAGTGCCACTCCTATACTCTCGAAGGGCCGTCGCGTTGAGAGCCCAACGGCAGCTTCGTGGTTACTTCAGCTGGAGGCGAAAATGGATCAGCAAAAGGAATACATAATTGAACAGCTGAGTGAGCAGGTAAAGAACAGTGAAGAGAGGCTGATGCAAAAATTTAACGACCTGTCAACTGAATTGCTAAACATAAAGAAGACAATAAAGTTCCTTGATGTGAGGCTAACAGCTGTAGAAACCTCATGTGAAGAGTTGGGTGTGCTGCGGACTGAAGTACTTGCACTAAAAAGAGACGCAGAGAGGAGAGAGAATGAAGCCGTTGCCACTGATCTCTTAATAAACGGCATACCTAACTCTACTAATATCAGCGGAGAGGAGATCTTCTCGCGTATGTGTAAGGCTATTCAGCACGAATTACCCCCAGTGCGCGAAGTTTTCCGGCTGCCAGCGAGGAACAATAAAAATGGTAACAACAACTCGGCTATCATCGTTAAGCTTTTCTCCCAGCATGCTCGTAGTCAGCTATTTAAATCCATTGCTGGCTATTGTAAAGCCAACAAGCGGCCTCTTGCTCTGAGAGACATTGGACTGGATGATAATGCAAAGTTTTATGTGCACGAAAGTCTGACTAGGGATAATCGTGAACTAATGCATTATGCAGCTCAGCTTAAACGACAGAAACTTCTTGTTGCTGCTTTTTCGATACGTGGGCAAATCATGGTGAGAAAACGAGACGGCGACGAGGCCGTAAAAGTATTTGATAAAAAAGGTATCGATGGAATTGTCGGGGCAGCATAGAAGCAATAATGATTTTTGCAAAATTAAATATAAGCTATTTTGATGTTATTACTTATTGTATCTGTGTCGTTCTCCATTATTTTTCTATTTTCTCTCTTTCTGTCTCTAACTATTGTTACTCTTGTTTCCTTTCCATGTTGTTCTGTAGTTGTCAGCATTTTAACCTCATTAGTATGTATGTTAGTTGTTTCTTCTATAGCTCATTCTCATGACATCAAACTTATCTGATATAAACGTCTCTGGCGCTAATGAAAATCAGAAATTGGTAGTTGATATCTTGTGTAAGCAATCAGCCGGGCTTAATGTAGTCCACTTCAATGCGAGGAGTTTGAGCTTTGACAAACTTGACTATGTTAGATATATCTTCGATCAGTCCCTTGTTGATGTCATTTGTGTGTCTGAAACTTGGTTTAGTAATTGCATTCCGGACCTTCAGTGTTCTATCAACAACTATAGTCTCATTCGAAATGATCGAAAGCATAGGAAGGGAGGAGGGGTAGCAATTTATTGTAGGAATACTCTCAATCTAACAACAATTGCTAAATCGGCTGACTCTGATACAGAATATATAATAGCTGAAGTGTCTGATGGTAAATCCCGAATCTTAGTTTCTTGTGTCTATAACCCAAATAAATGTTTTTCTCTAGATGCATACTTCACCGAGTTATCTTTGTTTTTAATATACTATGAGCATTACATAATTTTGTGGTGATTTTAATGTAAACTTACTTTCTAATGATTCTTACACCAATGAACTCCGTAATCATGTATCAGCAGCTGGTCTAGCTATTGTTAATGACATTATACCCACCAGATATGCTAGTAACTGCCGACCAAGCCTTTTAGACTATTTTATTACTTCTGACCCTTCTCTAGTACTTAAATTTGACCAAATATATTTCATATCGGACCATGATTTAATATTTTGTGCAGTTGATGTTGTGTTCGATCGTCCAGTGAGCACTACATTTATGTATCGTGATTATCGTTCATTGAATGTTGATGCTTTGTTTTCTGACTTGTCCCGTGTGTGTTGGAGAGAGTGTTGGTTATTTGATACAGTTGATAAAAAGCTTGAATTTCTTAGTGAGAACTTAATCACGGTGTTTAACGCTCATGTCCCGATTCGTACTTCTTATGTCAGGAATAAGTCGTGTCCTTGGTATACCAACCGAGTACATTTAGCAATAAGTAAACGAAATAAGTTGTATGCTAAATGGAGAAAATCACTGACGGATACTTCATGGTGTTTGTATAAATCTGCACGGAATGAAGCTACAGCTGTAATAAGGCAATCGAAGCGGTGGTTTTGTAAATCGAAACTAAATGCCTCGCTTCCATTTAAACAGCTATGGCGCAACCTGAATAACTTAAACATTCATGGGAAAGAAAACTCAGAATGCAAAGTGGATCCTGACATTCTAAACTATTTTTACATTAGCGCAAGCAAAGGCAGTATTCTCCCTTCTTTAAATGAAAATATATCTTCTGCTAGTAGCTGCCATAGCCATTTTCAATTTGTAGGAGTTAGTGAGTTGGAGGTAATAAAATCGATTATGGGCATTAAATCGAATGCTGTTGGGGATGATGGAATCCCTTTAAAGTTTCTTAAACTCGTGCTGCAGTTTATTATTAGTCCTCTCACCCATATAATAAATCACTGTTTTGCAAGTGGATGTTTTCCAGCAGCATGGAAAAAGGCTATTATATTGCCCATTGCAAAGAAAGCTCTTGCGTCATCTCCTAGCGATTATAGGCCGATTAGTATTTTGCCAGCCCTTTCTAAAGTATGCGAATCTTTAATGGCAGAGCAGATTTCAAATTATATTCAAGACAATAATCTGCTTTCTTCTCTGCAGTCTGGTTTTAGGCCGAAGCATAGTTGTGCTACTGCAATGGTTAAAATACTAGATGATATTAGGACTCCCTTTGATAATGGTGAACTAACTCTTTTGTGTCTCTTAGACTTCTCTAAGGCTTTTGACTTAGTTAATCATGCTCTGTTGTGCAATAAACTTAAACACAATTTTGGATTTTCTGACAGCGCTATAAAGCTCATGGCTAGCTATCTTAACGGCCGAGTTCAGCAATTCAAAGGATTGAATTCCTCGTCGCAGTTTAAATCCATTTCGGCCGGCGTTCCCCAGGGGTCTGTCCTTGGTCCTCTTCTGTTTAGTCTTTTTGTAAATGATGTTTTTTCTGTTTGTAATTATGTTCACGTTCATGCCTATGCTGATGACATCCAATTATATTTGTCTAGTCGAGTTGGTCTAGTTGAAGATTTGTGCTATAAAGTTAATTGTGATTTGTCTGCTATTGTGAATTGGGCGAAGAATAATGGGTTATCACTAAATGCCACTAAGTCATACGTAATGCCTATTTGTAACAAAGTGATCCATACCGATAAAATCGAAAAGCTGTGGCTTGGTTCAACTGCTTTAAAGCTCACTGACAAAATAAAAAATTTAGGATTTATTGTAAATTCAACATTAACCTGTGCTGACCATGTTAACAAAGTTGTGAGTAACGTATATGCTGTATTGCGTAAGTTAAGAACTTCTGCTGCGTTCACGCCTTTGGAAACCAGGCGTATGTTAGCTATGCAGCTTGTTCTGCCCCATATAACTTACTTTGAGTTAGTGTATAGTAAACTTGACTCAAGATCGGCACACACGATTAACGTAGTTTTTAATAATGTAACGCGGTACGTTTATGGGATCCAAAAGTTTGATCATATCTCGCTGTGGAGAAACAAAGTTCTTGGATGTAGCATTATGAACTACCTAGCTGCGAGAAACTGTATATTTCTATACAAATTAATCTTATGGAAAACTCCACGTTATCTATATGACAAGCTCCACCTGTCCAAGTCACAGAGGCTTCACAGCCTGATTATACCAAGACATACTTTGTTAGCTACATCTCGACTATTTTTCGTTAACGCCGTGAGACTGTGGAACTCAATTCCTGAGATGACTAAAGCCAGACTGAATCGAAGCAACTACAAAATACTTATACTAGACCATTTTAAAGAACTGGGGTAAATAATGCGACCAATAATTACAGACTACATGACTATTTATTGTTTTCGTTTCTTCTTTACTTTTTCTATACTTCTATACTTCTTCTTCTACTTCTATACTTTCTACTTACTATAAGCATATATGTATGTATTAGTTTTAAGTTTAATAATTGTAATTGTATTTATATTGTAAGCATATTGTATTACCAAAGTTTAATTTAATGTGTAGATGTACTCATAAAAGATCCATGATCTTAAGTTGTACAAATAATTCAATAAATAAATAAAATAAATAAGGCCTTTGACCGGGTGTGGCATAGAGCACTCGTGTCTAAATTGATTGCCTATGGCGTCGGTAGTATCTCCTCGCTCTATTCGTGTTGTAATAGACGGCATAGCCTCGGAAAAGCATTCCCTTAGCGCGGGAGTGCCGCAGGGTTCGGTCCTTTCTCCAACCCTTTTCCTTATCTTCATCAACGACCTATTGTCGTCGACGAAGAATCCCATCTACTCGTTTGCGGATGACAGCACCATTTGTCATTCATACTCCTTCACAAAGCGCCCCAGCTCTGTGGAGATTGAGAGAATACGGCGCCGTATGAATGACACACTTAATAGCGACCTACAAACAATCTCCAAGTGAAGTCAAGCGAACAGGGTCGATTTTAATCCTCACAAGACCCAATGTTGCCTGTTATCCCACAAACGAGTCTCCCCACATCCCAACACGTCCCTGGTTATGGATGGTGTGGGTATTGCGGAATCGGCAGCTCTTGATATTCTGGGCATGTCCATTAAGAACGATCTTCGTTGGAACGATCATATTTTTGGCGTGTCGAAAGAAGCAGCCAAGTGCCTCGGCTTCTTAAAGCGGTGCAAAAAATATTTCACCCCGTCCGATCTCCGCATTATTTATACCACCTATATCCGACCTAAAATGGAGTTTAACTCGCACCTATGGGCGGCGGCTTCCAAACCCCATTTGGAGCTCCTAGATCGGGGGCAAAACCGTGCGATTAAACTTATAGGGGACAGTAGGGCATCCAGCTCTATTGACTCCTTGGAACATCGTCGAAACGTGGCATGTGTGGTTTTATTTTACCGATACTTTTTCGGTAATTGCTCAGTGGAGATGAGCAGCTTGCTGCCATCACTCCGGGTATTCCCCCGGGCAACCCGTTTGAACCACATTCCACGTCGAAACGATGTTCCAGCGCACTACGCACTACAGAGAATGTTCGTTCCTGGCCCGTACAGCGCGATTGTGGGATGGTCTCTCTGCAGATATTTTCCCCAGCACTTATGATCTTGATGGGTTCAAGGCAAGAGTCCACAAATTCTTCACCCAACATCCCTTCTCCCAACCTATATATCCTTCCTGAACCAGCGCAATGCCTCGCATTTAAAGGGGTATCCCCTGCGCGTTGGCTCGTGTATAACAAAAAAAAAAACAGCAAGCCAAACGGTAGAAAGTCAGTGTTAATAATGTGAAAACTACTGTAATTAAACTCTCAAGCTCTCTTGAAGATTTGACGCTGAAGTCAATGTTCTGCTAGAAAATACTATTATAAAAATGAGCTCTCTAAGTTCGTTTCTGGATTGTGCTTGAAAATAAAACCACTTCAATTATTCAACTCGAAACGCATTCCAATACCAGCAATCACTTTATTTACAAATTCACACTCGTTTGTCTTTACACTACTACTATTACATGTTTCCCCTTTGCTTGCTCGAATCAGACTCGTCCCTTTGCGCTGCAACCGGCTGCCTTTTATACTTGTTTGGTTATCGCGCCGATTCTTCTTGCACATTCCAGTTGGACTCTCTCGATCGTTCTCGCACAGCCCATTACCATCGTCGGCCGTACTCCAAAGTGCATGCCTAAAAGTATGTCCGTAAAAGCATTCACGCATAGCACAGCGACAGAGTGCCTCATCGTTACAATACCTTGAATTCTTCAATTAAACGAAAACAGTTCAATTAAACATCGACATTTTTTTTATTAAGAAAATTATTATTATTATTAAGAAAATTATATTATGTATATATATTTTTTTTAGTAATAAAATGAATGTGTGTACATATTTTCTCAACGTAACTTAAACTATCTATAAATTCCACAAAATTTAAAATATAAGAAAATAAAGTAATCAATAATATTGTAATATGAAATTATACCAATATCAATGACTTAATATGAATGTGCCCTGTCGTGGTTTTTTGAGTTTTGGATCGTCTGAGAAGCGCCATTCCGATGTTACCGGTAATGATCTGATGTTTACACAACTGTCTGCAAGGATTTTTTCGATGTTTTTCGGCAGTCACGCTGGTGAATGTACGTCTGAAACGAGAAAAATCATCAACCACAGTACTGCCTGCTTCAAACTCTTTATCACTCGAACGCTTGTGTTTTCGACACTGTCGAGTCCTCGTAAGCTACCGTCAACATTTGTATGGCTTCCGCACATGGTATTTGGTTAGAAACATATAATTTTCGACAAACTAACACATTTGCTGAACTAAATTTGACATCTCAAAAAAATATAACTGATTTTTTTTTTTCAAATTTCAACAGCTGATGCAGGGTTGGCATGAAGCCTGCATTTGAGTACTACTTTGGTAAATAGTCGATACTAGAGAGCTGCATAAATCCATTTATACCTATTTATGCCTTCACGTGCAGTTTCAAAAACGGAACTATCCGAAGAGAAGCCGAAAAAAAGGTACTCATTTTTCGGTACCTCTAAATTGTCGAGTAACTGCACGTTGTTACTCGACGCTGATCGAGCAGCTTCTCGTTGCTACTCGACGCTAGCAGACTTCCTTCTCGTTGTTACGCAAATACTCGCGGAAGGTGTCGAGTATGTCGGAAGGTTTGAAACTGTAAAGTAATTTTTACACTTAAAGTAATTTTTCAAAAACAAAATATTTTTTATTTCTTCCATAAACTTAGTTCTTTTATTCCATTAAGATAATAATATCAAAAACTTGACCAAATTGTAAAAGAAGGGCCAAAAACAAAATGTGTTATAAATTCACCTCAGAAAAAGTTTGCGTACAAGATAAGGTTATGTGGCAAAAATTTAATTGAAACTAACTTTTGTCCAAAAAAATTAATAACTTTTTGGATATGCTTCTCTTATTGGAACTCCCTGCAGAAGTTTCGGCATACATTTTATTAAATTCGGTGTTTTTCAGCGGTTATTTTGTTATATCCTTGAATTGTTATATTTGTTTACTATCAGGCATGTGATGGAAATCGTACGAATTCGAAACGAAAACGAAATCACAAATCGTACGAATTTGTTTTACGTGTGATGGAAATCGAATGATTTCATATCGAACTTTGAAAAAGTTCTACAAGTGAAACAGGTGGAATTGAATTTTTGACAATTGGTGAATTACGCAAAATAAAGCAAAAATTGTTAAAAGCCAGAATGTTTTTCGTCGCGGCGTATTATTACAATGAAATTGAGGAGAAAAGGCAAGAAAATATAAAACGACGGAGACCTAGGGATCATTCTAATCCTTTAGAAGTGGCAGAGTCGGCGTAAATACATCGAATTTATATTTTTGTAGTAGGAAAGCTTGCCCAATTAATCCTTTTGCAGGTTTATTACATAGTACCGGGCAAATAAAGATTCTTTTCGGTACATTTTAGAGGTGATAACCCCACGGCTACCACGTTGAGGTTTTTGGCAAAGACAGCTTCCTGCGCAACATTTCTTGTTTACCTCCAATGTTTTGTTCACAATTATTGCATAACTAAAATGAACTCTCTTCCTCGTTACAAATCGTGCGAGTTGTTCGTTGCGATTTCAAAGTGGATAAGTTTTGGTAAACATTTTTGAGGTCAAAATTGATGATAACATAATTTTGACTTGCCTGTACGCAAACTTTTTCTGACTAGTGTATATGTTATTGTAAATATTAATTTATAAAAAACCTTTCCCTTCCCACATTAACAACATTCATTGATTTCAGCTTCCACGCGTAATCGCTCGAATTTAGATTACGGGATGATAAATGAATAAATAAATAAAATAAATAAATATATTAATTTTGATTTATATAGATTTACAAATATTTAATCATAATTAGTATTGAAAAATTTATAATATAACTATAATAAATAATATAACTATATTTAAAGATTTTAAATCAATTTACTGCATAAACATAGCAAAAACATTCTAAGTCCAACCACAACGCCATTAACAGCAGCAATATCTGGTCTGCCGTTGACCTTGAAGTTGCAAAAATACTCGAGCTTCCATAGGAAGGTACCTCATACTCGCGGAAGTTTTGCTATTATGTTCCTATTTTTACATGTTCCTATTTTTCATGTTCCGATTTTTCTCGGCTTCCTTCTCGTTGTTATCCGAAATTCTGTGCTTCTCTTCTCTTCTCTACGCGTGAGCGAGGGAGCGAGTAAGAGCAGTATACATACTCGACCGCGATCGAGTAAGTGAAGTATACGTATCCGACCCCAAACCTCTCATGTGCAGTAAAAATTAATCCGATGCAGCTCTCTAGTCGATACTTTTGGGAACACTGAAAATACAACAATGCAATACTGATTTTTGTATTAACTTATTCTTAACCCTTCTACGGGCATCCGGTTCTGGCCAGACCATATCAAACTTTGGATCCACTTTAGTAATGTTGTAGTTTAGCTATCGAGCTCATATTTCATGATATCCTCAACTGGTCTTTTCTAAGCACCAAAACCAAAACCATGGGCTTGCCAGACCATGGTGTATTTTCATACAATGGTGTATTTAGTTACAATATTTTTTGTTATCTTCCAATTTGTTATTGTCAGAATGGCTTAAAAATATTTTTGTTTGTTTGTTCCTTACGGAGCATAGGGCTTAAACTAGGCTTTTCCATTTGACTCGATTTGAAACCCTTTTTTCGTGCCATCCCATGTAATTGTGACATAAGTTAGTTGGCGCAAAATCTACCTGGTCCAAGTGTTTTTCACTCGTCTTGGCTTTTATTTTCTTTCGGGTAAATTATAATTTTTGTTGCAAAATAATGTCGGAACATATTCAAAATTAATATTTATCCATTGTATTCATTCCTTCATCCATTCAATTCAATTACATTCCTGAGGTGAAGGAAGTGTTTGTTGTCTTGTCGTGTCTGGTTTTTTATCAATTCGATTGGGTGTTTTCTGTGACAGAGATGGAAGGAAGCAAATGCTGTTTTGAGGATCAGGTGGATATTGTTTTTGAACTTCGACACTGGAGTTAAATCTGAGAGGCCAATTTCTCTGAAAAAATTGTCTAAGCAATAGCGGAAACTAATGCTTTAACAAAAAAAATAAAAATTAATTTGCTGCTAGAGGTAATAATAACGGTGCTGCCAATTTCACGAAAACGAAGCTTCTGATACTGATAGAAAAAAATGGTCGTTTAGATAGTTCAATGTGAAGATAGCGATGTCGAAGGCGACAAGGAACACGATATCCGGCCAGTTTAGCATGAACAATAACATGTTGAGCATGTTCTGCATGTTTTTCTTTGGCAAAGCAGTTCAGAATTGTTAACAGTGCAAGGAATCCAGAAATAATAATAGATATATCAAAACGCGATTTGAATGTGTTCAATGTAAAATCTCAATGTGTTTGAGTCATGATACTGCATTATATAGTTCATTGACGCCTGGAAGGTTGCTCTCATAAATCCAATTTTTAAAAGTGGGAGTAAGAGTAACCAACTAGAGACTAGTGTTGAGCAAGAAATCACAACCGGTGATTTTTTCACTGTAATTTTGTATTCACAGTGTCACACTGTGATTGACTGGCACCGAAAACAGTGATTGTAAATCACTGTTTTCCAAATCACTGTTTTACAAAAATCGCTGTAAACAAATGAGAAGCGAAAATTTTCATACATTTCTCTAAATTGTATACGTTTTTTTTTTAATCAAATCCGAAGGTCTTAAAAAATCACCCTGTATGTATATATACGGGGCCGCTGTAGCTCAGTTGGCTAGTGCGTGGGACTCCGTTGCTGCTAACAGTGAAAAAAAAACAAAAATTTTTCTTTCGGCGGCTGTCCTCGCAGCGAGAAATAGCAAACCTCTGAGAGTAAAATTGCCTATGAAAAAGCTCCCAACTCGCCGTTCGAAATCGGCATAAAACTGTAGGTCCCTTCCAACCCTGTACAAATTCGCACGCACAACACGGATGGTTGCCCGTAATCGGGCTGTCGTGCCAGTTATTATTATTATTACGTCCATGTCTTTATACAGTTTATACAGTTCGTTGTTGGTTCGTATACGATAGTCGTCGCCAATGCGAACAGGGCCGGAGATTTTACCTTCCTCTCAAGGGCCGCTGTGTCGTTACGGGACAGTGTCCATGCTTCCGCGCCATAAGCTGATTAAGCATCCTATTGGAGTGCAAGGTTTGGCGGTCGAGAGAGGTTTTTGCTACTCAGTAGCACCTATTGGCAAGAGTAATCCGTCGCTTTATCTCTAGGCTGACATCATTGCCGCTGGTTATGGCGGTGCCAAGGTAGATGAATGAATGATGGGGCATATTACTTGGTAGCCTTTAAGGCCAGCGCCTGGTTTAGAAATTTGAAATTTTTGAAATTTTTTTTTTCCACAATATGATAGTTTAATATGTTTGGAATTATGTCCTAAAATATTTTGTCTCTACTCGAACTCCTTCACGTCCAAATTCAGGAACAAAGCACCGCGCTCCGCCTACAACTCCTCCGCCTTCGAAACTTTAAACTCGTTTCCTGAAAAGTTAGTGTTTTTCCATCGGTTGCCATCATTACTCGTAAACTTATGAGTCGAATTTAATAAAAATTGGCACACACACTCTTCAGATGGGTTCGCGTAAACTGGACCATTTTGAGGCACATCGTTAAACAAACAAAAAAAGTACGCTCATTGTGAGCGTACCCAAAAAGTACAATTTTCCGACTTATGCCACCATTTCCGGAATTTTCATTACTTTTCACTCATTTTGGGTTCAGTTTACAGACAAATTAGTTCTTAACAGAATGCCATTCGATTTTTTCAGATCTGACGAGATTTGCGAACTGCACGCTGGAAACCATGCAAAATGAACCCCAACTTCACGCCGCGATACGGCGGCCATTTTGTAACACAGCGGACAAAAAAAATTTTTTTTACATGTTCAAACAATAAAACATTTATACCAAAACAGTTTTTGACAACCAATCTACTCCTTCCTTGAAAAAAAAAAATAAACAAAAACACACTGTCTAAACCAGGCGCTGGCCTTAACACAGGGCAAAGGGCACTGAGGTTCCAATCAGCGATTAAGCGATGTGAAACTGGGAGAGTAAGCCGATTTTTGTGCGTTTTTTGCAATTCACGTACACAGTCTGTGTGTGCTGGCAGTGATCAGCTCTTCACTGTTTCCGCTCTTATCCCGATATTAGGGATTATTGTGCAAACGAAAATTCCGCCAGTTTCCTTTCAATTATTTGCTTTTTTCTGCATCAAATACACAACATATCAACTTTTTGGTTTCATTACGTAGATATTATTGAAAAATATACCAAAGAACACAAAGCTTAATGCGTTGAATACGACAGGGTCAATTGCCGCCCTTTTTATTTCGCAGTTCTTCATTTAGCGAATCTCTAACGATCAGATCAGAACAGGTATGCTTTTGGTGATAAATGCTCTAGTTCAAACGCAGGACTGTTTTTTTTTATGCAGCTTATAAAACCTTAATTTAATTCAATAAAACGAATAACAAACGGTTCTTTTGACACTTTTGGGCAATAATATATTTGTATAGTTAGTTCTATACAAACGTCTTACGAAATTGCACCAAAAAAAATACAAATAAAAAGTAATATTTCTTTGGTCACAAAAAATGACTCACACCAGCAACACTGGAAATTGAAATGAACTAGAACAACAACCCCGTTTTAGAAATTTATATGGAGGAAAAAGTACGTTCCTGATCAGGCTTGGGGCCTACTAGTAGGCCCCAAGGTTGCAATTTTGCAATAATATTAGTGAAATTCTGTGTATGTATTTCTACCGGCTCTCCCAGTTTCAAATCGCTTAATCGCTGGTTCCAATCGTGGGGCATACATGCCTCCAGCCATATTTTTCAGATGAGCTGATGTATGTTCCCAATCAGCTCACCGCCGCCGGCCTTGAACAATTCTGCTGGTACTCCCTCTGGCCCTGCAGCTTTATAGTTCTTGAGTCATAGCTGGGTGGTGGTATATCCGTCGTCATCAATTGGTGCCGTCTGGACATCTTCACTACTGGCGGTATTGTTCTCTTCGTCGCCTGCGAGCAGCTTGGTGAAGTGCTCTTTCCACAACCTCAGTACACCCTGGGCATCTGTAACTAGATCCCCGTTTTCGTCTCTGCAGGAAGATGACCCAGGCTTAAATCCTTCCGTCAGACGCTTGACTTTCTGGAAGAATTTTCGGGCGTCGTTCCTGCTTCTTCACTCGATTTCCTCACGCTCGCGCCTTTCTTGCTCCCGTTTCTTGCGTCTAAAGGCACCTTTCTTTCTTCCTCTCCTCCCGGCATTTGGCTGCGCGACACTCTTCGTCGTGTCATGGATGACTATGTTCATTTATTTGATTTTGAATGTAACTGACAATTTACAATGAAACTGTTGATTTTGTTGATGTGCTGCGCACGGCTGACCACCCCGACGACTCGACACCGACTGCCTCCCTTTTTGCCTTACAGCTCGGCTTCTCCTGACCCTTCGGCCGCCTCGGCCGACTCCTCGTTCTCGCTGACATCCCGATCGGGGCTGATCGCGCACCATGGCTTAAGGTGGTTCGCACTGCACACGTTGCTATACCGCCGTTGTGTTAGGGTGGCGTCTGGTAAGTCTTCCACCACATAGCGGTCGTGCTGGAGGTCCTTGGCGATGATTTATGGGCCCTTATACGCGGGATCGAGTTTGTGCGACTCTCCCGTCGCCGATGCAACATAGTCCACCAAGACTAAATCTCCGACTGCGTATTCGTGTGGCCGCCGATGCTTATCGTCATAACGCCTCTTCCATCGTTCTCGTTCCGCCTGGATGTTTGACGCCGCCTCACTGTACTTCAGCTCTACAGATTCTGCCACCTCTGGCCTGTCATGCACCGCTTGTATGATTCGGTTCTCGGAGACGTCTCGGGGGTTGAAATTCAGCACCAACTCATTCGGGCTGAATTTGGTCACGCTGTTCCGTTGGGAATTGATTGCCCATTGGATTGTTGGCAATGTTGCGTCCCACTCTCTCTCGGTTTTGGCGCTTGATTGCGCCCAGAATCGTCCGGTTGACCCGCTCAGCCTGGCCATTGGCTCGAGGAGTACGGACTGCTGTCTTCACATGTTGGACACCATACCGCTTGACGAAGTCGTCGAAGGCCTTGGAGGTGAACGCCGTCCCTCGGTCCGAGGTGATGCGTAACGGCTGGCCAAAGATTGCCATCACCTCCTCCAAGGTTCTTACCACTGGCTCGGTCTTCGTGTTGCGTACTGCCTTCAGCAACACATACTTGCTGAACCCACACACCACAACCAGGATGTGCAAATTGCCCCTCCGGCTTCTCGGAAACGGCCCCAGGTAGTCGATATTGAGACGTCTGAACGGAATCGGTAGTATGTCGTGGATATGGAGCTGACTCTCCGACTTTCCGCCTCTGACCTTAAAGAAACAACACTCCTCGCAGGCATTAATGTATGACTTTACATACCGTCGGATTCGCGGAAACCAAAACTGCTTTTCGATCCTCTCGATTGTCTTTTCCACTGCAAAATGTCCTGCGTCATCGTGGCACGCCTTGGTAATACGCCATCGAATCCCTTGTGGGACCACTAACTTCAGGTTACCTTTCACCTGCCGGTAAAGCCGGCCATGTTGGATCTGATAGTCCACGCAGATCTGCTTCTCGTGATCGTCCTCCGGTAGCCGCTTCTTCTTCAACACCTCACAGATTCGTTTCAGTTTTTCGTCTTGCATCTGCATCGCGTATAGCCAATCTTCCTTTACGTCCACCTTCAGCACGATCTCGGCGACCGTCGTCACTTCCGATGGAGGCTGCCCTGTATCTCGGCTCAGGCTGTCTACACGCGCCATCTTCTCGCCCGCCCGATGTACACAATCGAAGTCAAACTCTTGGAGTTTTAGCCACCACCTGGCTATTCGCGGCTGCAAGTGTGTTGACGCTTTTGTCGTAGCCACCGCATTGCAGTCTGTGACCACCGTGAACTTCGTGCCCAAAAGAAAGACCCGGAATCGGGTGAGAGTCTCCACGACGGCCAACACTTCCAACTCGTGGCTCGCATACTTATGCTCCGCTGCGCTACACTGCCGGCTGTAGTACTGCACAGGTTTGAGATCGTCATCCTTGCGCTGCAAAAGTACGCCCGAAAGCCCATACGCACTGGCGTCCGTATGCACTTCATGGGGGTTTTGTCAATTAAACATTGTCAACACAGGGTCGTGAATAAGAGCGGTTTTTAGTTGATTAAACGCCCTTTCATGCTCTTCAGTCCACTCGAACTTCACCTCCTTTTTCAGAAAATTAGTCAGCGGCCTTGAGATGAGGCTATACTCCCGGATAAACTTCCTGAAGAACCCCGTTAGTCCTAGGAACTGCCGCACATGTGTTGCTGTCGTTGGACTCGGGAACTCCTTCACGCTAAGTCAAACCCGCACTTCGCACTGCCGACAAAAACTCCTCAAGGACTTGGATCCCCTCCTCCGCCGTCGTTGTAGCAATGATTACCTCGTCAACATAATTGACGACCCGCTCCCGCTGTTTCAGCCCACGTACGAGATGAACCACCATCTCCTGGAAAACCATCGGCGCATTCACCAGCCCAAATGGCATCACATTATTCTCAAAAAGGCCATCGGGGGTTAGGAATGCAGTAAACGGCTTGCTCTCCTCCTTCAGCGGAATTTGGTAGTACCCTGCCGTCATGTCTAAAGTCGTGATAAACCGATTACCGCCAAGTTTCGCCAACTGCTCTTCGACGATGGGCATCGGAAACTGTTTCTTGACTGTTACTGTATTCAGAACTCGGAAGTCCACACACATGCGGTCCTCCCCGTTCGCTTTCTTAACCATAACGACTGGCGCTGCATGTGGGGACTGGCTTGGATGAATGATTTGGTACTTTAACAACTCCTGGATGATGGACGACAGTACCGGCCGTTGTGCGAATGGTAGTTGGTAACGTTTTCCTAGGATCGGCTGATCCGTTGTGACACTTATCTCCATCTCAGTTGTATTGCATCGTCCCAGAGATGCCAGATCCTCAGCGAAACAGTCGTCATAGTCTCCCAATAGTTTCGTCAACTGCATTGAACTGGTTTCGGTACCCAAACTGTTGATATTGCCTTCCCCACCGAGGCCTTGCACCCTCAAAATGCCTGAATCTAATAAAATTTTAACCCCGCCGGATAGCAAAACGTCTCGCCCCAATAGTAACTGGTGTTCCATCAAATAATCTGGGACTATGAGTAAGGCCGCTTCAATCGTGCATCCATCCAACTCCACCTCAGCTACCACTATTTCTTTCATCTCGACTACCGCCCCTCCAAATCCTCGGAGTCGCTTCATACTAGCCTGGCGTTGCGCCCCACTTGGAACCACTGACTCAGCAACCAATGACAGGTCGCTACCCGTATCTACGAACGCTGATATCTTCCTCCCAAATACTCCCACCTCCTTCATCACCGGCGGTGACCCTACTGGCTCCTCTTCAATCTTAGCAGTCGTAGTCTTCGCTGCTCTACACGCCTTGGCTTCATGACCAATCTTATTGCAGTTACTGCACCTGCTGGCATTTGGCTGCTATATGCCCCGTTTCCCCACAGTTGTAACACCGAATCGAGTTTCGGCTTCGGCCTCCCCCAGTCTCCGGTTCTTTTATTGGCTGCGGCGCCCCCTCGGCATGACCTTTAGCTCCACACGGTACCACCGACACGTTTTCCAGGGATCTCAAAAGATCGTCACAAGTCTTGAGGTCCATGGTCAGTAATGTTCTCGACAAGTTGTAATCATTCAACCCTCCAATTATGTAAGAGTTGATTGACTGTTCGTCTACGTCGCCCCTGCGCCCAATGTTTAGCATAACATAGAAGTAGTCCTTCAAGGATTCAGTTGGCCTTTTCGTACGCCTGGCCATCTGCCGATGAATCTCAGCTACATTTACTGAGCTCGGAAAGTCTTTCGTCAGCTTGCCGACGAACTGCCCCCACGTCACGAAAGCAGTCTGCGCATCCGCCCACTCCTTTGCGACGCCCTTTAGTTTATGTTGCGCCGCGAACAGCACTTCCTCCTCGCTCCAACCGTAAATGGACCGCAGTTGCTCGATCTTCTCAACAAACTGCTGCGCTGATCGATGCCCTCTTAGTGGATCGAAGTCTGTCAGTCAACAGAGACCGCACGCAGCGGATGGTGGACCGGTGAGGGCATTCTGAACACCAATAGAGGGCAGGTCTATGACGCAGATGGCCTCCAGGCACAGTATGAGCGACATCTGCGTCATAGACCTGCCCTCTATTGGTGTTGAGAATGCCCTCACCGGCCCACCATCCGCTGCGTGCGGTCTCTGTTGACTGTACCTGCACCTCTTGTCTCGTAGCTGCCAAATCGCTCACCACTTTTGCTATATTGGATACAACCTCCCTCAACTCGCTGATCTGCTGTTGCCATGTGGCCTCCTGGTCCAGCCCGTCCAGTTCATCTTCATCCGTGTCGTACACCTCCATCAGCCTAGCAATTTTATGCGCCTTATTCCCCGTAACTGATAAATTTTGGTTACGGAGTAGCGTGTTGAGTTGCTCCACTTTCAACAATGAGAATTTCACATTTTTTCCCTTTTTATTTCACCGTGCACGTCTATCGCCCAACCGTCGCCTTCCGAGTCACTTTACACACCGCCCTTTTTCCGCTGTACAAGTCTATCGCGCAGCCGTTTGTAGCTTTGCTCCTGTTTCACCGCCTGTACTTCTTTCTCTGCACGTCTATCACGCAAACAGGTGCAGCGTCTAACTGTCTTTACTTCTCCTCTTCTATGCGCGTCTATCGCGCGGCTTTATTTTTCCTTTTCAGTGCGTCTCTCTCACGCGGCCGTTTGGAATGTCCCCCTGTCCTTCCTTTCTTTGCACGTCTATCGCGCAGCTTCCTTTCTCCTTCTCTGTGCACGTCTACCGTGCCGCTTTATTTCTCCTTTTCTGTGCGCGTCTATCGTGCAGCTTTATTTATCCTTTTCTGTGCGCGTCTATCGTGCAGCTTTATTTCTCCTTTTCTGCGCGCGTCTATCACGCATTCGTTGGTGGTGTTGCTCGTGTGGTAGTGAACGTGCGCACGCGTTTTTTACATCATCCGACCGCGTTCCGAGAATTTGAATTCTTAGGTTAGGTTAGGGTGGCAGCTTGAAGAGCTCACATAGGCCACGTTGCGGCCCGTTGTGGTACCACGTGAAGGACGTGGCCGCCCTTCAATCTTGCACACCCCCCCGGGTGTTAGGCAGGAGCCATCCCGATTCTACAATGAATCGGGCGATGCGGCCGATGCTGGGTCCTGTTAGGTCGGCCAAGCTGCTGAAGAACGGCGCACCCAGCACCCGGAGACGTCTCCTCGCTAGTGCTGGGCAGTGGCACATCAGGTGCTCGACGCTCTCCTCCTCGCTCGCATCGTCACAGCTGCGGCAGAAGTCATTGAACGGAAGACCGAGCCTCCTGGCGTGTGCGCCGATCGTCCAGTGTCCCGTTAGCACAGAAACTGTGGAATAAATGGAATTCCGATTCAGTCGGAGCAATTCTCGCGTTCTGCCTTGGTTAAGCGACGGCCAGGTTTCTTTGGAGAGCCTACATAGGTTCTCCTCCGCCCAGAGTCGGTTAGCCAGGCGGGAATAGGCCTGCTTGACCATCAATTTGACGGTCGCAAGGGGGATGCTACACAACGTAGTAGGAGCTGGAAGCAGAGTGCCTTTTCTAGCTAACTCGTCAGCCGCACAATTGCCAGCGATTCCGCTATGCCCCGGGACCCAACTCAGGTGAACCCTGGCATGCTCCGCTATGTCATTCAGAGCTGCTCTGCACTCTGCAACCAGTTTAGAGGAGGTATATGTACCTATCAAAGATTTTATTGCTGCCTGGCTATCTGAGAAAATACAGATAGCCGAGGGAAGAGAGGGTTGCGATTGCAACCGACCCACTGCTAGCAGTATAGCCATGGTCTCCGCTTGGAAGACGCTACAGTGGTCAGGGAGACGAGCAGTAATACTGGCCCCTAATTGATCACAGAAAACCCCACATCCGACCCTGTTATCAAGTTTAGAGCCGTCCGTGAAGATTTCGATAGCGTTTAGCAGCGGGCGACGGCCTTCCGTCCAGTCGCACCTGCTGGGGATCCCTATAGTGAACTTACGCTCAAAGCTAGGGGGAAGGACTATATAGTCGATATTCGTCGGGGTTGGAAGATCCAACCCTAGTATTCTAGTGTGGCCCAGGTCCGTTCGTGCCCAACTGCGTATGGCATTTAGCCGTACAGCGGCAATCTTGGCGGACTGTCTAACTAGAAGACTCGAGGGGATCCAATTAAGGATAGCGAAAAGCGCCTTGGTAGGCGTAGAACGAATGGCTCCAGTTATGAGGGTGGCAGCAAGTCTCCTGACTCTATCGAGCTGCTTCAGGTTGACTCGGCTGGCTGCCGCGGGCCACCAGACAACAGCCCCATAGAGAAGGATAGGCTCAACCACTGCCTCATATAGCCAGGAAACGACGCGCGGCTGGAGCCCCCATCTGGCACCCACCGCCCGCCTACAGCAGTAGATGGCCCTGGAGGCTCTTGTAGCCCTCTCAGCGATGTTTGCGCTCCAGGTTAGCTTGGAGTCTAATATCAGCCCCAGGTATTTAACCTCCTTACTCAGATTGAGCTGGGTTCCATTCAGGGCGGGGAGTCTGAAAGGCGGAACCTTGTACTTCCTTGTGAAGAGAACAAGATCCGTTTTTTCCGGGTTGGCCGTAAGGCCACAGGAATTGCTCCATGAGGAGAGGATGTCCAAGAAGTGATTCATCCGCTCGGAGAGTACACTTGGAAATTTTCCAGCTATGGCCATTGCAACATCGTCGGCATAGGCGACGACCCTGCAGCCAACAGCCTCTAACTTGACAAGCAGTCTGTTCAGGGTTAGATTCCACAGGAGCGGCGACAAAACGCCCCCCTGAGGAGTACCCCTAGTGACTGACCTGCGAATACATGCCGTCCCTAACGTGGAGTTTATGAAACGGCTGCTAAGAAGGGCGCTGATGAAATCTGTCAGATTACGACCAACGCCAAGTTCAGAGAGAGCCACCCCTATCGCTCGAGGGCAGACATTGTTAAATGCGCCCTCAATGTCTATAAAAGACACTAGGGTGTACTCCTTGAATGCCAGCGACTTGTCTATGTAGTCGACCAGAGAGTGCAGCGCGGATTCGACCGACCTGCCCCTTGTGTAGGCATGTTGCGAATCCGAGAGAAGATCTGGGTCAATGAGGCTCCTAATATGGACGTCGAGAATCCTCTCGAGGGTCTTTAGGAGAAAAGATGTCAGACTTATTGGCCTGAAGTCCTTGGCCCTGGCGTGCGAGGTCTTGCCAGCTTTGGGAATGAAGACAACATCCACCTCCCGCCATGGGAGGGGGATGTGTCCCCATTCCAAACATGCCCTGAAGATCGCGACAAGCCATGGCACCGTCAATTCCGCGCTTTGCTGTAGCTCGGCTGGAATGACGCCGTCCGGTCCCGGAGATTTATAAGGCTCGAAGGAGTTAATGGCCCACGTGACCATGGTGCTATCGATGCGGACGTCCGTTAAGGACCAGGAAAGTGGTTCCTCCGGAACTACCGCTTCAGCAGAGGTGGGGATACTCCCCGGAAAGTGCACGTCACCCAACACCTCCAGGGTTTCCCCATTGGACTCCGTCCAGACACCGTTTGCCTTCTGGATGGTGGTGGGAATAGATGGAGAGTTACTGAGGATCCTGCGGAGACGGCCGATGTCCGAGACTTTTTCGATACCGCCGCAGTAGGATTCCCACGATTCCCTCTTTGCCTTCCTGACCTCGTGCTTAAAGGCTCTAAGGTCGGATCTGTACGCGTCCCAGGTGTTATACCTCTTGGCCGCGTTGAAAGAGCGCCTGCATGCTCGCCGCAAGCTTGCAATTGTGGTGTTCCACCAGGGTGGCTTTGGTTTTCCCCGGTGGACCCTAGGCTTGCAAGCGGCAGCTGAAGCATGGCTAAGCGAGTTGGTAAGTGTAGCCACCGCGGTCTCGATGTCCCCTGGACACAAGAGACGCGGAGGAGATGCGTTAAGATTAGAGGATAGGCTCGAACAGAAAATTTCCCAATTCGTCCTACGTTTATTGCGGAAGGGGGGCCTGGCCGGCACACTCAGGTCCAGACAGAAGCTGATGTACCGGTGGTCGGAGAAGGAGCACTCCTCCAGAACACGCCATCCCCTGACCAGGTGCCCAGAGGGCGTGTTGGTCAGAGTGACGTCCAGGACCTCCCTCCGAGTAGCGGTAAGGAACGTCGGTTCCGTCCCTCTATTCGCTATAGCTAGGTTATTATCTAGAATAAATTGAAAGAGCGACTCACCCCGTTCATTCGTGTCGCTGCTACCCCATGCGTCATGGTGGGCGTTAGCGTCCGCCCCGACGATCAGCGGGATGCCCTGTGCGTTGGCTGCTGCAGCGATCTCCCGCAGTGGCCCGTAAGGAGGTGTGGGCCCGTGGTCGTGCGCCATGTAACTGGCCACAATCCAGTGGACCTGGCATTGCAGCTCAGCGGCTATGACCACGCAGTCCCCGTCGCAGAACCTAGGGAGAAAAGAGACATTAATGGAGTCCTTTACAAGGATGCAGGCCCTGATTTTACCTGCGCCATGGTGGGATACAGTTCTGTACCCGTTGAGGCTCAGCCCGCGAACCCGATCCTTGAAGATCCATGGCTCTTGGACGAGCACGAAGTCCTCCCTGCTAGCTGACAGACGGAGGAGGAGGGCAGCCGAGGCCGCCTTAGAGTGGTGGAGATTAATCTGAAGAATCCCCACCATCTCTAGGAGCGTCGACCACCGTGATGTCGCCGTCCTCCTTCCCGACGAATATATCGTCCAGGTCGGACAGCGAAATATTGTCGTCCTCGGGGTCTCCTTCGGTCCTTACTTCAAGACCCTCGAAGAAGTCACCGATAAGTTCCGAGGCGGAGACGACACTGTCGGCGCCATCCTCGGAAGCGGAGTCCCGGACGAGGGGCACAGCAGAAGGCCCCGGTGTTGCACCTGTTAGGTTCTGCTGCCCGGAAGAGGACTGGTCACCTCGGTAAACCCGCAGTGTGACGGAGTCAAACCCATAGCTGACTACGCCCCCGGTAGCAGCAAGTGGTTGGAGGGATTCTTTGTTTAAAAAGACCAAGGCCTCCCTCAGAGAGCCCCGCGGTTCGCTGACCCAAGCTACCTTCCAATTATGGGTGGGGAGCTCAGGATTACCGGTCTTTAGGTAATGGAGAATGGCCGTTGGGTCCGATGGTACAGCCGGAACCCAGGTTTTGGCACGCGGTCTGCTGGGGATTTCATCCCGGGGCACCGCTCGCAGACTGGCGCCAGGCCACACTTCGTCCAGCTTTCCAACCGCCATACGGAACAGGTCCGCAGAGCGTTGGTCAGCACAGGCCATCAGCTTTACGTGGCCCTGGTGCCAGCCAGCGTCCCTGCACTTGGGAGGTACACCCGGATTCGCAGCAAGTACCTCATCGTAGACGGACAGTAGGGCCGACCTGACTGTCCGCCATTTCTCAGCCGAGATCGCTCCGTCCGCATTATTAGCATCAACGATAGCCATCACCAGGCTGCCCTTGGCAATTTCGCAAAAAGTCCGACCCGATGCCGGAGTCGAAGCCGCTAATCGCGGTTTCTTGGAGGCCTGAGCCGTTTGCGCAGGCTGTTGCTGCTCCTGCGACCTTTGTCGCTTGGAGGCAAAGTCAAGGGCTTGAGGCGAGATATTCTTCGTGTTTATATTTCGCCTCGCCCACTCTAAGGAGGCTTTGTCCCTCTCCGTGAGTTCACTCGGAGGGATCTTCTCTAGCCTCTGCAGGACCTTGTGGGCTGTTTTTCTGGTCCTGTAGGCCCGTGTAGAGGGGGCGACTTTGGAGCCAGCACCTGAAGTGGAGGCGGCGCTACGAGGGGCTGCGGGGGCAGGCTGAACCGGTTCATTTACCAAGGGACAGCCGCCCTGAGCAACAACGGGCTTTTGAGACAGGACACGGCCGCCCGGCAGTTTTTGCCTGGAAGCGGTCGCGCTGCTCGAAGAAGGAGGGTTCTGTGTGCCCACCTGCTGCTGCCTAGCTATAGGAGCCCTAGCAGCAGTGGCGGGTTTCCGCTCCACACGCGGATTAAGCGGGCGCGTCCCCTGGGGGGCGGTCGTGCGCCTCCCTTTCAGGATAGGCGCGCGCGTCCCCTGTGGGTTGGGCGCAGTTTGAGGGTTTGGGGGTTTTGACGTATTCATTGCGGTTGGGTCCCCACTCGTGGCCGCTATCGCCGCCCGAATGCGTAGTCACTATAGGATCCCATGGTTATCTTTGCAAGCAGTGAGGCCATGCGAAGGGTTGGCAGCTGCCCTTATGGGGTCAGCTGCTCAGAGCTAGATCCAGTGCAAGTCAGGAGTAAACTCAACTGACGCCTACACCGCCAACTTAATGGCATGGCAACGGGCATTGAACGTACCACGAGGCCTGCCAGGGTTTTAACGGGACGGAGGCAGTCGTGGCATTAGCCTGAAAGCCATTTCCACTGGGTGTCACTCCAGTGTACTCAGGTAACAGAATACCACGACCACCAGCCCAAGGCGACAATGTCCAAAAAAAGAAGCAGAGAGTGGTCAGGAGACGAAAACAGGGTCGTGCCAAAACGATACGTATATCGTGGGGGGGGGGGGGTCAGGCAGGCCATTTAGCGTTACCCAGGATGCACCACGAGGAGGCGACCTGCGTTACATCCCATTTGAATTCTTGCTTATCCCACTTCTGAATTTGTCATGGATGACTATGTTCATTTTTGTTGATGTGCTGCGCACGTCTGACCACCCCGACGACTCGACACCGACTGCCTCCCTTTTTGCCTTAGGTTAGGTTAGGTAAGACAGGCGGCTTGCTGGTTCTCAGCAAGTACACTCGGAGGCCCCAAAGGCCCATTGTGATGCCCGATGAGAGTGTGGCAAGCCCTTGTCATCCTGTATTCGGTGCTGGCTGAAACCAACCTGAGCGTCGAATGAATCTGGCAATATCCTCCAGTGGCGTGGTAGAAACCAAGCCCAAATCGCCCAGCACTCTGCCCCCTAGATACCGGTGGCGTATGCTGTGAAGCGCAGGGCATTCGCATAGGAGGTGCTGCACAGATTCAATTTCCTCCTCATCTTCGCAGCTGCGACAGTAGTCTCGATGGGGCAGACCGAGCCTTTCTGCAAAAATGCCGATGGCGCAGTGCCCCGTTAAGACCCCCGTGAGAGTACGAAGTGTTGATTTGCTAAACCGTAAGAGTTGCAGTGTTCTCTTTTGGTCCAGTTTCGGCCACAGCGCGCGTGTGATCCTGCAGTCAGGCCGAAGGCTCCATTGATCATTGGTGCGCTTGATTGCCTTCCTGTCCAGATCAGTGTAAAAGTCCTGAAGTGGCGGGTAGATTCCTGCCACCATGCTCGTATCCGTAAGCTCCGATCCTTTCCGAGCCAGTTCATCCGCTCTTTCATTGCCAGGAATGCCTTTGTGACCAGGCACCCAGCAGAGTGTGATATTGTGGTCCCGGATGCCATACAGAGACTTACGACATTCCATTACTGTCTTCGATTTTACAGTGTGAGAGGCCAGTGCTTTGATTGCCGCCTGGTTGTCTACACAGATGATCAGGTTGGATGGAGGCAAGTCCAGTACTCCGATCATGTGTGCAGCCTGGTTTATGGCGTATACCTCGGCCTGGAAAACACTGCACCGATCAGGTAATTTAAATGACCTGCTTAGTGACAGTGCATCCGAAAAAACCCCCGCACCTGTCCCGCAGTCCATTTTCGAACCGTCGGTGAAAATTGGGATCTCGTACTCCCCTACGGCAGTGTTGGTATCCCAATCCTCCCGGGTTGGAAAGTGAGTTCGATAGGTGTTATTGAAGCAAAGAGTCGGTACCATGTAGTCACATTCAAAGTTCGGGTACCCCTGAACTACCCGTAGTAGTATTGAGGCATGACCCATCGTGTGTGACTTGAAACAGCCCCCAGCACAAAGCCTGAGAGCAGTTCTCGAAGCCGTGCACGTAATGAACGTGTCCAGTGGTAAAAAATTCAGCATAATTTCGAGTCCCGCCTGGGGTGTTGATTTCATGCATCCAGTTATCCCCAGACAGGCAAGTCTTTGTACCCTGGTTAGAAGGTCGAGGTAGGACTTCTTGTCCACAGCCTCCCACCAAACCAAGGCACCGTAGCACAGTATGGGTCTTACTATCGCCGTAAACATCCAGTGTATGATGTGCGGTTGTAGTCCCCATTTTTTGCCGAACATCCTCTTGCAGGAGTAAAGAGCAATTCTCGCTTTTTCCGCCCTGACCTCCAAGTTCCTTTTCCAGGATAATTTAGAGTCAAGGACAACCCCCAAGAATTTTGCCTCCTTGGAAAGGTTTAGAGCTTTTCCGTTCATTTTAGGTGTGGTAAAGCATGGAACCTTGTATCTTCTGGTGAATAGTACGAGTTCGGTCTTTGAAGCATTGACTCCTAGCCCGTTTTCAACTGCCCATCTCCTAAACTCATTCAACGCCGACTCCATGAGTTCGCTAACTATCGGAAGAAATTTTCCTGTTGTTAGTATAACCACGTCGTCCGCATAGGCTGTAATTCGAATGCCTTTGGATCTCATCCGCAAGAGTATTTGATTAATGACCAGATTCCAAAGCAGGGGCGAGATAACTCCCCCCTGCGGTGTGCCTCTGGTCACACGTTTCCTAGCAGATGTGTTGCCAAGGGTTGAACTGATAACCCTGCACATCAGCATGTTTTTGATCCACAGGTTAACCTTGCAAATTGAACCCGTGTACGCCAGAGCAGTGTAAATGGATTCAATTTTGACGTTGTTAAAAGCTCCCTCCACGTCTAGAAACGCCGCAAGGGCGTACTCTTTATGCGCGAGAGCTTTCTCCACGGTGCCGACTACTTCGTGTAGCGCCGTGTCCACCGACCTACCCTTGCAGTAGGCGTGTTGTGCGCTGCAGAAGTTTTGCTTATTTAGCATACTTCTGATGTAAAGGTCGATTAGTCGTTCTAGGGTTTTCAATAGAAACGATGATAGACTAATCGGCCTGTAGTCCTTGGGGGTCGAGTGATTTGGCTTCCCGACTTTAGGAATAAACACCACTCGTACCTCCCTCCACTCCTCCGGGATGTAGCTCAAGGCTAAACACCCCTTAAAAATCCCTTCTAGCCAAGGAATCACCAAATACTTTGCCTTCTGCAGCATGATAGGATAGATACCATCCGGTCCCGCTGCTTTGTAGGGTTTGAATGAGTCTATCGCCCAAGCTATCTTCTCTTCCGTAATTATGCTGCTGATGAGCCCCTCCGCCTCCAGACTAGAGGGATAGGTATCCATCGGAATGGTGCTATCCGCATCTATACAGCCCGGGAAGTGTGTGCTCATGAGCAGCTCGAGAGACTCCTTGCTATTGCTTGTAAAGGTGCCATCTGGTCCGGCTAGGAGGCCCGGTGTACTCGCCTCCTTGGCAAGAACCTTCCGAAGCCTGGCAGCCTCGCCCACGCTAGACACTTCTTCACAAAAACTCTCCCAAGAGTCCCTTTTCGCTTTTTTAATCTCCTTTTTGTACTCGTTGAAACTGCGACGATATGCGTCCCAGTCGCCTATACTCCTACTTCTTTTGGCCCTATTAAAAAGCTTCCTTGTTTCGGTCCGTAGTTGTTTGAGCCCTAAAGACCACCATGCAGAAGCACGTGGTCTTGAGGGTCTACTAAGTGGACACGATTTGATGAAAGCCTCCGTAAGGGCGCCTGAAAGCTGCCTGGTTATCTCCTCCACTCGGGCTGTATCGAAGAGTTCTTTCCATGTTGGTGAAGGTATTAGTCGATTGGTCCACGAGTGGAAGGCGGTCCAGTCTGCTTTCCTGGGGTTTCTACAAGGTGTTGGCCTGTGCCTTTCGAAGTCGATCTGAAACAGTATCCTGTAGTGATCGGAAAAGGAACACCCCGAGGATACGTGCCAGTTCGAAACCCTTAAAGAGTCTGAATCTGAGACAAGCGTTAAGTCAATGACCTGTTCCCTGGTCCTATTAATGAACGTTGGGTGATTCCCTCTGTTACTTATAATAAGTCCAGTAGATAAGATGTACTCAAAAAGAGACTCACCCCTTTTGTTGATATCCGTGCTGCCCCAGACAGTGTGATGGGCATTAGCGTCGCATCCCATAATGACCCCCAGCCCGGTCGACCTGGCTCTGTTGACGAGGCGTCTGAAGGCCGGAGGTGGCGGGTCATCCTGTTCATATGGCATATATGCGGCTGCTATGAGAAAGTGTGAGTTTCCCACACGTTCGCACAACGCCACTGTGAGGTCTCCGTCACAATCCTGAGGTGAGAGAAAAACGTTTATCGACTTGTTGGCCAAAATACATGTTCTCACCTTACCTTCGCCCGGCGGCACGAGAAGAGTATAGGATCTAGACCCTAGACCATGAACCTTACCTTGCCTAAGCCAAGGTTCCTGGATTAGGGCCAGATCCACGTTCTTCTCTGCCATAAAAACCAGCAGGTCCTCGCTGGCGGCCTTAGAGTGGTGCAGGTTTATCTGCACCACCCTTAGCTGTCGAGGCTTCACCACTGTTGTTATTCGGGGGGGGCAGGAACATTCTGAGCTGTCCTACCCCGAATCGAACCACACCGTCCCGCTGACGAAGAAGCTGGAGGGACTCTGGACCAATCTTTACCCAGAGATCTTTTCCAGCGCCTTTGTCTCTGGCACGGCCTCGAGTTATAACCCAATCGCTCGCCTTCAGGTCCGAATTTTGGAGCTTCAGCAGGTCGAGAATGTCCTTGTCCTCTATAATTGGAGGAGGAATCCATATCCTGCCAATCGTCCTAACAGGGATGTCCTTCAAGGACACGACATCCAGCTTGGCTCCCGGCCACAGTTCCCCCTGTCCTCGAATACACTCCGTCAGGAATTCTCGGGCCTGGCTGTTGCCGCAGCCAATGACCTTCGTACCCCTGATCCACCGAGCGCCGTCAAACATGCCGATAGCTGGATCGCTTGTGGCCTGGTTCATAGCGCTCAGCAGAGCCCGAATGATTTTCTCCTCCAGAATGAGCCAGTTATCAGTCGTCATCTTTCCTTCCGGGTGCTGACGATCAATAACGGCGATCTGGAGTTCGGGAGCCGAGGTCAGACTAGCAGAAGGTTTAAGACGTTTAGTCGATGTTGTTTGCACCGTGTCACCAGACCGCTGGCGCTTGTTCGACATGCCGGCTAACGTTCCACTGTCTGTTGCGGCATCCTTCGAAGTGGATGGTCGCGTGTTAAAAATACCCGCCTTTGGCTGGTTACTAACACTGCCCGAGGGCCTTTCCGCCGCGGATTTCATCCTTTCGGACGAAGTCTTCGCCTCTTCGGAGGCTTTCGACGGCTGTGCCTGTACTGCAGCAGCGTCAAGAGTGGCACCGAGCTCGTACCTACGTACGTAGTAGGTGTGCTTCTTCCGTAGCCTTTTCTCCCTCTGCGATAGCGAGGCTGGGTCACGTGCACTCAGTTTCTTCAAAAAGCGTACTGAGGCTTTGTATCCCGTTCTGCGCTTACGCTCCAGTTCACGCTCCGGGTCCCCACCATCCTCCGTTGAGGTTGACGGTTTGATCTCCTCTGACTGAGCTGCCTCACTGCCGGGATCCGCCGTCGGAGCCGAGTTCCCAGCACGGGATAGCACGGCCACATCCTCGTCATCCGTGGAGTAGAGGCCAAGCCCCGCTAGCATAGGCCCGGCGTCTGACAGCTCAGAGTCAGAAGAAGTGAACCGTTCCTGTCGGCTAAGGACCACCCTACTCTTCCGCTCATCCGTATGCGATGATCTGGTGCTTGGCTGCAATATTTCGGCAGAAGAAGCACACTGCCTGAGGGTTTGCTCAGGCTCGCGATTATCGCCCGGCTTGTAGGTGGACATAAGGCTACCTGGAAGTGAATTCGGAATCACATTTATTATTGTAAATCGCGGGATTGTGAAATGAAAAAAGTGGCATCACCGCGTATGCTGAGAATGGGGAAAACGTATAAAACCTCCTCCTGGCACTAGATGGCGGTGTTCGCTGCTTGTCAAGCCGGTCGAAAGAACTGCGGCTAGACACTAGATGGCGCTGTAGGTGGTGAGCGGGAAACTGAAACGTCGGGAAAAAAGGTGGTGGCGAGGCCCGTGGATCACCAGAAATGAAGGCCTGCAGCCCCGCCGACCTCTCAAGAGGTTTCAACCACACACAACCACTGCCGCGAGACGCGCGTAATTTCACAGCACAAAAACCGTAGCGCAGGAGCAGTGCCCAGGCAAGAAACAATGCGCACCGCGAAATTAGCAGATCGCCAGCTGTACAACAACAAAAACACCCGCGGAAGCCGCTTTATACGAAAAATAAACTGAAAACTTCGTTCCAACCACCGAAAATCACACGCGGCGCAGTTCCACACAAACCGTACAAATTATCGAAAGTTTTGAAAAACCTTTTAAAACGAGAGTTCACAAGGAAAAAAAAGAAAAATTTCCAAAAAAACTCGCGGACCGCAGAAAAAACCTGGTGCACTTGATAAGAGTTGCCAGATCTCTCTCTTTTGCCTTACAGTCGTACCATTGGTTTCTTGGTGGCGGGCGTTGGAAACCAAGGACCTTTTGTGCGGCGGCGCGCATAGAGTGGGATATGTAAGCCCATGACCCGCCGATGTCATCTGGTGAGGAGGGGGAACGACCGAGCTGGTTGGAGAGTTGAGTGGAGTATGCTTCGGCTATCCCTGGTGATCGCACCTTTCTTTGCAAACTAGGGTGTGCGGTCTTCGTTACGCAAAGACGCATACGTATCTTGGCTGCAACAAGGTAGTGGTCAGAGTCGATGTTCGGCCCTCGGAACGTGCGCATATTTAGAATGTTAGAAGCATGCCTTCCATCAATCACAATGTGATCAATCTGGTTGCGGGTGGATTGATCGGATGATAACCAGGTGACCTTTTGAAAGTCGAAGTGCTGGAATCTAGTGCTACTAACTACCATGTTTCGTGTGGCGGCAAAATCGATCAGCCTCAGACCGTTGTTCGAAGTGGTCGCATGGAGGCTCAACAGCCCGACTGTGGGACCAAATATACCTTCTCGCCCAACCTTTGCATTGAAGTCCCCGAGGATGATTTTGACGTCATGACCCGGGCACCCGTTGCAGACGTCCTCCAGCTTCGAATAGAAGGCATCTTTGGTCGCATCGTCTTTCTCTTACGTCGGGGCGTGCGCACAAATTAGGCTGACGCTAAAGAATTTAGCGTTGATGCGGATCGAGGGGTTCGTTCACCGGAGTGAACCGAGAGACGTGGTGGCGAAGTCTCTTGCTGACCACAAATCCGCAGCCAAATTCGCGCTTCTCCGCATGGCAGCTGTAATAGATGTAGCAGTCTGCTATCTGTAAATATCCCGCAAAGACTGTAATTCAGAGCTTGAAATTTTAGTGCCGTTTTTATCGTATGAAAATGGGCATCTACTATCTGTGCTATAACATACCAAAAAATATCATCAGGAAAGCGTTATTCCATAGTTATAAACTAGTGGTTCCTGATTTTGGGTGAAGAAAAACTTAAGATATTGGCGCATAATCATAGTCCCGCAAAAAGCCGACTTTAGTTAGCAATAGACCAAAAAGATAAAGTCGACTTTAATTTTGCAGTTGCCATAGTCAGTTTAGAAACATCAAACGAATCCAACGGCAACTCTACAAAAACTGGCGATGGGGAGTTCCAAATGAGAATTTATTTTCGGAATTTTGCCGATATATTTTGTAATAAATAATTTTGCAATATTTGTTTTCTTGACCACTCATAAGAAAAAAATGGATGTCTACGGTCGAATACTGGTGAAAAGCAGACGGCAGCGTAAAAAATTCGATTACACAATTTTCCGAGGATTAATCTGCCAATCTCTGACATAAACATAACATAAACAAACAGCTGATTGATTTGAAAATTGTTGCTTTACGTGGCAAAAGGAACAATTGTATTCAAGTTTGGTGTAAGTTACCAATATCACTTTAATAAACATTTCCCAAGGAATCTGAAAGTGTAGAGGACTTGTATATTTATCGGTATCATATGTTTGAAATTCATATGCTTGAAATTTGAATTGAAATATTTTTTCATTCCCTTAACCGTTTGACTGCAACGCGGCGCAAAAGCGCTGCGTTCATTTGTCTCGTGGGAGAAAACGTAGTCTGTTTATTTGTGTTTATGTATGTAATGTTTATTTTTTCTTATTCACAATCACAATTAATATTGTTTCTTTATAATACGAAAAGAATTATTAAAATTGATTGATATTTGTCTAAATGAGAGTGTTTTATTTGACAACATCAAGTCAAAATATGTCCCGCAGTTTTCGTGCGTTCTTGCAAGAATTGCTTAGCAGTCAAACGGTTAATAAACTTCGTCCTGAGCATATCACAGTTTGGTTTCTCTCTTCACTGCAATCAACATCCAATAGGTTATGGGCACGCACCGGAGCGAGGAATTAAAGGCCGCTGTGGGGAAGTTGAACCGCGATAATTATGCGGTTTGGGCGCTCAAAATGGAATTGCTGCTGATCAAAGCGGATATCTAGGACTTGGTTCAGGAAGCGATACCGCCTAATCCGGATGCCAAATGGATTAGGAGGAACGGCCAAGCACGGGCATGTATTGACTAATGGTGGACGATGACCAGTTTATACATTTCAAAAGTGCCAAAACAGAGGAACATAGGACTACTGGACAAATTTGAAAGAATTCTACGAGAAACCATCAGTCGGCAGATAAGCAGTCGGGTATATACGAAATATATGAAGAAAATTTTCAAAATGCAGTTGACGGACGAAAAGATGGAACAGCATACAAATGAGATTTTGGCGCATGTGGAAAAGTTAAATTTAATGGGCGATCCACTTAGCGAATCATGGACAGTAGCTATGCTACTAAATAGTCTGCCAGAATGTTACGATCCTTTGATAGTTGCGCTGGAAGCAAGGGAAGATTCGCAGTTAAACGTAAGTTTCGTAAAAGGAAAACTTTTGGAGGAAGCCAAAAGGCGGGTGCATAAACGAGATGCAAATGACGGTACAGTGTGAAGGTATTCAACAACAAAAATCAAAAGGAAATGGAGTGCTTCTATTGCAAGAAGAAAGGACATATAAAGAAAAATTGTAAGTTTTACAAAAATATTGAACAAAAGGTTAATTTGACTGGAAAGGAACTAAACGAACATAAACACGAGCATCTATGTCTTTGGAAGACAAGTCAGATGCAAAGCGATTGGTACGTAGACTCAGGAGCTACATACATGCGATATAGCAAACAATGGTTCATTTTTCGACACTCTGAACAAAGATGTGTGCGAATTGATACATGTTGCTAACCGTTTCCAAATACGGTCACAAGGAAAAGGGAGTGGACATATTCGGGTTATCGATCGTTGTGGTAAAACGGACGATATACGCCTCAATGATGTTTTGCTTGTTTCTTCGGTAGAAACCAATTTACTTTCTGTAAAGAAGTTGACGGAAAGGAGGTACCAAGTCAAATTCGACGCAAGGGGTTGTGAAATTTTGAAGAATGGCGAAGTTAAATCAATAGCAGAAGTCAGCAAGTTCTTATACAAGTTGAAGATCACCAGTGCAGCAATCAAAGCAGTGACACAAATCAACGAGCATGAAGGGTGCGTACATAATTGGCATTAACGTCTGGGTCATCAGGACATAAATGCAGTCAGTAAGTTTCTAAAAGATAAGAAATTAAATTAGCAGTTTGCGAAAGAAATTTTTAATGAGAGGTATGCATAGCTGGTAAATTGTGCAGAAAACCATTTCAAAACGCGGGTGATCAATAAAAAGCTATACTAGATCTGGTCCATACAGATATAGCACAGATGAATGTTGCCACGCCGAGTGGTTATCGATACTTTATAACAATCATCGATGATTGCAGTCGTTTTTGCACAGTAAAATTTCTCAAACGCAAGTCAGAAGCAGAAGATTGTTCGAGGGCGTTCATCAAGAGCATGCAAACGAAATTTAATAAAACACCAAAAATTATAAGGTCAGATCGGGAAGGAGAGTATACAAGTGCAAAAGTAAACCAGTACTTAGCCAAGGAAGGCACATTGCAACAGTTTACCGCTCCTTCTACCCCACAGCAAAATGGGGTTGTAGAAAGAAGAAACAGATATTTGGTGGAAATGGTACGATGTATGCTGATTGATGCGCAATTAGAAGACGAGTTTTGGGGTGAAGCAGTAATTACTGCATATTATATTCAAAACCGCTTACCCACAAGATCTCGAAATATAATACCATTTGAAATGTGGGAAGGAAAGTCTGTTGATGTTAAGAATTTTGAAAAATTTGGATTAATTGCTCAAGTTCTTAAGCCAGCTCAAACACGAAAAAAATTGGATCAGAAAACTGAAAGGTTAATATTCGTGAGATATTCTTTAGAATCCAAAACATTACGGTTTTTAAATAAACAAAGGAAAACAATTGTAATAAGTAGGGATTTTGCATTTATCAAGGGTGACCAGAAAGCCAGCCATGGAAACAAAAATATCAAGAATTGCCAATGATATCTCTAAATTGTTACTATGAAGTGGAGGAGGACGAAAACTATTCTGGTGAAGATAAATTTATCGAAGGCTACATAACAGCAGAGAATAGACGATGAGATTGAGAGAACCAGTGAGAGTGTGGAGCAAATTGCATTGAATCGGAACAATGGTTTCAATATTTATGCAAACAGATTGTTAGAATTTAACAATTCTGACATTCTTGTGCACGATTCAAACAGATTAGAGTCAGAGCAGCCAAGAAGATCATAGCGACTACGAAATCAAGCTCCTGTTAAATACGCTTGTTTTGTATCGAAGCCTGAGGAGCCAAAGAGTTTTAAAGATGTTTTATCTCGCACAGACAAGTTAGAATGGTTATCAGCAATGGAGGATGAAATCAAAACAACACTTAAGAACAAGACATGGGACATAGTACTAGTCCCACCAGAAAGGAAGGCAATCGGATGCAAATGGCTATATAAAATAAAAAGTGATGTGAATGGTGAAATATCAAAATACAAAGCAAGGTTAGTTGCTCAAGGTTTTACGCAAAAGTATGGTGTAGATTATGATGAAGTTTTTGCTCCAGTAGTTACGCAAACTACGAATGTTTCTCACCATCGCTGGTAGTCATAATTATAGAGTTAAGCATTATGATATAAAAACAGCATTTCTAAACGGAGACTTAAACGAAATAGTTTACATGCGGCAACCGCAAGGATACGAAGTCAAATCAAATAATGGAGAAACTTTGGTATGTAAGCTTAATAAGAGCTTATACGGTTTAAAACAGTCGGCAAGATGTTGGAACATGAAACTCTTTGAAGTTTTAAGAAAAGAAAACTTTGAACAAGGAAAAGCAGACTCATGCTTATTGAAGAAACGACTTGGAGATAAATATATTAATATGTTGGTCTATGTAGACGACATACTAATAGCCGCGAACACAGTCGAAGACTTCGCTTATGTCGAAGGAATTCTTCATAGCAATTTTGGGAACCTCAAATTAGGAGATATACAATTCTATCTCGGCATCAAAATTGAGAAGGGACATAATGGAATATACTCTTTAAGCCAAGAAAATCATATAAATTAAATTATTGATAAAGCCAAATTGCAAGACGCTAAAACATCAAAGATACCTATGGATGTTGGATATCTGAAGATGGATAGAGATAAAAGCAATTTATTGGAAGACAATAAGTTATACCACGAATAAAGTTGATGTATTTTATATTTAAGTGTTAACCGTTTGAGTGCTAAGCAATTTTTGTAAATGTGTGCGAAAAGTGCTATACCTATTTTGATGATTTTAAAGGAAAAAATAATTGAGATCGAATCATCATTCGAAGTAAAAGCACGTGACATGGTTATTTATGCTAAATAATTTAAAATAACTGTAAAAACTTATTTTGAAACTTATAAGAAGACACTCTATTATCAAATTATGCGCGAAGTTAGAATACGTTTACTCCCACGGAGCACCAAAAGCACACTGAAGAGCGCAGCAGTTTTGCGCCTCTCCGCATTTTTCGACACAAACTCTCAAGCCAGTTTTGCGCCGCTTAGCACTCTAACGGTTAACAGTCGTCCAGACATCGCAGCTACGATTTCGATTCTAAGCTGTCATGTGAGCAAACCAACAGAAGGGGATTGGACAGAATTGAAGAGACTAATAAAATATTTAAAAGGAACAAAGGAATTGCGACTAATCCTTGGAACAGGTGGCGGAAGTAACACACTAATAGGATTTGCAGATGCAGACTGGGCACACAACTGTGCCGACAGGAAGTCAAACAGTGGATATGTGTTTATGTATGGAGGTTTATGCGTCAGCTGGAGTTGAGAACTAGAGAACTGCGTGACGCTGCACGCAGCTTCCGCTGAAAAAGCTTCCAACCTGTCGTTCGGAACCGGCATAAAACTGTAGGTCCCTTCCACCCGCGTACAAATTCACACGCACGGTTGCGGGAAGCTAGGCCTTAGTCTCGCGTAATCGGGCTGTCGTGCCAGTCAATTATTAAATTATTATAAAAATATACAAAAAATTTTTAATTACAAATAATTGGTAGGTCAATTATGTTATAATAAAAAATTGGTTTCGTAGGAATCCACATCTACGTCTGCTTCTGACTCTGAGGCAGAGGAACTGTTCAAACTTTCCGGCTCTTTTTCTTCGTCATGTACAGATGGAGCTGATAATAAATCGATTGTATCAGGTGATAAAGACTTAAGTGGTTTTACTGGTAATTTTCGGCAAGTAGAAATGTAAGGATCGGATGAAATCAGAAATCTTTTGGAAACGTCCTCCATCGTTTTTTGCCGATAGTTTTTTCTTGCATAAGCAACGCGGTAAATGTTAAAAAATTTATGACATGCCTCTTGGGCATCCTCGGACATTTGGCCTATGGGTAGTATTGATTGTTTAACGATGTCTGGGCCGTGAATTAGAAGTTTATGCACTAAGGTAGGCATGTAATACCAATCATATGCATGTACGATCCTTTCAGCTAATTCTTTGCAATACTGCCTAAATTTGTTCACATCGATTTCATATCCACATGAAATTGCTTGTAATATGACGTCAAACCGATAAATAATATCTTGATCGATTCCAATAATTTGAGCAGATTTCCCATGATGTTCGAAAAATAATCGTGCTGTGTTGCCATCGTTCGAAGTTCTACTACCTTGTTTTGGTTTGTCAACGTTCAAACCCAATTGGTTTTTAAATGCCACTTGGATTGCTGTTTTTCTTTTTTCAACTGATTCTTTTTCCCTTGTTGATCGAGCTTGCCATTTTTTGATTTCCAATTTATAGGATAAATGTAATAAAAATTCGAAGCAACTAATCCAACAATGTAGAGACGATAAGCCGAATTTTAAATTGTCGGAACAAACTTCTTTTTGCAACATCTTTTCTACATTGTTGAACTCCTTAGATGTGCAATTGCATATGTAACAGCGCATTGCGGAACTTGTGTCAGTCAACGAGTTACAAACTTTTGTGTCTATCATTGTTAACGTTAAATGATAACGTACACACACAGGTTTTCCGCAAACCGCGGTAACAAACGGAATTAAATTATTTACCTGCTGTTCTACATTATTGGTTGATTCTTTTATCAGATTTACTGTTTCCTTTGCACATTCTATCTTAATAGGCCGACAATATCTAGGCGATGACGGCCTTGGATTCTTCCAGGCAACAGTGGTTTCCGTATTTGTAGTGTTTTTACACACAAGTTGCAAAGGGACGCAAGACGTAAAAAAAATGCTCTCGTCACTGGCACTATTTTCATCAAGCTTATGCTTGTATTCACTATGTCCTGAACTTCCATCGCAACCCCACTTTACAATTAAAGTTAAATTTTGAAGTTGTTCTTCCGATAAAGATTTAAGAACTTCCGTTTGACAGAGTATAATACGATCAATCGTGTGATCCAAAAGAGGTTGTAATTTCACTTCAGCTACACTGTCTGTAAAAGATAGACCTGATGTAGGGTAACACTGAACTTTGGCTTTTTGTATTTGTTTATACGATGGGAGCATCTTGGATTTTTTTTTGTAAATGTGCATTGCGCAACTTTTGATACTGACCCTGCGATAATCCAATTTCAACGAATAAAGACAATGCTTCGTCATTTGAAAAAGGTAAATTTGTATCTGACGATTCAATAGATCTAGGACTTCCTTCTGCAATGTCACGAATGACTTTGACAAAATCCGTTTTACCTTCTGACCGCAATTTGCTAGTTGTAGAATGTAGTAGCACTTCAGTGGACACCGATGCTCTTAATTCCTCAGTTTTCCTACGTTTAGTTCTGTCAGATGACTCAGAAAAACTGTGTGTTGGTCTCCCGGATACAGTTGGTTTTTCTTTTTCATCTTTTTTATGATAGTTTGTTTGTTTTTCTTTAATTCAACCTTTTGTTGCAGCCAATCATTATTTCTTTTTAAAAAGACGCTTTCAGTTCTATTGCTTGCACTCCATCTTGCTTTTACCTTCAATACTAAATCATATATTTCCTTTTTCTCTTCGTCTGATAAAAAATACTCGGTCAAATATTCTTTAATTTTTTCGGAAATTTGCGTAACGTCATCCTTTAAAATGTTTTTAACTAAATAGTAAAATTTTAGTCTTGTGAAGTGGTCTTCAGTGGGAGTACTGCAACCTGAAATACCTTCCGGCCTTCCTATTGCCGCCTTTATTGTCGATGGTTGTTCATCGCTTATGCTACATGCATCTCCTGCATCGAAGTAAGTTGTTTTTTCCAACCATACCTCATTATTCTGGACAAAATTTAATTTAGTACGGTTTGCCGCGATCCATTTCAACTTTATAGTACGATAAGTCCTGGATATCTTCTCTTTAGTCGTAGATACATATGTTGGCTGCAGGCAAACTTCCTTCGACGTAACCAATTTCTTTAGTGACAGCCAGAACAAACTTCTCCTTTGTCTTCGAAATAGTAAATATTTCAAACAGCTTCGAATTTTCCAAAAACATCTTTGTGCTTCTTCTTCGGTTTAGTTGCAGTGGCGGAGTTGAAGTGATGTTTAGTTCAAATTAAATTCGAAACTAACTTCACTTACTCCAAACTCCTTTATTTATAAGTAGGATTTGCATATGCATTCAAATAGCAGGTACTAAGCTTCCAGTACTAGCAGGTAACTAAACAGTTGTTAGGTTTTCCCGCGTTGTGGGATTTTTGGGGGTGGGTTTTAGACAGTGCACATAGATATAAGTCTGCTTTTTGTTTTCAATAACTAATTGTTTCATTGGCGCGGTTCAACTCAAAGACTAATGGCGACTGACTGCGTTTTGCTCAAATTAAAAAAAAAAAATTTTGTGTCAGACACAGTGTTAGTATTTTGTTAAAAACAAAAGCATTACAGAAAAGGATACATGATAGCTGATTGCCGGAAATGAAAGCCAACTTGTTTTTCGTACGTGCGAACTGCGCATCCAGCAAAAGTACTCTTTACTTCGAGCTTACAGCAATATACGCCAAAAAAAAAGTCGACTTACTATGGAGTTGCAAGCTTGTATCACTTCTTAAATGAAGCCAAAATCAAAATTTGCATGCCCTGGCAACGATTTTAATCGCGTGTAATTGATTCACTATCAAAATCTTGACAAACCTGTTCGAACGCACGCACCCGAAAGCACAAAATTGCGCGAGGTGCCCACAGAAAAATCGCTGTAAAATCCAGTCGGGAAAAATCGGGCACCCGATCTCTTCAGGGCAGTACTCACAGAAGACTAGTGAACAATTTCCCAAAGACGGAACCGTGGCAAGTATGTCCTTTTTTTTGAAAGTCTATCGAAAGTTCAAAAAGTGCGATAAAAACAGTGCTTCAAGTGAGTGTCTACGAAAAGACAACAACAACAACAACCAACTTTTTTTCTATATTTAATTATTTACTACAAATGCCTTCTTTTACGATGCTGGTACAAACAGTTTCAATTAATTTGCTCCTTTCCGTATTTTATAACTTCAGCTTTGCCGAAAAAGTGCAAATTGCTGATATTATTTCACACTCTAAAAATTGCTCAACTTTGACGGGCTCTACAAGCAAAACTATTTGTCTAATTTAGTTAAGGTTTTCGGATTTCTTAGGTCCAAGCATTTATCTATCGGACAAGTATAACAGTTTTCCCCAAACTATAGGTAGCAGCCTCAGATAAAAGAGAAACGCACCATGTGTATATTTCGTTTCTCTCTCTCTCTCTCGCTCTCTATCAATTTGATTTCGAAAAAAGGGCATAAAAGATCAATAGGCAGCTCTTGGCAGCTAAATCTTGTTTTATTTGGTACATAATATATTTAATTATCATTTCAATAAGGTTTCAAAGCAGCGTTTTGCAGCGTTTTAATGCAGTGTCATTTGAAAAGTCTAATTTTCGGAAAAATTATTTGAAAAAATGACACTATTATTTATGTTTTCCCTAATTCACTACTTAACAATTGATAATTAGTACTCTTTTTACATGTTCTACTCACCTTCAGAAGTGGATTCCATTTGGTCTTATTTGATTTTCTTTATTACATAAAATGTTTCACCTGTATAACCGTTCTCAGTGTATTAACTGTATAGTGACGCTCGAGCGAAGGCCACATTCCAACTGAGCCTAAGGAAGGGGCATGACGAATTAGTCATCACTATGAACGATTTTAGTTTCTTGAAGGATCATTGCAGCCAACTCAAGGGTGAAAAAACCCTAAATAGAAACTTGTTTTTTTTTACTTTTGGCCGAAGCAGTGCAAGAAGCGATGTGGATCAGAAAATTGTTAATGGATTTCGATGCAGATCCGAAAGAACATATTACTATCTACGAAGCTGCATCAAGTTAATCGACAATGACAAGTTTAGTCGGCGGACAAAACATGTCGACACAAAGTTACATTTTGTTCGAGACCTAAAGCAGAAAGGCATTGTAAATATTAAATATTGTCCAACAGAAAGTATGCAAGCAGTCATTTTTACAAAACCTCTAAATTGTCTTAAACTTAAGAAATTTAGAGAAGGCTTGTTACTTATATAATTTTATTTTTGAGGAGGTTACTTATATAATTTTATTTTTGAGGAGGAGTGTTGAGATAATTGTAATGTAGTGTAATTGAGTTCGATCCTTGGAATCATATGTTTGAAATTCATATGTTTGAAATTTGAATTGAAATATTTTTTCATTCCCTTAATAAACTTTGTCCTGAGCATATCACAGTTTGGTTTCTCTCTTCACTGCAATCAACACCCAACAATATTTGCCGTGGCTTTTTCAATAAAGCCACGTGAGAGTGTTTTTTACAGAGACCGTCACATTCTGAGAGTAAAGATAAAGCCATGCAAACAAGTTTCCCTGCTTACGCAGTCCACAGCGATATGAATATGCATGTGATCTCTATGTGCTTATGTATATGTGCATAGTTCGCGCAAAATGAGCGCGAACAATTGAAATTGTGCTTTTGCTTTTGTTACCTTTATTGGTGGTTGATGGTTTTGATCAGTGGCGCACACAAGGCAGGAACATATGGCGATTCAAACCTTCCAAATACAAAAATTGTTAGTGAAAAATCCTCCCAAAATAAAATCCTGTCCGCGTCGCAGATTTCAATGCGTGTGAAGTGACCGCACACAATTGTGCTTGGTAACGAATGAAGCCGCTGTGCTTTGTATGAGCAAATAGAAATCGTTAACCCATTTTCGGCCGCTACCAGAAATAGCCAATATTTTTTTAATTCCTTTTAAGGACTTACATTTAGGCCCTTAATCAAGAATATTTTTAGATTTTTTTTGTTTTTTTTTTTAAATTATTTTTTTTATAAATTAATAAAAATTTAATTTCAAATAAAAACAAATATATATGTATATAATTTTGGTCAAATAATAATCAAGCATGAAAACAAACAATTGTTGGCTTACATATGTACATACATGACGACTTCTGGCCAATGGTCGATTTTTCGACCACTGAAAAGTACGCGGTGCTGAGAGGTAAAAATATTTTCATAATCTTATGGATATCAATTGATTGTGGTAATTTGGTCTTTAGGCTTCGTAAATAATCAATAATAAATCAATAATTTGAAAAGGTTATATATTTTTCAGAATATTCAAAATATGACTAAAAAAATGCGTTTTTTCGTGCCTTCGCCAACATCTCTAAATTTATCTTTTTAAAAAAAAAATTATTATTTCGAGGGGTTACCAAAAGACCAAAGCTATTTTATGGATCAAAAGTTCAAAGATATAATGTCTAAGTGCAGAGCTACTCTCCTTCAAAGTGGCTGGTCGAAAAATCGACCAGCGGCCGAAAATGGGTTAATATTATAACGCTGACACTGTGCCGACGCTTGCTGGCTCTTGATAATGAAAATATCGCAAATTCAAGCTTGCCCTATGCCGTTCGATTTGATGGACGTAGGACATCTTATAAAGTTATATGGTCTTTGTTTAAACTAACCTCATCACGTTTATTTTGCAAATACTTACTTAACTGGCCATAACAACCCGTTATCGGGTTACGGCATGCCAGGCGCCTCTGCTTTGCGCGCGCCTTCTCCAGTTGGTCACACCAAGGGATAACAGAGCCTCTTCAACTTGGTCCTTCCACCGGAGACACGGCCGGAGCTTCGTCGTCCATACGACAGCCATGACCGAGCCAACGCAGCCGCTGGATGTTAATTCGCTGTGCTACGTCCATGTCCTTATATAGCTCATACAGCTCGTTATTGGTTCGCATACGATAGTCGTCGCCAATACGAACAGTGCCGAAGATTTTACGAAGCTCCTATCAAACACTCCAAGGGCCGCTATGTCGTTTCGCGTCATTGTCCATGCTTCAGCGCCATAGAGGAGCACGGGCAAGATAAGCATCCTATAGAGTGCAAGTTTTGTCGGTCGAGAGAGGTCTCTACTTCTCAATTGCCTACCGAGACCGTAGTAGCACCTGTTGGCAAGAGTAATCCTTCGCTTTACCTCTAGGCTGACATCATTGCTGCTGTTAATGGCGGTGCCAAGGTAGACGAATTCCTTGACAACTTCAAAAGTACATCTGTCGGCCTGGACGTGAGACCCTAGCCGCTGCGAGTCCCTGCGTGTAGACAGCATATACTTCGTCTTGCCCTCATTTACCACCAGACCCATTTTGGCAGATTCTCTTTCGATAACCGCAAAGGCAGCGGTGACATCTCGCTGTTACGCCCGATGACATCAATGTCATCAGCGTAGGCAAGGAGCTGGACACTTTTGTTGAAAATTGTGCCATTACGATGTACACTGGCCTTGCGCAGAACACTCTCCATGGTGAAGTTGAAGAGGTCGCAGGAGAGGTCACTTCCAACCTTGACGGAGCTGCTTGTATTGCTCAACGTCGCTCTGCAAAGTCTCACGAGCTTTGCAGGGATCCAAGTTCAGACAATGCGGCATATAGGCGATCCCATATAGTGCTATCGAATGCTGCCTTGTAATCGATGAAGAGATGGTGAGTATCGATTTGATTCTCATGGGTCTTCTCCAGGATTTGGCGTAAAGTGAATATCTGGTTGATGGTGGACTTACCAGGTCTAAAGCGACACTGATAAGGTCCAATCAGCACCTTGGCGAGTGACTTTAATCTTTCACATAGTACGCTCGTCAGGACCTTGTATGCGCATATTGTTGGGTCGCCTTTCTTCAGCACAGGGCAAAGGGCACTGAGGTTCCAATCGTTGGGCATCCGTTCTTCCAGCCATATTTTGCATATGAGCTGATGCATGCACCCAATCAGCAAACCGCCGCCGGCCTTGAACAATTCAGCTGGTAGCCCATCCGGCCCTGCAGCTTTATTGTTCTTGAGTCGCTGGATAGCAACCCAGACCTCGTCATAGCTGGGCGGTGGCACATCCACACCGTCGTCGTCGATTGGTGCCGTCTGGACATCTTCACCACTGGCGGTATTGTTCCCTTCGTCGCCTGCGAGCAGCTTGGTTAAGTGTTCTTTCCACAACCTCAGTACACCCTGCGCATCTGTAACTAGATCCCCGTTTTCGTCTCTGCAAGAAGATGCCCCCGGCTTAAATTCTTCCGCGAGACGCTTAACTTTTTGGAAGAATTTTCGGGCGTCATTCCTGCTCCTGCACTCCTCGATTTCCTCACGCTCGCGCCTTTCTTGCTCCCGTTTCTTGCGTCTAAAAAGGCACCTCTCTTTCTTCCTCTTCTCCCGGTATTTTTCTGTCACGGCTCGCGTGGCAGCCGACTGCAGTTTCTTCTTGTAGGTAACATTATTCGCTGCAGTGGCTGCGCGACAGTCTTCATCGTACCATTGGTTTTTTGTGGTGGGCGTCGAAATCCAAGGACATTTTCTGCGGCGGCGCGCATAGAGTGGGATAAGTCAGCCCATAATCCGCCGATGTCATCAGGTGGAGAGAGGGAGCGACCGAGCTGGTTGAAGAGTTGAGCGGAGTAGGCTTCGGCTACCCCTTGTGATTGCAGCTTACTGATGTCCAGCTTTCTTTGCGAACTAGGTTGCGCGGTCTTCGCTGCGCAAAGTCGCATGCGTACCTTGGCTGCAACAAGGTAGTGGTCCGAGTCGATGTTGGGTCCTCGGAACGTGCGCACATCTAGAATGCTAGAAGCATGCCTTCCATCAATCACAATGTGATCAATCTGGTTGCGGGTGGATTGATCGGAGGATAACCAGGTGGCCTTGTGGATATCGAGGTGCTGGAATCTGGTGCTACTAAGTACCATGTTTCGTGCCGCGGCGAAATCGATCAGCCTCAGACCGTTGTTCGTAGTGGTCGCATGGAGGCTGAACAGCCCGACTGTGGGACCAAATATACCCTCTCGCCCGACCTTTGCATTGAAGTCACCGAGGACGATTTTGACGTCATAGGCCGGGCACCCGTCGCAGACGTCCTCGAGCTTCGCATAGAAGGCATCCTTGGTCATCCTTCCGTCGGGGCGTGTGCGCAAATTAGGCTGATGCTATAGAATTTAGCGTTGATGCGGATCGAGGTCAGCCGTTCGTTCACCGGAGTGAACCGAGAGACGTGGTGGCGAAGTCTTTTGCTGACCACATATCCGCAGCCAAATTCGCGCTTCTCCGCATGGCAGCTGTAATAGATGTCGCAGTCTGCTCGCTTGGAGCAACCTTGTCCTGTCCATCGCATTTCCTGGATGGCGGTGATGTCAGCCTTACATTTTATGAGGGCTTCCGCCAGTTGGATAGAGGCACCTTCCCTATAGAGGGTCCGGACATTCCAGGTGCATATCCTCAAATCGTGGTCCTTAAATCGTTTGCTGCGGTCGTCAACATTGTGGGTTCCATCCGAGGCTTGGTTTGCAGTTTTTATTGGTTGTTTAGTTTACGTGGCGGGCACCAAACTCTGCGTACAACCCAAATTTCAAGTCCTGGGGATTGGACACGCTGCACACATTAGTTCACTATTCAGCGGATGCCAAATAGCTATCCAGAAGGGCCGCGCGGAGGCTGTGTATGAGCTTGGATTGGACAGGGACAAGGAACATTTGGAATTTTATTTTGTTGGAAAATATAAAACACAACTTGTATTGCGTAAGAACTGAAACTGAAATTCAAGAAATATCCGTTACTTGTTGAGCGTAAAATATAAATTGAAAAATCAATTTTCAATTTAAATTTTCTGTTTTAAATTTAGAAGTAGGTTAGTAATACTAAATACTTGGAATTTATTTTGTGTTCAGTTATATGGCGAACGGTGACAAAAAAGTAAATAATTCACAATTTTATATTTTCAAAATATTACAAAATTTTATAATATTTAGACATTTTTCAACGTTTTATCACAGGTGGTGGTCCGCCAACTGTAGCGACTACAGCTGCTGCTGCCGGTGTCATAAATGCTGCACCACCCAGTAATAATTATGGGTGCACCGGTTCAGGCTCGTCTGCTGAACGTTCTTCAATGTAAGAGTGACAAATGTTGCACTGATAAATTATATGATATATGTATACCTTAATTGAATTTTAATCGTTCGACAGAAGCAGCAATTTCAAACGACAAAACACAATAGATTCTGCAACTATTAAGGAAAACACAGCGCGTTTGGCAGTACAGAATCATAGACCTACTTCAGCTACTCAAAAGCTTTTAACGACTGCAGATCAATGTGAGAATTTGTGTTTATGCTGGCATGAAATTGCGAAATATAATGTATTTTTATCTTACAGCTATTAATAGTCCAGCGAAGCCGCGTTCTGCTTCAAAGTGCGATCCTTCGAACACTAATCGTAACGTTGTCCCAACTGGAATGATTCCCAGACGTTCAACTACACTTTATGAAAAGACTTCATCAACAGAAAAAACAAACGCACTTCCAACGGAAACAAAGTAAGTCGTCCGTCACATATTTGCTATTAGCTATAACGCTCTTTACTTGGATTTCTCCTTAGTTATAATGTTTGCGATATATTATGGAGCTTAAAGCAGTTGAGATAGAACATAAAATATATATGTACTATATATACCTAGTGGCTCATGCTAGATGTGTTTCGTACACAATTTTTTAGCCCAATACTATTTAAACCATATTTGCCACCCAAAATCTTTCTAACAAATAGATTTTGGAAGGTGTGAACACCAAGCCCTCCCCAAACCCTCCTTCTGTGCGACATTGTATATACCATTATACCACACTATTAAAAAATGGTACAATTTAAATTATAACTTAACATTTATTTGCTGATTGCACCGGTTGAAGTCGGGCGTGATTAGTTCATTTTGACAGACATTTGTGGTTGGGTCGTTTAATCTGAGATACATAAACATCAAATTAGTGAATACGCAAATATTTGAAATAGTTAGCCAAATCCAAAAATACATAATAATTATAAGCAAGTGGATGTGTTACATTTACTGACTCATTAGTTGTCTTTTGACCTAATGTCTCAATCTACTACTGCACTATATAACCAATTTAAATTTAACTTTCTAAAAACTAAAAAAAAGTACATATATGTATATGTTTCGCGATATTTTTTTTACAAATGTTTAATAACTGTTGATGATAGTATTGTGCACATTCAAAACACACAATTAATTTTTAACTGGCATACCGCTCTTCAAGACTTTATTACATATATATATTCGGCCTTATGCTGAGTATCGTCCTCGTCTGAAAAAATTACGATACGTTAACTTTCGTATGTTGTTCATCGTCGTATCGTCAGCTAACGACGCAGTGCTATGCTCGTCATCGTTATCGCCTTCGCTTTGCTTCGACCGTTAAATATTTCCATCGTCGTAAAGTTTGCTGACGAAACTGAAAATTGAATGTGGAACTGAACTGAATATGAATCTCCCGTTTCCCAATGGCTTCCCTTTGTCATGGGGGGGGGGCGCAGTTTTTGTTGGTGGTAACATAACACTTGGCGAACAAGGGTGGCTGTGGTATTTTATGCAGTCAACTGGTGCTTCACCTTTCCTTCCGCTTGCCTGATCATTGCAGTGTCTTCCAGGCAGAAGTAGTGGACATTTACCAGGCTTCTATATGGCTTATCCACGAGGACGCGTACAAAGCGGATGTCCACATATACTCGGACAGTCAGGCAGCCATCAAGTAGCTCGCGCGGGCGAGTATCTCATCTAGGCTGGTCTTGGGCTGCCGAAAATCCTTAAACACCCTAGCTAGAGGCTCTAACGTCTCATTATTCTGAGTGCCAGGACACAGGGGTATCATAGGCAACTGCGAGGTGGTTACGCTGCTCACCGGGGGTGAGGCCTCCTCCCAGTGAGGGTTCCACTTGCATCGGCCAAATTGCTCAAACAATTTTTTAAAAAAGAAGCAAACGAATTGTGGTCTGAGGAACAGACCTGCAATATCTTCTGACTAACCTGGCTAGCGTACAACAACGGACAAACCATCTGCTCAATCTCAGACGTTACTCAATAAGCAGATTAAAACAATCATAAAAATGCAAATTTAGCAAACTGCTTCTAGATCCAATGTACCAATTAAAATGGCAAATTAATAAACTTAGCCGGGTTAAAAAGAAACTGATACATAATAGAAAGGAGACAAATGCAACAGGGGACGGCACTTACACACAAATGCCGTTGACTTGACTGGGATAAGCAGTGGCACATTTAATAGGTTTTAGGTAACGCAAATATGTCCATGGGAAACCCTTTACAGCCTCCGCTGCACAAAGTTCTTTTTTCAGATAAACACAAAAATACATAATTTGAAGTGACAGAATTTTTTTCATGAAATACCCAAAACAAAAAATTTCTCACTCATAGAGCTTCCGTGTTTATTCAATTCACAACGTTTCGTCTACGTTGCTGGTACCGAAGCATTAACGAAACGATAGATTTGACAATACATATAGACGATCGTCAGCGATGAGTGAGACGATATTCAGCATAAGGCCGATTATTTTCACATACAGTTGAATCTCCTAAAACGCTACTTCACAAAACGCAACTATCCAATGAACGCAGCCGCTTCTCAGAGATAATATATGACTCTAAAAAAGCAACTTTTTGATTCTGATCATTCTGATCATTTAAAAAAGCTACTTACCGTAGCTACAGATAACTCATCATATAGATGTCCACTCTCATACGACGAAAACGGCACCAAAATTTCAAGCTCTGAATTACAGCTTTTTTTCGCAAAGCTATTTTACGCACACAGCTGCATGTGCTCATCCAGAACTTTTGCCGTATTGAATTAATTTAGAATTTCTTTTCTTGCTTGTGATATTCTTTTTTGCGAAATACATTTATGATTTTAGCTGCGTCGATCACGTACTGTATTTGGTGTAACAGGTAGACAGCACATCAGATATCCGTAATTTCGTTTTCGTAAATTTCGCCTCGGGTTCAAGGCTGGGCGAGAAGCAAAATTTTTCTTAAGTTAGCTTTTTTATTAACTTTTTTAATCGGTTATACCTGAAATAAATAATGTGTTGAAAAATTGTGATATAAATGAATCGGCACTAAAAATATTTCAGCGCCCAAATTATTCTTGTGTATGATCAAAGAATATGAAGTCTTTATTTTCTTTGGCATGATACACACACATCGTTGCTAAGGCAACGCATTGCCAATAGCTGCGGCGCCAGCAGGTCGGCGTAACTGTATTGCGACAATGTAGTGACCGTTGAACAATTCAATTCGTTTTGGCAAATTGTGCCGATCTTTTCATTCTTTTTTGCGAAAAGCAAGTACCTGGGCGTACCCAGCAACAAATTAAAGGGGGAAAAAACATAACTACATTTCCAAATTCAGAATATAAAATTCAAATAGAATAGAAAAGAATATAGATTTCGTTACATATGTATATAAAATATAGAATTACGAGGGGGGAAATACCCTCCTCTACCCATACCTAGGTACGTCCATGAGCGCCTGTCATCATCAACCGAATCTTTTTGCTGCATGGTTGTTTGTAACCGTATGCTGCGCTTGATTGATTGATTTTAAAACTTGGGAACAATTTGATGTGTCTCCAAAACCAAACAATTCACTAGTCAAGAGATCTAGAAACCAAATTAATTTTTCATTGACATTGTTTTCACGGGTCGTAAAAAAGAAATATATTAAAAAAAAGCCATTAAAAAATCTTAGCAGCTACAGTAAGGATCGAACCGCGAACCTGTCGTCCGAGACACTCCCGCTTACGCGTTTGACCATCAACACTCAATCCCGACTGCCTGCTTAAAAGGTATGATAACAGACAAGCGCCGTTTTGACTAAAAATCACATATTTCTGTATCTCAAAACAGAGCACAATGCGTGTGAAGCGGTGTTTGTGTGAGTGACATTAGAGGCCAAAAGCTCTTATCGGAGGCCAAATTTGTCGAACTTTTTGACACATTTTTTCCTTGGCCGCTGGACATCTATATGGTGGGTTATCTGTGCCGTAGCCTTGCATTGTAATGAACTTCTTTGTCAATTTTTGTCGATTAGCAAACCAAATTTGTTTGCCTCAAAATAAAAAACTAGCTACTTCAAACCAATTACCTAATATGAATTTATATTGATTCTTGTTTATTGAAATATTTGTTTTTGTACTAATTTTATTTTAAATTAAATACATAAATTTTTGTTTCTGTAGCTGTCCTATTTTGAATATAAAATGCAGAGTTCGGAAATGTTCACTCACACACGTTCGTGAGCATGGATGTTACAGTTTACCCTTCTTTGCTCTTTCTCATTTTTGAGATATTCAAATATGAATGTCTGCTTTGCTCCTGAACGTGAACATACTCATCCTCGCTAATCACGTTCATGTGTGAGCACGCCATAGCTTTGTACCCCTTGTTCATTCATGAACAGCGAACGCTCGAACGCTTTGGTTTCTTGTTTGTTCATTAATGAGCATTCATAAATCAACGTAAGCAAGACTCGCATATTATAATGTGTACACGTTTTACCCGAATGTTTCTCTTTCAGGACTGCAGCGCCGGACATAATTTAACAGTATTTTAACACCTTTAACTCTCAAATAACACATTTCATCAATGACAAATTTTGTATTGTTCATATTCGGCCTTATGTTGAATATCGTCATTGTCTGAAAACATGACTTCATGTGTAAAAGAAGGTAACATTTTCATATCAAATTAACATCCTCAAAATTATAATTTTTACAGTTGAACTGCTGTACTATAAGCAAATTAGATAAAGACTATTCGAAAGCTTCGATCGTAATTTTGTCAATATTGGAAACCTGTGTTGCAGGAACGGCTGAAATAACTTCAACAAGTTGTGTCATTTTCAATCATGGGCATATTTCTTTGCCAGTATTGTAATATGTTGGTGTCAAAGGGCACTCTATCACCTTTGCAAAGTTCCATTAATATTATTTCCGGACGAATATTGTGTGCTTCTAAACATTTATACATGAAAATCCAATTTTTCGTTGTGTCCAAATTTCCTTGATGTTGTGGGAATGTTCACGACCATGTTCACGCTCGTGTTCACGCTCATGAATACAGAACAAGCATCTCCATCATTGACAGTTCACACATGTGCGAACGCGATCAAGAAATTGTTTGATTGTTTGTTTGTTGTTTGTTTGAGTATTCATTCTTGAGCGTTCTCACAAATGAGAAAATAAAAATGTTTATTTATGAACATGTTAACAAATGAAAAAATAAAACTGTTCATTTATGAACACGTTCCAGAATGACGGCATTTTAGCGTTCACACATGAATATTTCCGAACCCTGATAAAATGTACATCTTTTTCAATAAAATGTGATTGTACTGAACAATTAATGTTTTTCAAATCCGCCCAATAAATGCAACTTTTCGCTATTTGCAATCACCCCTGGAACAATTTGGGAGATTCAACTGTACTTATATAAGTGCTTGTTGGAAATAATGTTGAGTTATGATTACTATTGCAGTGATTTCGATTTTTTATTTTACATCTGACAGAATTTTTAAAGTTATATATTATTATTTTTGATGGACATACGTTAAATGTGATATAAAATAGAAAACCGAAAAAATCATGCATGTGCTACAAATCGTTTTCGTTTAAAATTCGGAGCGAAAACGTGATGGGGTGTGCTCAATTTCGTTTTGATTTCGTCAATTTTCGAAAACGAAACCGTTTGAAATGACATGTGCCAGAAAACCGAAATTCCGTTTTCGTTGCGATTAGAAAACGGCTGATATTCTATCTGCGTTTCAACTTATAAAGAAATTTTGAACGTGAAAAAGTTGAGGGGGCTTTCAACAATATTATTCCGGCGGCCATTACTGGCTCACTGACTAACCTAAAACTATGCAAGCCGATAGTGGACATAGTTCACAACCTTTTAACCAATAGGGTTATCAACTCCTCGCTAGGTTACTCCTCCGTTAGGAGGTGAGTCACCAGAGGCACCCTACAGGGGGAAGTTCTCTCTCCTCTCCTTTGGAACTTGGCGATAAATTAGCTGCTTTTGCAACTGAACAGCACGGGGTGTAAGGTGGTTGCAAATGCAGACGATGTAGCTATAGCGGTGTCAGGTAAGAACCTAGGCCGTTCACCAGACTTACCTAACAACATAGACTACTCGCTACCATCATATCTGTTCGACTATAAATTCTCAACCCTCATACCTCATAGACAGGAGTGGGAACAAGGCACGGTTTCGAAAACTGGAATATGTTTCTATACAGACGGCTCATATCTAGATGGCAGAGTAGGGGGGTATGGTACGCATTTTCACTGACAGGCAGCAATTAAAGCCCTCAAAAAGGTCTCAATCACATCGAAAGTGGTTGCTCTTTGCCGCTCCATACTAAATGAGTTAGGGCATGTGCACAACATTACCTTTAACTGGGTACCGGGCCACAAAGACATCATCATGCCGTGGCCTGTGTCTTTCGGCAAGTCCCATGCCAAGACAGCCACCTTAACCAAACCTAACAAAACCTGCAAAAATTCCTATCTACATTGTTAGCAAAAATGAGAAAATTAGAGAGAGAATGAGAAATTCCGACATGTCCAGTGGGTTGGAATGGTCTCTCAGAATGCGGCGTTTTACTGTTTCCACTTTTCTTCTTGCTTTTTCTTCTAAACACACCAAACTCGCAAAGAAAATGCTCATCATGTAAGATATTCAATTATCTGTTAACGTTTCGAAAAAAATTGTATAGACGTCAACACAAAACAGCAACTTGAATTTTATTTCGAATTGAAGTAAAATCGTCCGTTTTGTAGCACACCCCTAAAAAATTCGTGCGATTTGCAGCACATGCCTGAATATTCACATTTTCATTTGCCCACAACTCCTTTGTACACAATAGGTACATTCTTTAAAACTTTGTGTAAAAACGAGTTGGGTGTGCTATCTTAAATCATTGCGCATACGTATGTACATAATATTAACCCTGCATTACTATCGTCTATTACACTAACGCCATTACTAACTATGAGTGTAATCCATCCACAACTTTTAATTATCTGTTTTACTTATCCATTGAGGTAAAATAAACAAAAATCAAATTTTTTCATAATCAGAACATCATAACATGTAAAAACAAAAATAAATTGTTTAATTTTGTTAATTAATTTATTTAATATAAACATTTGTTTATAGCCTATTTCCACTTAGAGCTTCACTGCAGTTAAGGGCTCGGTTAAATTTGAGAACTGTCAAGCGTTTCCACCGAAACTGAGTTAACTCCAATAGCTGGTTTTTGTTTACATTTTCATTTGGTGAAGTCAAATTCTGCATTTATTTTTGGGCAGCCACAGCTATACCCATCGCCGCCATCTTCTTGTACGTATGTATGGTTTCTTGTAGCCCCTCTACTGCATGAAAACCACTCCGCTTTCCTTCTCAACAGTCTAGGAATGTCTGCGTTTTCATATTTGTGAAAATTTATCAATTTATTTATTTTTTTTTATCAATTTATTTATCATTTGTCAATGTCTATTTCATTTGTGAAAGTTGTCGGCTAATTGATATCAGAGCTGTCTGAATTTTTTATGTCAAGAGGGTTCATGAAAAATTCCACGTTTTTTATTTTCTTTTTCAGCTTTTATTATTGGCAAATAATAGAAGTTTTGACTTTGATTATGACAGAAGATATGTATTTTTGCGAAAAATTTAGTAAAAAGTAATTGTCTAAGCAAAAAATCTACCACACCGAATGTAATTCAAATCCCTTCTTTCGTTTGTGTTCGTACGGCTCTTGCAGCGCCTGAAAGCATGCTATGAAAATTTGTACATTTGTGAGTATTGCCCCCCTATTTTAACATAACATTTTCTGTTAGACGTCTGTAAATGGCAAAACTGAGTTAACCCATTAAAACCTGACCCCAGAAAGGCTTGTGCGATTTCCATAAAATTTTACACAATCTTATTAATTGACCTAATCAAGAAAAAAATCAAGCAAAACATTCATATCATGTTTTTTTTTTTGTCATGTTTTTCGCAAACATTACACAAATAAACAAAATCAAACATTTGCGGAAAATAAAATGTGCCAATAAAATATCAGCTGCTTGGATTTTGACATTTTCACGCGTTGCGTTGTATGAAAATTGGCAGTGTTTAGGCCCAACGTTGCATTCGCGCAACACAAAACGTAAAGCATATTTTTTGTTTAAAAAATAAAAAAAAAAATGTTCAAAACTTATTTTTAAATAGTTTAGCATTGCAAAATGCAGTCCACTAAGGGATTTTGATAGGTTTGAAGAATAAGTATTTTTGATTGAATTTCAAAAATTCCCCAAAAAAAACCTTTGACTTTGGATCGAAAAAAACGTATGAATATTTAAATAATTTTGAAATTTGAGTATGGCAGAATCTAAAACGATCAATTCTAATCCAATTCTACCTATTTTCAAGTCTTTTGTCTTTATGAATTACTTAATATAGCGAAATTCCCAAACGTTGCGCAAACGCAACGCTCAGGGCTTAATGGGTTAACTCAGTTTTGAAAGTGAGTTTACGCACTTTGATACAAAAACAATTGTATGGGAATTTGATCATTTAAATGCGATGTCAAACTGCATTTAAGCGTAAACTGCAGTTAAGGCCCAGTGGAAATAGGCTATTATGTGCATCTCATTTCAAGAAAAAAAATATGAAATAAAGAGTTGTATTGGGAAAATAGCCACATCTTGCACAATATTTAAGTTATGTTTCTTTGGCTTAGTGATTTAGAAAGCTAAAGAAATAAGTAATAAATAATTATTTAATTATCTTTTCTCGGATCGTGGTAAAATTTTGCGTAAAATCTCAAACAAAAAACAATAACCTGCTTCTTTTTAAGGTTATCAAACATGTCGTCATAGCTTGCGTTCATTTCTGGCAATGTTGAATTGATTGATTCATAGCAATAGGCGCAGAGTGGGTTACTGTAGATTTTGAAAATATATATTTCACATTTTCAGCATGTTGTTTCTGTTTTTCTATCTTTTTCATAGCCACATATAGTGACTTACTTTTAGTTGTGTCGTCAAGATGTTTGGTGCTATTTGATCGCTGCAGCTCAATGCAAAATAGTCCTAATTCAAATTGGGACACTTTTGACGAAATAAATCTTTGTTCAAGTTAATTCTAAGTAAAGTTGGGACAATTCTAGTTTATATTTTCAAATAAATGAATTAATTTCGAATTTTCAAAATTTGTCTTTCGACTTTTGAATTGTCATTTATAATTTTTAAATTTTGCAAGATTGTCCTAACATGAAAATACGATCAGCAAAATTGATATACTCGTAACTTAAAATAATTCGGTAATTATTAAATTAAAATATCATCAAAAAAGTCATAAAAAAATGTTGTAACCTATCCTAGAGCATAATTTGTAAGGATTTTCTACTAAGTAAATGGTCTATACGTTATTTAAAAAAATTGTCGCCAAAAAGTGAATAAAAATATGCAAATGTATTTTATAAAAAATTCAACTTCATTAGAGTAAGTTCGGGTAATGTGATATACCTGTTTGTTTTACAGCGATTCCCGACACATTTTGCCTTAAAACACACTTTTTTTGGTTTCAAACTGTTCACTGATGCATTATTTAGTATATCTATGATTATTAACTCCTTAAGATAAACTGTGGAGGAGTTTTTTAATTAAAAATAAAAATATGCAAATATTAGCGTCTGATAAAAGTGGCGGGTAATGTGATATACCCGAAAAATCGTTATTTAACAGACCTATTAGTTTCAAACTTGGTGAAAATACTCCAAATCAAAAATAATTACAGACGTGTTTCTCATTTTTTTGGAAAATCACAATCTGACGAGGTAAACCAAGGGTTAAAAATTTTTATCGAGAAACATGATTTCATGGATTTTTTTAATCTAAAACTTAACCATAACAGATTTTTGAGAATATTCCACTTCAAATAGTATAAAATAAAGTATATATACATTTCTGTATACAAATAGTATTACTGTCATAAGTTTGGGTACTGAGATGCTATATATCACCTTACCCGAACTTTGGTATATCACATTACCCGAAATTGACTTTTTGTGAAAAAAATATTATAGAAAAACAATAATAATGTTGTTAAGAAGAGCGTATCTCGCAAACTCATAATCGATATCACTGATTTACTTCTGATTAGCCTCGAACTTTGTAATACAATTTTTTTTGTACCTTTTATGCTGTCAAACTTCGTGACCAAAAACTTATGCAAGCCTACTCAAAGCACTTCATCACACTCACTGTAAACTATTTACTCAAGCACATCCAAAATCATGCAGCACGATTTTTTAGCTGTTATGATGTTTTAAAAAGGTTAATTTTGAAAAAAGTCAACGCACCTGTGAAATAAGCCACTATATCACATTACCCGACCATATCACATTACCCGAACTTACTCTACTAACAATCGGTGTTAAGCACCCAGCAATGTTATAACGTAACTACTATCGTGGGTGTAACACACCCAGTGACTTTTGAAAACAATTGTATAAAAGCATCAGCTTTATTTATGCAACCGCAATGTACTCTAAAACCTTCCGAAATATGCAAATGTGGATTACATTATAACTTTATGTTGGTTGTGGTTAAACAAATCTATATTTGACTAAGAAATTGAACTCACAGGGTGGATTCCACCCTGACGATAGTAATGGAGGGTTAACCGAGTGACTTATGTTAAACCTGTAATTTTAATTTCGTCTAAAAAGAGTGTAGAAGAGAAACTGCGAAAATTTAGCTTATTGACAAGCTTCCAAAATATAAATTTTGACTATTAAATCGCATATTCAATTAACTTGCGAAACAGTTCCTCTATAAGTAAGATCTTGTAAGCAAGCAATCTGAAATGCTTGCGTAAAGGCTGCTGCAAAGTTAATTATGCCAGGCGATATTCTTTTGATCGGTGGCAAATTAATGAATTCAGGTTTTCAATCACTCTCCTGGCAACAACCGCAATATTCTTTTCTGTAAACACTATAGTTAAAGAGTTTGGGCCTAGATACTTAAATGGGCTTGCGTATGATATTCTTAATCATATAATCAATAGCTAATATACAAAGGCCGCAAATTGAATGACCTACTCCAATTCTTAAATATATATAAGTATATAAACGCATATTTTTTGTTAGTTGTCTGTTGCCGCTTTTGGACTTTGTTAAATTAAGAATATCGAATACTTTTGACGGTAATTTAAGTTTTATGTTTGAGTGTTTGCTCAACGTATTATGTACAGAATCAAAACTCTCTACACCTTAGCATTTTTTGGATATGATTAACATAAATAGAGTTTATTAGGTAGGGTGCATAGCTGATTTACATTATTAATTATGGGTTTATATTTGTAGGAAGCTTGTTGGCGGTTGTGTTTTTGTTTTTGTTTTGTTTGGTTATAATTAATTTTCACTATTCTACTATGTGTTGATTTTACGCTTGTTTTGAAACAACATTTTTGAATGAATTTTTCTGACTGCAACATTAGTGGATCTACCATCGCTGCAGGAAAAGGCCATGTCAAAAGCGCCTCAGTCTCAAGCCCAGGTTCAGCTGCTGAGGGAGGCGTCGCCGTTTCTAATGACACCCTCGGATTGAGGTACAAAATATAATATATTTAGAGTTATCCACGTTGCATTTTCAAATTGAATTAAAAGCTTTTAGTCCAGTCAAATAAGACTTTGAAGGTTACAAAAATTCCCATAGAGCTAAAAATTGGTATGAATGTTCAGAATACTATTATAAATGAATTGTGAAAAGTCCCCATCAATCCCCCTTGTGCAAAAAATTTTATTGATGGTGAAAGTTTGCAAAAATAGGATTTTTCGCGTTTTTCAGCTAAACGGTGAGTTTTACAGCAAAAATAGTTCAGACAAAAATTGTAGATCATCCGATTCTCTACAAAAAATGTATCCACACTTTTTTTTCATAAGTATTGCCATTTCCGTGATATAGCGGTTGAAAGAATTGAAAAAAATATTTTATTCGTAATATGCACACGTTTCCGCACCACCTATGAGGTAGTGTGCTTGGCGCTTTTTTTTTAACGTGGTTTCCCCGGTAGGCCTATTCCACGATCTATTGTGATCCTATTGAATTCAAATTGAGTATTGAAAATGATGAAAGCTGTGTTAATTATGTAATATATAAATGAAAAAATAATTTGGAAAAATTATTCGTCGGATTCATAATAATCCAATGGAACTTCTAGTGTACTGTCTTCGTTTTCTTCTTCTTCTTTTTCTTCATCTTCGTTTTCTTCATCTTCCTGCTGGATACAAATATGTTCTAAAAGTGATGCATCATATGTCTCATCACTGATATCGTAATTATCCTCATCTAGTATCGATTCAACATTGGAGCACGACTGTCCTTGACAATTGGTACATGCTAAAGAACAAAACAGTCCAACCTTTTTACAGCCGCATTTAGCATTGCAACCTTTTTTGCAATTGCAAAAGATGGTGTTAAGGAGTTTTTCTGGTGTAGGTGGGAGTAACGTATGAATTGGTTCCAATGCATTGTCAACTAACTTCCAACCCCAGTCTTCTGGATCCATTTTATTACCAAGCCACACTTGAACTTGATAATATACCTGGAATAGATGTTGTTAAGCTGCAGCAGAGGTTGGGGGAAGACAAGCTAATTGCACTTGTTTTTTATTATAAGTTTTTTTTGCAAAAGATAAGTATCGGAGTTTATCAACAGTAACAACTCCACTTTCAGTCAAAGGTTGACTACAAATAAAGCAGAATTGCGACATTTTTTTTTTAAAACAGTAAAATGCACAAACTTTGTTACAAAATATAAGCGATAGCCACGAGTTGTCACTACGAAGGAATGCTTACGACTAACAGTATTTTGTTGAGTATGAGACCTTTGAAACGGAGCAGGTACCTTGTGACCGAAAAGTTTCCGGAAATTCTCATTTAAAATTCGCGCGCTGTATATTTTTTGATATTTTAAGTTTCTGTAGGTTGGTAGCACTGTCCTTAATTACTATGCCAAAAATGAGCGCGATCTGTCAGTTTGTTTACGGCAGCTGTTGAAACCAGTTCACCTCAGTAGTGCGTTGCAAAAAAAACAATGGGAAAAAATATTGAACAAAGAGTTTGCTCCCTCGCACCGAGCCAACATTATCAACGATTTTAAGGCCAAACATTCAATAAATACCATCGAACAGCCACCGTATTCACCTGATCTTGCACCGTGTGACTTTTTCCTGTTTCCCAAACTCAAATTACCACTCAGAGGAACGCGTTTTGAATCCATAGAAGACGTAAAACAGAATTCGCAGAGGGAACTCAAAGCCGTACCGGAAAGCGCCTATAAAAAATGTTTTGATGATTGGAAGAAACGTTGGCATATGTGTATCGCTTCTAATGGAGCATATTTTGAAGGAGATAAAATAAATATTGATGAAGATTAAGAATTTTGCGTTTTATTTAAAATTTCCGGAAACTTTTCGGTCACAAGGTATACGAGCATCGCCACGCTGACAATTGAATGGAAGACAGATGTTATTCAAGGCCATGTGACTATATGAAAATAGGGGCGGAGTTTTTGACGTTCATTTATATTCTAAGAATTTTATAATTTGTATGTATAAGACATAGGGACTCATATGTTTACTAGTATAACGGTTCAAAAATGTATATAAAAGTACATAACCGTGCATATTACGAATGAAATCTTTTTTTCAATTCTTTCAACCGCTATATCACGGAAATGGCAATACTTATGAAAAAAAAGTGTGGATATATTTTTTGTAGCGAATCGGATGATCTACAATTTTTGTCTGATCTATTTTTGCTGTAAAACTCACCGTTTAGCTGAAAAACGCGAAAAATCCTATTTTTGCAAACTTTCACCATCAATAAAATTTTTTGCACAAGGGGGATTAATGGGGACTTTTAACAATTCATTTATAATAGTATTCTGAACATTCATACCAATTTTTAGCTCTATGGGAATTTTTGAAACCTTACTTCTATTTTAAGGACTAATTTGACTGGACTATTTCGGACGGCATGGTAAATTTGTCTGGGAAGATTTTGGGGCATACTCGTATAACTAGCTTTTGTTTGGTTTTTTTTATCTTAGAAACATTACATAAGGTCCTAATATTGGGTATTACCAAAGAATTGAAGGGTATCGAAGGCGCATCTGAGCTCAAAAATTCAAATTTTTGTTTGCGAGCTTCATAGAGCGGGGGGAAGCCACAAAAGGGAAAGAGCGGTGCAAGCTGGAGAGCAAGCGCTTCAGTTTACGCTCATTGACTGTGCGAACTGAAGCACACGCTACCACAAGCACACATGAAATGAAAGTACCGCTTCTCCTGTGTACTTTGAGGTGTTGGTGGTTGTTTTGGTCTCTCAATAATTTTTTGTGCAAATTTCTCACAGAATCACAGTTTTTATTTGCCCACAGCAAAGTGAGATCAATTAGCCAGCGCAATGATCGTCGTTTCAACGACACCAATGCTTTTTGTTGTTGTAGTTTTTGTGTTGGCGATTGGTTTTGCTACACAGCTCGAGAAAAATGTAACGTCAATATTGAACAGAATGTTTACTGCAATTATCAATCAAATCGCTGAGGCGTGCGGTCGTTTGTTGTCTTATGCTAGGCTTTGATTGAATAATTTTAAACTTGCAGATATTTAGACGTGGTTGATCCAAAATCAAGATTTAATCAAATATTTTTACTTGGCTCATTCCAAGAGAAGTATTTGTTTGTATTTTGACGTGGTTGATCCTAAATTTCTTGCAAGTGTTTTTTGACGTTACTTACGTTACTTATTTTTACTTGACTAAACTCAACTCAAACTTTATATAAATACTTATTTTTACTTGACTAGCTTCAAGTAGAATTATTTGTTTATATTTTGACGTGGTTGATCCTAATTTTTTTTACAATTCAATATGGCTTCAAAGCAAAGCAAGAATTCCTGCAAGTCTGGAATTCAATGCTGTGTGCCCAGTTGCAAAAAACCTAGACGTAACTACCCAAATTTGCGAATATTCAAGTTTCCTGCTGCTGATTTGATTTTTGGTCAAGTCTGGCGTGAGAAATGCAATATCGCATATGAAGATTACGACAAAAATCTTCATATTTGTGAAAACCATTTTTCTAGTTTTTTCCTTGGCAAAAGAAAATTAAAACTCTATGCGATTCCAACTATAAATTTGGATGAGAACTGCCAGGATTCAGAAGACGAATTTTTGGAACCTGAAAATTCAGCCAAAAAATTACGTTTTGACGATGCAATGTGTAGTAATTGCGAAAAAAATGCAAAATCAATTCGCTTTTACAAAAATAAATACACTGATCTGTTAAGAAAATTTAAAAGAATTCAAAAAAAGATGCGACGAGAAAAGTATCCTGTTAAACTAAATAAGAATAAAAAAATACGCTGAAATCTGTAAAAAAAAACCATTGACTCGTTACCAAGAATAAGCAAAGAGTCTAAAATTTTTTGCAAATTGTTAATAAGTTCCAGGCCAAAGGAATACTCGGCCGATGTGAAATATTTAGCACAAAATATTTTTTACATTTCCCAGTCGACGTATTGCTTTCTGCGGAACAAGCTAAATTTGAATTTGCCGCATATTAGCACATTAAATCGGTGGGCCCCAATAAAGTTCCTTCAGCCTGGTTTTAAAAATAGCGCTTTCGAATCCATTAAGAATTTGTGTTTGGATTTAAAAGAAAAAAATGAAAATAGCATAGTACTGTTAATGGAGGAAATGGCGATCAAAAAAGAATTAAGATATAATGCGAAATTAGATTTAGTTGACGGGTTCGCATGTAATGGCTTTGAAACAACAACACAAATTAATAACCATGTGTGCGTGTTTATGCTCAAGTCCATGTTCTCCAATAGAAGTTTTATTTTAAATTATTTCATATCATAAAATGGGCTCAACGCAGATAATCTGTGTAAAATAATTACAGAAAACTTAAAATTACTTAGTTCTTTTGAAATAACGGTCAAAGTGTTAGTATGTGATCAGGGCTCTGCTAACAGAAAGTGCTTCACCAATTTCGGAGTGAGTCTAGAACGGCCTTTTTTTGAATTCAATAATCAAAAAGGTTTTGTTATGTTTGACTTTCCTCATTTGATTAAATTATTAAGAAACGGTTTGCTTAAATGCGACTTAAAAACACCAGATGGAGTACTTAGTTTTAAGGTCGTACAAGAAATGTGGGAAAAGGAAGAAAACTCCAAAACTAAAATGTGCTATAAGCTGACTAGGCAACATATATTCCCCAATGCATTCGAAAAAAATTCGAGTTAAGTTTGCTACGCAAGTTTTTAGTAAAACAGTTCAAACTGCAATTAGAACTATTTGCGACTCCACTGGGTTCACAAAAAGTTCCAAAGTTTTAGCTTTATCTACAGCTGAGTTTATCAAAAAAGTTGACCAAATATTTGATTGCATGAATAGTGGATCCCTCTATTCCCTAAATAATAGGGGTATTCTCGATGTCTTGCATAACCCTGACATCGTGCACGAAATGCATAATTGACATGGCTATGCATTTCGAGCAACGACACAATAACAAAATACAAGCAAAAACAGTTTGCATTTTTTGCATGTCATGCTACGCAAAAACCCTTGTTTTGTGTGTGACATCGTGTGTGGGTGCAACCCTGCGTCAGGTGATTGTGCGACAGCCATTTAATTTTCTTCGTGTGCGCAAGCGTATTTTCTTTATATTTGGTTTTATTTCAATCTTTTTATATAATTTGCATATATGTATTGCTTGCAGGTGGAAATGGATCAACCGAAAACCAAATTAAAAAGAAATGGAGAAAGTTTGTGGCTGTTTGCGGCATTTTTGCAATATTTGCAATGTGTGCTTTTTTGTGCGTTCTCGATGTGTAGCATTTTCCAGTCTTGCACGGTTGAATTTTTACGAATTCTTCCTCCGTGCAAGACATCGAGAATACCCCTAATGAGTCGTACAAATTTATCAAGACTTTTTTAAATTATTTGGGAGATGTTAAATTTATTGATGATAAAAAACGTGTTTTTTTTAGATGGAATGAAATTGTCCCTTAACCCTTTCGGGACGGAGTTTAATTTTGAAATCCAAAATACTCTTAGTAGAAATATTCTCATGCCATGAATGTTGGGGTTAGAAACTTATATTGGATGCTCACAAATTCTGAAATCATCCTTTTATGCGGGAACACCGAAATCGAAAAAATATTTTGCGTGGGTCGTAAGATTTAGACAATTTATTTTAGACAATTATTATTGTTTTGAGGGGCATTAAAAACTTGCTGGGACGTATTATCCCAGTAGTCCCGAAAGGGTTAAAGCTGTTCTTTTAATCACTGATGAAGTATTAAGCAATAATCCACACAAATTTTGTATAACAACCAAGTCTTTTAACCAAGACAAACTGGAAAATACTTTTGCAATTTTAACCCTTTCAGTCACAATGTCCAATATATTGGACTACAGCCCATACAATTCATACAGAACGGGTTTATTTTCATGTCGGAAAGAGTTAAGACAAAAAGGGGACAATAACAGCAATCCTTCAGTTGCGGATCTTAATAATAGTTTAGCCAGAATAATGGCCTCAAGGATCATTCGGTCAAGTGTAACGACTAACTGTGAAAATACTCAGGAATCCATGGATCAAATCCTATTACATGCTGAGACGGACGAAACTGTTTTTTGTACTGATGAGGAGAAAGATAATGACGTCCAATTGTGTGATCTCGATTTCAGCAGTAATGAGTACGCAAATTATTTTTTAGATGACAACTTCGACAACCGAGCAGAAATTAACGTGGAGTTAGTTTCAATTAGATATTTTGTAGGATATTTTGCTTACAAAATTCTCTCAAAAATTAATTGTGACATATGTTTCCAAAAATTTAGAAAGGAAGATGAAGTTTTAACTGCGCCAAGTGAAATATTTATTTTCCATAAAAATTATCAATCGGTTACAGACTTTGGTAACCTATTAGCTCCTTCGGATTCCCTTATGGAAGCAAGCAAAAAACACATTCTGGTGTTTCACAAAATTTTTGAGTCGGAGCCTGAAAGAATTGGTATTAAGGCATACTACTGTGTACAAAGAATACCCGGAATTTGTTTATAATTCAAAAAATCTTTATTTATTCTTCCAAATCAATTTCATCGCCTTCAAAGTAGTTCCCCCCCGATGCAATGCACTTATGCCAACGGACTTTCCAATCTTCGAAGCATGCCAAATAGTCACCTTCCGGTATGGCCTTCAATGCGCGCGGCGATTCACGTTGAATCTCTTCAATCGATTCAAAACGGTGTCTTCGAAGTGGTCTTTTGAGTTTGGAGAATAGCCAGAAGTCACAAGGATCTAAATCAGGCGAATACGGTGGCTGTGGAACGATATGAGTTGGCGAAATGCTCACGAAGAACCAATGCCGTGTGAGATGGTGCATTATCGTGATGCAAAAACCAAGAGTTGTCTCTCCATAAATCCGGCCTCTTTTTGCGAATAGCTTCACGCAAACGACGCATAACGCTCAAGTAATATTCCTTGTTGACAGTTTGGCCCGGCGGAAGGAACTCATAATGCACAACACCACGATAATCGAAGAAATCGAATTCCGGGTATTCTTTGTACACAGTAGTATATATCCGACTCATGCAAGAATTCTACTCCCGAATGGTTCAGTGATGAATGCTGTGACAGTAAATTGAAAATCCTAGATTTTCTTATTTTAGTTCTTTTACGAAAACATTGTATGTGGGCCATAAAAAAAATAAGTTCCAAACAACGGAAGTTAAAAATTATTGCGGGTCAATAAAACAGCTCTTCCTTTGTTGTTTTTTTATTGTTTATGTTTTTCATCGTTTGGAACTTCCTTTTTTAATTTACTGTCACAGCATTCATCAGGGAATCTGAAGGAGCAAATAGGTTATAGCAAAAGTCTGTAACCGATTGATAATTTTTATGGAACATGTTTCACTTAGCGCAGTGAAAACTTCATCATTTCTTAGTTTTTGGAAACATATGCCACAATTAATTTTTTTTAAGAATTTTGTAAGGAACCATATCCTACAAAATATATTATTGAAACTAACTCCATGTTAATTTCTACTCGATTGTCGAAGTTGTTATCTACAAAATAATTTGCGCAATCATTACTGCTGAAATAAAATAATACAAAAGACAGTTTCGTCTGTCTCAGCATGTAATAGGATTTGATCCATAGAATCCTGTGTATCTTCGAAATTAGTTGTTACACTTGACCGAGTAATACTTGAATTTTGTCCCAAAATTGCAAAAGAATTTTCTAGTTTATCTTGGTTAAAAGACTTGGTTGTTATCAGGTGTACAACTTTGCTTCCGCCGTTTTTTTCCAAAATTAAAAGCTTTATTGCGAAAAAGTGCTTACAGATGTATTATTCAAAGTATTGTCCGTCGCTAGCGACAACTTTCTCCCATCTTTCCGGCAATTTTCGGATCCCGGCTCGAAAAAAGGAGTCCTCTTTTGACGCTATCCATGAAGCAATCTATTTTTCCAATTCTTCGAAGGATTGAAAATGTTGATCTGCCAGGCCGTGTGCCATCGAACGGAATAGGTGGAAGTCAGAAGGGGCGACATCTGGGGAATACGGCGGGTGGGGCAAGACTTCCCATTTCAGCGTTTCCAGGTACTTTTTGACCACTTTTGCGACGTGAGGCCGAGCATTGTCGTGTTGGAGGGGCTTTCCCCATGATTTTCTGCGTTTAGGATTATCGTATCGAACCCACTTTTCATCAAACAAATTTGATACCGTAAGTTTCTGAGAGCATTCGATGCGCTTCAGCTGCATTTTTTTGCGAATTGTAACAGAAAAGTAAAACTTCCCGCAAATGGCGAGAATTGGGCACATAAACGGACATTTTCGAGCGTGAATAATACGAAAACAAGAACAACTGTCACTGAAACGGCGATGACAATTCGTTAGGCACTGTCCACACTCACTTTAAAGGCATTACCATCTATGTATTTCAACCAGCCTCAGCCGGTACAGCCACTTATCGGAAAACGGCGGAAGCAAAGTTGTACACCTGATATAAAACATTTATGTGGGTTATTGCTTAATTTCATCATTGATTGAAAAACAGATTTCAGTCCTAAAAAAAAACTTTTATCATCCATACATTTAACATCTTTCAAATAATTTAAAAAGTCTTTATAAATTTGTACGACTCATTATTTAATTGTAAAGCCGAACTAAAGCAATTATCCGATTGCCCTATTCATGCAATCAAATATTAGGTCTACTTTTTTGATAAATTCTTTAGGAACTTTGTTTGTAGCGACCATATGAGTCGTCATGCCAACTATATTTTATTTTATTTTCTATGATTTTGCGCACACTACAGTCTGCAATAAGTTCAGGAGCAATATGCGACGCCGTGGAGGCTTATAAAAGAAGAACAAAAGCCAGCCAGAAATTAGAAATCGGAATTCGAATTACAATTGCAGCTTTTCGCCAGCGCAACAACAGCAACAACAGCGTTCGTCTTCACCTCGCAATCATTCCACGCCACAGCAATGTGCTAACGCACACTCGCTGCAGTGAGCACAACCAAAGACCGCAACACAGGTCGAACTACGCTCTCACTTGCAAAGCAACGCTCTCACCACATATGTGATCTATGAGAGCAGAGCGCGGGTTCCAATGTTAGAGCCCGCCATACAAAATTGTTGCTTGTATGACATGCGCATTCTGTATGTTTATTTTCTTTGGTATTACTAGAGAAAATAAATCATATGGAAGACTCATGTCGTAAAGTAAAAATTTTATTTGTTGGGTTCAGACATTGGAACCCCCATTCACTGCTACCATACTTTATATATGTGCTTTACGTGTGAGAGCATAGTTTTATCAGTGTTGCGCGCTTTGGTTGCGCACACTTCCGCAATATTACGCAAGCTCACAGCAGAGTGTTGCAACGGGGTTGATATCGAGGTGGGTGTACGATCGCATACTAGGAAGTATAAACTTTAAGCTCTTAGACCAATCCGTTTGGATGGGATAGAGTTAAAATTCCAGGAGGTGAAATATCTAGGAGTTATACTTGATCAGAAACTACTCTGGAAAGGACATATGGAGGTAACGATAAGGAAAGCCACCAGGGTCTTCATGACCTATAGGTCGATAGCAGGCAAAACTTGGGGATGCATTCCTACTATTCTGAGATGGATCTTCAGGGCGATCGTGAGACTCATGATAACGTATGGTTCAGCTGTCTGGGTAAACAGGACCAGCCAATCGACCACTATCAAGGCGCTCAGTAAGCTACAAAGACTGGCATGCGTATGCATAACAGGGGCTATGAGAACGTGTCCAACAGAATCTATGGAGGTTCTTCTTGAACTTACACCTCTTCACTTACATATACAGACCCAGGCGAAGAGGGCTCTCCTACGGATGACTGATATAAATATCAGGACTGAGGGATTCCGGAGCCGTAAAAGGATTGATACTCATACGAATCAGTATCCCGACATTGCCATACCGAGGGACACAATCTCACTAAAGTTCAGTTCTATCAAAAGATTTAAAACTGAACTTAGAAACAAAAGGAACTGGGTAGGTATACCGAAAACATATCTGATAGACCAGCATATGATATCCAGGTACACAGATGGCTCCTTAACAGAGGGCACCGGGATGGGCGTATACGGGCTGAGGATAAGATACTCGGAACCTACGAGAAAACACACCACTATCTTCCAGGCGGAAATATACGCCATTGAAATGCGTGCTTATTTCAATCTGGCGAGGAGATACCGGAACCGACAGCCAAGCGGCAAACAAGGCTCTAAGATCCTACCAGGTGTCCTCGAAACTGGTTCCGGAGTGCCTTGAGAAGCTGAACGAACTTGACCGTTACAACCAGGTCTGAGTACTTTGTGTTCCGTGCCACGCTGACATTGAAGGAAACGAACGGGCTTCCACACCCTTTTTCGGCCCTGAACCCTTTTGTGGTTTGGGAAAAGGAGCTTCTTCTATCCTAACGAGAAAGGACGAGATAACCAGAAGGAATCAATACTGGGAAAATCAACCAGGTTTAGAGCATTCCAAGATGGTTATCGGGTCCTTCAATAGGAAAAGATTCGAGGAATGTATGACCCTATCAAAGAATAATCTAAGGATTATCACGGTAATGCTAAAAGGGCATTGTAGATTGAATTGTCATCTAGCTAAACTAGGAATCCATGAAAACGGGTATTGCAGGTCCTGCTTGCAGGAAAACGAGACTGCAATACATATACTAGGAGAATGCCCTGTACTCATGCATAAAAGAAAGGAACACCTGGGAACAGACTGGGTATCCAGAGGTCTAGGAAGTATACTAAAATTCCTGTTGGATATGGACTCACTGACAGTCTTTGAAGTCCAAGAAGGGGGCACAATAGATCTACAGGTCGCAGTGCATTATCCCCATCAATAACACTGTGCTACAAAAAAAAAAATGAAATACACCTGACAAGTAACATACTGTAGGCTGTTTATGTGGTCGAATAATGCATAAAATATTTTTGTTATATTTTTTGTACCCCCCCCAATTTTATTTATTTACAAAAAACCGTTTTTACAAACTTTCCGCGGTAATCTATGAGTATCTCAGTCATTTTTTTAACGATTTTCAATATGTAATATGTTTTGGAAAGAGCATTGTCCGACCTTTCGAATGATGTATGTCAATTCATTGTTTAAACAAATGAGTTGTAAGTTTTTATCGCATAAACCTTGAAAAAGTGATTTTTTTTCTCAATTTTTTTAACTTTAACCAGTTTTTATTGCATAATGAAACAAAAAAATTAATAAAGTTAGGTAATATTCTGAAAGAAGATTTGTTTACGAACAAATTGGTGTATTGCTTTATTGAATTGGACCAAAACTGCGGAATCTACGCTATTTTTTCGTAACTAGAAAATATGGCCTATCATGTGTATTGCAGTGTGTACAATGAATTCGTCTTAAATTTTTATTTAGATGTAAAAAATTGGGATAAAGTTGTTCTGATTTAGAGTAGAAACAACAATCAGTCTGTTTTGTATATGATTTTATTTTTTTTTCTCACATGTAAAACTTTTATTAAAAATGTTAAGCCGACCTTCGTCGTTTCAGAGAAGAATCGCTCGTCTCGCGTTTGAGCGACCAGCAGTAATCTGCTAACATATGTATTTTGTTTTTTCCGATGATGAAACCTTTCGCCTTGTTCATCACTGAATTTCCCGAGGTTCTCCGGAAAGAAGTCCAAATGTGAATGCAAGAAGTGAATTTTTATGGACATTCTGCATCCCATGTCTCCGTAGGCTTGTAAAAATTCATTCACGATGGCAACGTAGTCGTCACTTCTTGTTTTGCCCAAAAAGTTATTGCAAAGAGAAATGAAACTCATCCATGCTCTTCTTTCTACCTGATTCAATTTCTCAGTGAAATTTCCATCATTCATGATTTTGCGAATTTGCGGTCCAACAAATAGCCCTGCACAATAATGGAAAATTGTTATACAACAATGTTATAACTTATATTTTCATGGAGTATGCAAACAATTTTGAAATAATTTAAAAGTTTATTTGATTTCGAACGATTGTTTGCTACTTTCTTTGAAACTTTTCGATATTTGAAGTGTACCTTCTTTGATTTTGGCGTCACTCAGCTTAGGAAAAGTCTCTTTTAAGTGTAAAAAAGCTTCACTGTCTTTATCCAGTCTTTTCACGAACTGCTTCATGTAGCCTAGTTTCAGGTGCAATGGCGGTAATATGATTTTATCAGCTCCTTATCCACAAATAAACCACAAACGTAGCAGAAACTATTGCGTTTGTCACACATCCTTAACTGACAATATTAACAAAAAAACACACTTGAGGAAAACCCGACTTTCGCATGAAGAACATAAAAAGGCACTGCTAGCACTAGAAGTACCGGGAGCGGTCATTTGACGGTTTTCAGTTTTTGATTAACTGTAGCTCGAAAACGGTTTAAGTTACGAATCTGGTTCTCCTTGACTTTTAATATTTTACACTTCACGATAAATTCTCAATATTTAAAGAATATTGTAATTTTGCCAAGTAAAGCATTAAAGTCAAATAGTATGGTTCTCAAATGAATACATATTCAAGGCTTTATTTTCTAGTTACGAAAAAATAGCGTAGATTCCGCAGTTTTGGTCCAATTCAATAAAGCAATACACCAATTTGTTCGTAAACAAATCTTCTTTCAGAATATTACCTAACTTTATTAATTTTTTTGTTTCATTATGCAATAAAAACTGGTTAAAATTAAAAAAATTGAGAAAAAAAATCACTTTTTCAAGGTTTATGCGATAAAAACTTACAACTCATTTGTTTAAACAATGAATTGACATACATCATTCGAAAGGTCTGACAATGCTCTTTCCAAAACATATTACATATTAAAAATCGTTAAAAAAATGACTGAGATATTCATAGATTACCGCGGAAAGTTTGTAAAAATGGTTTTTTGTAAATACATAAAATTTGGAGGGTACAAAAAATATAACAAAAATATTTTTATGCATTATTCGACCATATAAACAGCCTACACTATGTAATTTGTCAGGTGTATTTTCAGTGTTGCACCGTGTAATAGTACGATCGCATGCAGGTATATGAAACAATGAAGTCAATGAGCAACCAACTGTGGTTGTTGTTGTTGTCGGCAGCATGCTTGTTGAGCTAGAAACGGTTTTTTTATTGCTGCTGGCTGGCGCAACTGAAATTTTGAATTCGTACTGATTTTCGACTTCTGGTTGATTTCTGCAACCAGCGCTATGTGGTATATACACTTATGCTGAGAAATTGACCACGGAGTGTAGCGTGCAAAAAAATACATTTGAATCAATAACAGAAGCGGATGATACACCGACCTAAGAGATCACTACTGTGTATTGACATGATAAATAAAATAAAATTTAATTTAATACACCATCAACACAAAGGAAAAACTAAAATATACCCACTCGAAATATATGCATACGCAAGTCATTTCCAAATGCAATTAAAATATATTGGATAAATAAAACTAAAACAAATATAAAATGTTGCGAAAGTTAATAAATCTATTTCCTCGTAAGAAAAAAATGTCTTAATTATGTTGCAATATGTTAATTTTAGATACATAAAAATCAAAATTGGAATCACTCACGGCAAAATTTAGAGAAATATTTATACTTGGAACTAGCCACGTCGGCGTCGATAGTCCAGCGCGTAGCACGCTGGCTTTTCATACCGAGGCCCCATGTTCGATTCCTGGCTCGGGTTGGTGAAAAACTCGTCTACTTATATCGTTATCCACATGAAGCAGATGAGAATTACAAGAATCGCACAAGTGCGCTCTTGGCAGGCAATGGCAAAAACCTCCAAGTGTGAAAGGAAAAATTGCCAAAAAACCGCTGTTCGGATTCGGCGTTAAACTGTAGGTCCCCTCCCTTCTCCTATTCGTTTGAAATGTGTGTTGTAATACATGTTGAAAAAAACAGTGTTGCATACAGATTTCAAACGGGTACAATTTGTGGTATCACAATGGGCCCACATAGAGGCCTAAGTGTTTCTCATACAGAGGCAGCCACTACAACCTAACCGAACCTAACCTAGCCACGTAAAAGTATTTGCATACAATTTAATCAATCAATCTAAGCGCAGCCCAAACCAAAAAACGACCATACTGCACGAAGATTCGCTTGTAATGAAAATATACAAATTCGCTGACTCTTGCTTGCTCTCCGCTTTCTTTTTTACAAAAAAGAACAAGAAGAAGACAGGCAATATTTGCATACGAAAAATGATTAAGCGATCGCTTTGCCAAAACAACCAACATTTCAATGTGCACGAGTAAAGCCAAGCTGGCTTGCTGCGGAAAACAACAACATTGCGTGTTGGTGGCAATTCCCATAAACTCACCTAAATCTGCTTGGATTTTGTTACATTTTCTTTAAAAAATTGATTCAGTTAAAATAGTTTTACTGAAATATGTGTACTGTAAAATATCTATACTATTATATAAAAACAAGTGTGACGTTTTTTGAGCCACAATCAGGCAAAAACCACTGAACCGATTTAGATGAAATAAGCACCAAACATTTTTTGATCTGGGGGAATGGTACATAGCTATATGAGAATGACCACGCCCCCTTCTTACGCCCACTATGGTAACAAAACTCATCTATGGTATGCTTTTTTAAAGCAATATGGGTATCAAACGATTCAGCGTGTCATTGCGGCAAACATAGGCTATAATATAATCGGCCACGCCCATTTTCCGCGCCCACTAAACTAACAAAACGAAGCTACGGTACATGTCTGAAAATTAATGCTGATGTAAAATGATTCTGTGTTTCATAGCGGTAAACATAGGCTATATAAGGTTGACCACGCCCACCTTTTACGCCTTCCTGCAATGCCCATTATGATGACAGAAATTAACTGTGGTATATTTGTGCAAACCTATATGGATGTAAAAAAACTAACACGACACTAAAACTCAAAAACTAGACAGCCGATTAGCTGAACTTTTAATGGAATGTTCGTCCTGACTAAGCCTCGGCAAACCACATAGTGCGAATACGACCCGATAGGTAGGCGTGGCACTTCCCATACAACTTTAATTTTCAATATGGAATATCTTCGTAATGAGAAGTCGGACAGCATTAAAATTTGGTTGGGGGCCACCGTTTAGATGTGCCGTTTCAATGGTAAAATTTAATGGGCGTTGGACAAGGGGCCTGGCACTTTTTAAATGCCGGTGTAACTTTGGAACTACAACTGCGTTCACATCAATGATACTCGGTACAAACGTACGATTTAGTTGCGTTTTTCGATAGAGGGAATGGGGTGGGTTTTTGACAAGGAGGCGTGGCACCGCCCATACAACTTAAATTTTCAATATGGAATATCTTCGGAATGAGAAACCGGGCAGCATTAAAATTTGGTGCGGGCCACCGTTTAGATGTGCCGTTTCACTGGTAAAACTTTGTGAGCGTTGGACAAGGGGCGTGGCACTTTTTAAGCAACTCAAATGTTTTGAATAACTTTGGAACTACAAATCACACATCAAAGAGATTTGACACAAATTTACGATTTAGATGTGCCCTTCGACATGGAGAATGGGGTGGGTATCGACGAGGGGCATGGCACCGCCCATAGAACCCAAGTTTTTAATGTGAAATATCTTCGGAATTATAAGTCGGCCAGCATTGAAATTTGATACAGCATCATGGCTTAGACGTGTCGTTCAAGTGGTTAAATTGTATGGGCGTTGGACAAGGGGCGTGGCACTTTTTAAGCGGCCCTATTGTTTTGAATAACTTTGGAACTGCAAATCACACATCAAAGATATTTGGCAAAGACATACGATTTAGACGTGCCCTTCGACAGGGAGAGTGGGGTGGGTATTGGACGAGGGGCATGGCACCGCCCATAGAACCCAAATTTTTAATGTGGAATAGCTTCGGAACAATAAGCTGGAAAGCTTTGAAGTTTTGTATACCATCGTCCCATAGATGTGTCATTCTACTGGCAAAATTTTATGGACGTTGAACAAGGAGCGCGGCATATTTTTTGTGACTGAAATTTTCCGCGCAACTTTGGAACTGAAAGTCGCATATCAATGAAACCGGGTCACACCCTTCGACTGGAGGAATGGATTGGGCATTACATAAAAGAGGCGTGGCATTGCCCATAGAGTATAGTTGAAGAAACTTGATTTATTGGGCCCATTGACTTCAAGCTTGCGTGCAAAGCCGCAGGGCCCTACTAGTAGTCTATAAGAACTAAAAGAAGAAATCGCAATTAAGTAACTGTTCTGCCAATTTATTTATTGTTTCCTAAAAATTGCACAATTTAATGTGGCAATTCACATAAACTCAGTACATAAAAAATATATATAATTGCGTAAAGTAAAAAAGTTTTCATAGTTTAAGGTACTCTAAATAGTTTTTTAAAAATAATTTGTATATTTCCCACTACGAATTAAAATATTTTAGGCACAAATAAAATAAGATTCTGAAGAGTTTGTGCCGGTATGCAAGCCCCAAAGGTGCTCGATGTGATGTGCTCGAGTCAGGAACTCGAACTGGCCAATCAAAAACTTGAATATTTTTGCCCCTGAAACAGTTCATTGTTTTTCTAGAACTTCGAATTGCAGCATTTTCCTGCTGAAAAATAAATTCAGCTCCATAAAATTCTTCTGATTATTCTATTTTCATTACGTTTAAAAGTCGCAGTAAATGTAGAAATTAATTTTTCAGAAATCCACGCAAGTTAAGCCATACCATACATGGTAATACCGGCCCAAACCATTATATCTTACTTACTTAACTGGCCATAACAACCCGTTATCGGGTTACGGCATGCCGCAAAACTTCTCTCCAGGCGCCTCTGCTTTGCGCGTGCCTTCTCCAGTTGGTCACACCAAGTGATGACAGGGCCTCTTCAACTTGGTCCTTCCACCGGAGACACGGCCTCTCTCTTCGCCGTCGACCTCCAACCATCCCATCGAACACCTTTTTCGCCGGAGCTTCGTCGTCCATGCGGCAGACATGACCGAGCCAGCGCAGCCGCTGGATGTTAATTCGCTGTGCTACGTCCATGTCCTTATATAGCTCATACAGCTCGTTATTAGTTCGTATACGATAGTCGTCGCCAATACGAACAGTGCCGAAGACTTTACGAAGTATCTTCCTCTGAAACACTCCAGCGGCCGCTATGTCGTTTCGCGTCATTGTCCATGCTTCAGCGCCATAGAGGAGCACGGGCAAGATAAGCATCCTATAGAGTGCAAGTTTTGTCGGTCGAGAGAGAGGTCTCTACTTCTCAATTGCCTACCGAGACCGTAGTAGCACCTGTTGGCAAGAGTAATCCTTCGCTTTATCTCTAGGCTGACATCATTGCTGCTGTTAATGGCGGTGCCAAGGTAGACGAATTCCTTGACAACTTCAAAAGTACATCTGTCGGCCTGGACGTGAGACCCTAGCCGCTGCGAGTCCCTGCGTGTAGACAGCATATACTTCGTCTTGCCCTCATTTACCACCAGACCCATTTTGGCAGATTCTCTTTCGATAGCCGCAAAGGTAGCGGTGACATCTCGCTTGTTACGCCCGATGACATCAATGTCATCAGCGTAGGCAAGGAGCTGGACACTTTTGTTGAAAATTGTGCCATTACGATGTACACTGGCCTTGCGCAGAACACTCTCCATGGTGAAGTTGAAGAGGTCGCAGGACAAAGGATCGCCCTGTGTGAATCCTCGAACGGTATCGAATGGGTCGGATAGGTCACTTCCAACCTTGACGGAGCTGCTTGTGTTGCTCAACGTCGCTCTGCAAAGTCTCACGAGCTTTTCAGAGATACCAAGTTCAGGCAATGCGGCGTGTAGGCGATCCCTTATCGGGCTATCGAATGCTGCCGTGTAATCGATAAAGAGATGGTATGTATCGATTTGATTCTCATGGGTGTTCTCCAGGATTTGGCGTAGTGTGAATATCTGGTCATTGGTGGACTTACCAACTTATCGAGCTAAAAGTATTAAAAGCCGTCAGTACTATCTAAAACGAACTGTTTTTGTTACTATTACAATAACTATTACTAACTATTTGCAACTGTTCACCCCTCTAAATAGCTTCTCCGCGAATTCCATTCTTTTGGGTTTAAGACCGACAGTCAAAGGGGGTTGTTTGAGGCGTTTAGCGTAAACATCGCAGTTTGAATTTTGTAAAATTTGTCGAACATGTCGAGGCTTTATGGACAGATCGATTTTGCGAACAAACTCCGTCGACATTAGGGTTTTTTTATTCCCAATGCTATTATCACACGTTTTTGCCTTACGATAATTTTCGAGTTTCGGTCAAATCTTACGTTTTTCCCCATAATATCCGCGTAATTTTAAATAATGACATACTGGTGTCTCAGACCTGACTATTTTATCCGCTATTTTCCGTGTCGAAAACTCTTATTGATTGAATGCATCAATTTTTCCCTTCAGGTGGCAATTACCACCGCCATTACATTCGCAGGTTTTAAAAAATAACAATTTAACTTTTTTTATAGTTTAAAAATCGACTAAATCAGCTTACAAAGGCATAACTTACCTCAAATTACTTATATTTTTGTTTCACTGCTGAATTTAAATCGCTGAGTTTATGTGAACTGCCATATTTCAACTCTGAGAAAACACTAGACGCTCTGAATGTTTTGCACGATCACGCAAATTATAAAAGAGTGCATGACGGTGCACATGCCGTTACTTACAGTAAAGTATTTTATGTTTTATTTTTTTATTTTATTTATTTAGTTTAGATTAGTCAATGAATACATAACATAACAATTTTTATAGGCTAAGTTGAACACATTTTAAATGAACATTGTACATACGTAAGAATTAAGGGAAATAAAAGTGAAGCTACTTATAAAAAAGATTTAACGGATACATGAATCGATTTATTGAAACTGAAAAATCAATCTCAACATTTTTGGAGATTCTATTGAACTCAATTAAGGCTCTGGAGATAGGTGCATTTCGCGCATACAGAGCCCTAAAAATACCTACATGGAAGAGCTCTGAGCAACGAAGAGATCTAGCTGGAATATTCAGAAAAATCATCTCGAGGAGTGTGGGACAGTCAACCACACCACGGAGTACATCAAAGATGAAAGACAAAGACAGGATTGTTCTCCTACTTTGCAAAGATTTTAACCCTCTACTGCCCCATACGGCCTTAAGGCACGGTCCACAAAAACCTAGAAAAGTCCACATAAATATTAATTTTTTTTAATGAAATTTTTAGGGCATGTTTTAGATAAATTAAGTTGTCATTTCTTTAATGTTGCACGGCTGTAAGCATCACATGTTTCCCAATATTATCAGTTGAAAGTTGTACTTCGTGGAAATTAGTAGAAATAATTATTTCGTGAAAAGTAAAGAAAAGAAAAAATTATTAAAAATACTTTTCGTTAAAAGATTAAAACAAGAAAATTATGAGTGAGTACCTTGTAATGTAATTTATTGATTTCAAGTGTTTTATAGTGAAAAAAAAGGATTTACAGTAACTTTTTCGGCTTGGGAAAGCAGACTGCCTTTAGGCAGCATCAGGCACCAAAGCGAAAAGATTTAATGCATTTGGTCACTAAGGTACACTTGTATGTGGTTTCCGTTTTATAGATATCAATCGGCATTTAAAAAAAACTGTCGGTTTTATGGGACAAAGAAGTACAGGAAGTTTTAGAAAACTTGGATTTCGATATTTTCGAAGAAACTGATGAAGAAACTGATGAAGAAAATGATGAAGAAACCGTTAATGAAGTGTTAGATTCAAAGTTCAAAATAGGAAATTTAGTTAAAAGGAGACATTTTTCCTCTTTCATTTTATACCCATATCTTCATCATTGCACAACGGCAAATATTTAAAAATATTTGAAATATGTATGTCCTCAAAATTTTAAAGTCCTTTAAAAAGGACTTTGGGTCAGAAAATGAAATACTGACTACGCCAGGATATTATAAATGACCTCTAGTTTCACGTCTATATCAACATTTGGATGGGTCTCGGCAAAAATGTTTTTTTTTTGTCGCACGGTGTAATAAATGTAAAGTTGGTGTTCACTCACTCCTTCATAATTTTGTCATTTTTCTTTCGATTCTATTGATGTTAGGCTTCATATTTGCTCAAATAATATATCTTTCATCTTAGATTTTAAAACTAAAGCAGATAATTTATTTTAAAAAATCATTCAAAAATTTATGGTATTGAAAATGGTCGAAAAATTCACTTTTTTACAACTTTCACCGTCAGTAACTTCCCCAAATCTCATCTGATTTGGGCAATCTATATATTGCTGGAACGGCTAAGGTATTATCTTCTGACCGCCGGACAGCTTGTGTTAGTCGGATGATTCGTTTATGAGATATGTGCTCATAACTGAAACAATAGGGAAAAAACTGTTTTTTCGACGATTTTTCGAAAACGCTTTTTAAAAAAATTTTTTGATTTTCAGGCAGAAATGTGCCACGCCACTTGTCCAACACCCATAAAATTTTACTAGTAGAATGACACATCTATGGGACGACGGTATAAACACTTTTAATGCTGTCCGACTTTTAATTCCGAAGATATTCGATATTAAAATATGATTTTGCTTGGGAGATGCCACGCCCACCTGTCGGGTCGTACTCACACTATGTGCTTTATCGTGATTAGTCAAGGCGACAATCCGTGCAATATTCAGCTCAATCGGCTGTCTAGTTTTTTAGTTTTAGTGTCGTGTGACCAACAAACAAACATTCATTTTTGTATCTATACTATCATCAGCGTTACCACAAGAAAAAATGTATAACCAGGAACAAAAATAAAAATAACCAAAATGTATCAAAAATACCCGAAATATTTATTCGACATAAACAAAATAAATAACTCATACATAAACTTCAAGATTTAAGGAACATTTGAAAGGCTTTTGACACATATGTATGTATGTAGGACATAAAATAAGTAATTGACACGTTCACACACAGTAAAAATTTCAGTGAGCTGCAAAAATATACAGGCGATATTCCTTCTAATTAGTTGCGAACGACCGCAAACGTGGTGTTGACTCTTTTAAAAACATAGTTATCGATCTAAACAATGCTGCTTGCTTTTTTACGAGAAACAGTAATGGCTATAAGTGCCACTATCAATCAATATCAATATTATTGCCACTCCCAATAATATTGTGCCCGTTGATATTTAAGATACATTTTGTATCAGTGTGCAATATTCTAAAAGATAAAATTTTGTATCAGTGTGCAATATTCTAAAACATAACCATATGGGATCAAATATCACCAAATAACCAAAACCTATTTTCAAAAATAAAAATAACCATTTTTGGTTAAAAATAACCAAAAACGGTAACGCTATCATATAAAAACCAATGTCACGTTGCTTTTTTGAGTCACAATCAGGCAAAAACCACTGAACCAATTTAGATGAAATGAGCACCAAACGATTTTTTTATGTAGGGGAATGGTACATGGGCTACGTAATATTGATTACGCCCCCTCTTACGCCCGCAATGGTAACAAAACTCAACTCTGGTACACATATGTACGGCAATATAAGTATCAAAAGATTCACCGTGTCACTATTGTAAGCATAGACTTTATAGAATCGCACACGCCCATTCCTTGCCCACTTTACTAGCAAAACAAAGTGACAGTACATGTCTGAAAATTAGTATTAATATCAATTGATTCTGTGTTTCATAAGGGTAAACATAGCTTTTAGAATGTTGGCTACATCCTCTTGACGCGCCTCTCTTCTACGCCCACCATAGTGGCAGAAATCAGCTATGGTTTACTTTTGTAAGACATGGGTATTTAGCGAATTAGCGTTTCAATCGGGTAGCATAAGCTACACGACATAAGCTCACGTTCTTCTGTCACGCTCACTATGCTGATACAAATTAGCTAAACAATATCTCTAAAGGCAATTTGGATACAAAACGATTATGTGTTTCATTGAGGCAACCATTGGCTTTCTGAGAAAGATCACGCCCACCTTGGCTGGTCACGTCAAGTGACCCTGTTTAGACTACATGTTATTGGCCGCACCTACCTGTCACTGTAGTAACGAAAACTGGTTCCAACGTATTGAAATATGAGGTTGATCTTACCCACCTGTCACTATATGTTCGAACCCGTCTTCTGAAATTTTTACATCATCTTATAGTTTTTAGGAAATGTTCCATATATATATTTGGTTTCGATAATTCAAGAGGTATGGATTTACCAACAGAAACTGTTATCCTTGGCATATCTTTGGAAGTGTACGTCGCACAGCTTGATCCGGAGTGAGTAGAGTTCTTCTTTCAGGGAAAATTTGAAAGGGGTTGGACAAGTCACCAGCATTGCACAGGAGAACTCGAACTCAATTGCTTGGGGCCTTTTTACTTATTGAATTATCAGATATTTAAAAAAAATTAACTACGAAGTCGCCGTGAGAATTTTGAGCGTTTACTTAACACTACTCGACAAAAAATGGGTTAATCGCGTGCACCTAAAATCAAAAGTATTTTCTAGACTAACTTTGGGCCGCTGAATACGAAACTGAAAATAAAAAAAAAATTTTTAAGAAGCATTTTCGAAAAATCCCTGTCATTTCAGTTATGAGCACATATGTCGTAAACGAATCATCCGACTAACACAAGCTGTCCGTCAGTCAGAAAATAATACCTTAGCCTTTCCAGCGATATACAGATTGTCCAAATCAGATGTGATTTAGGGAAGTTATGGTGAAAGTTGTAAAAAAGTGGACTTTTCGACCATTTTCAAAAATCATAAATTTTCGAATGTTTTTTTATAGATTACAAAATTCAGCCCTACTCCCGTTGTCGAAACGACAGTCGTTCGTTGGAAATTTTCGACAAGTGGCATTCTCGTTGTCGTTGCGACACAAATTTCGACTAAATCTATTACGATTTGAGATTCCCGTTGTCGTTTCAAAACGACATACGACAGGAAAATTCGTTGATTTGAGTCGCAGGCATTTTTCTTCACAACAGGCAGTTGAAACCGAAAAATTTTGTGAATTTTTTGCAAAATGGTCAGTATTTAAGTATTTTTTGATTAAGAAAATTCATTTATATTTGTTCTATTCAGGGACCCAAAATAACAGTTATGATTTTCTAAAAATTCGAAAACGTTGCCCTTTTTTAGGAGATATTTATAAATGTTGGACAATAACTATTATAACGTTACCGTTGCTCGGTAACGTTTATTTTTGGCAAAATATTTTTTACGTTGTTCGGTAACGTTTATTTTTGGAAATATATTTTTTCCGTTGCTCGGTATCGTTTATATTTTGAAAAATATTTTTTCCGTTGCCAGTAACTATTATGAATGGGAAATCTTTTTTTACGTTGAGTGGTTACTATTATTTTGCAATATATATTTTTTACGTTGAAAATATCGGCACACAAAAGAAATAGATGTCTGATCGGTGAATGCGACTGTCGTAAATTTTCGGGAAAACCAAAATAAAATCGACACGACTCAAAAAACAGTCGAAAAAAACGACACACGACACTCGGAATAGGGCTGATTATCTCCTCTGGTTTTAAAATCTAAGATTAAAGATATATTATTTGAGCAAATATTAAGCCTAACATCAATAGAATTGAAAGAAAAATTACAAAGTTATGATGCACTGAGTGAAAACACCAACTTTACATTTATTACAGCGTGCGAAAAAGTTAGAAAACACTTTTATTTTTAGGTGCATTTTTCATGTCGAGTAGTGTGATAGAAGCGTGACACACAAAACGTTTTCAAAAAATGCGAATGCAAGCTACGCGACCGTACGAAGAACAATCCTTCGATTTATTACAAACGTGGATTTGTCTAGAAAACCAGGAAGTGGCAAAAAAAAAAGTTCGAGAAGAAATAAAACTTTGGAAAAGAAGGTGGTAGACGCGCTTAAACGCAAACCAGATTTGTCGTTCCGAGTTTTAGCGAAAAAATTCAATACCAACCATGTATACATTTTAAGAATAAAAAAACGATTAGGTGTTAAGTCTTATGTAAAATATTCGGCACCAAGGAGAGAATGCAAACAGAAAAAAATTGCCATTAACCTTCACACCGACACCAATTTTTAACATAGGTATGTTAATATATGTATTTCTTCTCATCCATTTTAAAAAGGCAGTTTTCATTTTTTGAGCTAAGTTGGTAAGCAGAAACAGGAAATATACTGTTCTTAAGAGATTTCAGGTCCAAATGTGGAAGGGGGAAAAGGAATCAATGAGGTTTCAGCCCCCACACATTTTCAAATATATTCTCACATAATTTCGTATTCAAGACTTTTAGGTAGTACTATATTACATATCCAAATTTGCACAAGATCGGCCAACTATGTCATATAGCTGCCATAGGAACGATCGATCAAAAATGTGTCGCATGGAAAACCTTTTTTAACTAAATTTGGTGCATTAAAGTTGCAATATAATTTGCACAAGTGCTAAACTTGCAACGAGTGTTTATATTTGAAAACGCAACGGATCATGCTATGACTATGATTTCGGATTTGCCACCGCATTTTCAAACCGCGATGCTAGAAATTTAGGTTTTTAAACTGTTGGAACGCATCGGAAATGAAAAGTTCTTGACTTATGCGTTACCAGGTAGCAAACAACAAGAAAGCGTTGCATTCAGTACAAAAAGACCAGTCTAAGGTGAGCAAAATTCGAACGAAATGCTATAATTCCTACACAAATTGTAATAATGTTGTTTATATAAGGTTATATATTGTAAAATGAAGTCGGACTTGCTTCATCGTTAATCTTTTTAAAACAAGGGAAAAAATGAATTATTTGACAAAAATCATGAATGAAAGCAAATATTAACATATGTTAATATGTGTACAAAATATGGGTAAACATTTTCATTTGTTAAAAAGATAGAAAAAATTAAAATTTGAGTTTTGTGATTACATATTTAGAAAGAGCTTGAGAAATTAGCCATTGAGCGGACTTAAAAAACAAGCTATAGCAAAATCAAAATTGAAATACGATTATGAAATCGTATTAACATAGTTATGTTAATAATGTCGGTGTGAAGGTTAAGCGAAGCAAAAACTTGTACAGCAACGTTTCAAACAATAGAAATGCCTATGATGAATGATGAAACGTATGTAAAAATTGATTTTTCAGCATTGCCAGGGAAACAAAGGGAAACATTCAGCAAAGGATAGATTCAAAGGTCCAGAACATTTTACGACAATTACAAAAAAAATCCCCAAAAAGCTTATTTGCCAGTGTGGTAAACGCTCCGCCCCATTAGTGGTAACTGGTAAATGAATGCAGATGTATACCTAAATGAGTGCTTAAAAAAGATACTTCTACCGCTGATACGACGACACAGGACCCCAAAAATTTTCTGGCCCGACTTAGCAACGTGTCACTACTCCGCTGATGTCACTGATTGGTACCAAAGAAAAAACATCAATTTTGTTGCAAGGGATATCAACCCGCCGAATTGTCCAGAGAACTTTTGCAAAGTTCGATTATAACGTTAAAATCTTAAAAAAATGAAATTGTGATTTTTTTTTTATTTTTTTTCATATTATAAGTTTAAATAAAATAACAAGTGAACAGAACTTGTTTAAGTTTTTCATTATACAAAATTAAGTTTACTTTTTGCAAAAAAACGGGAATTTTTAATTGCAGCGCTTATCCAATCGATAAATTTTTATTTTTTCAACGTTGGCAATACTTTTATTGGTGTTCTGTCAAATTTTGACGCATATCGTAAGATTAGTATTCGAGGGGCGTCTATACGAAGAAGTCGAAAAATTGTTGTGAAAAATTAGAACGCGCGTGCCTAAAATTTTGTGTTAAAAATGAAATTTCGTGTGCCGATTCGTTGAAAATGTTACAAAATTCGTATGGTGAAGCGTGTATGTCGAAAACACGAGCATACGAATGGTATAAAAGGTTCAAAGGCGGCCGAGAGAGCCTAGAGCACGATGAGATCCCTGGACGGCCATCAACGTCTGTTACCGAAGAAAAAATCGAATCGGCGAAGCAAATCGTGTTGGAAAATCGTTGTGTATCGATTAGAGAGATTGCAGTGTTGTTGAGCATCTCATTTGGATCAGCCGAACACATTTTAACTGATATTTTGGGCATGAAACGCTTCGTTTCTCGGCTGGTGCCAAAACATCTGAATTTATTTAAAAATTCATTTAAAAACAGCGTCGTGGTGATGTGGCCAAAGAGATGATTTCCAACGCAGACAGCGACCCAAAATTCATCGAACGCATCATTACTGGTGATGAAACATGGGTTTATGAATTTGATATGCCGACCAAACAACAATCGTCCGAATGGTGCTTCGAAAATGAGCCAAAACCGAAGAGAGAGCGGCAAAGGCGGTCCAGAATCAAAGTTTTGCTGACGGTTTTCTTCGATATTCGTCAATCAAACGTTGGCATACATGTATTGACGCAGGAGGAGAGTATTTTGTGTTTTTTTTTAATTATTTTTTGATCATAAGGTATATATAAACTAGAGCTTTCTTTTGTACGGTGACTTATGTTGAAACGTTGCGTTCAATATTTTTCCCCATAACCTTTCACTAACCCTCAGAAATCAAGTTTTGTAGGACATTTAAGTACAAATTTTGAATAAGTACGAAATAAACACTTAAATATATGTAAATTGACAGAAAAATAAGTCAGTAACAATGAACACATAGTTTTGAATTTAAGATAATTTTCATTGCTGCATTCTACTGACGATTTCATCAACGCCCTTCTTATCAAAAACACGAAGAACATCGCCACCGTATTTGCTTCTCACTTGCCCACGTATTGAGAATGCCGCTGAGAGTAGTTTTTGGCGTTTGGCGAAGCGCTCGCGATGAGCTCGCGATTGTCCCTCGTAAGGCCTTCATAAATGTAGAAGTTTGTATCACCACTCACATCAATATCTCTCAACACCAACGGCCTTTTGTTAGTTTTGCAGAAACCAGCAACAGATTTAAGCAGTTGACTTCGAGCGTGAGCTGAGAGCAGCTTAACCCTTTCGCTATTTTGTTGCCATATGGCAACATGCTACTTTGTGGACGTCTGCATCCTCTATGGTTGCAAGAATACATTTTTTGTTGGTCCTTAGAATAGGTTGAAGTTTTAAGAAAAATACGAAATTAATAAACTGAATATTTAATTTTAAAGAAGAGAAGTATACCCGTTTTTGTATCATAAAAGAAACAGAAAAAATTAGAGAACTTTTTAATTTGACGTTTTCTTTCAATTTAGATACTTTTTTTTAGTTTTGGCTGAAGTAAATGAAGAAATATTAAAATTTTCGTTATGCGTAAAAAGTTTTATGTTTAAGTAATTATTACAGCCACAATGATGTGGTTGCTCTCATAGAAAAACACTCTAAAATACAGGGCCCGAGTATAAAAATTAAAAAATGTCTTATGGAATGTTGCTTATATAACCACATAGAAGCCTAAGACGTAAAATTTAAAATTTTAACTTTCCCCAGTAAAAACCTGTAGCGAAAGTGTTAACGATAATAAGGGAGGAGTTGTTGCTATTTCTTTTCTCAGGTAGTCTAAATACTTCACGCACCAAAGGCATTTCATGCTGTACGGCCTTGCATACCTATGTTCGCAAAAAGCTCAGCAGAAACTGCTACTGACTGCAATCGGGATACCGAGGCAGATCAGCAGCTCGCTCTCATGTCGTGCTGCGTCTCTCTACAGAGCAAGCACTTCGGTTTTCAGCACTGCAATCTCCTCACATGAAGCTTCAACAGCAGTCAATCTGACATCGAAGAACTTAATTGTGTTTTTGATATTGAGCAACTCAGCTGATAATTCCCTATTTCTCTGCATCAACCTCTCTCCGCTTTTCTTCACATTATCACTCAGCTTCTCAATGATGGATTCCTTATGCTGCTCCAGTTTAACTTCCAATTGCTGCAAGCAAAAAAAAGTATTCGACATTTACCATGTTTATACGACGGTCCCAGTCGATTCGCATTGACTCGATACGCTTTCGAGCCAGGTGTTTATACATTGATTTCAGAAGCGAATTGACTGCAGACGGTTTGAAAAGTATGCTTTTATATTTTCGTTTTTCTTATTTTTTGACGTCTGAATGAAAATTAGCTGTTAATGTTGCTTGTTTTTTAGATGAAAATGCTCAAAAAACTGAGTGTACATCATCATCAGCTGATTTTCAAAGCTCTTTGACAATGACAATGACTCTTTGCAGCCGCCGTAGCTCAGCTGGCTAGTGCGTTGGGCCGCGAGTCAAATGCGACGCTCGAACCCAGGTTCAAGACTCCGTTGCTGCTAACACCGAAAACTACAATTTTTCTTTCGGCGGCTGTGCTCTCAGGAAATGGCAAACCTCTGAGAGTAAAATTGCCTATGAAAAAGCTCCCAACTCGCCGTTCGGAATCGGCATAAAAACTGTAGGTCCCTTCCAACCTTGTACAAATTCGAACGCACAACACGGATGGTTGCGGGTAGCCTTAGTCTCGTAATGGGGCTGTCGGGCCAGTCAATTATTATTATTAATATTATTATTATTTGACAATGTTTAACCGTTTATATTCACCAACATCACAGTACAACTATACTGAAATATGAGCGAGAAAACGTATAACGAATGTACATACCTTGACAGATATGCCAAATGTGAAGAAAAACAGGTGCGTTTGCGGGGAAAAAAGCTTGCATATTCAAAAGCGTGGACAAAATGGTCAGGAGCTGTTGTGTGTGCAGGAAGGCAAAAATATTTAAATATTTAGTTTTATTCCAAATTTTTTTTAATACCCGCTGTAGGTACTTCGTTTTATGGGAAAATAAAAAATTCCTTTAACGAATGTAAAACTTATATTTTGTAAAAATTCGTTTTCGTTTTGGCCTGCCTATTTCTACAACCGACCATGAAGCTGTTGGACAGTTGTTTGTTTATAGTTGTTTTGATGAATACACGTATAGAAATACATGCAAACAATTTTCTATAACACTGGGCAACAGCCAACATTTTTCCGAGTTCTAGTAAACTTTTTCTAAAGGATTTTTGGACGCTGTAAGAGCGGTTTGTAAGTTATTGGTGGTTTTTGCTAGAAGGTGTTTTCCACGTTTTTTCATCTTTGAATTTTAATTGCATTTATAATATGTTGAAAAACACGATAATTTTTTATGACACAATAACCAATCCTCAAGCTATAATTTTGACCATAGTCGATTTCGATTGGTCAAGGGTTAACACGGCTATGGCTCTTCAAAGTTCAATTTTCGCCAATTTTTCATAAAAATTCATTTAAATTCGGGGTTGCAATTTTCAACTAGGAGTTAGTGTGCAATGTATAGTGTAAGGTTGTAACTTAAACTTATAGAACAGATTTTTTGTGTTGCATGTGCCATTCTCGGCCTATACTCATTAGAGTGTAAATGCGACTTCACCTTCTGAACACGTGCTTGTATTGAAATCTCCTAATGCTCTTCGCGTCATTGTCGAAAGTATCTAAAGTATTTTCGCAAGCGTCAATATTTGTCTTTACAAGGGCATTAACAAAATTTGAATTGGTTCATTACTGTAGGAGCTATACTAAAAAGAGTTGCATCACACAAGCAAAAATTTCAACCACACACACTAAGCAAACTACTTGCTGTTCTTGCTGTCCATATTTCATTGCGACATATTTTTAGGGCACAAAAAAGTCAAAATGCGAAAGCTGAAAATTTTTTGAATTAAGGGCATTTGATGAATGTGAGCATTTTCATACTGCTACCTAAAAGTGTGCTCCGATATTATAGCTCATAAGTAAATCCTTGCTTTTTTTGCTGAACTTATGAATGGAGCACTTACATATTTGAACACTTACTCTATTACAAACATCGTATTTCAAAAATGTCTAATTGAAAGCCTTAACATTCTTCTTTCACTGTATGACAATATATATTTTTTGTAAGCAAAATTCTTTTGTGTATTCGCAATCTTGCAAAGTAACTGAAAATTTGACTTTGCAAATGAATAATTCTTGCAAATTTGAACCGATTTTAATGTTTTAAATTTAAATACATAGTTGGAGTATTGTTAATCTATGTTAAAAAAATTGCATTTTAGACTTCAGGTTTGTAGGAGCTGCATGCGTATAATGGTCAAAAAACATCTAAAACGCCCTCCAAGGAAAACCATCAATATTTCCTAAGCCGCTCTTACAATCAAAAAACTAAGTACGCAGTTGTGATCAGCGTCCAAAAATCCTTTAGAAAAGTATGGTTTGATTTTAGAAAAAAAAGGGTCGATTTTGTTACTCTGTGTAATCTGTCTCATCGTTTGTCTCCCTTTGATTTCTGAATGAAAACTTATTGTGAAGGTAGGTTGCTGCCAATATAGAAGTACAATGGACGTCCAATATAACGAATCTTATGTTGTACCCCCAATTGGTTAAATTGAAAAATTCGTTAAATCGATCGAAATTTTGTTTTTTAAACCATTCTTCTGAACCGTAGATAGAGCTTTGTATCAAAAATGATACATTTGGTTCTTTGTTTTCTTATAACTTTTTCAGGATATAATTAATTGAACCACTCCTTGTGACTTTGTTTATGTTGGGATTATGCTTGTTTAAAACCATCTTTCACACTTTTTTAATAAAGAGGCCGTGAGAAAATTTAAAAGTTTATAATTCTCTCCTTTGTATCACTTTTGATACATATGGCATTTCGAACATTTCTATGCCATGGTGAATGTTATTTGCGTTCTGTTTCTTCATATGGCATGTGAAATTATTTGCTTATAGACGTGTAAAAACAATTCTTGGTTTATATACACTATGATCAATAAGTACCGGGACTGTGTATTTTAAATTTTCCGCCGTTGCCCGATGCAGGTGAAAAGGTCGGTAGGACCTTAACTGACATCTGTGTCAAATTTTGAGCGGGATTGCATCATTAGTTTTTGTTTGGCAGCTGTTAGCGTCAGTCAACTTTTTGTACTTCGTCGCATTTTACAATGGATAATTTTGTTGATCAACGTATTTGTTTGAAATTTTGTCTTAAGAACGAAATTTCTTGTGCCAATGCGCTTAAAATGTTGCAGAAAGCATTTGGGGAGTCTGCTCTATCAAGAACCAGAGCGTTCGAGTGGTATAAAATGTTCAAAAGTGGTCGTGAAGTGGTCGAAGACTTTCCTCGTTCTGGACGTCCTTCAACATCGAATACCGACGAAAATGTTGAAATTGTGAAGAAAATCGTGCTTGAAAATCGTCATGTCTCTCAGAGAGATTTCTAACGATCTTAACATCTCTTATGGAAGCGCACAATACATTGTTGTCGATATTTTGCGCATGAAACGCGTCGCCGCACGGCTTGTTCCTCAAGACTTGAATTTCGTCCAAAAAGATCATCGAAAGCAAGTGATTGTTTGAACAAACACAGTGTGAATATCATCGATCAGGCTCCCTATTCTCCAGATATGGCACCATGTGACTTTTTCCTGTTCTCCCGACTCAAGTTACCGCTTCGTGGAAAGAGATTTGAGTCCATTGAGGTCATAAAAGAAAATGCGACGCGAGTGCTGAAGGCCATATCTGCTTCGGCTTACCAGAAGTGCATGGACGATTGGATTAAGCGTTGGCATATGTGTATTGCTTCAGATGGAGCTTATTTTGAAGGGGATAAAATAAATTTACCAGAAGAATAAAACAATTTTGTTTTTTTGACACAGTCCCGGTACTTGTTGATCATAGTGTATATTGGAATATATCGATTTGTGTGTAATTTTGTGGATTGTTGAAGTAATGTTGCGTCCAAGATTTTTGACGTTGGAAGAACTAGTAAACGACGTCTTGGATAACAGTTCAGAGGATGAATTCGAAAATGAAGACTTTTCCAAGGGGACATTGAAATAGACAGTGAAAGTGATTAATCTGAGCCTGATGGGAATATTGGCAGTAACCCTGGTGTTGACTCGAAAGACGGCACTATTTGGAGCGACAAACCATACACTAGCGGTCGGTTGAGGAAGAAAAATGTCACAAATTTGCGCCGATTCGTAATCTTTGGGATGAATGGGTTGAGCTACTTTCAATATTCTACAATCCTCACGATTCCGTGACCTTTGATGAAAAATTACTGGTATTTCATGGCCGCTGCAAATTACGGTATTACGTTCTCTCTAAACCCGAAATATATGGCTTATTGTTGATTCAAATACGTGCTGTGTATGGAAGATACAGCACAATGCATCACGGGCCTAATATTGTCAACGATTCAAAGATGTTGCCAGAAATTATTCCTTTTTTAACACAACGAAAGAAGGAGTTAATACAGTTGACAAAATTTTGGACTGCTACAGATGTAAATGGCTGTGTTTTCAAATATAATCGATATTGCGGCGCTGAATGCTTACACTGTTTACAATGAAATCAATCCTAAATGGAAACAGACCAAAAAGAATCAGAACGTAAGCCATTCTTACATGAGCTTGCAATTTCGTTGGCTTCACCTTATATCCAGAACAGAAAGCAACTTCCAAGAAACAACGCATCTAAGGAGTTACTTTCGAAACTTTTACATTGCAATTTTTCCAACTCTGAAAATAATGAGAATGGGCTTCGTAACAAATAACAACTGATAAATCATCCAAGAAGAACCGAGCAAGGTGTCCTAAATGCTACTATTCTGGAATGGGCAAACATAAATGGACCTCCTTATTCTACTTCCTATGTGAATAACCATATTGCAAGGACAAAAATATTTGCACAGATTGCACTAATAAATACTTACTTTAAAAAGAAAAACATTTGTTTCACAATTCCCTAAATTTTTTCATTTTCCATATGAATTTTAGTATGTACCAAAAATGATACATAGGACAGGATTCCTTAATTTTTTTGAAGCTCGATCTACGGTTAAAGAAATAAATCTCACATATTCAGTTTTTAAACTTTTGCCTGTCCCTAGGGGTCTATTTCACCCCAGGCGGAATTAAGAAAACGGTTGAGCGGTTTTGTGCACTCGTCTACTTATGTTATTTAGTGTTAATCGCGCGTACAACCCAATAACAAATCGAGAAAAACACTTTTCGGGGCTTTCCCCTTTTCTTTTGTGATTTATGTGTAACATTTCTTCATGTTTTGTCAGCAAATTATATAACCGTTTGATTGGGGTCATCCTGACCCCAAAGGACAGCGAACGCAATTTTGAGCAAAGGACAGACAGAGGGTTACACAAATATCTTGTTTTATGAAAAAGAAAGTGAAAAAGACTTCGATGCGCGATTGCCTCTTTACCGCAAGTAAACTTTTCTGTATGGCAATTTCTCTTGATTGATTACACAGGGCAACAAATTTCAACTTTTGGTCGGCTTTTCTGGATTTGACATCAGTTCTAGGGTAATTAGGGTGCGCTGATTTCGAATCCGCAAACCGTTTTTAAAACTTAGTTTCCCTTTTCGCAAAAAATGGATGTGTCACTTTTTCGGATTTTCCCTGACTTTTTTCACGTTTGGGATTGTAATTTCTAAACCAATAAACCGGTTGACATCATTTTCACCTCGTTGCATTAGCATCACCGCACGGCTTCTTTTCCATTGCAATTTATTTGTATAAGTTTTAAAATTCAGCGGTAATTGGACCTCAAAGCCGAAAAATATGGAATTTTAAGGCGTTTTCTTTGATGGTCAAAAACATGCACATTTTTTGTAAATCAAGTATCAAGTTAGGTGTTAAATGAAAGCGGAAACATCAAGTAATAGAACACAGCCAAATTATTTGGTGTGATTCCCATTCTCATCGAAATAATAGCAAAAATGTACCATAGTAATTTTCATAATTTTTGATACTTTTTCCTCGAAAAATTTGGGGCCTCAAAATATGCAAAGTTTTTAATTTTGTTTTGTTTTGAGCAATTCAAAAATTTTTGTTTGTTGCTTGTATTCCAGACTGTAAATGGAACATAGAAGTGAGCATATTTTGAGGCTCTTAATTTTTTAAGGAAAAAGTATGAAAAATTATGAAAATGACTATGGTACATTTTTGCAATTATTTCGATGAGAATGGGAATCACACCAATTAATTTGGCTGTGTAGTATTACTTGATGTTTCCACTTTCGTGTTATACATAACTCGATATGTATATGTATGAAATGTGTATGTTTTTCAACATTAAATAAAACACCATGAAATTCCATATTTTCCGACTTTGAGGTCCAATTGCCGCGGATTTTTAAAACTTATACAAATAAATTACATTGGAAAAGAAGCCGTGAGGTGTTGTAAATGCCACAAAGAGAAAATCATGTCAACCGGTTTATTGGTTTAGAAATTACAATCCCAAACGTGAAAAAAGTCAGAGAAAATCCGAAAAAGTGACACGCCCATTTTTTGCGAAAAGGGAAACTAAGTTTTAAAAACGGTTTGCGGATTCGAAATCAGCGCTCCCTAATTACCCTAGAACTGATGTCAAACCCGGAAAAGCCATTTTGCTGTTGATCAGTGTTATTGAAATTTTAATTTTTAAAAGAAAAAAGCCGACCGAACGCAACACAAATCCTGTGAAAATAATCAGCAATGCATACAAACAGAATTTGAAAATGTTGGTAACTTGACGTAAATTTGAAAGTTTTAACGTAACAAAAACAAAAACAATTGAGGTACCGTTCACTTGACGAAACCAAACATTCATTGTTATTGTAAACAATGTAAATGCTCAAATAAAGCAATTCGAAGGGTGAAAAACAACATAAATATTCGTTATATCGAATAGCAAATTTCACTTTTGTTCGTAATATAGAACCATCAATGGAAAAAATTTGGCCGTACGTTACATCGAAAATTCGTTAAATGGAAAGTTCGTTATACTGGACGACCACTGTACTACATATATGGTTTATACGAATTTCTGAAGCGACTTGCAAATTTAAGAACTCATTTAAATAGCGCTTTGACTCGATACGCTTAAAATGTTCAAAGCGGTTTGAAAACGTGTTTATACGACTGTATTGAGTCGATGCGTATTGACTCATAGCGACTTGAGCTGTCGTCGGGGTAATTGATATGTTTTGTTTTAATTTTTTTAGTTTTGGATATTTTGCGTAAATTGCTCAATTTATTGTATGTCGAATACTTTTTTTGCCCGCTGTATATATAAACCGTGTCCCATCCGTTGGTTGCATTTTGAACTAGCGAGTAAATCGAAGAACGCTGGGAAGTATTGAAATTTACTTCCAAAGTGAAAGTGAGTTGAGCCCTCAGTTTGAAAATCGTGTAATCAGCCGTTTTGGAAATGTGCAGTGGCACACCGCTGGACTATTTTTTGGGGGGAACCTTTAAGGATAGATGTTATGTGGCCCCGCCAGCGTCGATTGACGGCTTCAAAGCCAATATTCAACAAGCCATAGGTGAGACAGAGCCGCACACATTGGAAAATGTAGTGAAAAATTGGGTCGAAAGAATGTCGTACTGTGTTACACGTGTTAAATTATTTTTGATTTCACGTGTTTTCACCAACTTTGATGTCAATAGGCCCATCGGTTCATGGTTTTTTCGTAGTCTTCCCTTACACGCACCTTAACCCATTGTTGGCCCCGTTTAATTTTGATTTTCGAAAAAAATACGTGTCGAATTGTTTTTTTTTTAGTGTTTTCACCAAATTTGAAATCAATAGGCATATTAAATCACATTTCTTCATACAACACCTTAACCCATGTTTTGCACCTTTAGACCCCGAATTTCAAAAAATCCCGTCTTAGCGGAGGTTCATTTTCCAAGATATATCCACAGTTTCATATTTGTAGCTTCAGCGGTTTGGACTGGGCGATGATTAATTAGTCAGTCAACCAGTCAGTCAGGACAAAAAATTATAAGTACATACATAACACATCGGCTGATAAGTCCCCGGTCTGACCCATAGTAAGCGCTACAAAACGAGAAATAATATTTTTTATTTTAAGTAGTAACCTTCAAAAGGTACTTGTAAAAATTTTATTACGATGTGACGTTTGGTTCAAAAGTAACAATTGTTTTAGTAAAACAACTTTATTCGTGTTCAGAACAATGGAAAAAAAGAATTTCGTGTTCTCAAAAAACATTGCTTTTTGATGGGAAAAAACACCATTGAAACCAAATCCTGGCTCGATAAGTGTTATCCGGACTCTGCACCCGGAAAATCTACCATTATTGATTGGTTTGCTCAATTTAAACGTGGTCGTATGAACACGACGACGATGCGCCGCGCTGTGGTCGGCCAATTGAGGTGGTTACACCGGAAAACGGTAAAAAAGTCCACAAAATGGTTTTTGAAAACGTAAAGTGAAATTGCAGGAGATAGCTGATACTATCAAGATATCAAAGGAGCGTGCGGGTTTTATTTTGCATTACATTTGTCCATGAGACAGCTGTTTCCGAAATGGGTGCCGCGTTTGCTAACAGACAAGGCAATGCACCGTTCCACAAGTCTCTCGCTACGATGACAAAATTGCACGAACTAAACTTCGAATTACTTCTGAACCCACCCTATTCTCCAGACTTGGCTCCCAGTGACCTTTATCTGTTCGCAGACTTAAAAAGAATGCTCGCAGGAAAGAAATTTGGCTCGAATGAGGAGGTGATCGCTCAAAAAATACCTATTTAGCGGCCAAAGATAAGTCGTTTTACAAGAAGGGTGTCGATATGTTAGAGAAGCGCTGGAATGAATGTATCGCTCTTGAAGAAAACTATGTTGATGAATAAAATCGAATTTCACTAAAAAAGTTTTGTTTTCTGCATTAGACCGGGGACTTATCAGCCGATGTGTTATGTACATATATAGATGTTATTTTTAAATACAAAAATAATAATTTTGTTAAATCAATATTTTTTATTTGTTTTTCTTTGAGTGTCTTGTTCCATTTTAACTTTGAGCCACTGTAAGTTAAATCCTAACTTTTTTTAACAGCTGTCTTCTGACTGGAAAAACCCCGTTAAGTAAGGTTAGGGTGATGTCCACTAGGAAGTCTAGTCACTAGGATTCTTTACAAATTCGACTGATTTGATTACACAGGGCAACAAATTTCGACTTTTGGTCGGCTTTTCTGGGTTAGACATCAGTTCTAGGGTAATTAGGGAGCGCTGATTTCGAATCCGCAAACCGTTTTTAGAACTTAGTTTCCGTTTTCGCAAAAAATGGGCGTGTCACTTTTTCGGATTTTCCTTGACTTTTTTCACGTTTGGGATTGTAATTTCTAAACCAATAAAGCGGTTGACATCATTTTCACCTCGTTGCATTAGCAACACCGCACGGCTTCTTTTCCAATGCAATTTATTTTTATTAGTTTTAAAATTCCGCGGTAATTGGACCTCAAAGTCGGAAAATATGGAATTTTAAGGCGTTTTAATTGATGGTCAAAAACATGCACATTTTTCGTAAACCAAGTATCAAGTTAGGTGTTAAATGAAAGCGGAAACATCAAGTAATAGAACACAGGCAAATTATTTGGTGTGATTCCCATTCTCATCGATATAATAGTAAAAATGTACCATAGTCATTTTCATCATTTTTCATACTTTTTCCTCGAAAAATTTGGGGCCTCAAAATATGCAAAGTTTTCAATTTTGTTTTGTTTTGAGCAATTCAAAAATTTTTGTTTGTTGCTTGTATTCCAGACTGTAAATGGAACATAGAAGTGAGCATATTTTGAGGCTCTTAATTTTTTAAGGAAAAAGTATGAAAAATTATGAAAATGACTATGGTACATTTTTGCAATTATTTCGATGAGAATGGGAATCACACCAATTAATTTGGCTGTGTTGTATTACTTGATGTTTCCACTTTCGTGTTATACATAACTCGATATGTATATGTATGAAATGTGTATGTTTTTCAACATTAAATAAAACGCCATGAAATTCCATATTTTCCGACTTTGAGGTCCAATTGCCGCGGATTTTTAAAACTTATACAAATAAATTACATTGGAAAAGAAGCCGTGAGGTGTAGTAAATGCCACAAGGAGAAAATCATGTCAACCGGTTTATTGGTTTAGAAATTACAATCCCAAACGTGAAAAAAGTCAGGGGAAATCCGAAAAAGTGACACGCTCATTTTTTGGGGAAACGGAAACTAAGTTTTAAAAACGGTTTGCGGATTCGAAATCAGCGCTCCCTAATTACCCTAGAACTGATGTCAAACCCAGAAAAGCCATTTTGCTGTTGATCAGTGTTATTAAATATTTATTATGTCTCAAGGTTTGAGCGAACTACGCAGGAGCAGATGTGATTTTTGAGGGACAATCCCGAGCTGTAAGCTGGGAAAAACAGCCCAATTGCACCGCGCATTGTTCAAAATTTATTTCCGGCAAGAGCGATTTTGAAAAACGAAAATTTTGAACCAAAATTATTTTCTGCATAACAAAAGGATCGCTTTCGTCGTGCAAGGGCCTCAAGAGCCTTCTGCTCTTCACAACTACATTTGTTTAGCCAGAGTGACCGCACACGCTAATAATAGCTGCTTTTCTATTTGCAGAATACGAAATTTGCTGAAATGTTAAGAAATGTTTAAGGGGGGGGTAAGGGTTTACACATTCGAAAAATCTAATTATTTTTTTTTATCTTATCTTATTGTAAAACATTTCAAGAATATATTCTCCAAATTTTAAGCCGATCGGAGCAAAACTCTGGAAGTTATGGTCTATAGTTAGTCCTCTGTCCTTTAGTGCAGGTATACAGCATATTCTCTTTAAACGCGTTTTTCTCAAAACTACTTTTTCGAAGTCGGTGAACACGATCCTGCAAAATCTACTCAATGGATTCTTTTCAAACTTGGAGCATACTTTCTTGGTATAAAATGCCTCCCCCCTACACTTTTCAAATTTTTCCATTTTTATTTTTAGGTAGTTTTTTATTTACAAAATGGCGGAAAATTTAGCGCAAAATCGCGTTTTTTGCTTCAGTAGCCCACGAATTGTTGAAAAACGCAAATAATAACTTTTCAACGATTGGGGGGGGGAGGATTAACTCATACTCTAAGTAAATTGGCCAACTTTTTTGATTTCAGACTTATCGTGTTCACCGCACAACGTGTTTTCAAAAAGACGTTCTGGGAAACCCGCTGTCACCGGCTTATTTTTCAATATTTTGTTACGAAAATTTCACGAAATATTCTCTAAATGATGCTTTATAATTTAAAAAAAGTTTCAATAAATTTGCTTCAGCTGCATCTCCGTAAAAAATTAGCGAAAAAAGAGTTTTTTGATTCAAATTATCCCTTACCCCCCCCCTTAATTTCAATCGTCTCTTTGCAACTGTTTTTGCGCTTGTCAGCTCCTCTTACGTACGTGACAACTTCTCTGACAAGTGTTATATTCAGAACTTTTAAAAAATGATGAGAATACGAAAATCTAACAATGGATAGACTCTATTCAATTGTCAGCATGGTGAGTTTTGTTAGGTTTGCCAGAATAGGGCTGTTAGTTTAAACGCAAAATAGAATTTTTCAGTCAGTTTTGACTGAAGTTTAAACTCAGTTTACACGCCCAACCCTGCACGGTTAAACTAAGTTTAAACTGTCAACCGCTTCTGTCTGCTTGCACTCGAGCACTTGTTAAAAAAAATTTGGGCTCCGTTTGCTTATTTTGAATTTTTTTGGTTAAATACATTACACTGCACAACAGCATGTCTGTTGCATGGGGTTTTTACATGAATCTGAATCGTTTTTTCACGCTGTTTTCAAAACCAACTCAGTTTTTATGTAACAGCTCTAGTTTTCGCAAAAAATGGGCGTGTCACTTTTTCGAATTATCTTCGACTTTTTTCACAATTTCGACTGTAATTTCCGAACCAATAATCCTATCGACATGATTTTTATATCGTTGCACTAACAACATCTCACGCCATCTTTTCTAAAATTAATCAATTTTATGCGTTCTAAATTGGCGTTGTAATAAGGATTCAAAGTAGGAAAATGTTGAATTTCAAGGCGTTTTTTCCAGGGACCCAAAATAACAGTTATGCATTTTTAAAAATTCGAAAACGTTGCCCATTTTTAAGAGATATTTATAAATGTTGGACAATAACTATTATGAGGGAAAAAATACTTTTTCGCCATTTCGTAACTATTATTCGTGACAAATATTTTTTTCTGTTGCCTAATAACTATTATCAGCAAGAAATATTTTTTCCATTGTTCAGTAACGTTTATTTTTTGAAAAATATTTTTTCCGTCATCGCATAACTGTTATGAGAGAGAAATATTTTTTACGTTGCTCGGTAACGTTTATTTTGTGAGAAATATTTTTTACGTTGCTCGGTAACGTTTATTTTGTGAGAAATATTTTTTACGTTGCTCGGTAACGTTTATTTTGTGAGAAATATTTTTTACGTTGCCAGTAACTATTGTGAATGGGACATATTTTTTTTACGTTGAGTGGTAACTATTATTTTGCAATATATATTTTTTACGTTGAAAATGCCGGCACACGAAAGAAATAGATGACTGATCGGTGAATGCGACTGTAAATTTTCTATGGAATTAGGTTCGCTGATCATAAATTCGATGTCAGAGTTGGGTATCCATCACATTTAAGGACTTCCCTAAGTCTCACGCCTTCTACCGGGACGGGTACTGGACAAGGGGCTGGCACCCACCACCCACACAATACAAAATTTAATCATTGATTCGATTTTAGATTTGCGATTTTTCCAATAGTGATGGGTGATGGTGTTAGTCTGGCATCAAATTCATGATCAGCGAACCTAATTCCATAGACAATTTATAGTCGCATTCACCGATCAGACATCTCTTTCTTTTGTGTGCCGGTATTTTCAACGTAAAAAATATATATTGCAAAATAATATTCCAAAAATAAACGTTACCGAGCAACGTAAAAAATATTTTTCTCACATAACAGTTATGCGATGACGGAAAAAATATTTTTCAAAAAATAAACGTTACTGAACAATGGAAAAAATATTTCTTGCTGATAACAGTTATTAGGCAACAGAAAAAATATTTGTCACGAATAATAGTTATACATAGATGTAAAAATAATTATTTCAAAATAATAATTATAAGTAACAATTAAAATATTTGTTACAGTGAAACAGTTATTTTCCAACTTTTTTCCTATAAACGTTATAATTGTTATGTCCCTGGTTTTTTCTGATGGCGAAAATTGTACAGATGTTTCATAAATCAAGTTACGAAGTATATGAATATCTTAAGAAGAAACATCAAGCAATACAACACAGCCAAATTATTTGGCGTAATACACAGTCGCATCGAAATAATAGCAAAATTGTACCATAGTCATTTTCAGTCTTTTTCCTTAAAAAATTAGGAGCCTCAAAATATGCAAAGTTTTTAATTTTTCTTTGTTTCGAGCAATTCAAAATATTTTTGTTTTTTGCTTGTATTTCAGACTATAAATGGAACATATAAAAGAGCATATTTTGAGGCCCCTAATTTTTTAAGGAAAAAGACTGAAAATGACTGGTACATTTTTGCTATTATTTCGATGCGAATGTGTATTCCGCCAAATCATTTGGCTGTGTTGTATTGCTTGATGTGTCGGCTTTCTTATACACCTAACTCGTTAATTGATTTACAAAAAATGTGTATGTTTTTGACCATCAAAGAAAACGCCTTAAAATTCCATATTTTCCGACTTTGAGGTCCAATTACCGCGGAATTTTAAAACTTATAAAAATAAGTTGCATCGGAAAAGAAGCCGTGCGGTGTTTTTAATAGGAGAAGGTGAAAATCATGTCAATCGGTTTTTCGGTTTAGAAATTACGATCAAAAATATGGAAAAAGTAGAGGAAAAACTGAAACAATTACACGGTACCTATATCTCACTAACTAGAGCTGCTAGAAAAAATCCGAGGATAGATTCGAAATCAGCGCACCCAAATTAGTAAGAAACAGTAGAAAAACTCCATGCAACAGAAAAAAAGTGTTTTTTGTTGTGCTGTGTTATTTGAGCGCAAATAATTTATTTACGAAAGTGTACAAGCTTGATAGTTTTCCGTTTTTTTGGTTAGGAGCTATAGGAAAGCAAAGCGAACCTATTATTCCCCAGGTTTGGAGGCCCTGTGGCCATTTTTCCGAGATGAGACCCAAGTATGGGATAGTCACTGTAGTTCTACCAGGGGAAAAAACGAGTTAGGTTTTGACTTCAAAGCTATTGAATTTCTAAATGGATGAGCGCAATATATATCGTACCGGGAGAGGTTAACAGAGTACGGTTAAATGTGTGTTCACGGCGAGTGTAAGTCGGTGACTGTGAAATATACTATTTAATTCGCAAGAGGATTGAAATGTAAATAATTTAACATATAAATGCAGGCTTTTTATTGCAGTTGTGTTTGCTTGCTAGATATTTTGACTCTGCATTTTAGTGTACTACCAATTGCCACCAGCTTTCAAATTCCTTATTAGTCATCTTGAAACATCCACTGTCTGCAATAGTTGTAGTTCGAATGCTGGCTGTTTACATATCTTATTATGCCATGTTGAAAGCGTCGAATGACGATGAAAATCGCCCTAATGTTTTCATCAATATAACTTATAAAATAGTTTTTTTAATACACACCCAATTTATAAGGATGATTCTAAATAATGTTTCGTATTTTTTCTATGTTCGGAAATTGCTTCAATCATTCAAATGAAATACAACCGCGGAATTACCAAAATAAAAAAACTTTTTCACATGCTACATCTATGTAACGGTGAGTAAATGCCTTAAGCCTTTAGTTTTAATTTTCAATTAGTTCTTTAGTTCCGTTGATTTGTATATTATTAATACCCAGTGCAACAAATTCCAAAAAATGTTCAAGGGACAAAGCCTAACATATCGCGTACAATAAAAAACCTCTATACATAAAAAAGCGCCTAGGGAAAATAGTATTTTTTAAGTGCAGTTTAAAGATGGTGGCTTAGCGTCTCAAACTAAAACTTTGACCCAAATGTCATATCTTTTGACCCAAATGTCAGAAAAGGATGACATTTACGCCAAATGAAAGCTAATGGTATAAAGTCGAAGAAAACACATATTTTTTTGAAAAATTTGAGAAAAAGGACATGAACTACATTTTTGTCCTTGACTATCCTGAAAACCGTAAAAGCTAACATTACATAAGTGAGTTCTGGTAAGGAAGCATTCAAAGATCTATACCACATCATTTTATGTTAATCACTTCTGCAGTTAAGACTACAACGTTTACAAAAATTTGCTTTGCTACAGTCTCATATGTTCATACGCAAAATATCTAATAGGTGCTCACTAAAAACATATATAATATCTGGCACAGTTTTTTGTATTCGATTCAGGTTCACTCACACCATATGTAATACATATATGTTAATCATAAATCATTAGTTTTTTTTCAAACGTCAAAAAGATACTATTTCCTTCCATTCCATTCCTACCTACATACATACCATTTCCTTACACCATGTTCTTCCGATTCTGTTTAGAGTTCAAGATGACGGCGTAATAAATGCATTTTTAAGCTCATGTTTACACAGATGCGTGAATTGCTTTTCAACATGACACCAAATATGATTCGAAATGTTTTTATTGAGCAGCTATAAGATATTTTGTGTATGAACATATGCGAATGCAGCAAAGCAAGTTTTTTTAACGTTTTCGCAAAAAATGGGCGTGTCACATTTTCGAATTTTCCGTAACTTTTTTCACGTTTTCGATTGTAGTTACTAAACCAATAAACTAGTTGACATGATTTTCACTTTGTAGAATTTACAAAATCTCACGGCTTGTATTGTAATACAATACGCCCTAAACTGAGTAGAGGCAAAAAAATTTGCGCTTCAAAAATTTGCCCTGGCTGTTTCAATAAAGCCACGTGGAGTGGTGGAGCAAAGATGAAGCCACGCAAGCAACTCTCTCTGCTTACGCGGTCGGCAGATATGAATATGCGTGTGATCTCTATGTGCATAACACACGCAAAATGAGCGCGAACAATTGAAATTGTGCTTTTGCCTTTGTTCATTTTTTTGGTGGTTGATTGTTTCAATCAGTAGCGCACACGGGGCGGGAACATTTGGGGATTCAAACCTCCTCAAATACAAAAATTAGTAGTGAAATATCCCTCCAAAATGAAATCATTTCTGCGCCATTAGGTCAAATGATCACTTTTTCTGTGCGAAAGTCAAATTTCGTAAATGCCGTTATTAATTATTTTCCCGCTCATCATGTTAGAAATACTCCAAAGCAACGAAAAGTCCACTTTGTTTTTTTAAGTACCTTTTGACAGTATTCAGTCAAAGTCACTTTATCGACAAGTCATTGAAAATTTATTTGCTGAATCAGTATTGATAGTAAAGTTTTAAGCGCGTATTGCAAAAATTGTGCGAATAATTTAAAAAAAGTCTAAAATGGAAAACAATGAATTAAGTACGTATTAATGATTTTATTAAAAATACATGGAATTTTTTTTTGTTTTGTTGAAAAAAACTAGTTTTTTAACATGACCTGAAAGCTTTTGCGGTTGCCTTCAAATTTTAACTTTATGCAAGCTTTTAAAGTTCCAGCAACATCTGGCAAACTTAAAGTAAATAGAAATGAATAAATTAGGATATTATAAGTTCATTTCATTTTATTTCAAGTTGCGCTTTTTTCGTTTTGCTAGTAATACCAATTTTTCAGGATACTACGCTATGCAAAAATTCGAATTATTTGAAATTTGGCTCAAGGAACGTTCAAAGGAAAAAAGCGTGATGCAGTTCTTGATCATGTTGTGGAAAATATTTGTGCTACTAAAGTTTCCAATAATTGCAGGAAAATAATACAGGAAAAATTACTCCTTTTCTGCAAGTACTTAATGCAAGCAGCAAAATGACAAAATGTAGCAGAAAGGTGGAAAAATTTCGAGCTGAAAACCACGCATGGGCTTAGTACTGTAATACATTTTGGATAATCAGTGAAAGCCAGTTCTTCGGATGTTGGACGTCGAAGGAAGGAGAATATGCAAAAGTCGTTTTGGAGGGAACTATTTCTTCGTGTGGATATGCCTGAAGTAAGCGGCTTTGGTAGCACAAATGACGGAAATACTACGCGCCGAGCTTTCACTAAACATGCAATCTTTGCTGATATCACTTGCGTTTACCAAATCGTAGTGTTCCGCTTTGAAATTATATTGATTTGTTTATCGTGCCAGTTTCCATTAACTTCAAGTAAATTTCAAAAGTTCTGCTTTCAAACAGCTGAAATTGTTCAAAAGTTATATCCTTGGTTGCCGATAACATCTACTGCTGCTATCTGCTGCTGAATCGCGACATAAAATTTATAAAGCCGACAGGTTGCATCACATTCGTTAAAACAACCGCACTAATAATTTTCTGGATGTATTTAATAGAGTTGCTGATACTTCTGATCCTCTTTTTTCCTCAAAATATTCAAGCAGACGCATGCAACAACGAAAGCTTGTACACCTTCTACCTGAAGTTATAGAGTTGTTAAATTATGATGATCCAAAGGAGGATATTGACGATTCAAACAAAAAACACTGACAATTTTTGGAACAAATGCAGTATAGCGAACCCTCATGAAAAAAACCGAAAATTGGACCATATAGAGCTTATTTTTGTGAATCTAGAAAACTAAAAATTTTGGTGGGAAACGCCCACAAAAGGCGTGGCTCGGGGTCAAAGTTCAAAGTTATTATCAAAAAAAACTCAATTAATCTCCAACTGATTTACACGATATGGATATCAAACGAAAGGTATTTTCCATACCTTTCTATTAATGTATAACATTACATACGTAGTATGTACTAATAAAAAGTTTTTTATAAAAAAAAATTTTTTACGCTTGACAAAATGTTTAGATTGTTGGAGCCAACCCTCTATATAAAAGCATAATCATTTATTTTTCTCACGAGGGTTCGATATACTGCATTTATGCCCAATTTTTTTTTTAATTTTTGACCTCAGACAAGTTAATGGGCGTGAAAGAGAATATTTTTTTGTTTAATTTGTTAATATTATACCTCCTTTTGCCTTTGCTACGATTTTGGCTTCAAATAATGCAATATTGTAGCCGTTATTACAGCAAAAGTGGTCATTTGACCCAATGTGCACTGATTTCAATGCGTGTAAAGTGAGCGCACACAATTTTGCTTTTGCTTGACAGCAATCGATGCCGTTGTGCTTTGTGTGAGCAAAACAGAGGGCGATATTACGCTCTCACTGTGCCAACGCTTGCTTGCTCTTGATAATGAAAATATTGCAAATTCGAGCTCGCCCTACGCCATTCGATTGTATGAACGTAATACTACGTTTACATTGAGCCCAAATGCGTGATTTGGGCAAAAATTCTCAAATGCGAAGCCAAATCCCGCATTTCCCCATACAAATTCAAATCTACGAGATGACTCATTTCAACAAAACGACGAAGCAAATGCGATAAAACATGACCAATTTTATCGAACGCATCACAAAATGAAAGCGCTTTCAAAAGCTCCAAAAGCTTTTGTTCTTTTTAACAGTTCAAAATCAAAACAAACGAAAATTATCAAAATGGAAAATTTGAATTGAAATTTTCGTCTGCTTTAAATATGTAGAATGTTCTTAGCATGTAAGGTGTGTAATATACATGTATTCAAATATCGCAGTGTGTAGAACATAGAGGCAGCAAAAAAGAAACAAATGATTTAGTCAGAAGCCGGAAAAGAGCTGATCTATGAACTGCGGCAAGAGGACATGAGCATTGAGCATTTGACATTAGCTGCCAAACAAAATTAAATGCAATGCAAATGGGGCAATGTAAACAATTTGAAATGACTCATTTGAAACTACGCATTTGGGTTCAATGTAAACGTAGTATAAGACACCGTATTGTTATTTGTCTTTGGTAGAGGTAAACACGGTTTCTCTATCCGTCACGATACACATTGGGTTTCTGAACGTTTTTGCTTGGCTTCGTACTTTGCTCACCACTTCTTAAAAACCTGTTGATTTCGTGGGGTAAAGCCACACAAACTTCGAAAATCCGTCGACGCGCGACTCAAAGTATCATTTGTGCTTCCTTCGAGTTCCCGTTCCATTTCTTAACAATACCACTGAGTATTGTTAACCTTCACTCTGTGCATGGGGTATACAGTTCCCCATAGCCACAGAAAATATGAATTTGTGAAGGTATTTCCTTCTGAACGATATATTAATGCATATATCATTGGATAGCTATTGATGAAAAGATTCTAAAAACATAATCAGTTCTTTTTTTTTTAGTGTGATTGGGCCAGTATACCCACATATTGCACACAAACTGTTTGTTGTGCTACGGGGAATAAATGACCCCGTTATTTATACCAATACATTCTGTATGCAAAACTTAGCCAAGTTCTGAACCACTCAAGTTCTAAATCACGAGCACACTCACCGGTGGAATAACAGATTCTAAGACGGTGTGCAAAAAATAACATAAAAAATACTAATACAAAAAAACAAACAACAACAACAATAATATTTCATACTATAATGATAATATAATTATTTCCCAAAAATTTTATTATTCTATTATTTTACTCATTCCCATACAAACTATACTGGTTCAAAAATGGGGAACTCAGTTCCCCATTGCACGGGATTAGGGTGTAAAAACCATGCACAGAGTGAAGGTTAAGAAAATTAGTTCGGCCACCTCAATTCAGGCATATTCGTTTCTCTGAATTGTGCTCAAGAAAATAAAACACACCACAACTTTCTAACGCAGCTCAAATTAGCAGTCACTTTACTTTACAGTCAATTCTACAATTTTATTATTTCTACACTGGTAACTCATTGCACCGTGTTGCACGGTGTTGTTTGCTCGCCTAGCGCCTACTGCTGCAACCTTGTATCCGGTATACCACGTCATTAATCCTGGTTACGACTTTGTACGATCCTTCCCATGACGTTTGAAGTGGAGACAAGCCTTTCCTCCGCTGCGGGTTGTAGAGCATTACCAGATCGCCTTCTTGGAAACCTGGGGTGGCTTTCCGTAATTCGATACTCGACCATCGTTGGCTCGACACATCGATTCGATATCGAACGCTCAACGAGACAGTTTCGTTTTCCGTAACTCGATATGAGAACTCTCGTTTTCATTTTTTGGGAAGTGTGTGGAAAGTACCTTGGAGCTGTCAGAAGCAGCGGGAAGTAAACAAAACGAAGAAAATTTCAAAAGTGAAAATAAATAAAGTGAAATATTTCATTTTTTTCTTTTAAAACTTGTAATATTTCGGTTTGAAATTTGTGTTGGTTTTTAATTTCTTGCTCTATTATAGAAATATTTTGATCTACATACTTCCTGTTTGCTCTTAGTGTTTGCAGTGCGTCAGTCTCACTTGTCTCACACCTCCTCTTTGCTCTTGGTGTTGTTGGTCCTGTTCCGCAGCTTTTCTTTGCTGGTGTTTGTGGGACATCAATGGCTTCTGCAATTTCCTCATCGCTGGAGAAAACATCTTCACATAATGCTTCATATGAACATTGAATTTCATCGCGCTGCGGGCCAAAAGAGGCAGCAGGAGAAGAGCATGGCATATCTACTTCAGTACCAAATGACGCCACGCCCGGAATACCCGTTATTTGGGCATTTATTTTCGCTGCAGCTATTACCCTTTTTGTCAGGCTCTTCATTCGGGTGGTCAATTTTCGTTTGGCGTTGTATTTGTCAGTCCACACCTAAAAATATTACGAGTTACAGGAAAAGTTTTGTACATTTATAAGAAAGTGTTTTTACTTACTTTCTGCCATCCCTTCGTTGACTTCATTGGAGGCCCATTGCTGTTAAGCATCTCCGTCAGTCTTAACCATAACTTTTTTTTTGTCGCGCCCCTTATTGCAATTTTGCAAACTATTTTTTGCCAACTCGTCGTGTTGCTCTATAAAATCGATTAGCATCTTTATTTGAGCAGCGTTCTTTTGTTGACTCCTAAAAAAATTTATTAAAATCCAAAAAATTTCAAATTTTATACTTACATTTTGTTACGGTTGACAACGGAGAAAAAGCAAAACGAGAGCAAAATTGGTATCGAGCTGTTTGTATCGAACGTCGATACGACACGACGACATTCTGTGTTACGGAAAGCAAAAATGATAGTTCGATACACATATTTGCTCGATATCGAATTATGGAAAGCCACCCCTGCTGTCTGAGCCTGTCGATCATATCTGGCTTTTACCTTGTTGTTGACCAGTTGAGTGCGGCTCCGAGATCTTTTCATCGGCCCTTTCGCAGCCAAACACCGATCAGAGCTTCTGATCCATTCGGCGACAGACTCCTGGCATCCTACCCAATAGAACCGCCTTTTTATCTTAGCGGCAGTTTCACGTTACAGTTACTGTGTCCAGAAGCCTTCGCGACTGGGCTCTCACCTGCCAGTCCGGCCGTACTCCCTGCACCTTTCCTTCGATGATTTTTGCGATATTCGTATCGTCGCGCTGGTCCTTTTGTAACCTTTCCGCAAGCCAATCTTCCTCTTGTAGAACGCTTACCGACCGGATATCCACAATCTGTCCCTTGCGAACGATGCATGCACTCGATTTTGCAAAAACGGTGTCAGGGCGTCATCAACATCTTGACGACGTTTGCTGTCCAGAGCGCTTCACGTCACATATCCAACAACCGACTCTAGACGAAACTGCCCGCGACCTCGCTGGTGCCTCGGAGCTTACTGCCTGGGGCATAAATGCAGTATAGTCAACCCTCGTGAAACAAATAAATGAGCATGCTTTTATATGGAGCGTTGACTCCTGAATCTAACAAACTAAAAATTTTGCCTGGGAAACGCCCATAAAAGGCGTGGCTCGGGGTCAAAGTTCAACGTTTTTTATCAAAAAACCGAAAGGTCTTTTTCATACCTTTCTTTTGATGTGCAACATTAGATACGTACTTAGTATCAAAGAATATACAATTTAAAGAATACGCATCTTCAAAAATTTGTCAAGCGTGTTTCTTGACGCGGGGGGGAAGAGATGAGCGGAGGCATAGGTTGCGGGAAATTTGCTCGCGCTCAACAGTTTGCGATCTTGTTCGTCGCAGCGCAAGCGGAGAGTAAACAACGAACCAAAGCATCGTCATCGTCGTTTCAACGAAGATGATTCGGGATTCGCTAATGTTTTTGGTGTTGGCGTTTATTGTGTGTATGCTTTTTGTGTTGCCGATTGGTTTTGCTGCACAGATTGCTGTCATGTCACCATCAACCGAATCTTTGATTGATTTAAAAATTTGGTGGTTGATCCCAATTTAAAATGTTTGCAAATATTTTTATGGGAATATGGGAATATGGGAAAACTACGAAAAAATGAATTGATAGGCATATTGACTTCAAAATTCGTGAAACACTTGAAATCAAAAATAATTAGATGCGTGTTTTAATTTTGTTTTTTTTTTAAATCGAAATCTAACGGACAAACCAAGGGTTAAAAGATTGTATGGAAAAACATAATTTAATAGGTCTATTGACTTTCAATAGGGCGAAGGCACTACTAAAGCACTAAATAAAGAAATAAATAATAAGACAAGTATTTTGTCATAAGAAAAATGTTATTACGGCACACAGTGTCGCGAGTCCATAGTAGCGAGGGACAAAAATAGAAGGAATAGTCGTACGACAATAAAATTTTGTACATATAATTTTGTTATAAAGAGAAGTTAATACGCCAAAAATTACTTCAATCGCCCCACGGACACGCCCCCCTCCCATACAAACCAAATACTAAGTTGACAGTATCTCGGAAACTATAAAAGATATGTGGATGAAATTTAGTACAGTAACTCATATCATCAATATAAAGGCATATACCAAAAATAATTTCGATCAACCTACAAATACGCTTGTCATAAAAAAAGGAAATATTGAAAAAACTACAAATATCTGTGCATACTTATAAGTATGTAAGTAATTTGAAACCCAAATAAAAAATAATAACACCTCTTATTACACTCAGTAGAGCATATATTTCCATTAAAAATTACAGTTTGTTAATTTGTACTGCTAGGATAATCGGTTTTCGATCATGAATTATTGGAAATTAAACCCTCCACATCCATTTTTAACAAAATTTAAGAACTCCTTTCTTTAACTTCCTCAGATATTATATATTGCAGTATATCAGAGTTTAGGTTTTCATGTTTAACTTAATTTTCCTATTAACTGCTATAATTGGTTCTGAAGACATTAACAGATTTTGCTTCTTTTCGAAAGTTGCATTGATTCGATGGCAAGACACCCAGTATTACCGAAGCCTTCCATCGAATCTACCTTTTTTTGTAATTTTTCTAAATCAAGTGGTGTTTGCATATTATTACAAATAAAAATTTATAGCTCAAGCGAAGCGCAGCAGTGGTCGCTATGTTTTCCTGCCAACCATGCTGCAAAAAGGACCCCATTTTTTACTGCATACGGCACTGAAAATGCTAAATTTCTTAAAAACGTGCAAGTTTGTGCAGCTAAAGTCCATGGTTTCTATTAATACATACTTTCATCTATATCAAACTGTAAAATCTCGAAGTAGTAAGAAGTCGTTTTTTTTAAAGTTTATCTAAAGTTTGATGACATTGCACTTTTATTCCTACGAATTGACGTTTCTTCAAGAAGCGGTACAAGGAATATGGAAAGCAAAACAAAAGAAGGAAAGCTTCCATAAAGTTGCAAAAATAGTATATTTATAGAATATATTTACTTAACATAAGGTTCCGTGGGAAATTTTTCAATAAGAGGCCTCGAACTTACATTCAACAAATTGCAATAATTTCTACCCAAGTCACCAACCTTCACAAAGTGCAAGTTTGGTGGCCTGCCACCGGTAAATAAATTGATATTTTTAAAATTCGTTTTCACATTTTAGTAAATTGAGGTATTTACTTCAATACTACAAACTTATTTTTCTACATTTACGACACTCATTTTTTTGATTTTTGTCCCTACTCGCGACACTGTGCGGCATGCCTACGTTTAAAAATTGTTTAAATATTCTACACCTGAATGGTTCCATGGCGAATGACGTGACCATAAATTTACAATATTAGATTTTCTTATTTTAGTTCTTTTAAGGGGGTAGTCAGGTAGAATCGACCATGTTTTTAAGTAATTTTTTTTTCATACAAATTTTTATTCCACATTAAAATTTGTTTATATGTTATTGTACATAGTTTTGAGTACTGAACAACATTTTTTTGTAAATTTTCGTTTATATCCGGGGAGATATGGACGACCGGAAGACGCCATTTTGAAATCTGGCTGACACGATTTCTCCATTTTGGATGATCTGAAACATACCAAACAAATTTCATTTTGAAGTACAAATGAATGGCTCTCGTTTGACCTATAACTGTAAAAAAAATATTAATAAATAAACATTTAGTGCAATTGTAAAGTTTTTTCCTCTTTTTTTGCTTGTTTTTTGTTAATAATTGTGTCATAACGTTGTTACATAGAAATGGACAATAATGATCGTAGTTCACGCGATAGCCAAACCTTTTCTGAAAATGTAAAAAAAAAGTTTAAGCAAATCGGTGCAGTAGATCGGCCGTAATCGTGTCAGCCAGCTCAAACCAACAGCATCTACTTCACGCGCCAGGTGTGCAATTCGAGCGCGCGAGCCCTTACAGCTAATCTCATTTTCAATCGCTTTCGGATACTATCCGAGGTAAAGGAAGGTTTCTACATGATTCCTAAGGGTTTAAATAGACCAAAACTGCAAAGAAAAAATTTTCGATTTTTTGAAAAAATCTACCTGACTACCCCCTTAAACAAGCATTATATGTGGGCCGTAAGAAAAATTCCAAAGAACGGGACGGAAAATTATTACGGGCTAATAAAAACGTTTTCTTTTCTTTCCAATTCCATTTTTATTTAATTGTCTTTGTTGATTACTTAGATATTATTTATTTTTTAATTGCCTGTAGCGACCATATAGGTAGCCATGCCAGCCATATTTTATTTTCTTTTCTATGATTTTGCGCACACTACAGTCGGCAGTGAGTTCAGGAGCAATATGCGACGCCGTGCAGGCTCATAGAAGAAGAACAAAAGCCAGCCAGAAAATACAATCGTACAATTTCAGCTTTTCGCCAGCGCAACAACAAGAACAACAGCACATCGTCTTCCTCCTCTTCGCACAATTGTGCGAGAATGAACGAGTGAGCACAGACGCGGCATTCGTGTTTCTATGATTTGCGCTCAGAGCATTGTGCTGTCATTTCAAGTGTTTCGTCCACGGTTGCCAACTTTTCTACTTCAGAAAGCACTAAAACCGCAAAAACAACCGCGTTTTTCCACTCAGAAAGCACTGGTGAGCAAAAAAAAAAAAAGGTGGTAGTTGTCCTAATATTCCGTGTACCATACTAGGAAATCTATTGCAGATCAGCAAGGAGGATCACTTCGGTTGTTATGTAATATCCAAACAATGATTTTTTTAGCCCAACATTCCAGTGTTATATAGGTATTAAACGAAATATAGTGTTGTATAACACTCCAGTTTTTAAAAAAAACTTACATTTTTTTCCAAGCATGAATTAGTCTTGATGTCTTTGAAATAAAAAAAAGCACTAAAAAACGCACCAAACTCAATATTTTCCGCGTTTTGATTTTCAAAAAACACTAAATTTAGTGCGAAAAGCAGTAAGTTGGCAACAGTGGTTTCCTCTTGTTGTCTACCACCCGCATCATGAAGACGGGTGGCGATATCAGCACCCGCATTCAAATGTTTGCTTGTACGTGATGCACACTTTTTATGTTCCATACTTTTTTTATAGTATGTACTAGGGCGGGTCAAATTGTATGGAACGATTTTTTTTTGATGATGAAAGGTATTTTTATCACCTTTCAGAATCTGTATTGATACCTGTAGAATAAGGAAAAAAAATTATCGAAAAAAATCGAAGAAAATTCGGAATTTATTAAAAGTTCATTTTAGGCTATTTTTCGACAAAAAATTCCTAATATGTCTACTAAAAATAAGAAAAAATATTGGTATCAATACAGATTCTGAAAGGTGATAAAAATACCTTTCAAACAAGCCCAGATTGAGAAATCTACTATAACTCTATCCGATTTTATGACGAATTTAATTAAATTATTCTATGTATATATTGAAAAATATCTATTTTGAAATTTTGGGGGGCTCCAAATCCGACTTAGAGCTATGGTCTCTTGAGCAAAATTTCTCAGAATCACCTATAGATTACGTTTTTGCTATACGCTTCATCAAAAAAGAAATTAACCCGCCCTAGTATGTACTAATAAAAAGTTTTAAGCGAAACAAAACATTTTTTTATAAAAAATTTTTTTTAACGGATTTTTTTCTCGAAAAAATCCATTACTAAGGTCCAATAAGTTTGTTACCATATTGTAGCTTGTGGAATTCCCTTTACAATAAAATATAAAACATTTGATATTTTTGTGATTTCGCATTTATATTAAAATTTAAATTGAGTTAAAAACATCTGCCTGCAATATTGAAATGGCGTTTATGAAAGTTATCGCTTGGGCGCGATCTTTTACAATCATAAGATTTGAATACAAAAATACTGTAAACACTTTATTTATTTCTGATGCCTTAGTTACTCCCATGAGGGTTATTTTTTTGAATCCCGGCCGAAGGCCGGCCCCACAAAAGGTATTTGAATACAGAAAAACTGCAGTTTACTACCACCCTCCATATAATGGAAAAATATGACCACACACAAATACAATTGAAGGCTTGTGGTGTCACGACAAATATCACAGTGCAACACTAAAAAAAGGGACAAGGTCAAACATGTCATTCGATAGAGGACCTCAGTAGATGAAAAAGTGTCAAAGGATTTTTCCCGGGATGTTCGAGTTTTTTTTAAATGCAGTTTAAAGATGGCTGCTTAGTGCCCCTTACTGAAACATTTAAAACATCATATCTTTTGACTCAAATGTCAGAAAGGAATAATTTTTACGTCAAATGAAAGCTAATGATATGAAGCCGAAGAAACCATATGCTTTTTTGAAAAATTTAATGAAAAAGGACATAAAAGATATCAACTAAATTTGTATCCTTGAATATCCTGGAAACCATGCGAGCTAAATTTATATAAGTGACTTGTGGTAAAAAAGCATTCAAAGATCTATACTGCTTATAAATTTCATGTAAATCACTTTTACAGTTAAGACTCTACAACGATTAAAAAAATGTGCTTTACTACATTCGATATTTTTAGTAAGCAGCTACGAGCTATTCTGTACATAAACGCATGAATGTAGCAGTGTATAATTTTTGAAACGCTGTAGTGGCTTAACAGTGAAAGTGATTGAAATTAAATTAATATGCAGTATAGATCTTTGATTGCTTTTTTACCAGAAGTCACTTATATAAATTAGTTGATGATAAATTATAGTTGATGTCCTTTATGTCCTTTTTCATACAATATTTCAAAAAAGGATATTTTTCTTCGACCTCATGTCATTAGCTTTCATTTGACGTAAAAATTTTTCCTTTCTGACATTTGAGTCAAGAGAAATGATGTTTTAAAAGTTTCAGTAAGGGGCACTAAGCCGCCATCTTTAAACTGCATTTTAAAAAAAACTCTAACATCCCGGAAAAAATCCTTTGGTACTTTTTCACCTACTGAGGTCCTCTATCGAATGAGATATGTTTGAGCTTGTCCCTCGAATACCACAATACCACAAAAGCAAAAAAGGTTTTAATGGCTATTTGGCGAAATTTAAGCTTTTAAATAATGCAAAGCTAGAAATCTAAATCTTTTCAAATATTTTTTTAACACATTGACGGACACTAGGAACAAGTGAAGTTCGAAAATTGACACTATCAGAAGTATAGTTTTACTTTTTCTGCTTAAATAAACTTAATTTTGATTAATTCAAAAAATTGTTTCCAAAACATGACACTACTACAAAACATGCTTCTACTTGTACCCCGGTAAATGCACATTTGTGCCGCTATAGCCGCAGTGTCCAAAAACGACCGTTTCGTTTTAGACGGCTATTGCCGTCATGCCACATAGTGAACTTCGCTTTGACGGCTATAGCCGCAAGTGTCCGTCAACGTGTTAATATGGCAGGTACTTTGTACAACCTCCTTGAGCCCTCATTGCCCGAAAGTGATGGCGAAGGTGAATATGAAATGGCTTTGGACCCAGAGTCAAGTTAGAAAAAATTTAAAAAATATATTCAGAAAAAACAAAAGTATACATTTTTATATTTCGTTGTAAAGGAAATTTCACAGGCCACAATATGATAACAAACTTATTACACTGTAACGATGAGGTACTCTGTTGCTGTGCTATGCATGAATGCTTTTACAGGCATACTTGTAGGCATGCACTTTGGAGTACGGCCGGTTTGCTATAATTCCGATATGGCAAGGATGGTTCGCGATGGTAATGGGCTGTGCGAGAACGATCGAGAGAGAGAATCAAACTGGAATCTGCAAGAACAATCGGCGCGATAAGCAAACAAGTATAAAAGGTAGCAGTGTGCAGCGCAGAGGTCAAGTCTGATTTGAACAAGCAAAGTAGTAACAAGTGTAGATACAAGCAAAGTGTAAATCTGTAAATAAAGTGATGGCTGGTTTTTGACTGCGTGTGCGCTGAATAATTGAAGTGGTTTTATTTTTCAAGCACAAGCCAAAAACGAACTTAGAGAGCTCATTTTCGTAACAACATATTTATTTTTTTTTAATTATTTTAAAAAAATCAAGTTTGGGTAATATGGTATAGGTAGGTCGTGGAGTGTAATGTGTAATAAAGGGCAAAAAAAGAAGAAAAGAAAATCGCAAATGAAACGTTAAAAGCATGAGAAATGTTCTTAATTGTGACTGTAAGGAATAATAAAAAATAAATAACTTTAGCTTCACCGGTAAGTATTGAAAAAAAGAAGTTGTAGAACTTTTATCTACTACAGTAAGCCGAGCTATCGAATAAGTTCAAGCACATAGAAAAAAAAATTGGATACCACATTACCCGAACATGCTACTTATACCACATTACATTTTTTAAATGGGCTGTTTATGAGTTTTCACAAACTTTCAAGAATATCTCTGAAAATTTTCTTCATAAACTTTTTCCAGATAGTTTGTTTAAAAGCCAATACTTGAAATATGTCATGCGTGGAATTTCATTCAATTTGAGCCGAATTTGACTGATATAGACAAAAACCAAATAGGTATACCACAATACCCGAAGTTGCCCTCACCGCATTCTTTCAGTCAAAGGACGCGACTAAATGATAAGTTCGTACCAAGTTTCATTGATCTGCGACCTATAGATCCAAATTATGAGCAAACTTTTGGGTCTTAAAAAAGTGCAACGCTCCTTGTCCAAAGCCCATCAAATTCCAAATTGTTAAGTAAGTCATATCCGTCGAGCCCTATTCGAGTTTTTGCGAGACTAACGCACGGTAATTAATTTTAAAGTATTTTTTTGTGCTGTTTTTTTACTACATATGTGAAAGAAAATGTCGAATTTATTTAAAACCATGGAAGTTTGTGCAACTAAATTTTATATATTCTATTAATATATACTTTTTGCTATTTGGCACCGTAAATATCTAAGAGCAACAGTGCGTAAACTTTTTTGAAACTTTATCCGAAGTTTGATATCACAACAATATAATTCTTTCGAATTGACTTTTTTCAAGGTGAAAGAATATAGAAAAAACAAAAGAAGAAAACTTTCCAAAAATAGTACATTTATAGAAAATATTTACTTAACATAAGGTTACATTGCCAATTACTCAATAAGGGCTCTTAAACTTCCATTCAATAATTTCAGTTAATTTCTACAGAATCACCTTTCTTCACTAAGTGCAAGTTTGATGATCTACCATCAGCATATTGTACAAATTGGTATTTTCAAAATACATTTTTCACATTTTATTGAATTCAGGTACTTCAGTAAAATAAGCCAATTTTTCTACATTTGCAACATTGTTTTAATTAATTGTTAATTTTTGTCGTTACTCGCAACACTGTGCGACGTGGTGCGGTAACCACAGCACACCCTAATCGTGCTGGTGCGGTACACTGCCTCTATGTATGGCCCATATTTGCGCCGCACAGAGCATGATCGCTGAGAAACTTCTCAGCCACCAGTGTCTGCATTGCATCCTTATTACTTTCATTGCATGAATAATGAAATGCAGGAGTCCTTCTCTGAACTGAATTTTTTGCGCCCATATTGTGATTGTCGATTTTCACGTCAGAGAAAATCTTTTGCGAAATAGATGATAATACGCTCTGGGGCCAGCTAAGTGCATTGTAATAGCCCAGGTCCAAAAGTATTCGTGAGGGCCGTACAAGTTTTTTAATTGTCCCTTAGTATTTAAGAAATTTGTTATAGTCTGTAAGAATTTGTTATTCATAGACTGAATTTAATAAAATAAAATAAAAATAAAATAAAATATATGAGACGGTCTTCCGAAACAAGCTAAGTTCATCAAATTACGCTGTCAGCCAGCTGCGCGTTTTGTGACTGCAGCAACTTGATTGTTTTGGGCAATCGATCATTTTCTAACTGCAGTTCACTTTCATTGTATGGACTACATTAATAATAAATTAATAAAAAAAAACTACATTACGCGTTTTTGCTAGATTCACTCTGTTTGCGTTGAGCCGTCTTGAGTGTAAGCTTCAGTACGTTAAGGCATTCTACTGCAATTGGGACAACGCCTTTTGCTAGTCGGCGTGTCTTTTCGTCTGGCTCACTTGTGCAGTTATTTGAAGGAAAAGTGTAGCGCACACACTTTCGAGCTTGAAGTGAAGTGCACTCCACATGACTATAGTTTTATTGATTTTTGCGGTACGTGGAAAAGGGGTACTTTTCCCTCCGTCCAAGTGCGGTGGTCTCAAAACGCTGTCCGTGAAATGGTAACTTTAGTTATAGCGGGAATAGGAAAGAAGCCATTTCGTCAGGTGAATGCGGAGCGGTACGAACGTTGCTTTTAGTAAAATAACTGCGTAAAAGATGAGATGTGGGAGCCGATGCGTTGTAGTGAAGAAATCACAATTATTTTCTCTTGCGACAAACATTTTCTTTCAAACGCTTTAATACGCTCACGTAATATTTCTTATTCACTGTTTGCCCTGGCGGAAAAAAATTTGGCATTGCGAAAATTAGATTTGACATTGCGAAATTCGCAGAACACAACAAACACTGACTTGTTTACAAAGTTATCGCCCACGAGCCCCTGACAATTGTTAAACAAATATTTGACTGATGTACCAACCCAGAAAAATGATTTTGATAGTATCTCAATTTGGTTTGAATGACAAATTCCGGGATTTTTTTTATCAGAAGGTATGCAGATATACATATACTGTAGGTAGTCAAAAATATGTTCTGCTGTTTTTATGAAGAAATAAAAGTTCGTATAAATTCTTTTCATTAATCCAAATTACCCTTAGTTGAAACGAATTGTAAAAAGAGGCAAACTGCAACTGAAGGTTCGGTAAAAACCGACTTGCAGTTAAGTAATTTCGACTGCGCATTGAAGCAAGTTTATATCTACATATGTTGCGTCCCATAATCAAGTTCCTGAAAAGTACAGATTATATTAGTTATACGTGTGTTTCACATTACAGTCGTGTCTGGGTATAGTGAACACCCTATATAGTGAACACCTCGATATAGTGAACACCCAAATTTTGACATAGAGCCTCTAAATCATGAACAACATTTTGAAAGCAATTTCAAGCAAAAAGTGTATTTTGAGCAAATAAAACGAGTTTTTGAACAAAAATGTTAACCTTGATATAGTGAAAAACCTCAGTACTGTGAACAGGCCTTGCAATAATTAGTTCACTATATCCAGACACGACTGTATATAAAAATTTAATACATACAAATAATATTAATATGCCTCCGTAGTTATTTAGGTTATAGTACTCAGTAATAATCTAAGCTTTATTCTAAGCCTTTTGTTACATTATTATTTATTTATTTTTAATTTATTTTTTTTCTTGTTTCTCTTACGCATGAAAAAATACATATTGGACATCTCTGCGCTCAATTTCGACATGAACTACCAAAAATGCTGCCTAATCGTTCGTTTGCTTCCCGATTTTCATCTTGTTTAATTGTGACTACAAAATGCATTGACCATGTATATACTCGCCCCCGATATTATAACTGTAATGCATATTAATGGGCGACTACATCTCCAACCGTTATTGAAAATGTTCTTACTCACGATCTTGCTACTCCGCACACAAAACTCGATACATTTTGTACTGGACTTTTTTTAAACTAAAACTAATGCCATCTTGTCAAATAATAGTATCTTCGAACAACTTAGAATGACGTCGGCTGTCAAATCTAGCAGGCATTTTCCCAGGAATGTACCATTACGATCAACCTTTCATTCTGGTGAGTTTCTCGAATATATCTTTGTCCAATATATTGTAAAAAAATTTTTAAAATATTGAGAATGTTTAGAGCTTAGCTCTCGAAAAGCAAATTTTTATGCACATTCATATACATACACATGCATATGAGTATTTTTTAGATATACACAACTTCAAATTTAAAAAAACATGGTATTAGGACGTCAAAGTCACACATATGTTGTGTACTCTCCTTAAGGTGCCGTCACACTATGCAAGTAAAGCGCTTTCAGAATTATTTCCATTCCAGGAAGTAAAACATGGACGTTTGACCACAAAAAAGTACTTTCTGCAAGCGCAGAACTTTCCGACTTTTTGGAATGTACTTTCGAAACCAAAACTTGCATAGTGTGACTGCTATTTTCTAAAAATAAATTACTTTCCGATAGTAATTTCGACTCACTGCTGCTGCACTAGTAAGTAGTAGAGCTGTGAAACTATCGATAGTCGGCACCATCGATAGTTTCGATAGGATAGTACAAACTACCGATATATCGACGATAGTATCGAAGTTTATACGGATCTATTAAAATGTATACTGGCCAGTGCCCATACCTCTCTTTTATTAAAAATTTAAAAACATTTTATTCATATATTTTATACATTTTTAATCATAAAAAATTTTTATAATATACATTTTAATTGTAAAATTAAAATTGAAATTATTTTATTTTAACTAATTCGTATATGTTATGTATTTAAAATACAAAAATAACTTAAAATTTAAAAAAACGTGCAAAATTTTAATGAGCATGTTTCACTTTATTTTGTAACTGTTACTTACCATTGAACGTTTCCGAGTATTACTCCATTGCTGAAGAACCATCAACACCAACACAACAAATACCAACAACAAAATATCAACAAATAACGTTTTATTACGAAAAAAACAAAAATTTATTTTACGTACTCGACTCTACAATTTCGTCAGCAAATTAGTTATGAGCAAGCCGCACACAAATAGATAGTCGATAGTCTTACTATCTATCGATAGTAAATAAAAAATGAATCTATCGATACTATTGATAGTGCCATCGATAGTTTCACAGCTCTAGTAAGTAGAGTTCGACCGATTCCCACTTGTTTGGCCAATGCCGATGCCAATTAATCGGCTGAGAGGATGAGAATCGGCCAATACCGATTCCGTAAAAGAAATAAAACGAATGGATTCAATCAAGTTCACAGCTTATTTAACAAAAGAACAAAACCAAGGGGCTGTATTGAATACTAGCAGAGCCCCACGGCTTTGCACGCAAGTTCGAAGTCAATGGGCCTAATAAATCATCTTTATTCATACAACTCTTTAACACATGCTTTACCCCTTTAAACCCCGATTTTCAAAAAATCCCGTCTTAGCGGAAGTTTATTTTCTTCACACTTCATGTTTGTAGCTTTAGCGGTTTGCGCTGGGCGGTGATGATGTCAGGGTAAACAATTATATGCACAAGCCCTAACTACTATTAATTCGTACCCCTCCACTTTTTCTCATATTAATTTTTAGTATTACCTTTTAACCATTATTTGTCAAAGGTTCCGTGCAGTATTTATACTCTTTTGAAAGGCTGAAAAATCTACTAAACATTTTTTAATTTTTTTTATTTTATAATGTTTTTATTATTAATTTTTGAACAGAACAACTTCTAAACTAAAAGTGGTCACTAATAATTCGTACGACCGCAAATGAAAGAAAAATTAATATCTCCTTTTGCTGCTATTACAGCCTGGCATCGACTCTGCATTGAAGAAATAAGTTTCTGACACTCTTCCGGTGTAATAGAGTCCCAAACCTCTTGAATTTTGTTTTCTAGTTCCAAGAGGGTTCGTGGGGCTCATTCCTCAATATTCTTTTCATTAGGGCTCTATTGGACTTAGATCTGGGCTAGATGAAGGCCAGACTAATAGTATAAACAGAATCAAATCGTCGGCCGATTTTTACGCACCGAACGTACGCTGTCAAAATTAAAACACACAGCAGTGCATGTGATTGCCCACAACGACGACGACTGCGATATTCGGCCGACGACCGGTCGTCCGACGATAGAACAAATTCTAATTTTGTCGCAGTCGTCGTGCGAACCAATCAGCTGTGCAGCTGTCGGGGGTGAAAATCGAAAATATAAACAAACAAAAAATTCGGCAAACATTTTGTGATTTGTGCTATTTTAAGGTTGCAAAGATGTGCTTCAAATTTTAATAAAAAATTGTGCTAAACAATCAATTTTGTCTTTCCCTTTCGTATGTTTTAGAAAATGGACAAGACGGAGCTGCTAATTGTGGAAGTTAGGAAGAAGAAAGTATGAAAGAAGAAGTGTGTTTGCCGTGTTTGTAGGAATAATTTTTGTGAACAGCTGATGCGAATGTCGCACCCATTCTGTTTCACTGTGCGTATTTTCACGACGACTGACGCGCTGCGTCATTTTTCGGTGCGTATAAATTCGGCCGCCGATTTGGTTCTGTTTATACCATAAAACTAAAATTTCAATATTATTGTTGTGGAACCGTTTTTGAAGAATTAATATGAGAAATTGAAAAATTAATATGAGAAAAAACGTATGGGTACGAATTACACCGTTCGACAAAAATAAAAAAAAATTTTCACACCGAAAAAAATCCATATGGGCGTGAAACTTGAGACCAAACATAGTAATACTGCGTACTCAGTTTTTCATTTCTACATCCTTTGTCCTTTTAACCCTTATTCTCATACCCAAACTTACTAACGTCGTTTGGCACCCGGGGTACCCGGGTACCCATTTCATGAAATTTTTAAGTTTTCAATATAGAAAACAAAATTTTTTAAATATATGATTTGTTCGCTTTTCACCTAAATAACGAGGATCCGGAAGGTAAAAAAAAAATTTTCATTATTTGTCAGTTTTTTTCACGAAAATATATCGCAGTGGGCACCCGGGTACCCGGGTATGAGAATAAGGGTTAAAAGGACTTCAAAATATTGAAGGGGATAAAAAATTAAAAAAATATAAAAATACTTAACCTCGTTAGAATATGGCGATATATATATCAATTGAAAGAGGAAAGGCTCAAGAATTTAAATAAAATTTATTTTTTATCTATTCGTAAAAAAAAATATGAAAAAGGTCCTTTGAAAATGTTAATCGTTTATATCCTTGAAAATGTATATAGAATTTTCTTGAAAAGTAAGTATGTTAAAACCCAAAATCTCCTTGATCACGTGTCAAAATTTCATTACTCTAACTTTATTCGTTCGAGAGTTATTAAAAAAAAGGCGGAAGCTGCAATTCTAATGAAGTACAAAAATTCAAATTTATTTGAGTATCAGTATTTTAAATAATAAAAAGATACAAAATCAATGAAGCGAGAATAATGAAATTTTGACACGTGATCAAAGAGATTTTGGGTTTTAACATACTAACTTTTCAAGAAAATTCTATATAAATTTTCAAGGATATAAAGGATTCAAAGCACCTTTTTCATATCCTTTTTTTACAAATGGATAAAAAATAAATTTTATTAAAATTCTTGAGCCTTTCCTCTTTCATTTGATATACATATCGCCATATTCTAACGAGGTTAAGTATTTTGTAAATTTTTTTTATTTTGTATCCCCTTCAAAATTTTGAAGTCCTTTTAAAAGGACAAAGGATGTAGAAATGAAAAACTGAGTACGCAGTATTACTATATTTGGTTTCTAGTTTCACGCACATATGGATTTTTCCCAGTGTGAAAAATGCTGTCGCACGGTGTTAATAGTGGTTAGGGCTTGTATGTGGATTTGAGTAATATGGGCGGTACCACGCCCCTTTTATGCAATGCCCAAACCAGTCTTCCATCAGTTTCATTGATGTGCGACTTACAGTTCCAAAGCTGCGCGGAAAATTTTAGTCACAAAAATGTGTCACGCCCCTAAAATTATACCAGTAGAATTCAACATCTATGGGACGACGGTGCACAAAATTGCAATGCTATCCGACTTATAATTCAGAAGCTATTCCAGACTAACAATTTGAGTTGTATGGGCGGCGCCATGCCTCTACTCCAATACCCACCCCATACCCCTCGTCGAAGGGCACGTCTAACTCGTACGTCTGTCCTAAATGTCATTGATGTGTGATCATTCAACATCATCATTTGGCATTCAAAACTTGGTTTGAATTAAGAAAAAGTTTTTGAAACAAACAAGACAAAGCAGAAGTCTTTGATTTGTGGTTTCCGTTGTTTTGCTTTTATGGTTTAAACAAGAAGCAACGTTAAAAAAATAATATTATTATTTTACATAAGAGTTAGGAGTGCTAACTGCAACGTAGTTTTGTGCTTGCTGTGGAAATTAGTTTTTTCCTAAAAAGCTGCTGCAAATTTCGCACCGATTCTGTTTCACCGGATGTAATTTCATGACGACTGTCGTCCGACGACTTTTTTCGTTGCGAAAAATTCGTCTGACGATTTGATTTTGTTTATGCCATAATGCATAACGTAAAAAAATGCTCAGTAAGGAAATTGATCATTGGAAAGAGGTAATTAAGCGACTTGTACAGTGCGTTTCAAAATTAAGTGTTGACCATATCTTTTTAACTGTAGAAGTTTGCCATGGTTTTAATATCAGATTATCTTCTATATTAAAATACCGTTTTCGCATGTGTTTTGTTAGTTGAGTACAAGTTTTCGCGGAAATATCAAGAATTAAAAATTAGTGCTATATTTAAAAAACATTTCGAAGTATTGTTTTTGGTAAACCAACCAAAGGGTCCAAAAATGAAACCTCCACAAGTCCCAAAATACACGAAAACATCAGTTTAATTTGTGAGGAAGTGGGTCAGTCGATTCAAAGAGTTCGGAAATGTTGACGACGAGCCACGGAGAGGCAGGAAGAGCACCACTCAGAACAAAGCGGATAAGGCGATAGTCCGGATGTTTGATAACACTCCAACTCTTACCCTGAAGCAAACAAAAAAAAGATTGTCGCAGAAGAGAGTCGAAGTATCAACGGCCACTATCCGACGCAGGCTTCTGAAATCGGGCATTCTTCATAGAAGTACCATGTCGATATCGCTATTGGGTATAAAACATAAAACAGAAAATTTGGGGTGGAAACACTAAATTAGCCATCTCAAAGTCCATATGCAAACCCAATCGAAAATGTTTGGGCCTTAATGAAGCAAAAGCTTAGAGGAAAAAGAATATCAGCAACTAAACAGCTCATTTTGTCATTAAAAAAGATTTCGAGATGGTTTTCTTTGGAGTACGCTAAAAAATTAAGCAAAAAATGTAACAAAAGATCACAACTATTATTAACAACAACGGAGACTGGACAAAGTATTGATAATAATGCGAAAAATATATTTGCACAGCCTTTCAGAAAATATATATAATTCATTACTATACCTTTTTTTGTGATTTTTATTAGCAACACTTTATTTTGAAACGCACTGTAACTTGCGTTCAGTTCCTTGCACAGCAGTCGCTTGCATTTCGTGGTCATGCCAGCAGTTTATATGAACAAAACAACGGTAATTTTTTAAAATTACTAGAAATGCTCGAAGAACGTTTTCTGTAATTTTTACCATGAGAAAGAATTACAAATTCTAGAATATTCGTGGGCAAGGATATGACAATGGCGCTAACATGGCCGGAAAGGTTAAAGGTGTGCAAACCCATATTCTTAAATTGAATTCTCGAGTTTTTTTTTATGGCAAATGATGCTGCTAAATTCACCGATAGTAAATCATTCAAATTTTTTGAAACAGTACAAAAGTGTTTTGTATTTTTCTCAGAATCGCCGAAGCGCTGAGCTTTTCTAAAAAAAATTGCTGATGCTGAAAATATTACTTTAAAAAAGTGTCAACTACATGTTGGTCCAGGCGAGAAACTTCAACTAAGTGCCTTTTGGTAAACTTACCAAACTTGCTCCCTAACCCGATGCGAGCACTTATGAAGCAAACAATATAGCCAGAAAAATACATAAGTAAATTCAAATTTGTTTGCAGAGTGGTTGTTTGGCACAATATTTTATCGAAAATGATATCAGTATAATCGATATAAATCAATATTTAAAATTGATTAAAAATTTTAGTGATTACTTAACCCTTCTGTTTGCGAGAAGGACCCTGTGGACCTTTTCGATTTTCAAACTTCGATTTACGAAGTGAATCCAGGAATAGTTTACATTTTATTGAGGTTTAACAACGTTTAGTACGTGGATTAATGAAAAGGTTCCTAGGGACCTTGTACTATTATTTTCAGAAATAGCTAACATTTGCACTACTTCGTCTGGCCAGACGAAAATAGTATGGGTCTAGGGTACGTATGTAAGTATATATACTTATATATTCAACAAGTTCGCAGCATGCTGCGAATATTTAATACACATTTTTAGAATTAAAATTGATATATAGAAAGTTAAAATGAATAATATAGGTAGAGTCCGACCGATTAATCGGCATCGGCTAGTATCGGCCAATAAAATAAGTATCGGCATCGGCCAGTAAAATAGAAGACGTCGTCCGTAAATTTGCTGAAGTAAGTTAAAATATTCTATTGAAACTAAATCGAATTAAAATAATCCAATGCTTCTTCTTTAATTTATTCTTAAGTTTTTGATAAAAACATAATTTTATATTTCCAAATCATGAAATAATTTGTATACGCATTTCAAATTATATGTAACTTTGTTTAAGTCAGTTTTTTTTAATGAACATTTTTTTTTAATTCCAACTAATTTCTCTCTGATACCACATAGTATAATTTGTATGAAAACATTGAATCACATGTGGTTGATAATTTTCTTAAGTATTTTACTACAAAAGTAAGTTTAGGGGGCGGCACTCTGGCGACTTGCCTCAGACGGCACTACAAAGAGAACACATTTAGGAGGGGCTACGGGAATGAATAGACCAGGAATTTTTTTGCCAACGGACCAGTACAAGGGGACTACGTCAGGCAAAGCAGTTCTGGCCCCATACAGTCCATGTCCCGAAAATCTATTTATTCTAAACTGAGAGGACCTTCGTATATCCACTGGGTACCTAATACCCGTGACAGACATCTAGAATAAAAATTCTGACAGCACAAAAACCAATGTCTGTCACCGGATTTTTCAAATTTTGTTCGAAAGCAACTTGATTTTTGTACTACAATCGTAGTACAGGTCTCCCTCGTATAGCGCGGTGGTTACGTTCCAGGAAAATTCCGCGTTATGTGATTCGCGTTATAGAAGACTTAACTTTCATATAAATTTTAGGGTTATGTTCCAATAAGCTTTTTCCAAAATAAAATAGGTACTAAATTAAAGATGTATGTACATTCCCAACTCAAAATCAAAATTCATACTTTATTTAAAAAATTAAAATACATAATGAAAAAAAACGGTTTTTTTTTAAATCGCGTTATATCGAAAACGCGTTGTACCAGTACCGCGCTATACGAGGGAGACCTATACCATGAATACCTCGAACAGGAATGGGTTTCTTTAGTTTACTACAAAGGGATTGAACTGAAAATACTTCAAAGCGTTAAAGCTTTTTGTCAAAAGCCACAACACTGAACAAAACTAGTTTGATTTGAGCCTACCGAATTCACCGCATTATTGGCGGTTTCAAATCAAACTGCATCCAAGAAATCACAGAGGAAAGCATGAAAACCGGTTTGTGTTTGAATTCTATTTATTTGATTTGAGATGTGAACAAACGTAATTTAACGTTTCACGGAATCTCAAACATTGGATTCCCTGATGCTAGACTCCCCTATGCCGAATTCCCCGTGTGGTTCTGCGAGCATCTCTGCATTGCACCCTCCAAGCACTTCTGCATCTTCATCATCTGCGTCAAAAAGAAGAGGAGCTGAATATCTGCACCTTTTCAAGTTGTACATATATCAGAAAATTCAAATTGTATTTCAACGTTTAAAATTTTATTTCAGCGTTTAAAATTGTATTTCAGATTTTCAAATTGTATTTCAGATTTTCAAATTGAATTTCAGATTTTTCAAATTGTATTTCAGATTTTAAAATTGAATTTCAGATTTTTCAAATTATATTTCAGATTTTCATATTGAATTTCAGATTTGTAAAATTGTATTTCAGCGTTTCAAATTGTATTTTCGCGTTTAAAATTGTATTTCAGATTTTCAAATTGAATTTCAGATTTTTCAAATTGTATTTCAGATTTTTCAAATTGAATTTCAGATTTTTCAAATTGTATTTCAGATTTTTCAAATTGAATTTCAGGCTATAATATTGAGATTTTTCAAGCTGTATCTGCAACTGTATTCGTATCGGGACTTGGAATTACCCCCCCTTACATTAAAAAGAGATGTTAAAATAGTTATTGGTTTCAATTTTATATAATTTTTATTTCTCAAGATGAAGTTAATGAAAATGAAATGAAATGAATTGATGAAATGATTGTAACTGTGTAGTTATGTAGTGAATACAAAACATGCAATTTAGCTTCCAACTGACATATCATTAAATGCAATTGCAGCGGCGTGAAATGGTGTTGTGTGCTGCACGGCATGAGCACAGTCTCCACCAGTTATGGTTTCTTTCGCTTCATCAACCAGGGCTTCGACGTACGTGAGACGCTGCTTAGTCACTCCTCGTCCGCGAACTTCTGGTACTCTCATATGTGATTTCACATAGGATTTAATTTTGGACCATATTGTTTAACTGGATTCATCATAGGCGAGTAGGGACCAAGACGTAAAACACCAGCTTTCCCATCGGAATGTTCGCTGACGCTCTACATAGCGGCGTGGCAAGGCGCATTATCGAAAACAACTACTAATTCTTCTAAACGGTTCCCTTTGTCTACCCATTTATACATTACACTTCGCATCCAGTTGCTTGCATCCGCTGATTTGAATGCTCCACGTTTCCGATCCAAAGTTATCACACCAGTAGCGGATTATTCCAAGTCCCGATACGAATACAGTTGCAGATACAGCTTGAAAAATCTCAATATTATAGCCTGAAATACAACTTGAAAAATCTAAAATACAACTTGAAAAATCTGAAAAACAATTTGAAAAATTCTGAAATAAAATTTTACAAATCTGAAATACAATTTCACAAATCTGAAATACAATTTGAAAAATTCTGAAATACAATTTGAAAAATTCTGAAATACAATTTGAAAAATCTGAAATTCAATTTGAAAATCTGAAATACAGTTTTAAACGCTGAAATTCAATTATAAAATCTGAAATACAGTTTTAAACGCTGAAATACAATTTTACAATCTGAAATACAATTTGAAAAATATGAAATTCAATTTTAAAATCTGAAATACAGTTTTAAACGCTGAAATTCAATTTTTAAATCTGAAATACACGTTGAATTTTCTGATATGTATACAACTTGAAAAGGTGTAGTGTTCGACCGAAACATCTTTTTTGGGCCGAAACAGAAACCGAATTTCGGTTTTTTTTTAATATTCGGCCGAAACCGAAACATTCTAGTTGAAATAAAAATCACCATATCAAGCATTTTTTTCAAGAAACGAATTTTACATTATGTAAATAAAGAACAAACAAACAAACATAACATACATAAATAAATACTTATCAATGAAAACAATTTATTCAGTTTTTAAAAACATAAACATGAAAAAATCACTCTTTCGTACCTTACTCGCTAATATTCAAAATTAAATAATTTCATATTATATACTAAAAAAAATTTATTTACATTGGTGGCATCTAAATTACTCCTCCTTTCACTATATATCTTCTACACCATAAAATGTAAAAAAAAAAACGAGTGTGCTTATGACCACACGACTGAAGTGAAACTTCTTTCGCTCCATCTGTATGTATATATATACAGTCCATTTCATAACTATATCACCGTCTTATTTTTGCAAGTGTTTAGTAAAAGAAATCATTTCCAGTAAAATTGCCTATTGTGTTTTATTAGTTATCTGAAATTACGTATATGTAAAATAAAAAAAAAAAAACAAGGCTGTTACATAGATAATTATTGACAAATTTATTTTTCTACTATTTCATAACTATATCACCACTTGCAATATTTGATTTTAATTAAGAGTAAACAATTAACGAACTGCAAAGTTGTTAACTCAGTAGCTGGTTGGGCCACCGCTGTTTTCCAGCAACGCGGCCAGTCTATTTGGCATGCTGTCGACCAGCTTCTGGAGCGTTTCCTGTGGAATATCAACCCAAGCAATTTCTATTGCAGCTTGTAGATCTTGCACGTTACTAAACTGCCGGTTATTAGCATAAACCTTCCGTACTAATATTCCCCAGAGGTTTTCCATTGGGTTTTGATCTGGTGAACATGCAGGCCAGTCAAAAACATCAATTTCGCGGTCAGAAAACCACTCCCTTGATACTCTGCTCACGTGAATAGCGGCGTTATCCTGCTGGAAAACCCATTCCCCCTCACTGCGGCTCTCTAAAAAGGGCAGGAGATTATTCGCAAGGACTCCGACGTACTCTTCACTGTTCATCCTAGTTGACGGAAAGGCTAATGGCAGTGTTGCACACGATGAAAACCCACCCCACACCATTAGACTTCCTCCGCCAAAATTCCGTTTCGAGAAGTATAGTGGATCCTTGCGAAGATCTCGCCAGTAGAACTGGAAACCATCTCGACCATCCAAATAAAATTTTTTCTCATCTGAAAAAATTACCTGAGAAGAAAGCGGTGATAAAATTACACGAAATTAAAAACATGTTTCTCGATTACGTACCTTGGTCCAGTTACGGGTCAAGATTCTTCGTGCAAATCCTAGACGAGCGTCGATATGACGTTTGGTGAGTCTTGGCGTGCTCTTCATTTTTTGATTTTGAAGGTGCGGGCACCTTTGAAGTGCGCGAAAAACCGTGGGCAGTGACACATTTAACTTTAATTCATTCCGCAACTGTCTTAAGCTTTTGGTAGAATTGCTTGCAGCTCTGGCAATTCGACGCTCGTCTCGTGGTAATAATTTTTTTTTGGGGCCGCCCGTTTTATTTGTGCCATAACTATCGGTATTTTTCAAAAAATTTGCGATTGTCACGTGATTACGCCCCAATTTGCGTCCAATTTCGCGTAAGGATAACCCAACTTCACGAAATGCCTTAATTTTGCCAATTTCCTCTACCGTTAAATATTTTCCGCGCGGCATTTCGTGTAACGAATGAATAAGTATAATTTACAGCATTACAATGTCGAAAAAAATTGTTTTGACAGCAAGAAAAATTAGTATTTGATTAGTGGTGATATAGTTATGAAACAGTAAAAAAAATATTTTTTTGGCATTTATGTGAAACAATAGTAGTTTTTTTATTTAAAAAATTACAAATATACATTACATTTAATAACAAACAAAAAACAATTGGCAAATTTTTTGCAAGTGTTTCCTTTTGCAAAGGAGTTATAAAAATAAGATGGTGATATAGTTATGAAATGGACTGTATATGTGTGTGTTCTTTCTCTCTTCCTCTCATAGCCAAATACGTTCCGTATATCTAAGCACACTGCAGGCCTATTGTCTGTACCACAGTGTAGGAGCAAGAGAGAGCAGTGCGCGCGCACATTTTCTTTCTCTCTTGCTCATATTGCTAGTAAATGAAATATGTATACATTTCAGTCCCTTGCTTATATCCCCTCACTCAACTCCCGTTCGCCTCGCCCGATCACACTTTTCGTAACGCTTACGTCACGCGTTCGCCAGCTTACTCCCCAAGTCAAGCGTGCGTAAAGAAGTTTCACTTCAAAAATATTCTAGAAAGTTTCGGTTTCGGCCGTTCGGCCATTTTTTGGCCGAAACTGAAACCGGATATTCGGTCGGACACTACAAGAAACAGAATTCTATTACGACTACCGTGCCGGTGTGCTACGAATGTAGGTGCACAAGTGATTTATTATTAAAGTATGCCATGAGACGGGATTTTTCTCATGGATTGCTCACAAATATAAGTTTCCAAGCTTATATTGTAGAACATCTTTTCATTCAACACCCGCAACAACGTGAAATCTAATTTTTATAAATGACACTTTCAGTGAAGAGAAATACAGTATCAACACAGAGCGTCAGCGAACACTCCGATGGGAAAGCTGGTGTTTTACGTCTTGGTCCCTACTCGCCTATGATGAATCCAGTTGAAACAATATGGTCCAAAATTAAATCCTATGTGAAATCACATATGAGAGTACCAGAAGTTCGCGGACGAGGAGTGACTGAGCAGCGTCTCACGTACGTCGAAGCCCTGGTTGATGAAGCGAAAGAAACCATAACTGGTGGAGACTGTGCTCGTGCCGTGCAGCACACAACAACATTTCACGACGCTGCAATTTCATTTAATGATATGTCAGTTGGCAGCTAAATTGCATATTTTGTATTCACTACATAACTACACAGTTACAATCATTTAATCAATTCATTTCATTTTCATCAACTTCATCTTGAGAAATAAAAATGATATAAAATTGATACAAATACTTATTTTAACATCTCTTTTCAATGTTAGGGGGGGGTAATTCAAAGTCCAGATACGAATACAGTTGCAGATAATCTCAATATTATAGCATGAAATACAATTTGAAAAATCTGAAATACAATTTGAAAATGTGAAATATAATTTTAAACGCTGAAATACAATTTTACAAATCTGAAATTCAATTTTAAAATATAAAATATAATTTGAAAAATCTTAAATTCAATTTTAAAATCTGAAATTCAATTTGAAAAATCTGAAATTCAATTTGAAAATCTGAAATACAATTTGAAACTCTGAAATACAGTTTTAAACGCCGAAATACAATTTTAAACGCTGAAATACAATTTTAAACGTTGAAATACAATTTGAATTTTCTGATTAACAACTTGAAAAGGTGTAGAAAAGAGCAGAAAATAATGGAGGAATACTTAACGAAGTCGCTAGAAAACGAAGACGGAGCACCTGAGTTCTTAAGACAAAATAACATTTTACTTACATTGCTTCTAAACAAAAAATAAAAACCTTACTTTGAAAAAATGTTTCATTATTGCCAGCCTAATTACGACGCCACTATTGTTTTCGCAGTTGGATCCCCTATTAGGTTGCCTGTTGCAATTATTAGTGTTTGCTTGAAGCATCCAGCGTTGATTTATATTGTAATTTCTATTATTACATATCAAGCCCTTCCCGCGATTTTATCGTATGAGCCATTTTTACCAAAATTCATTTTTTGCCGATAACGATAGCTCTATAAATTAGTCATCAGTCCCTAAAAGCTCACATCTCTACGATGAACCGTTACGAAGTTTGAGAAAAAACAATAGGGGTATTCACACCGAGCTCGTTACTTTGTTAGTTCGGTACTCGGTAGTTTTGTTCGTGTATTTTGTTCGTGTATGTTCGTGTAAAAGAATCGAACAAAAACAAAATACACGTAGAAAACTACCAAGTACCGAATTAACGAAGTAACGAGCTCGGTGTGAATACCCCTAATTTTATCGTATGTCCACTTCAAATTTTTCCATAATTTTTTGTGCCTGCGACTAGCTATGCGTAACGATAAAATTGCTTTAGTTGCAAAAAGTTAATTTTTAACTTTATTGAAAAAGTGTGTTAAGTTTTAGAAGTTTTGAACTCTTCAAAAAACGACTAGTTCTAAATAAATCGTACAATTGAGAAAATTTAAATAGTGAAAAGTGAATCTATGCATGTACATGTATACATATAATTATGTGTCCTGACTGACTGACTGATTCATCATCGCCCAGCCCGAACCGCTAAAGCTACAAATATGAAAATCGATCTGTAGGTACATCTTAATGAACCTCCGCTAAGACGGAATTTTTTGAAATTCGGGGTCCAAAGAGGCAAAACATGGGTTAAAATGTTGTATGAAGAAACTTGATATAATAGGCTTATTGATTTCAAACTTGGCGAAAATACTCCAAATCTAAAACAATTCGACACTTATTTTTAATTTTTTCGAAAACCAAAATTTAACGGGGTGAACCAAGGGTTAAGGTTCGTACACGGAAAGACTACGGAAAAACCATGAACTGATTGGCCTATTGACTTTGGTGAAAACACTTGAAATCAAAAACAATTTTACACGTGTTTCTCATTCTTTTTGAAAATCAAAACATAAAGGGGTTAACCAAGGGTTAAAAGTTTGTATGAAGAATTATGATTTTCTACGCCTTTTGACTTCAAACTTGGTGAAAGTACTTTTAGTGAGAAAAAATTCGATGTGTTTTCTATTTTTTTGAAAATAAAAAAATTACGGGGTCAACAACAGGTTAAAAGTTTATATAAAGAAACTGTAAAACTCATGATTTAATGGTCCTATTGACTTCAAAATTTCGAAACGTGTTTTTCACTTTTCTGAAAATAAAAATCTAAGGGGGTCAACGACGCGGGTCAAACACGACTTAATGCGCTTATTGACTTCAAATGTGATAAAAGCACTTCAAATGAGAAATAATTAGATACACATTTTTTCATAAAAATCTGACGGGATCAACAAAGGGTTCAGAAGAACTTGATTTATTGGCCCCGCCGCGGGGCCCTGCTAGAGTCCGACCGATTAATCGGCATCGGCATCGGCTAGTATCGGCCAATAAAATTGGTATCGGCATCGGTAAAAAAAAAATCGGCATCGGCCTTTTGTGGCCGATGCCACATCGGCCGTTTTTGGTCGATGATGCCATCGGCCTATTTTTCTGCTTTCATGTTTTTGTTTTCATTTTTTGTACCAACGGGTTCTTATACCCCTTTTCAGTAATGTATTTTTAGATACTGTTTAATATAAATGTTTCCTAGAAATGTTTTTAACAGGCATTTTTTAACAGGCCTTTTATATTTTCCAAATTTGTTTTCTGACTTCTTCCCACTGCATCTGTACAACGGGTCGCAATTTGAGAGTACAAATTTTAATATAAAAATCGTAATTTTAAGTTGAATAAAAAACTGAATTTGTATGCAATATTTACGTCACTATTTTTGATTCTCTTTCAGTGGATAAATGTGATATATTATTTTTTTTAATACATGTAATGTATTAGAATTCTGAATTCTCTTGTTATTTTATTTAGTTTTTAATTATTTCTTTTCTCGTTGTTTTGTTATTTTGTGATGGATATTACAAACAATATGTAATAGTTCCTTTTGTTATTTTATAAAATAGACTGTGTTTTTTATTGAATTCATTCGTTTTATTTTTTCTATGTAATCGGCATCGGTATCGGCATCGGCCGATTTTCGCCCTTTCGGCCGATTAATCGGCATCGGCCAAACTCGCTCTTCTGACCGATTAATCGGCATCGGCCAAAAAATCTGGTATCGGTCGGACTCTACCTGCTAGTCATGAATATTTAGATTTAAAATTTGATGGAATGACAAAAGATGTGCTAGTTCAAACAGATGCAGAAGATAGTATTTAACCCTCATCCGACGTTCAAAAAAACTCACACATAAGATGTTCGGGTGAAATTTCACCCATATGGTACTTTGTATTGTTTTAATGAATTTTTTGACCAATTATAATGAAAAATCATTTGTTATCTTTAATCTTTATTATCTTTGTTATCTTACAGATAAATAAGTTGACACATTTTTCTATATTTATTTGCAATTAGGGCAACTAGGTTAGGTTAGGTTATTGTGGCTGCCTCTGTAAGAGACACACTCGGAGGCTTATTACGAGACCCGTTGTGATATACCACAAATTTCACCCGTTTTTAAATGTGTATGTAACACTGTTTTTTCCAACATATGTTACAGCACACATTTCAAGCGGATGGGGAAAGGGGGCAAGGAAGGGCAGTAGTTAACTAAAACTTTGTGTTCACCACATGTATACTTTTTTCAAGAATTGCAAGCAGAATATGCCTTTCGATCGTTTTTGATACCAAATTGGCACCGCGTTTCAATAGTTTTTTTACTTTTTTCCGCTCCGATTTTCTGACAAGGTTTGCGAAATTGGCTGTATTGATATAAGAAGTCAGCATGAAGATTTTTGTTTCGGTAACGCTTGTACTTTTTGTTGTGATGCCAGCTGGGATCGACACCGATTAGTTTTTCGTTTTTTTGTATAGTTACTGACCAATTGGTCTAAAGTGTCAACTACTGCTTTTGACTTATTGAAAAACGATATAATTTCGGATAATTGTTTGTCACCAACATATCCTGGTTATGATGAAAAGTGCTCAAAGGGGCATATTGCGCGTAAAGCCAGCAATTGTTTACTTAGTGTGTCCTTTTCATAGGACGTACTTAGCAGTTGTCGCTAAACCCACTTTTTCATATATCTCTTATGGGTGTTAGCGAGGTTCATTCTTGATTACAATCGTTACGTTCTTGGCGAGAGGTTTTGTCACCAACAGAAAGAAAAATTGGTCTGCCTGTTGTGTAACTCTACAGATTATCGAGAGATTATCCATTCGACTTATAAACACCACTCAAAATTGAAATACCAAAATATGCCTGAATATCACCAACGCTAATCCATGCACTGCCAAAAACTCGCAAACCTTCAACATTAGTTTTGTCAGTTACTATCTTTAACATTGGTCTTCATTGGCATCTTGTATTGTTGGCACACGACTTCAAACATAGCGAGTTATACCAATTTTAGTTGAAATAATATAATTGGCTCTTACTTTTCCGTTAAGTTCAGGAGGGGCCCATTGATCCATAAAAAGGTTTTGCCTATAAAAGCAGTTCAAAACTTCCAATCCAGTGACGTAATTTTATGGCATTTTCTGTATGTATTGCGTTGAATTTCCATACAATTTGTATATGAGTGAAATTTCACCCGAACGTCGCCCACGTAACTTTTTTTATAAACACCGTTATAATTATATAATCAATATGTTGTAGATAATTTCTAAAACTTATATTGGTTTGCTACAAATACAAGATACTTTAATCATATTGATAAATATGTAGGAAAGTTATAGTTAAAGTTGAAAATGGGTGAAAAATCACCCGAACGACGGATTAGGGTTAATTTTTTGAAGTGAAACTTCTTTACGCACGCTTGACTTGGGGAGTAAGCTGGCGAAAGCGTTACGAAAAGTGTGATCGGGCGAGGCGAACGGGAGTTGAGTGGTTTACGCACGCTTGACTTGGGGAGTAAGCTGGCGAACGCGTGACGTAAGCGTTACGAAAAGTGTGATCGGGCGAAGCGAACGGGAGTTGAGTGGTTTACGCATGCTTGACTTGGGGAGTAAGCTGGCGAACGCGTGACGTAAGCGTTACATGAAAACAAATTAAATTTAAATATTTGTAGAAAATTAATATATGTATATGTACATACATGTATATATTGTACACATACATATATATATATATATATATACAGATGGAGCGAAAGAAGTTTCACTTCAGTCGTGTGGTCATAAGCACACTCGTTTTTTTTCTGAAAGAATGTTTCGTATTTCATAAATGAAACTATACTATATCACCTATGATTTACACTATATCGATCTGAAACAATATTTTGTATTCAATAAATGAAAATACATACAATACACCAAGGAAAACATTATTTTTTACTTAAAAACGATTTTATCGTATGTGCCACTGCAATATTTTAAGGGGGTCTTACTATGTAATACGTCATTTCCGCTATATTAAAAAATTGATTACTAGAAAACTACAAATGAGTTCGGGAAGCAGTTTTTTGTAATGTTATCATTCATTATTGAACTTTACATAGTTTTTTTGGTTTTACATAAAAAGGACGTATGTGACCGCTACACGTCCTTCACTGCGTCCTCGTCAAAAGTGTCCAGGGCGCACGGGGTCAACGATTTTGACCGATCAGATGATCTGAAACCAAAAAACCTTTAAAATTTATTTTTCTCATCCCCTTGGCTATGGATAGACACGAGCTTTTTCAAAAATTCAAAAAATTCTTATAGTAATAGAATTTTGAAAAAAAAAAATTTTGTTGGCACTTTTTTCTGCTATTCAAGGCTGTTAACAATTTTTGGACAAGAATTTCAAAAAAAGCTCGTGTCTATCTGTTGCGACATGTTTTCTGATAATAAAAATGTTTAGTATGACAAGATCGGTCAGGTAGATTTTTCGAAAACGTTCACCCCACCTCTAAAAAGACGACTTTCGGAAGGACGTGTAGCAGTCACATACGTCATTTTTATGTAAAACCAAAAAAACTATGTAAAGTCCAATAATGAATGATAACATTACAAAAAACTGCTTCCCGAAATCATTTGTAGTTTTCTAGTAATCAATTTTTGAATATAGCGCTCGGAAATGAGGTATTACATAGTAAGACCCCCTTAATCTATATATATAAAAATGAAACGTGGTCCGTTCGACTGCTTATAACTTGAAAACGACTGGACCAACTTGGATACTTACTTCGGCGGGTTTGTTTGAAATTGTTACGTGAAGGTTTATAAAAAAAAATAAGTCGGGTAAACGGGGCGTGGCACCACAAGAATACATTTTTAGACAATAACTTTTGAACCATAAGTCATCAATTCAATTTGGTACAAACTTAGTATTTAATCATGTCCTTCAATAGCGGGAATGGGGTGGGTATTGAACAAGGGGGTGTGGCACCGCCCATACAACTCAAATTTTTTATATGGAATAGCTTCGGAATTGTAAGTCGCACAGCATTGAAAATTGGTGTACCGTCGTCTCATAGATGTGTCATTCTACTGTTAAAATTTGATGGGCGTTGGACAAGGGGCGTGGCACATTTGTTTGACCCAAACTATCCGCATAGTTTTGGAACTGTTAGTCGCACAGCAATGAAACTTGGTATGAACATACCATTTAGTCATAGCTTTCGACAGAGGGAATGGGGCGGGTATTTAACAAGGGGGCGTGGCGATACCCATACAACTCAAATTTTTTATATGGAATAACTTCGGAATTGTAAGCCGCACAGCATTGAAAATTGGTGTACCGTCGCACAGTGGGGCGTCCGTGGCCAAAAATAAAAAAAACCAAATCGTTATTTTGAAAAAAATAAGTAAGCACGATCGAAGCTAAATCTCCAACTAAGCTATATCAAAAGGAATTTTTAATAGAATTTTTTTTATAAAAAAAATTTTAAGTTTTGTAGTCTCACGAAGGTTTTAAACTTTATATATTGCGTAAACACAAATTTAAGGGAAAATAGACATTTAACCTTGCGAAACTGAAGATGTTTTTTCTTATGGTTAAAAGTATTATTTTAATATATCTGAATTTTTATGTTATGTGTTAGGTTTTTACAGTCTGGCAATGCCTTTTTTTTTGTTTTGGTTATTACTGTTCGCTAACTACCATTATTTGAACGTAGAGTCATTTTGAGCCCTAGTAAAAGTTTAAGTGCAAACTTCAAAATTCAATATCTCGAAAAGCCCTAGGGAGCCTTTCCAATTTCGATTGTTTCACTAAATTACAAATATGTAGAACAAGTGTGCAAAGTTTCAGCTGCAGAGGCCTGCAGACCCGCATGTAATTAAATTTTTTATAGTGGCACCTCTTATACAAATTCGTGAGCTGTTCTATGTGTTTCTGCCGTCTCGAAATTTATCTCGACAAAACCAAATAGAATCGATGACAAACTTTTTGAAAGAAAAATATGGAAGAAGTGTGGAAATAGAGAAAAAATTAATTAATTTACTGGCGTTAAGATTCGACACACGATGGACACAATGCCATCGACTGAAATCAGCATTTGAACGCAACAACTGAGCACATTTCAAGAATTGCTCAATGAAACTCTTGAAATGTACTTGGATTTATATCCTTGGTATTACATGCCCAGTACAGTCCATAAAATTCTTATACATGGGTGCCTCGTTGTTAACAGCTTTGAAATACCAATGTTACTTTTGTCAGAGGAAGCTATTGAGAGTAAGCATAAGGAAATTCGAAAATTGCGCCTTACTAATACTAGAAAAATATCCCGAACAGCCACTAATTATGATTTAATGTCAAATTTGTTATTATCCTCTGAACCGCTTTTAACAAGCAAAAGGCGTTCTTTTAAATGTCGGTCATCTATAGATATAAGAGATTACATTGTACCAGAAGAAGACGATATAAGTGATTGGAGTGATTCGAGCGATGATGATTAACTAATGTAGTACTTAAATGTATATAAATACTGTTCGATTGTAATTTATAGATTAAATGCTAAAGTTTTCGAAGTCTGATTGAGTTAATTTTTGAAAAAAAAAAAACTATTTTGTGGTACTAATGGTGAGTACAAAATATAATTAAAAAATCTCTTTTAGTTTTGGAGTTATTTCAAATTTAAATATTTTCTATGGGAGGTGGGCGTGGCCGTGTTCCGATCTTGAACATTTTCGGTTATCATTAACATTTTGTCTTTAAACTCATTTGCAAAAAATTTCGTCTCCTTCTATTTTTGGCTACATTAAGTACTGGATCGCCACGTTTTTAACGCATTGTGTCCGGCTGGCACCACAAATGCATGTAAATATTTGTGGAAAATAAACTTAGGAGCGAATTGAAAAAGGGCCAACAGGAGAAACCATCGAAAACTTAAAAAAAATGGGAAAATATACATATGTACCAATTAATTCATTTGAGGCTTGTACGAACTTTTAAAGTAGGCGTGGCAAACTGCCCATTTTTGGCAGAATTGTAGACTATATCCTAATGATACTTTGTATAAAATTTCATCCCCCTAGTGTTAACAGTGGCCAAGTTATCGAATAAAAAATATTTTCTCAATATGGGGGGTGGGCGTGGCAGTGGTCCGATTTTCACAATTTTTCATATTTTTCTTAATTGGGCTAAAAAATGGGCGGGTGCCAAATTTCGTGAAAATTAAACCACGTTTACTATTTTTGGCCACGCGATATATGGGGACGCCCCACTGTGCGTCGTCTCATAGATGTGTCATTCTACTGTTAAAATTTGATGGGCGTTGGACAAGGGGCGTGGCACATTTGTTTTATCCAAACTATCCGCATAGTTTTGGAACTGTTAGTCGCACAGCAATGAAACTTGGTATGAACATACCATTTAGTCATAGCTTTCGACAGAGGGAATGGGGCGGGTATTTAACAAGGGGGCGTGGCGACACCCATACAACTCAAATCTTTTATATGGAATAGCTTCGGAATTGTAAGACGCACAGCATTGAAATTTGGTATGACATCCTCCCACAGAAGTGTCATTCTACTGTTAAATTTTGATGGGCGTTGGACAAGGCGCGTGGCACATTTATTTGACCCAAACTATCCGCATAATTTTGGAACTGTTCGTCGCACATCAATGAAACTTAGTACGAATTTACCATTTAGTCATATCTTTCGACAGAGGGAAAGGGGGGGGGGGGTATTTCACAAGAGGGCGTGGCCCATACAACTCAAATCTTTTATATGGAATAGCTTCGGAGTTGTAAGCCGCACAGCATTGAAATTTGGTGTACCGTTGTTTTATAGATGTGTCATTCTACTGATGAGATTTGATCGACGTTGGTCAAGGGGCGTGACACATTTTTTATGATCCAACAGTTATGCAGTACACACACACACATCAGTGAAACTTGGTACAAACTTTCCACTTAGTAACACAATTCGACTAGAAGAAAGTTGTGAACATTGCACAAGGGGGCGTGGTACCGCCTCCATTTTTATATACATAGATTGTTTGTCCTGACTGCCTGACTGACTGATTGATTGATTTATTCATCATCGTTCAGCCCAAACTGCTGAAGCTACAAACATGAAATTTGAACTGCAGGTACATCTTGAAAAATGAACCTCCGCTAAGACGGAATTTTTTGAAATTTGGGGTGTAAAGGGGTAAAACATGTGTTAAGGTGTCGAACTTCCTGAAAATACTCTAAATTAAAAATAATTCGACACGTATTTTATAATTTTTCGAAAATCAAAATCAATTGAACCGAACCGATAGACTTCAAAAATTGTAAAAATACTTGAAAAAAAAATTGGACACGCGTTTTTCATTATTTTTAAAATCGAAATCTAACTGGATCAACGACGGGTTAAAAGTATGTATGGAGAAACAAATTTTTTTGAGCCTTTTGACTCCAAACTTGGTGAAAGTACTTCAAATGTAAAATAACTCGATACGTGTTTTTCATTTTTCCGAATATTAAAATCGGACGGGGCACGTGCTTTTCATTTTTTTGAAAATCAAAATCTAACGGGGTCAGCAATGGGTTAGGCCTTTTGACTTCAAACTTAGCAATAGCACTTCAAACGGGAAATAATTATAACGTGCTTTTCATTTTTTTGAAAATCGAAATCTGCCGTGGTAAACCAAGGGTTAAAAATTTGTTTAGAGTAAATGTGAAAAAACATGATTTAAAGGGCTTTTGAATTGAAAATTTTTGGAAACACTTGACATCAAAGATAATAGACATATGTTTTTTTTTAAATCAAAATCTAACGGGGTCAATAATGGGTTCAGAATTTGTATCGGGTGAAACAAGAGAGCTTGCGTGCGAAGCCGCGGGGCCCAGCTATTCGCTCATAATAGTGCCTGCACAAATTATCGTATGTCTAAAATAACGCCGTTGCGCTTTGCTGAAATCAATAAAATTACATATTCCAAGTGTGTAACCCTAAATAAAGTGTGTATACCAAAAATCATGCAACTATGTTGCGCCAAAGAAAATAAACATACAGAATGCGCATGTCACACAAGCAAAAATTTTGTATGGCGGGTTCTAACATTGAAACCCGCGCTCTGCTCGCACAGATCACGTATGTGGTGAGAGCGTTGCTTTACAAGCGAGAACGTAGTTTTATGTGTTGCGCTCTTTGGTTGCGCTCACTGCAGCGAGTCTGCGTCAGCACTCTGCTGCGGCGTCGGATGATTCGGAGATGAAGACGATGTGCTGTTGTTGTTGTTGTTGCGCTGGCGAAAAGCTGAAATTGTAAAACTATTTCTATTTTCTGGCTGGCTTTTGTTCTTCTTCTATAAGCCTGCACGGCGTCGCATATTGCTCCTGAACTCATTGCCGACTGTAGTGTGCGCAAAATCATAGAAAAGAAAATAAAATATGGTTGGCATGGCGACTTATATGATCGCTATAAACAAAGTTCCTAAAGAATTTATCAAAAAAGTAGACCCAATATTTGATTGCATGGATAGGGCAATCGGATAATTGCTTTAGATCGGCTTTACAATTAAATAATGAGTCGTACAAATTTATAACGATGATGTTAAAAAATACGCATTCGTTCCAAGTTTTTGGATACTTCTTTATGCTGAATAAAAAATCAAATAAAAATATAATTTATGTACTAATATAGTCATGTTATATATTAAATAAAACTTTGCAGTTTTTCCTGTATGGCACTACTATTGTTTGGTTTTTGCATTGAAAAAGGTCGATTCCTGTTAAATTGAAAAATTACGTTTTTCGGTTTTCTACTAGCAAAGCACAAAAAGTTTGATGGAAAAAAGTTTAAAAAAGTCAAAAAACACTTTTTAGTTTTAACCGTTAATTACTCAAAAAAGTATGTATTAACATAATCCGGAGAAATTGTTTGCTTATAAGTGGTTATTTGGTTGTTATTCCCATGCGTGATTTTTCGAAGTGTGGCGTAAAGCTGAAGCCAGAAAGCGGTCAACAAAACTTGAATTTCTTATAACTTTTTAACACTAAACCTACCGACATATTATATATACCTATTTCTACCGATGGCGGTCAATAGACCGCTTTTGAAAAAAACATTATAGTCTTTTCCAGTTGATTGTAATTAATACAGAATTTAGCATAAACAATAAACACAAAATAATTATCATATAATAATTAAAAAACATTTATTTTTGCGGGCTTTAGGAGTACATTTTTAGAAAGAAGGCTCGAAACTGAAAAATTATATGTTACTTCAGTAATTTACATACATATCCTTATTCAAACTAAAATAAAATTTATTCGTTGTCGCACTTTTTACAGATGGAGGGTCTCTCCCGTAAACATTTTCCACAAACATATTTTTTACATGTAGAACAAATGTTTATGGTTTTATTTTTTTTGCAATATCCAATTTTACACGTTTTTCGTCTTTCAGAAATTGTAGTGGAACCTGCTGAAGTTTTCGCCATACTTTCCATTTTTTTTTGTTCATGTATATCGCGGTATTCGGTGGCAAGTTCCTCTGCCAACTGAAATAAACATTCTTGTCGCGATATCCTTTCTCCAGTGGTTTGCTTATTTAAAATCCAAGCATTTATAGCAACTAAATCCAGAATGTTGAAAAATACCTGGACAGGCCATCTATTAGATTTAGATTTTGTGCTGTACTTTCTAGCCATTTGATCCTTCATATCCACGCCAAATTTGGTGTTATTATAAAAAGCAATAGTTTCAGGTATACCTGTGTAACCCTGACCGCGCCGAGCAACACTGATTGCTGGCATATGGCAACGCCGAATTCGGGTTGGCGTCAGTCTGAAGCGGTCGCCGGTAAAGAGCAGAACGAGCATCTTAAATTTTCGTACATTTTGTCCAACTTTAATAATCTTACATTTGTTCAATAAATTGTTTGTGTTTAATTATCGAGTGTTTTCAAGTCAGAAGTGGGATCGGTAGCCATCCTGTCGGCGAAAAAGTGACGTGCATAAGCTATACGTGCAAACGCGAGCCAAACGCAATTTCGAACAAATTCTAACGCCATATTTTAACGGTATTAGCGGAAGAGCACCGGAGCGCCTCCGCGAACGTACAGTACGCGTACGCGGCGTCTAAATCAGACTCAGAATTAGAATTTCTAAGAAACTGAACGAAAAGAAAGCGGGGCACGAGTAGGTGAAAAACGAACGATTTTTGCTCGCTAGTGAAAACGCAACGAGTACATGTCGAAAATAAACCCATTGAGAGTCGAACAGCTCAAGGAGTTGCTGCGAGAAAAGGGGCAGCCGACAGCAGGCACGAAAGCCGAGCTGATTCAGCGATTGTGTGAAGTGGTGGGAGACGAAGAAGTGATGTTGGCGAGTGAGAGTGAAAGTGAGACGGTGCAAGAACAAATAAACGGGTTGCGCGACATGATGCAAAATATCATGTCGTTGCTACAAGCAAAACAAACGCAACAGCCAATGCTGCAGCCGCCAGCACAATCACAAGTGAACGATATAACAAGTGACGACCGGGTGTCACCACCGTGTCAGAACGTAACGGCTGCTAGTATGCGCTACTCAGTAAAAGAAATTGCTGAGACTATTCCGGTCTTTGACCCAGGGGACGATTTGTCGGTGTCCGCAGACCAATTCGTCGAGTGTGTTGAAAGTGCGCGGAACGCCTATCAATGGGAGGAGAAGTGTCTAATGCTAGCGGTGCATAGTCGCATGAGCGGCGTTGCCAAATTGTGGGTTAACGCGCAACAACATTTCCAGTCGCGCTGGAATGTGTTCGCGAAGTGTTTGGTGGACGAATTCGGAATCAAATATAATGGGGCAGACGTGCACTACAAAATGACAAACGCGGTGCGGAGAAACGACGAAAAAGTTATCGATTACTGTTTTCGGATGAACGCTATCGGGCAGCGGTACAACCTCAGCGAGGTTGCAATAGTGAAATATACGCGTGACGGGCTACGGCACCGCGAATTGCAAGTGGCAATAGCGCCGCTACGGTTTGAAACGATGTGACAATTCCGAGAAACCGTAAACGACTTTTTGAACAACCACCAGTACACACCACACTCCGTGAAGGGTGACGATAACCGATCGAAACCGCAAAAAAGTGCTGCAGATCCGCAAAAGTCGGACGGCGAAAAAAAGAAAGTGATATGTTTTAATTGCTCGGAAGAAGGGCACATTTCGAGCAAATGCCCGAAACCACAGCGCAGGCCACGGTGCGTAGACTGTCAAACAGTACATCCTTAGGATGAGCCAAGCAATTGTGGTAAGAAAACTGTAACCGTGCGGAAATTACAGTGCGATGTCGATTTGTGCAACAAAATCATAACGATTGGTGGTTTCGCGGCGAATGCTTTCATCGATACGGGTAGCGAGTGTAATATGATTGGCGAATCGTTTGCTGAGAAGTTGCCGCATAAACGTGAACGGTGCTCGCTGAAAATAAAAGGCATATGCGGTGGGGCTCGGTACGCGAATGAAATGATCGAAACGATTATCACTATCGATGGTGTGCAGACGTATTGCTCTATGTTGTCGCGGATGGACTGCTGAATACAGAGGTGTTGTTAGGCCGTGACGTGTTTGAACGAGACAATATTTGCGTAACGGTAAACGAGGGGCGAATGACTTTTAACTATTCAGCCAAAAAGAAATTGAACACACCTGTCGCGCGTGAAATAAATGAAACGGACATTAAGAGTGGTGTCGTCGACGATGCTTAAAAAGTACAGTTAGTGAAAAGGCTAAATGAGTACTGTGACATTTTTGCATATGATATGCAAGAAATCGGTAAAACAAACGTTATCGAGATGAAAATCGAAGTAACCGCGAAAGAGCCGTTTGCTCAAAATCCGTATCGAATACCAGAGCCGAAAAAAATCATAGTGCAAGAAATGATAAACGAATTGTTGCGCAACGACATAATTGAAAAATCAGAATCAGAATATGCCAGTCCCGTCGTGCTGGTCAAGAAGAAATCGGGTGACTCGAGGTTATGTGTCGATTATCGTAAACTTAATCAGTATGTGCGCAAAGAGGTTTACCCGATGCCACATATCGAAGAACAGCTACAGGAAGCAAAGCGGTATATCTATTTCACGGTATTAGATATGAACAGTGGGTATTACCAGATACCAATAGAACGTGCGAGTCGCAAATACACTGCGTTCGTTACTACCGAAGGGCTGTATCAATTCAAGCGAATGCCTTTTGGCCTCAAGAACGCGCCGGTTGTGTTTCAACGATTAATGGCTAAGGTGAAGGACCGCACCCAACAGGGTGACATGATAAATTACATGGACGACATCCTGGTTGGTAGCGCGTCGATGGACGAAATGTTTGTGAAGCTGCGGCAAATATTCGATGTAGTGCGCGATTTAAAGTTGACATTGAATTTGAAAAAGTGCGAGTTTGCAAAGAAAACAATTGAATTTCTGGGTCATGAGCTGACACCGGACGGCATTAGTCCTGGAACTGTGAAAACGGTTGCCATTACAAACTTTTCAGCCCCGACTAACGTGACAGAAGTAAGACGGTTCTTGGGCTTAAGTGGATATTTTAGAAAATTTGTTCCCGGGTATGCGATTAAGTCGGAGCCGTTGCGCCGTTTGCTACGTAAAGACCAACCATTTCGGTGGCAAGATGAACAACAGAACGCGTTTGAGTGGTTGAAGCAATCGTTATCATCCAAGCCGGTGATGGCTTCGTATCGGGCCGAATGTGAACATGAGGTTCACACTGATGCCAGTTCCATCGGCTTGGCAGGCGTATTGTTGCAGAAAGAGGACGGCGATTGGAAGCCAGTTGTGTACTTCATCAGATCAACGAGCGACAACGAAAAGAAATTTCATAGCTACGAATTGGAGACTTTGGCCGTGGTAGAAACTTTGGAGCGTTTAGTGTACTACGTGAGTGGCAAGGCGGTAAGAGTAGTCACCGATTGTAATGCGGTCAGGACAGCGATGGAGAAGAAGGAGCTTATACCTCGTATAGCGCGCTGGTGATTAAGAGTGCAAGAATATGACGTTACGATTGAGCATCGATCCGGCAAGCGAATGGAACACATTGACGCGTTGAGTCGAGCACCAGTGGAGAATCCGAGAGATGTTGAAGAAGCATCATTACGAGTATATAAAACCGGAATAGATGAGTCGGACTGGCTCTTTAGTATGCAGCTGCAGGATGAAGGTATCAAAGCGATCATCGATGACTTGTCGGCGGGTAAGAACAACACAAGAAACGAGTACACATTGGAGACCGGGCAACTGTTCCGGAAAGATGAGGCGGCGCGGCTGTGGGTCGTCCCGAAAGCTCTAAGAGCAAAAATACTACACGATTGCCACGACAATGCTGGTCACCTGGGGGTCGATAAAACGATTCAACGAATGCGACACTACTTTTGGTTCCCACGGATGCGAAACTACACCAAGGCATATATCAAGTCTTGTGTAGAGTGCGCGTACAACAAAAGCTGCGGTGGGCGCAAGGAGGGTGAGTACCACTATGACGAACCCGTACCAATACCATTCCGAACAATCCATATGGACCACTTGGGGCCGTTTCCAAGAAGCAGCCAACGAAACGAGCACCTGCTTGTGCTGGTCGACGCTTTTTCAAAATTCACCGTCCTCCGAGCTGTTCCAAGCACCAAAACTAAGTTCGTGCTCAAGGTGCTGGATGAGGTCAGCGGGTACGTAGGAATGCCAGCGCAAGTCATCACAGAACGTGGAACAGCATTCACGTCTAAGAATTTCACGAAATACTGCAACGACAACGGCATAAAACACATAAAAAATGCCGTGCGAACTCCGAGGGCGAATGGGCATGCAGAATGCGCAAACCGGACGATCTTGTCGATGCTGTTGCCGATGACAGCCACCGATAAGCGATGGGACGAGAGACTGCGAGAAATCCAGTGGAGCCTCAATTCAATGCAGAATGGTACAACGAAGCGAACACCACAGGAGCTGTTACTCGGGTTTACCCCTCGCGATATCCTGCAGAACAAGATACTGCTGACGTTACAGGACGATGGCGGCACAAGTCCCAACGACGAGCAACTACAAGAAATTCGACGCAGCGCAGCGGTCGAAATCAGCAAAGAGCGAGAACGAGCGAAACGTCGGTACGACGAAACCCATGCTAAACCGAAGTTGTACGAGGTGGGTGAGTTGGTGTTGGTCGAAAATGAGCCGGTGAGTACTGGGTTCTCTCGAAAGTTGGAACCGCGGTACAAGGGACCGTTCATTGTCACCAAAGTCCTGGGACGGGACCGTTACCTGGTGGAAGACCTGCCGGGCTCCCACCGGAAGCAGCGACATTATGCAGCATCAGACAAATTGAAGATGTGGTGCACGTTGCCACCCTACGAAGATGAACGAGACGAGGAGGAGGTCGAGCGAAATCCCTCAGCACAGGAACGAGACGAGGAGGAGGTCGAGCGAAATCCCTCAGAGCCGGAGCGAGGTCGCACCGCTATGTCAGGAACGGCCGAGCTGTAACCCTGACCGCGCCGAGCAACACTGATTGCTGGCATATGGCAACGCCGAATTCGGGTTGGCGTCAGTCTGAAGCGGTCGCCGGTAAAGAGCAGAACGAGCATCTTAAATTTTCGTACGTTTTGTCCAACTTTAATAATCTTACATTTTTTCAATAAATTGTTTGTGTTTAATTATCGAGTGTTTTCACCTGTTTCTTAAATTTTTACATATTTATGCTTCGAACTTAGTAAGAGAACTTTTTTGTTCGGCTTGCTTTTGCAAATTGTTAGAGTACAATTATTTGATTTCTAAAGCTGCGTTGAAAAACGTGCCATTTTGTCTTTCTTTACTTTTGCAGGTTTGGGTAATTCCCTCTTATTCGCCCGAATAGTTCCTACTAAGGTAGTTCTTTTTGATAAAAGTTTTGTTGCTAAAGATGTGCTCGAAAAAAAATTATCGGTGGTTATACTTCGTCCGCACCCTATAAATGGTTCAGTGAGTTTGAGAACAACAAATTCACTAAGTGGTATTGCTGATGGCCTCGTCTCATCTTTTCCCAAATACGGAAATCCATTCACAATATATTTACTTTCAAGGTCCGATGCCAACCAGAACTTGATTCCGAACTTATCAGATGCAGATAACTTCATAAAATTTCATATATATTCTAGCAGTCAAAAGACCGCTCAGGGTATTCAACGTTAGAGTACATATTATTATCAGGAAAAACGAAAGAAGAAGAGAAATATATATTGAAAAATTAAACAGCTATATATTATAGAAAAAGTCGTGCAGAAAATTCAAGAAAAATAAAAACCTGGAATTTAATAATTTTGATTAAAGTCTCAAAAGCGGTAATTTGACCGCTCTGGTAGGTTTAGTGTTAAAGATAAGACGGGCGTTGATGTTAGTCATGAACAAGAGCAAAGTTTGTGGCTATTTGAATTAAAATTTACCAAATTTCGGGCCTCCACCTGCAGGGCATATGCTGTTTTTAACAAAAAATATTCGGACTGGCTTGACTCTAACTTTATATTGGCTGCAAGCAATGATATATGTATGTGTAGGTTTTTTATAAATACCCTTCTATTTATAGATTAATTAAATAATTATTAATTAATTAAAAATGGTAGACAGGCACTGGAATTTGCGGAAAGCTCTGAGAGGAACTGCTGCCTTATATAGAACAACAAACGTTGTTAATTTGACATTTTACTTACTATGGGAGGTGGGCGTGGTTATGGTCTGACTGCGCCCATTTTTTTACCATTCTTTTGTATTAAAACACCTTCCATAAAACAGAAGTTATGCTAATTTAAAATTTTGCTTACTATGAGAGGTGGGCGTGGTTATGGTCGGATTACGCCCATTTTTGCAGAATCTATATATTTATTTGAATAAGGGCGCTGAGATCTCGCTATCCACACATCGTACAATATCATGTGATACATAATTTTAAAGATCTTGATGAGCATATTTACACAAACGTTTCAAAAAGTAGATTGATAAAGCCTATCTGGAGATATTTGCATCGAAAGTTAATTTCGTTATTGGAAGAGCACACGCATGTGGTGAGAGCGTTACTTTACATGCGTTGTTTTATTTGCGCTCTTTGTTTGCGTACACCGCAGCGAGTTTGCGAAAGCACATAGCCATGGCGGGGGTGATTGTGAGGAGAAAATGAAATGCTGTTGTTGTTCTTCTTGCGCCGGCGAAAGGCTAAAATTTCGATTTTCTTTTGTTCTTTAGCTTTTGTTCTTCTTTGATGCTAGCCAGTGTTGCTATGTCCCAAATTTTGAATTTTTATGTTTTGTTTTGATCACGTTATTCTTAAGAGTCCAACTCAAATCTTACAAAAAAGTAGTTAGAGTTCTTTTTGAAAAATGGCAACATCGACTACAAAGGTTAGGTTAGGTTGCGGTGGCTGCCTCTGTATGAGACAAACTTAGGCCTCTTAACGGGCCCGTTGTGATACCACAAATTCCACCCGTTTGAAATGCGTATGCAACACTGTTTTTTCCAAATTGTGATACAGCACACATTTCAAGCAAAATTGTAACGAAGGGAGGAAGTTTGTTGCTATAATTAAAAATTAACCTCTTTTAAAAAGAGGATTGCTTCACTCATGGCCAATTGTTTGTAGTGTTAAGTCGGTGCGATCATCATTAGACATAAGAGTGCAATTATTGGCAAATAAATTAAACACATAAGCGAATGTAGTATTTCACGAAGTACTATAATGCAAAAAATATACATTACATTTTAGTTACATAAACGAAATGGTAGTTTTTTGTTTACACCCGAATTTCGAGAGTTACAACTAGTATTATTTAATTGCTCCAAAACCCCTATGTAGAAAATTTGGTTGCTCTGCGACAATTTTTTCTATTTTTGGCCGCAGCTTGTATGGAGACGAGACACTGTGCGTCGTTCACCATGCTCTCAAACCACTTGTACTTAATGGCCGTCGTGGCGAGTTCAGTGTTGCACGTAACGCAGACCTGTTGGAATCACATCGCACACCTAATTCAAAAGTCACACAACTCAAAATTTTTAATTTTTCAGAAAACGCAAAAAACTGTTTTTGGGTTAAATAAACATTTTTTTAAATAAGGTATAGACCATTTAGTAGAAAACCCATACAAATTATGCTCTAGGATAAGTTACAAACGTTTTTTATTTTACACTAGAAAATCCAAAATTTTGAGTTATGACATTTTTGATGATATTTTAATTCAATATTACTGTATAATTTTAAGTTGTGCCACTTTTGCTAAATTTAAAAATTATAAATGACAATAAATTTAAAGAAATATTTTGAAAATACGAAAGAGATTTATTTCGTCAAAAGTGTCATAATTTGAATTATTTTACATTGAGCTGCAGCGATCAAATAGCATTAAACTTCTCGACATGAAGAGAGACCTAACTGTTTTTTAGCGACAGTTAACAACAACAAAATATACTGAGCTTTTGCTTATTGGTAGATAGATGCATTGTGCAGAGTATTAACACGTGAACCCGAAACTTAAAAATTCTGAGTTGTGTCACTCTTGAAGTGGGTGTGCGACATGTGTTTTCATGAATTTTAGAAATTTAGAAATTTAAATCTAAATTAGGCCACAAGAAGTAGCTTATCTTTGATCTATAGCGCTCGTTGATGGTTATGACCGATAAGGACCAAGTATTCCGCATCGAACAGTAATTTTTTCGGGATGCATTTGGTGCTGACATATCTCGTGTGGAATGGTATCGCCGCAAATCCGATAATTTGGCTTGTTTTTATTATATACATTCATCCAGAAATCGGCCTCGTCGCTAGAGGTGACAAACATTACGAATTGCGCGGAACATTTCACGAAGCAGTGCTTTTGATATGGAATTTTGATGATTTGCACACGTTCAATTGAACACGGCTGCTATAACTTAACAATATTAGGTTAGGCATTCGTATCGAGAATCCGCGAAACGGTGACACACGCTTAGGTACCGTTCCTATTTAGTACCAACCCTGCTTTAGTATTCAATATTTGTAGATACTATGCGCTATGTGAGCTTAAGTATCAAACCCTCTTAAGTACCTCAAATCTGGGTCGAAACAATTTATAAAACCAGCGTTGCTGCTATTGATTTTAAGGTTGCAAATCCATTCTTATGATCTTAATATAAAAAATGTTTTACTTACAGGCCAAACTAGAGCTAGAAACAACACAGCACTAGAGTACTCGGGAACTAGTGGAGGATCGGGAGATTCTCCACACCCGGCCCGCATGAGTTTTTTCTCCAAACTTTCATCACGATTTAGTAAACGGTAAGTTGAGCTAATGCTTTGCTTTATTTTTAATTTTTTTATTACATCCACTGTAAGTACTAATATATTACTTTTAATTTCGTATGCCGTACGAGCACTTACATATTTTCAAGCAATTATTTAAATTGTACATAAATTAGTTAAGACTGAACTTTAGATCTCGCAGTACGATTTTTTGGAAAATTTATCAGGAGGGGTTATTTCGGGATTGTAGCTTTAGGTATATCTGAATCTACAATGAGTTAACCGTTTGCGAAATTAACACAAAACAAACCCATTGCCAGTGGTACATTTTAATTAATTGTTATCTGGGTTGATGTGGAAATTTGCTTATCTAAAAATACAGTTACATGACAACCCTGTCTTAAAATTTTTGCCAACTCTGCCTTATCAGTTCTTAGAGGGAATTACAGTATACATAGTTCATAACAAATTTCGTTAGGGTATTTCATCTTACTAACTGATTAAGAGACGGTCAGATAATGCTAAGTCGCTCGTTCGGGGGATCATGATTCGACGTCAGGAACAGACACGACTACACGTTTCCAATAAGCATTTCAGTTTGATCACTTTAATCATATAATGATGATTACCAAATTTTGGGTACATAAAATATCACGATTATGATTGTGTGCGATCCCTCCCCAATATTTTCTACACAATCGTGATCACGCACAAGCCATTTCTTTCATTTCATTTCATTTCTTTATTTCTTACGGCTTTATTCAGCCTAATTCTTTACATACTTAAAAATAGTGTAACATTAATATTACTACTTAATAGTTACCTTATGTCTATCGTTTTACAAAAATTAAACAGATTTCGTTTAAACAAATTGATATCACAATTTTTAATTTCTTCAGGCAGCTCGTTGAAACATTTGATGCCTTTGTGAAAAAGACTATTTTTATCCGCTTCTGTTCTAAAAAATGGTATCTTAAATTTATTTTTATTTCTTGTATTCACACTATGTGTACTAGAAACTACAACTAAATTGGTGCTCAAATATTCGGGTAATAAGCCATTATTTAGATTATTAATAAACTTCATCGTATAGAAAAAAATTTGTTGCTTGACACTAAGCCAATTGAGAGAAATAAGCATGTCCTTAACGGACGCATCATAGCGCTTATTAAGGATGAAGCGCATCGCTTTATTTTGCATCTTTTGCAATTTGTCAATTTGCGAGTCTTTCATAATGAAAAAAATTGTTGGACAGTAAATGAAATGTGGCTCAATGATCGATCTATAAACCCTTATTTTGTAATGTTTACTTAAAAGTTTGCACGTCCTCTTCATAAACCAAATTTTTTTCGAAGTTTTTCCCAAAGTGTAGTCAATGTGATCGCTAAATTTTAATTTATCATCAATCTGAATGCCCAAGTACTTTATTTTATCAACTTTTTCAATTTCGACGTTATTTATTTTAAAATTTTCCAATATTAAATTGTTATTTCTTGATATGACCATATATTTAGTTTTATCAATATTTAACTTCAATCTATTTGTACATAGCCAACCATAGAGAGAATCTAAGTCCAATTGCAACTTGCGTTGGATGTCAATTACGTTAGTCCCGCTGATCATGATTAAGGCGTCATCAGCGAATAGCTTGATGGTACTAAATTGGAGTATAGATGCGATATCATTAATGTATACATTAAACAAAATTGGGGCCAGAACTGAGCCTTGGGGCAGCCCGATCTTGACATCAATTTCATCGGAAATTGATGACCCGATCGCAACACATTGCTTACGGTTTGTGACAAAACTCTTGAACCACTCTAACTCTTTATTCTGTATACCAATATTAAATAACTTTTTTAATAAAATCCCTTGATCTATGGTCTCGAAAGCTCTCTTGAGATCTACAAAAACGGCAAAAATATATTTCTTTTCATTTAGTTCTTTTTTCCAACAAGCTAAAACCATGTTTAACGCAGTTTCACATGAATGTTTACATCTAAATCCGGACTGTTCTTGTATAAGGATATTATTACATTCTAAATATTGCACAAGTTGATTTTTTACTATGGTCTCCAGTATTTTTTCATCACACGGCAAGGTGTTTATTGGCCTCAACTCTTCAGCTTTTACCGTATTTTTAACTTTTTCAATGGGAACAATTATTGATGTTTTCCATAATTTTGGAACAATGCCCTTCGTCAGGCTTTCATTAATTGCTTGCGCGTAAAAATATCCCAAATAAATAATAGAATCTTTGATAACACCTTCCGAGAGCAACTTTCTTCCACCTATTTTATATTTGAATTTGTTTTTAACTATTTCTTCAATCTCACTAGCTGACACCTGATTAAATTTGAAATGTGAGTTGCATTGAATCTGTATGGGAAAATCTCTGCTTACTAATAGTTCAATGTTATTACTTATTTTAATTATGCTGTCAACAAAAAATTTGTTAAGGCCCCCGGCAATATCTACTTCCCTCTCATACAGCTGTCCGTTAATTAATATTTTAGAAATAGGAGTTTTTTCACTGACCATATTGATAGTTTGTTTTAAAATTTTCCACATGGCTTTGCTGTCTTTGCTGTTGCTATCTATCTTGTATTCCATATACTTAATTTTCTTTACTTTCACTAACTTTTTATATTTATTTCTAAGTTTTTTGTACTCATACCAAACTCCTGAGACCAGAGCTTCTTTGTAAAGACTAAGTTTTTGCTTATTCAAGTTTGCAAGCTCATAATCGTACCATTTATTCATGACCTTTATGGTTATTTGTTTCTCATTTGTAAGTTTTCGCATGGCAATTTCTAACCCATTGTTTAGAAACCGGACCTTACTTTCCAAGTCAAATCGATCAAAATTACTGAAATCTTGAGAGCGCAATTGGTTCAAAAGTAATTGACTGTTATAAAATTCCCATGAAGTAATCACCAGGCTACTTCGCATTTTAAAATTTGGATTAATTTTAATTTTAAAGTAAATAGTTTCATGATCTGAGATTTTAAAGTCATCTAATATATAACACGAGACATCATTTGTATTTGAAAACAGTAAATCAATTTTGGTTTTAGTGTTTTCAGTTATTCGCGTATCAAAATCAATTTTTTGTTGCATTGAATGGGACTTAAATAACTCTAATAGTTTGCTGCTATACGTTGTCTGATTGTTAAGATAAATGTTAAAGTCACCCACTACAACATTACAATCAGAAAGTTCGCAAGTATTTCCTAAAACATCACTTAGATAGTTGATAAAATTTGCGTCACTTGAGCTTGGCGAATGGTATACCACACCAATCTGCCATTTCACCGTTGAATATTTTAGTTTAATAAAAATGCACCAGATATTTTTATCTATTGTTTTGTTGAATTTTGTAACAAACTTCAGAGAGTTATGAACATAAATCAGAACACCCCCAGTATGTCTACTGTGGGAATCACATCTTATCATATTATAAGTTTTAATATTTATTTCTTGATCAGAGATATCCTTAGTCGTACATGTTTCTGCGCAAAGTATCAAAGATGGATTTTTTAATTCAATAAGCCTCTCAAGTTCGCTTTTATTAGACAAAATACTGTTAATATTAAGAAAAATGCAATGTAATTCGGATTTTGTTGGTTGCTATTTTCTAATTTTATTTTTGCTTTGAACGACTTTTTTCTTTGCATAAGCATCATTGTAATCAGTGATTTCGTATTGTTATTTTCACAATCGTGGTCGTTTATGAATCTAGTTCCTTGTCACCGCGATTAGAGATATGATATTTTTTGATCATGAAGGTGTCCCAAAAGATCGGAAATGATCTGTTCGTGAATGGTGAATAAATACAAACTTTGTTTTTAAGTTTGAAAAGTTTTATAACTAATCAGTTTTTTATATTAACTATTTTTATGACGATTGAAAATTAAAATATACCAACCATACCAATGCTCATTGAATTGTTCCATTCGCACAAATTAAAGATACTCCTGCGATCTGACGCGTATAAAAAGTTATGTTTGATTCCTCGACCGGCTGTTGCTTGACTCACGACAATCCATGATACAATTAAAAAGGTAGACGATGTACGGAGAGCCACGAAAGTAGGCGTACGAGAAATGACAGTTGTCATCAAATGTTCTCATTGATCAGGGCGGTGGTGCTGCAGTTTAAATTTAGGAAATCTGGCGAGTCGACAGAGTTAGCGAATTGCCTGTCTATAGGTATTATAGTTGGCGAACGCTTTTATTTCCCACTTCAAATTTTAATAGAAAAATATTTTGTCTGCTTTTTTCATATGAATGTATAAAAATTATAAGCAATACAGTGAACGAAATTTGGTTAGCCGCATGCAAAAATTTACGAAAAAGCAACTGTTCATATTATTGCTCTTAATTTTTTGTCTGGGTAACAATGTGTTTGATGTCAATATTTCACGTTCTGAGTTTTGTATAAAAAAAAATACATAGCGGTTCGTAAAAGTCAATGATTGTATTCGGTGTCCTTAAGTGATGCGAAATTTGCTTAGCCGCAGTCGTTTTTTAAGTGTTGTATCAGTAAGTGATTTTTTCGATTTTGGTTTTTTCGTGCATATTTAAAAAAATACAACTTTTTTAAATGTTTTAGGCAATTAATTTTAATAAAAGGACAGAAACATCAAAATGGCAAAGGGCAAATTCTTGACAGACGTGGAAAAAGGTCAAATCACGATTTTAAAAGGAAATGGACTTTCAAATCGGGAAATTGGTCGCCAAATCAATAGATCGGAGAAAGTAGTGAGAAACTTTTTGCAAAAGGGTAATAAATACGGCATTTCTTCCTCAAAATAAGTACGAAATACCAAGTTATTTCGCCGTCAAAGCAACATGGTCAAAAAAGAAGCCACCAAAAATCATTTAGGTGCATCACAGATTGTGTCAAAATTGCAACTTCCAGTAAGAAAACGAAGAGTGCAACAAATTTTAAGTGCAGACAGGAACATAAAATGGAAAAAACCTGCAAAAAATCCGCAACTTACGTCTGCTCATAAAAAAACCAGATTAGCTTTCGCAAAACACCACATGCATTGGACTGAAGCTTGGCAAAAAATAATTTTTTCCGACGAGAAAAAGTTTAATTTAGATGGGCCCGATGGTTTCAGCTATTATTGGCATGATCTTCGTGCAAATGACCCCCCAAGAATGAGCCGAAATTTTGGAGGTGGGTCAATCATGATATGGGGAGCATTTTCATACTATGGAAAGTTGACTTTGTGTTTTATTACAACAAGAATGAACTCAGAGAAGTACATCGAGATGTTGGACGATGTTCTTGTTGATTATTTGGAAAGAAATGTTGACATAGAGTATACATTTCAACAGGATAACGCTAGTATCCATGTGTCGAAAACGTCCAGGGAGTACTTTTCAACCCGCTCAATACCACTACTTGCTTGGCCAGGTAGAAGTCCGGACCTAAACCCGATTGAAAACGTTTGGGGCATAATTGCCAGAACTGTTTATGCAAATGGACGACAGTATTTAACGGTAGAAGAGTTAAGATCCTCTATTTTACAAGCTTGGTTAGATTTGGACATGGACACACACGGAAATTAATAAACTCACTCCCTACCAGAATTTTCCAAACAATTAACAAAGATGGAGGGCCAACTAGTTATTAAACATTCAAAACGCACACATTTTTTTTTTCATTGTTTGTTTTCCTTCAATTTTATACGGTGCGGCTAAACAAATTTCGCTCTAAGTGTTAGTACTTTGCTATGATTTTTAAAACTTCTCAATCTTTTATATTGAACTATGCATTAATATCTGTACATTTTTGATTTTAATAATAAAACTGAAAAAATTTCATCATTTACTTAATCTTTACTACTAAATTTTGCCTCACACCGACACGAAAGTATGTGCGGCTAAGCAAACTTCGCGCACTGTATATTGTAGATTTCTTTTTCGAAGATGAGTATAGTGCCCAACAACCTTCAAAGGATGCGGCAGTGCATCAGGAACAGTTCCAATCCACTGAACTGCCGAACCAGATGTGAGCTTCACATATTGGTTATAAAAGAATTTTATAGATGATAAGCATCCAAATTTATTTATTTAAAGATTTATCTCAAATTTTCGGCTTTGCAAAGAAGCTTTTGTGTTTGTATTGGATAAAATACAAATACAATACAACCAAATGAAAATCTTGCCGACCTTCATCAATATCTCCAACATTGAAATGGTCCTGCGCTTTACGCTTTTTTGCTGATGGCAGTTACCAAAAAATTGTTGGTAATGACTTTGAGCTGGGCTTTGCGCAAACAACGGTTTCGATTGTGTTGAAGGCAACCTTAAGCATTTTCGAATCATCGATTTGACCTGAACGGGTTAAGATCAGGAAGACGGAAGCTGAGAAGCAAAGTGCAAGAAATTTCTTTTATACTAAACTAGCTGTCCCGGCGAACTTTGTCTCGCACAAAATTTTTTTTTTTATAATGAAATACGCGCGATGTCGAATCTATGGCGACACAAATGGACGAAGAAAACCAACTAAAGAAAGAGGAAGAGCTACTGAATAACGCAATCGAGGCCCACAAATCAGCAATGTTGCCCTCTGTCGAAAGGGAAAATGGTAGGTTCGTATTAAGTTGCATTGCTGTGCGATTTATAGTTCAGCAAAATATTTGGGTCACAAAAAATGTGCCACGCCCCTTGTTCAACGCCCATAAAATCCTACCAGTAGATTGACACATCTATGGACGACGCTATACTCAATTTCAGTGTTGTACGGCTTACAACTTCGAAGATATTCTATATTAAAGATTTGAATTGTATGGGCGATGCCAAGCCCTCTTGTTCAATACCCGCACCATTCCCTCTGTCGAAAGACATGAATAAATGGTAGGTTCGTACTTAATTTCATTGTTATGCGAACATAGTTCAGCTAAATATTTGGGTCACAAAAAATGTGCCACGCCCCTTTTCCAACGCCCATTAAATCTAACCAGTAGAATGACTCATCTATGGGACGACACTATACTAAATTTCAATGCTGTGCACCTTACAATTTCGAAGATATTCTATATTAAAGATTTGGCTTGTATGGGTGGTGCCACGCCCCTTGTTCAATACCCGCACCATTCCCTTTGTCGAAAGATATGAATAAATGGTAGGTTCGTACTTAGTCTCATTGCTGCGCGATTTATAGTTCAGCGGAATAATTGGGTCACAAAAAATGTGCCACGCCCCTTGTCCACCGCCCATTAAATCTGACCAGTAGAATGACTCATCTATGGGACGACACTATACTAAATTTCAATGCTGTGCACCTTACTATTTCGAAGATATTCTATATTAAAGATTTGGCTTGTATGGGCGATGCCACGCCCTCTTGTTCAATACCCGCACCATTCCCTCTGTCGAAAGACATGAATAAATGGTAGATTCGTACTTAATTTCATTGTTATGCGAACTATAGTTCAGCTAAATAATTGGGTCACAAAAAATGTGCCACGCCCCATTTCCAACGCCCATTAAATCTTACAAATAGAATGACACATCTATGGGTCGACGCTATACATAATTTCAATGCAGTGCGCCTTATAATTTCAAAGATATTCCATTATTAAGATTTGGCTTGTATGGGTGGTGCCACACCCCCTCGTCCAATACCCGCCCCATTCCCTCTGTCGGAGGACATGACTAAATAGTAAGTTCGTAGTGAATTCAATTGATGTGTGACTTATGGTTCCAAAGTTATTATCTGAAAATGTGTAGAATTCACGGTCAAATATGGCATGGATATTCCGACTTTTCCAATAGATTTTCCGGAATTTTCTTTTCGCACGAACCTGAACTGACTTAATACAAATCCGACAAAACAAACCCCATGAAAATCGGACGTTCCGTTTAAGCGTGATGCGATTACACACATACTGCCACTTTCTTTTATATATATAGATGCGGATTGCATGGTGTTATTGGACGCGTCGATGGAACGCATATTGGTATGCACCTGATTTCTGTTAAATTGGGCCTGCTGAACACAAATATGTAAACAGAATTCTTGTAACACGTCACATTTTAAAGTAATGATAAATTTAATTTCCATAAGTGAATAAGGACAATAGCTATACAATACGACAAATTTCAAATCAAATCTAAACATGTTTATTTACCTGTATTTAAAATTTTAATGTTAATATAGTTGTTTCCACCGCCTGCGATTGACGGTGGAAACTGCGAAATGTAAAATTGGTTTAAATCAAACGCACTCTTTAGGAAAAAGCCATCGGCTCAAAAAACCCAATTTATTTTCCGCACTTCCAGCACACGCACGTCTTGCACCTATAAAAGACACTTGCACCAGAATGAACGTCTTGCCCACTTCACGCTCACTGCACGACTGACTACTTCGACCAGAGACGATCGTCCCTGTGCGAACAACTCAATCGCAAAGGAGATCGTCCCTGTACGAAACAGTGCCAGCGAAAACCAACGGTTTTCATTAAATACAATCAGCTTGCACCAACAATCAGAAACAATACAATTAACAATGAACTTAATTCTAATCTTAGCACTCTAGTCACTCCGGCTCCACATTGGCAGGCTCCACCGGCAGTGTGCATACTTTCTGCACGGGTCTGGTCAATCTGCTTGTCTGGGTCTCAATCTCCACGGATCGTACAAGATTGTCCTTGCTCAGAATTAACTTGCACACTCTGCCTAGCGCCCACTGCGCCGCCGGAAACTTCTCCGCCTTAATGAGAACTAGCTGGCCCACTCCCAAATTCTCTCTCTCTCTGCGCCATTTCTTGCGCTCCTGCAAACTATTCAAATAATCCACTTGCCATCTAGCCCAAAAATGCTTTAACATAGTCTGGCGCTCTTTCCAAAGCTTAATGCCCTCCGTGTTTGGTTGCTCATCTAATGCAAAGGGAGGTGGTAATACCAGCGGCTCTCCAACAAGAAAATGCCCCGGTGTCAATGCTTGGACATCCGTCGGATCCTCTGATATCGGATACAACGGCCGCGAATTCAGAATCGCTTCTACTTGCACCAATAAAGCTAAGGTCCCACGATTGCCGCAAATGCCGATCATAGCCCGATCTGGTCGGGCATTGACTACGCAGAAATTGTCAATTGAGCAAAACGTTTTTTATTTGGATCACACGATTGCCCCAATTTCGACAAATTTTGTCGGCTCAACCAAACGAACAGAAATATCGCACCGAACGATTTCATAGGTAGGTCACACGATTGCCCGAATCGAAAAAAAAATTTAAATAAATTTTCAAAAAATTTCAAAGCACCGACAAAATTTGTCGGCTCCTATGGTTGGTGCTCGAATTGCCGATGAAATTCGGCTCAATTTTTAATACATGTATTTTGTCTGGCTTCAACTGTTCACACGATTGACGGTACAACCGGATGGAAAATCGAATATTTTTGACATTTGCGCCGAAACAGAATCAAGTTCACACGATTGGCATTTGATTTTTTTAAAAATGCGTAAAATTTCTACGCATTGCGGCAATCGTGGGACCTTACCTTAACGTCGCGAGCTGGTCCTGTGCCAGCGTTCTCTGGCCCACGACTCTCGTCAAATGATACTTCATGGACTTCACAGCTGCTTCGTAAATTCCACCTTGATGTGGGGCAGCTGGAATCATAAAGTGCCATTCTGTACCTTTCATAACTACTCAAATGCTCTAGCACCTCTTGCTCCCTCCAATAGTCAATTGCTCTCTTGATCATCCTATCTGCACCAACAAACGTCGTCGCGTTGTCACTGTACATGCGCTCACATCTTCCACGTCTTCCGATAAATCTTTCATAGCACGCAATGAATGACTGAGTAGTTAGATCTAGCACCATATCAATATGAATAGCTCGGGTCTTCAGGCACACAAATATCGCGATCCAGCATTTGCTTTTCGCTACGTAATCATCTCGCACCCTCAAATGGACATTGAATGGCCCCGCATAGTCTAAACCAGAATGTAAAAAAGGCTTGCCCACTTGCACTCGATCGGCTGGTAAATTCGCCATCAACTGTTGCTCCAGCTTGTAGTTGTAACGCACACACACCACACATTTGTGTAAGAATCTTCTGAGCTCATCCCTTATACGAGGAATCCAATATTTCTGCCGAATATACTGGGTCACAACTTGCACTGCTCCATGTATGGTTTGTCTATGCGCATAATCAATTATCAAATGTGCTAACCTTGAACCCTTCGCAATGATAACCTGATGCCTCATTTCATATTCTTTTTCTGCATTTATTAACCTGCCCCGACTCTTATCAATCCATTTTTGTCCAAGATCGGACGTAATGGCTCTAGCTTACTTTGCTCTGGCAACCGATTTTCTTTCCGTGTCATAGCTAGCTCTTTATAAAAGTCTTGCTCCTGTGATTCTTTTACCAAATATTCCATTGCACACGATCTTTCTTCATTACTTGGAAGTGGTATTCTCGCATTTTTGCTCCTTGGCCTACGACCTTCTTTTTCCGACTACGACCTTTTTTTCGATCCAGCAAGCGCAGCACTCAGACAATTATACGTCCATTGTACTACGACTTGTTGTTCCCTGTCAAGGCCTACGACCTACTTGCGATCTTCTAGCTCTCTCTCTTGTCAAATATCTAACCCTAAAGGCATCTAAAAAACGCTTGCAATATACCAAAATATTTAATATTCTCTCCAACTTGCCCTCATACTGTGTGAATGGGACGACCACACCGCCTCCCCCCATTTTTGGCACAAAAATACTCAATGGCCCCTCACACACTTTTGCTACATTTACTTTGATTTCTTGCTCCGCCTTTATTTTTATGTTAGCCTTCTTGCCCACTTGCATTGGCTCACCGTCAATGCCCACCATCTTCTGCGCTATAGGTTGCGCTGATACACGATATTTTCGCTGCAATGCGAACGTCATCAAATTGACCTGTGCTCCCGTATCCAGCAATGCACGCACCGGCCCATACCTGCATCCATCGTCTACAATTCCGACCATGACCGTCGGTAACAACGTCATAGTCGGATTTGCATTAATATTAGCACCAGCCAGGGGCGTAGCCAAGGGAGGGGTTTAGGGTGTCAGAACCCCCCCCATAGCCTATCATTTGTCAACATTTTCAATCACTATGCATCGTATGTACATTCCCACATTAGCAAAAAGGTATTTTCAACTTTAAATATTTAAAAGAATATTAACAAAACCCTTTTTTACCGAAACTAATTTGTTTTTTTAATAGTCACGTTTAGGCTTAATACAGCGATTTGCATGTTCTAAAAACATGTCTAAAGAGTAGTTTAGTTCGTCGACCGGAATGTCCTTCAGGATGTCGGTACAAGCCTTTTGGATGGTTTCTACGTTCTCAAAACGCTTTTTTCATCGACAAATGCATTCTTTGAAAAGGTGAAATTCGCACGGTGCTACATCATGTGAAAACGAGGAGTGGTTGATGGTTAAAATTCGACTTTTAGTAAACAAAAAAACAGTCAAAACAAGTGTCAATACTCGTAGATGGTATGGCATCCTTCGATAGTCAAATGTTCAGTTAAAATGCGATAAATTTATTCTATGCTTAACCTTAATATGCTTAGCCTTACTAAAGATGATCCCAGGCACTTCCGCCGCTATTTTGAGTAAAACTCACAATAAATATATAATAATTTATAAATTTTTTTCATACTTCAGTATTTAGTATCTTCCTCTGGCGATAGTTCGTATTTCGAAAAAAGGCCTAACTTTAATGATTTATTTTGAGACTATGGAAAATATTAGAAGATTTCTTTCCAGAGGGTTTATTAAACACATAATGAGGTACGCCAAAAAAAATTTATCGTGAGTTTTAATCAAAATGGTAGCGAAAGCGCCTGGGATCACCCAGGTACATTTGTATAAAAAATGACAAAATTCAAGTTTAAACATGATCAAAATTTAAAAAAAAAATATTTTTTCATGTTATTGAAAATTACCTTCAAATTTGTGCAGATATTAAACATGAATATTAAATAGATCACCCGGGTGGGTATAGTAAAGCGAGGGTTAAATCCAATTTCAAGAATTTCAATGAAGATTTTGGCTAATCTTTTATGAATTACTGCCCAGTTTTGATCTACGGTGATCGTGGATTCAGTTGGCTAACACGTTGGTCATCATTTATGTTCTGACAATCGTTTTTAAATCGCTTTTACCACTTATGAACTCCACCACGGTATAAACAAAAATCATCATAAACTTAGTTCATCAATTTAAATGCTTCGGTTAAAGTTTAAACGTTTTTAAAACAGTAGTTAATATTGGATCTTTGTTCGATGCACATTTTTGTACGATGACACAAACATACTTCCACTTCAGATGCAATAACTTCGCTTTCAGTCCACCAAATTTCATGAAATTGTTACTAAAAATCAGGGAAAAAATTTAGTTTTTAATGCATTAAGTCACATAAGCCACAACAAAATGCCCTATTTGGAAAGTGCACTTTACTTTGAAAAACATGTAATACTAAATTGGGAAAAAAATTTTTTAAAACCCCCCCATGACCAAGTTCTGGCTACGCCCCTGGCACCACCTAAATACTGTTCAAACCATTTAACATTTATTTCTTGCTCGAGCTTCGATCGTTTTTCGTCTGGCTCGCTTAAATCTACTGGCACACCTTGCCCTCGCTCCCCGTCGATCATTCTGGCCCCCTTCTGGCGTCGGTCTACTTTGCGTTTCTACTTTGGCAGATTCTTGCCCTCAATCCTGGCTTGCACGCTGTTTGCCTGCTTCCGTGGCTCGCGGTTTGGACACAGCGCGCTGTTGTGCTTTGGCCTGCCTGGGCACTTCCAACAATCGCCCTGATAACAATTGTCCACTCCGTGACCCTTCTTGAAACAATTCGGGCACAAATTGCGCCTGGTAATATGGTCTTTGCGCGCGTTTAATGACAAACCCATAAACTCCGGACAATGATACAACATGTGATTCCCTGCGCACACCTCACAAGTCACTGTCCGCGGAGCTGGCACTCGCGATATCGAAGCCCTCCCTTGCACCATTCTAGCAACAGCACCAGCACCTGTAGCCTTTGGCTGTCTAGCTCTCTCTGGCACCACAACCACAGACTCCATGCGCCTGCGATTATCCGCTGTATTGGCCAGCGCGATCGCCTGCCTGTCAACAAAAGACAGCATTTGATCCACTGTCGGGGTGTCACTCTCCCGGGCTAGCTCCCATTGCCTGGCTGTCTCGCTATCCAGCCGCTCGTGTAGCATGTGCACCATGAAGAAGTCCCAGTGCTCCACCGGTAGCACCTGCGCCAGTAGCTGCCGTCGCACCTCATGCGTTACATTTGACATGCGCCGCAAATCGTTGACCTTCGCCTGACCCCTCAACTCTGGGAGCCTTATAAAGTTGCGGAAATGCTCGCGCCCGATCAGGTAGCTCTGATCGTGCATTTGGTTCAGACGCTCCCATGCCTGCATGTAATTCTCCGCAGAAAATTGCCATTGCCCAAACGTGAGCTTAGCATGCCCCACCAGCGAGCTCGCTAAATACAAGAATTTGTACGCCGGGTCCACGCCCGCATTTTCATGCACCGCAGCCTTGAACCGGTCGCGAAACCCTGGCCATTTGGTTGGTGCCCCATCGAACTCGCCCCACGTGCTCTTTATGTCGTTCTGCTGCACCGTCATCTGCACCTGCACCCTGATCTCTGGCTCATCTTGTACTTGCACCTGTCTTGGCTCCAATTGATTGATTTTGGCGTTGAACACAGCGTGCGCCTCAAAATACTCTTCCTCAACCCGCACCAGCGTGGCTTGCTCCCTACCACCTTCTCGTAGGCATCGTTATATTTCGCCCAAACTACTTCGAGGTTGGTACGGCGTACCTTCGCTTGCTCCAGCGTGACGTCCTCAAACTCTGGCCCCTTTACGAAGCACAGTGTGCGCCTGATCGTCGCAGCCAACGTCTCCAATTTATTGCGTGCTGCCATTTAACTACAACGAGATAGAAAGCAAGCAAACTGTAACGTCATTTCTTGCACGCAACGCACACTGTGCCATAACAACAGACTTCAACCTGTTGCTAAGCACAATTTTCTGTTCCGAATTCATTCTTGGAATTTCTAGCACTCAGACTAGCCCACTACTTGCAAGCGTTCTTGCTCTCTCTTTTCTAGCTCTCTTTTCATTTTCTTATTCTTGCTGCTCTAGCTCTCTTTTCATTTTCTTATTCTTGCTGCTCCAGCTCTCTTTTCATTTTGTTGCTCCTCTAGCTCACGCAAATATGCATATCAATCTAGCACTCTTCGATTCCAAGAATAACGAACCATCGGACCACCAGCTCAGCAATAACGAGACCGCAGTTAGGAGCGTCCCGTGAAAACACACTCGCACCACCGAAACCATACGCCCTGCAGGCCCACGTTTCCAAAATTTTTCCTTGCACCACAACAACCACAATGTGGCCACTTGCCCCGACCAAACGCATGCACCAAACAAACATTGACTAGCACACAATAAACGAAATCTCCATGCACAACAACAACAATAAGCCCACTCGCACCAAACGCATGCGCCAAGCAAGCACCCGACTGGCACACAAACGAAACTTTCGTGCACAACAGCAACAATAAGCCCGCTCGCACCAAAACGCATGCGCCAAGCAAGCACCTGGCTGGCACACAAACGAAATTTTCATGCACAACAATAATGACAATATGCTTACTCGGACCAAACGCATGCACTAAACAAGCACTCAACTGGCGATAAAACGAATTTTCGTGCACCACAATAATAACACATTTGCACTCCAAATCAGACTACCCGCGCAAAGCTCCTAGTGGACTGTATCTCACCGATTGCTGTTGCTTTTTCTTCTTCTTTTTAAATTTCACACCCTTCAAAACACACTTTTTACTTCCGAACTTCTGAACGATGCTTTCGCCTCAACATTCACCGATCGAATGAACAGAAAAACGAATTGCGCAACAATCGGCGACTCGCTCCTTTTCCCCCTTTTCTCGTTCCTTGCGCCCATATATGTAATACTTCTATATTGGCACCAGAGAACTGCAATTATTCTGTTTTTCAAGTCATTGGTTGAATAACACAAGAAAGAGTATTAGTGGATTTGAGTCAAAGAAAAACATCCGACTCATATCCACGCATACTCGTTTACGCATGCACACATATTTTGTGTGTGAACAATGAATAAGTTCTTTGCTGATATGAACCGGTGCGTGCTCAGATCTGTCAATGAGTGAATAGGTTCATTGTGTTATACCGTAATCACTCACAACACCAAGAAACACCAATGGTTCAATGGAATGACTTAAGTCATTGGAGTAATTTTCAGTTTCGCTTTCTCCTTAGTTGAAATTGAGAATATTGCAACAAAAAGCGGAAAACCAAAACGCAGGTCAATAAATGCAAAGCAATTAAATGAACTTTTTGTTAGTTTTTATTTGTAAATAACAAAATGAGATCAAATCCATTCTTTTTAAATATAATTAAATTAAAAGAATTCATAAATATTAAAATTATACTTAAAAAAAAATATACACGTACAAATAATACTCATTCTAAGTTAAATAACTAAAAAACTATAAAGATGAACAAAAATTATTTTAATTTTTTTGTTGAAAATAGAATTTAAGAAAAGAATATTGTCAGCATCAATGCACAGCAGCAACCAGATACGCGTCCAAAAGCAAAAAATTACTGTTTAACAAAAAGCGCGAAGCACAACACGAACTATTACTCAACTCATCACACGAACAAGTGAGTCAAATCAGATTATGAGTCAGTAACCAATAGACACACAAAATACCGGTACATATTGGTGTAAGAGAATTTTGAGTGTTTTGATGATTTGGGTCAAATGAGTAATAGTATTATGTTGAATTGGTTTGAGTATTCACTTGCACCAATTGTTATGGCTCATGACTTAAGTATACTAATTTTATTAGTACTCATTGCCGGTCTCTGATTGACACTAACCTATCTTTACAATGTGTTTTCATTCGGAAATCAAAGGGAGATAAGCGATGAGACAGAAAACACGAAATTTTGCGAATGTATTTCTATGCGTGTATACATGTGCACTTCTACACATGAACAACTGTCAAACTGCTAAAGGGGCGGTTGAAGAAAAAGGTAGGCTTTTCAGTCAATTTCGACAAATTTTTATTTATTTCCAGTAAATTTTCACCACACCTGACTTTTGACATATGTCAAGGTACATTCGTTTATACGCTTTCTCGCTCATATTTCACTATTGCTGTACTGTGATGTTGGCGAATGTACCTTGAGCTTAGTGCCAATATAGAAGTATTACATATATGCTTGCGCCTTATTCTCGCGCCTCGCTGCGTTCGTCTCGCTCTTCACGCACCACATCGACTCCTTCTGGCACACATTCCACGCGAGAGCTCTTCGTACAACGCTGCTCGCTGGAAATGTCCCGTTTCTTTCGCCTGCTCATCCGATTTTTCGCGCACAAAGGAATCGAAAAAAGGGGCGCTCCATAGGTCGCTAATATCTGGCTCGACACGTACCAAAATGTTTCCACCGCCTGCGATTGACGGTGGAAACTGCGAAATGTAAAATTGGTTTAAATCAAACGCACTCTTTGGGAAAAAGCCATCGACTCAAAAAACCCAATTTATTTTCCACACTTCCAGCACACGCACGTCTTGCACCTATATAAGACACTTGCACCAGAATGAACGTCTTGCCCACTTCACGCTCACTGCACGACTGACTACTTCGGCCAGAGACGATCGACCCTGTGCGAACAACTCAATCGCACAGGAGATCGTCCCTGTACGAAACAATAGTAAAGCGGCCCATACACGTTACAATCTGGTCGTGCGACAGGTTGGTCGTTAGGACACACACGTTGCGATTTCCGACACAACTCGTTCGCCCAACTTCATTTTTCTCATAAATTTTGTTGAGTGCAGACAAATGACAAACAAAATAATTTCGATTCTGATCATCAATGAAATTATAGAAGAGGAAGAAAGCATTGAAAAAATAAAGAAAAAAAAGTGGTCGAAAAGATGGTTGAAAGGTAAAAATATTCAAATATGAAACTTTTGAAAATATTGCAAAATACGGAACCCACAGATTACAAAAATTGTTTGTGGATGGATGATAACACATTTCGCTCCAGTTTTCGTTGCGCTCGTCCATTTCGTTCGCAACACACAAAAGCTAAAACACGAATGAAATCAGAAAGTTGCACGATATTGTACGACATGCCCATACACATTGCGCCCGCTCACACAACACGACCGAAATATCAAAATATTTTGATTTTCATACAACCGGTTGTGCGACACGTACAACTGCGCTACACACGTTGCGATTTTGTGTACAACCGAGTACAGTTGTACAACAAATCGCAACGTGTATTGGCCGCATAATACAGTGAAATTCCTCATAACCGGACATTCACCGTCGAAGTGTTTTTTCCGGTTATGGGAGATGTCCGCTTATGAGGGAGGGGGTACACAAAATTTTTTTAAATCAGGGACCTTACCGGTTATGGTTTTTATCAAAAAAGTCAGATTTTAACTGTTATCTTTTAACTTTTATTTTTACCGATAAAAATAAAAGTTATTTTGTGCCTATTATAATATCAGGCAAAAATAACTGTTACTTTTGACTTTTATTTTATCGGTCAAAACTAACAGTTATTTTGTGACTTTTATTTTTCGGTCAAACATAGGCAATTTGAATTTTTTTAAAAGCCGTTTGACCGACTAAAAAACTATTGATACCATTTTTTTCGTCTCAGCAGACCGCACATTCTGAGCTATAAGACTTGTGCGACGAAAAAAATGGCATCAATAGTTTTTTAGTCGGTCAAACGGCCTTTGAGAGAATTGAAATTGCCTGATATATTTGACCGAAAAAATAAAAGTTACAAAATAACTGTTATTTTTTACCGATAAAATAAAAGTCAAAAGTAACAGTTATTTTTGCCTGATATGATAAAAGGCACAAAATAACAGTTAATTTTAACTTTTATAGTAAAAGTCTAAAATTTAAAAGGCGTTTAATATTCGTGAAGCTGAGGCCATTACGATCATAATGGTATATTTGAAAAAGTCCACCGACAATTTTTTCGTTATGCCTTTTTAATTTGAAAATTGTAATATAACAGTTATTTTCGGTCCCTGGTTTAAATTGTGTCCAACGAATTTATGAATATTAAATATTTATTTAATATTTTTTACATGTATTGGTAAAGTACATATATTGTACAAGTTTTTAAATTTAAATACTACTTTGGTTAAACAAATTTTTTATGGTCGATTGCCTAAACATTGTTTTAATTTAAAATGTTCATTTTCAAATAAGAGTAAGATTTGTATTTTAGGGTAATACAGATTTTAAAAACTGGTGGGGCATAATTTTGAATTTTGGCCATTTATGAGAGATTTTGTAATTAAAATAGTTTGAAATATAAATACGTCCGTGTCCAGTTATTAGAGCGTCCTGTTATTGGAATGATATTCGTACGGAAAACTTAATGAAGTAGCTATGTCTAATGAAGTAGCTCAGGTTCAATAAATGAATATAAAAATTAACCATATTGTTACGAAAATGATGTATTCAAATATTTCGAAGTTTATTAGTTCGTAATCGATACAGAAGTGAAGTTAGATCACTTACAATACATGTTTTATAGTAGGAGTTTTGAGTGACAATATGAGTAACGAATGATTAAAATGAGAAGCTATAATTTACAAGAGTGTGTGTGTAGATAATTCGAAATTAGTTTTCAGAGTTGCAATTTATAGCTTATTGATTACAAATGTTTAGTGCCGCTGCGAACAGGAATATTACATAAGAATTCATACGAAGTTCATTCTGCTGTCATTCAAATTGGCGTACGTAAACAAAGATTTTTGGAAAAGGCTTTCCGTACTTAGTTTAGCTTGTTTATTGTATCATGCGACAAAAATAAGCTAAATAATGGACGCGGTTCCTAGTTCAATATTTGACCTGGAGTTATGACACTTCTTATTAAAACCAAATTAATGGCGGATACACAAAAAAAGAGAAAAGTGTCGCAGTATCACCTTCCAGGTTCAGCCTGGTTTGCATTTCTCCAAAACAAATAAAATAAAGGGTGTATACGAAAAAAAGTCGTCACAAAAAAATACATGTTTTTTTTGTCAAAAATAATACCACAAGGATTAACTTTATAGATCAGGTACCGGAAATAACAGTTATTTATGAAAACTATATTTGAAAAATTACTATAAAGGAAAGGTCATACAAATAAATGAAATATACCAATACATTTCTTTTCGCACCGAGAATCAGAGATCGAGAATCGAGATAAACTCTTTTTTGGAATTTTATGGGAAAGTTAAAAAATAAGAATTTTGTTAATTTATGTTTTAAAAATCCTTTAATAACCATTGTTTTTAATTTGTTTCATATTAGTCCACAAATAACAGTTTTTTTCGATTTGTGTTTTAGTTGTCCTATTGTAACAATTATTTGTGACTTTTATTTAAAAAAGTCATCAATAATAACACTGAACAACAGCAAAATGGCTTTTCTGGTTCTGACATCAGTTCTAGGGTAGTAAGGGGCCGCTGATTCCGAATCCGCAAACCGTTTTCAAAACTTAGTTTACGTTTTCGCAAAAAATGGGCGTGTCACTTTTTCGGAATTTCCCTGACTTTTTCACGTTTGGGATTATAATTTCTAAACCACTAAACCGGTGGACAAGATTTTCACTTTGTGGCATTTACTACACTTCACGGCTTCTTTTCCAATGTAATTTATTTTTATAAGTTTTAAAAATCCGCGGCAATTGGACCTCAAAGTTGGAAAATATGGAATTTCATGGCGTTTTCTTAATGTTGAAAGACATGCACATTTTTCGTAAATGAATTAACGAGTTGGGTATAACACGAAAGCGGAAACATCAAGTAATACAACACAGCCAAATTATTTGGTGTGATTCCATAGTCCTTAGTCATGCGCATCATGTTTCATACTTTTTCCTTAAAAAATTAGGGGCCTCAAGATATGCAACGTTTTTAATTTTTTTTTTTTGTTTATTTTCAGTAGCACAAGCCCACTTCTGACACCAAATGTTACGAAAATTAGTTCTTTAGGCTAAAACTCTGGATTGTGCTTGAAAATAAAACCACTTCAATTATTCAGCGCAAAACGCAGTCAAAAACCAACAATCACTTGATTTACAAATTTACAGTTTTCTTGTCTTCACACTTGCTACTACTTTGCTTGTTCAAATAAGACTCGTCTCTCTGCGCTGCACCCGGCTGCCTTTTATACATGTCTGCTTATCGCGCCGATTGTTCTTGCACATTCCAGTTAAACTATCTCTCGATCGTTCTCGCACATCCCATTACCATCGCGAGCCATCCTTGCCATATCGAAATTACAGCAAGTCGGCCGTACTCTAACGTGCGTGCCTAAAACTATGCCCGTAAAAGCATTCATGCATACTTTTAGGCATGCACTTTGAAGTACGGCCGGCATGCTATAATTATGGCAAGGATGGTTCGCGAAAGGTGATGAGCTCTCCTAGAACAATCGAGATAGAGAGTACAACTAGAATGTGCAAGAAATTTCGGCGCGATAAGAAAACTAGTATAAAAGCAGCAGTGTGCAGCGCAGAGGGTCGAGTCTGTGTTGAGCAAGCAAAGGGGAAACATGCAATAGTAGTAGTGTAAAGTAGTAACAAGTGTAAATTTGTAAATAAAGCGATTGTTGATTTTTGACTGCGTTTGCGCTGAATAATTGAAGTAGTTTTATTTTCAAGCACAATCCAAAACGAACTTAGAGAAGTCATTTTCGTAACAATATGAATGTGCAGATAATTCCGATCCATAGTTATGACTGTAACAGATTTTTCGAGATTATTCCACATCAAATAATATAAAATAAAGAATTATATAAGTATACATTTCTGTATATGTACAAATAATTCTGCTAAAATAAGTTCGGATAATCTGATATACTATGTCACTTTACCCAACTTCTAGTATATCTATCACATTACCCAAAGTTGAATTTTTACGAAAAGATATAAAGAGAATAATAATAATTTATTAAAAAGAGTTTACCTCAAAATCGAAATCACTCGTTTACTTTTTATTTTCCTTGAACTTTCTGCTAATTTATATTTTTTTGTATACGTTCTGGGCTTTCAAACTTTATAAGCAAAGTTATTTATTCTTCCAAATCTATTTCGTCCCCCTCAAAGTAATCCCCCCGGCCCCAATACACTTGTGCGAACGTTTTTTCCAATCCTCGAAACAGTTGTTAAAGTCAATTTCCGGAATAGCCTTCAATGCGCGTAGTGATTCACGTTTAATGTCTTCAATTGACTCAAAACGGTTTCCCCGGAGCGGTCCTTTGAGTTTGCTGAACAGACAGAAGTCACACGGAGCTAAATCAGGCGAATACGGTGGTTGTGAAACGATATTGGTTGAATTTTTGGCGAAAAACTCACGAAGAATCAATGCAGTATGCGACGGTGCATTATCGTGGTGCAAACACCAAGAGATGTCGGCCCATAATTCCGGCCTCTCTTTACGAATAGCTTCGCACTTTTTGTACTTCAGAAAGAAAAGCGTATACTAAACACTAATGATTATTTTGATATGACATTTGGCACAGATGTCACTGACAGTCATACCAACCTAGGAAAAAAATATTTCGACGAATGGGTTCCCGCGCGAAATTTAAATTAAAAAGTCTTACTACTTTTTGCCCAAAGTAGTACTTAAAGCACTTTATCACATTGACTGTAAACGATTTATGCAAACACATCCAAAATCATGCAGCACAAGTTTTTTAGTTGCTCTGATGTTTCGAAAAGGTTAAATTTGAAAAAAGATAATACACTTGTGAAAAAAGCCACTATCAAGCATGTGCTACAAATCGTTTTCGTTTAAAATTCGGAGCGAAAACGTGTGGGGTGTGCTCAATTTCGTTTTGAATTCGTCAATTTTCGAAAACGAAATCGTTTGACCCATTCGAGACCGATTGCACACCGGGTGTGCAATGGATTTCCGAGGCTATAAGACAGCCTGCACACCGTGTGTGCATTAACAGTAATGTGCAATTATCAGTTATTCTGAGTCAACTAGTCGTCGAAATAAGATTTTTATAGAACTAATGAAATCTGTAAAGTACAGGAAAACAAAATTTGGCATTGGTTTTTACTGTGTACCAAAAAATCTAAAAATTATCTGAAGCCTTTCTTACATGTACAATACAAAGAAAAAAAATTTCACTCCTGGGGACCGTGTTCGAAAAAAATCGTCGTCTCGAATGGGTTGAAATAACATGTGCCAGAAAACCGCAATTCCGTTTTCGTTGCGATTAGAAAACGGCTGGTATTCTATCTGCGTTTCAACTTATAAAGACATTTTGAACGTGAAAAAGTTGAGGGAGCTTTCAACAATGTTATCCGGCGGCCATTACTGGCTCACTGACTAACCTCAAATTATGCAAGCTGATAGTGGACATAGTTCACAACCTGTTAACGAATTGAGTTATCAACTCCTCCACTGTTGCACTGTACTCTTGCAAAAGAGCAGTTGGCAAAAAATGGGGTATCCAACCACGTATCATGTACTGGATTTACATATCCGTGATTAGGCCCATTCTATTCTATGGAGCAGTAGTATGGTGGACTGTCCTGGATTAGGGGGTTAACCAGAACCTGGATTCAGTCCAAAGATCGGCGGCGCTCATACTAACTGGGGCATTCGATCGACACCGTCCAGAGGGCTCTCCACTTTCTCCCTGTTGACCTCTTCGGTAAACAAGTTGCAACCCTCTCTGCAGTGAGACTAAATACCATCAAAAGATGGACACGTACTGATTTCGGATACAGCCGCATCCTAGGCAGTTTACCTGACAACATAGACTACTCGCTACCATCATATCTGTTCGACTCAGAAGCGAATTGACTGCAGACGGTTTGAAAAGTATGCTTTTATATTTTCGTTTCTCCTATTTTTTGACGTCTGAATGAAAATTAGCTGTTAGTGTTGCTTGTTTTTTAGTTGAAAATGCTCAACAAACTGAGTATACATCACCATCAGCTGATTTTCAAAGCACTTTGGAAATGTTTAACCGTTTATACGAATTTTCGAAGCGAGTTGAAAATTTAAGAACTCATTTGACTCGATACGCCTAAAATGTTCAAAGCGATTTGAAAACGTGTTTATACGACTGGACTGTCATAGCGACTTGAGCTGTCGTATAAACGGGGTAATAGACAGGAGTGGGAACAAGACATGGTTTCGAAAACTGGAATATGTTTCTATACAGACGGCTCCTATCTAGATGGCAGAGTAGGGGGGTATAGTTCGCATTTTCACTGACAGCCAGGCAGCAATTAAAGCCCTCAAAAAGGTCAACCACATCGAAAGTGGTTGCTCTTTGCCGCTCCCTACTAAATGAGTTAGGGCATGTGCACAACATTACCCTTATCTGGGTACCGGGCCACAAAGACATCATCATGCCGTGGCCTGTGTCTTTCGGCAAGTCCCATGCCAAGACAGCCACCTTAACCTAACCTAACAAAACCTGCAAAAATTCCTATCTACATTGTTAGCAAAAATGAGAAAATTAGAGAGAGTGAGATTCCGACATGTCCAGTGGGTTGGAATGGTCTCTCAGAATGCGGCGTTTTACTGATTCCACTTTTCTTCTTCCTTTTTCTTCTAAATACACCAAACTCGCAAAGAAAATGCTCATCATGTTAAATATTCAATTTTCTGTTAACTTGAAACGTTAAAATTTTATACTTAAACGTCAACACAAAACAGCAGCTTGAATTTTATAGCCTAGTTAAGGGCTCTGTTAAATTTGAGAACTGTCAAGCGTTTCCACCGAAACTGAGTTAACTCCAACAGCTGGTTTTTGTTTACATTTTCATTTGGTGAAGTCAAATTCTGCATTTATTTCTGGGCAGACACAGCTATACCCATCGCCGCCATCTCCTTGTGTACGTATGTATGGTTTTTTGTAGCCCCTCTACTGCAGGAAAACCACTTCGCTTTTCTTCTCATTAGTCTAGGAATGTCTGCGTTTTCATATTTGTGAAAATTTATCAATTTATTTATTGTTTTATCCATTTATTTATCATTTGTCAATGTTTATTTCATTTGTGAAAGTTTTCGGCTGATTGCTATCAGAGCTGTCTGAATTTTTGGTTCATGTTCATGAAAAATCCCACGTTTTTTTTTCTTTTTCAGCATTTATTATTGGCAAATAATAGAAGTTTTGACTTTGATAATGACAGCCAATGTGTATTTTTGCGAAAAATGTAGTAAAAAGTAATTGTCTTGGCAAAAAATCTACCACACCGAACGTAATTCAAATCCCTTCTTTCGTTTGTGTTCGTACGGCTCTTGCAGCGCCTGAAAGCATGCTATCAAAATTTGTACATTTGTGAGTATTGCCCCCTATTTTAACATAACATTTTCTGTTAGACGTCTGTAAATGGCAAAACTGAGTTAACTCAGTTTTGAAAGTGAGTTTACGTACTTTGATACAAAAACAATTGTATGGGAATTTGAGCATTTAAATGCGATGTCAAACTGCAGTTAAGCGTAAACTGCAGTTAAGGCCCAGTGGAAATAGGCTATTATTTCGAATTGAAGTCAAATCGTCCGTTTTGTAGCACACCCCTCAAAAATTCGTACGATTTCAAATTCCGATTTCGATTTGTGCGATTTGTAGCACATGCCTAACCCACTATATCACATTACCCGAACGCATCCCTCAATCTCGGGGATTAGGGGGTGTGTCCACCTGCCCGCTCTGTCCACTTTCGCTCTGCTGTTAGAGGGCCCACTGTGCTCTTTGTGGCTATGCAGTCTTCTGCATTCATCTGCCAGGATGTCGATCGGGACCATTCCTGCCAGCACCTGCGCTGCTTCGTCGGACGTTGTGCGGAAGGCGCTGATGACCCTCAAAGCGGAGAGTCTGTAGACTTTGAAACTGCCGCCTATTTGCTTTTAGTTGAGGGGACGAAACCCAGATTGGTGCGGCATACAGCAATACCGAGCTTACTACTCTAGACGGTAGTAGCCTTCTGCTGCTCCTTGGGCCACCCATATTTGGGAGCATCCTCGAGAGCGTAATACATACTCTAGCTGCCTTCTGCGCGGAAAACTCTGAGTGGTGCCTGTACCTTAATCGATCATCAATGATGACGCCAAGGTACCTTAGATATCTGCTAGATGTGATGGTGCAGCTACCGACTGTGAAAGTTGCAGTTTCTGGCTTCTTCCGGCTGCTGATAAGCGCCGCCTACGTCTTCTCCTGTGCCAGCGATAAGCCTACATCGGAGAGCCATTGGCTTATAATTTCAATTGCCATGTTCACGTTTGACTCTATCCGCGCTATGTGCTTTGCCACCACCGTTAATGCCACGTCGTCAGCGAAGCCACTAATCTTCACCCCCTCTGCGTAAGGGCGATGTTATGCAGACGATCAAATGATCGTCGGTCACGTCACTTTGTACGCTTTTGTTTTGATTTCTCTACTCCGTGCCGAAAACATGTTATGCTGACGGTCATTTGATCGCCGGTCACCACTACGATTTTCGCTTACTTTTACTACTTTTTCCGCACTTTTTATAGGGACTTTACTTTTTCAAATACAATTTTCAATTAAAATGTAAAATTCTTCCTGGAACATTGTTATCAGCGCCTCAGTATTTTATTGGGCCGAAATTTCTGGCATTCTGAGCTAATAATTTATAAACGAAATTAATATGATATGTGTGTGAAAGTATCAGAATATTTGTTTTCCATTTAAATTTTCATTTTTCTTTCTTCTTTTTCACCGAAAACACAAATATAAACACACGCTAGTGATGAGGGTTGCTACCAACCATTTTCTTGCCCATTCCATGCACATTTTCACCAAAAGGGAACAGATTTGTTCCCAAAACACAACTATTGTGAATAATCTCACGAGGTAACACTGATTTGGTCGTTTGATTTGGCATCGAAAGCCTCATTATCCGGTGACCGGCGCGGTCAAATTTTATTCTCTCGCTCGCTCTCCCAATTTTCTCTTTTACATTGAAACAACAACAATTTTATCCGTCACCGTGCCCGTGACCGGCAGCATAACACGATGGCATGGCATCATACATGATGTTCCACAGGGTTGGTCCTAAAACCGACCCTTTTGGAACACCTGCTGTGACCGTATATTCCTTAGGCCCCTCGTCGCTGTCGTATGAAAGGACTCTGTTACTGAAATAATTTTCAATTACTTTGTGAAGGTATGCTGGCACGCCCATATATTTAATCGCCGATAGCAACATCCCATCGCGCGGTGTTAAAGACGTAGCGGATGTCGCAGTAGCGCTTTGTTCCCCCTTCCGTCTCTTGCCCGCTATGGCACTGGTGGCAATGGAGACCGCCATGTTGATGGCATCGATCGTGGAGCGCTTTTGCCTAAAGCCAAATTAGCATTGGGATAAGGCCCCTTCCGCTTCCGTATGCCGAAGTAGCCTATTTAAAATTATAAGCTCCAATAGCTTCCAACAGGCAAATAGGACGATAGGCCTGAGGAGCTCCAGGAATTTTCCTGGCTTTGGAAGCAGCACCAACTTCTGCGTTTTCCACCTGTCAGGAAATACGCCTTGCTCCAGGCTTGCTCCAGGCTTGCTCGGATGTTCGCATATGGCCAGTTTCAGTGCCTTGTTCGGGATGCCGTCAGGGCCAGGTGCTGTACGATATCCAATCCGTTCACAGGCTGACAAGATCTCGTCCGTTGTCACATCTTCAACGTCGTCTATAACTACAGCCACAGGGTATGCCGTATGTTTTGTGGTGAGGAAACAGAGTCCGAACGATGTTTGCCAGAAGTTCTGGGTACTTCTCTTGTGGCGCGTTTGCGTTGTTTGTCATAACTATACGATAGGCACCGCCCCACGGGTTTGGTATCAGTATTCTCGCACAGCTTCTTGAAGGAAGCGTTTTTGCTCCGGCGAATTTCGTCCCGCAGCTTCTTGCGTTGATCTTTGTATTTAAGTCGCAGGACTTCACGCTCTGTGTCGTTTCGTCATCTCTGGTAACGACGGCTTGCATGCAGGTACTATGCTCTGAGCTGCCTGATCTTCACGCTCCACCAATACATCGGTGTGCGTTTTGCCGCTTTGGCTACCCTGGGTATCTACGCATCGCAGGCTTTTATTATGCTGGTGGCTATCTTATCCGCCGCGGATCTGGCGTTCAGCTCGCAGCTGGATGGTATAGTTTCACCGAGTAATACCCGAAATAGGTCGGCGTCAAACGCATTCACCTTCCATCCCCGCCGGGTGTAACTCGCCGTCGGTGAATTTCCAGTGGCATGCCTGGCAATGTCGGAAATCAGCGCCTGATGATCGCTGTGAGTGTAGCGTTCGCTTACACGGCTAGATACGCATCTGCATAGACTGCTGTGATGTGTGATGCGATGTTAGGGTGGGCAGGAAGGCTACAAGCCTTCCATAGCACTCAGTCCATTTCGGACCATTGTACTATACCCATGGGGGATAGGGAAGGAGAGGAGAGTAATATCTCATATTTCACCCGTTTTGAAATGTGTATGCAACACTGTTTTTTCCAACATATGTTACAACACACATTTCAAGCGGATGGGGAAAGGGCGGGGAGGGGACCTACAGTTTATCGCCGAATCCGAAGGGCGATTGGCAGTTTTTCTTTCACACTTGGAGGTTTTGCCATTGCCTGCCAAGGACGCACTTGTGCGATTCTTGTAATTCTCATCTGCTTCATGTGGATAGCAATAGAAGTAGATGCTCGTTTCACCAGCCTGGGCTAGGAATCGAACCTAGGGCCTCGGTATGAGAAGCCAGCGCGCTACCCGCTGGAATATCGAAGTCGGCTAGATAGACTGCTGCTCACAAACGTAATGTCGATGATCGACGATTCGTGGCCCTTACGGAATGTGCTCGTATTGCCCACATTGGCTAGCACAATGTTTAGTGTGGAAAAGGATTCCAGCAGTGCCGCGCTTCTTGCGTTCGTCCTTTTGCTGCCCCATTCCGTGGACCAGGTAGCTTCTGTGTGTGTTTTTTTGTTTTAGGAAGAGAAAAGCATTGAAAGCCGGAGTGTGAAACGTTCACCCACTAAAAATCCTTCTATCTCCTACACTGACACCAGGGTACGTCCTACGAGTAATTACTTCCTGGTATCAGTAGGGTGCGGCACCGTTCCCACCACCTCGGATAGTCCGTTGGCGTTCTAAAACGCGCAGTGTTTTAATAATGCTGGCTGCGGCCTAGCATATAGCTTTCCAATTGCGTGGGGTGTCGCACATGTGTGCAGTCAGGTTTAAAACGGACGGATGCTCCCCAAGAGCTACCGCTAATTTCCTTCGAACGGACTTAAAACGCGGGCACTCCAACAGTACATGATCTGCGGTCTCGTGCTTCGCTGGGAACTGCGGGCAGAAGGGGTCGTCATCATGCTTAACCCTTGTGTGCGCACCCACTTAAAACCTCATACTTGAACCCCCCATGGTCTGGCCAGACCATGGTGCAAAAAAGAGGATATTCGAGGATTGTGCTAGTTAATATATTTTTTTTATATTTTTGTTGATGAGTTTATATATATCTTAGTATGTGTGAGTGTTTGTCTGCGTATGTTTTTGTGTGTAGGCCTGTCAAAAAAAGCTAGAAAGTGTGAAATAGTAAAAATACCTAATTCAGTCGTTTAATTACAGTTTATTTCGATAAAAAGTAGGAATATACATGTTTAAAAAATTAAATAAATAGAAAAATTCAAGTTTATGCAATGAATTTTGAAATTCGAAGGCAACAACGCAAAAATAAACCAAAATTTCAAAAAACTTAAAATACTTTACTCATGCATCTGCATCACGTGCTTCACCAATGCAACGATTAAATGCAGTGCCATGACTCAAACACATTGAGTTTTTACAATGGACACATACAAATCTAGTTTTGGTGTATCTTTTGTCCTTAGATTCCTTACATTGTTGACAATTTTGTTTACAAGTTGAATAAGATGTTGGCTGTAATTAAAAAAATAATAATCACACAAAACTACAAATAAAGCATTCGATTCAATTGGACGATTCGATTGAATTGGTCAATTGGACCATCTCCGCTTTGACGCAAAATGTTATGAGCACGAATTCTACCACTTTGTGGATCTTATCTTGACCACTTAGTCCCATCTTTACCATAAAAAAAAAAGGTTCAATAACGTGCTTGTGCTATTGCTTCTACTATTCTTTCGTAGAAATCCTCCTCTCTTATTTGACCCCTGCGATGAAGATCAAAAATGATGTCTACCTCGTCCTCAAAATTACATTCTGTTCCTTCCATCTTAGCCGCAGGAAACACCAAATCCAATTGATAACAAAACCAGAGTTAACCCGACAAATACTTCTGTTCACTTTTGGAGCACAATTGAAATGTTACAAATAAGCGGCCACCACCAGTGAATATTCGTAATTGAATACCAATTTTGAATATGTTCAAACGATCTTTTGCAACGAAAATAACCCCATATGCGATTAAAAGTCGCGACGAGTAGAAAAACTTGGAGCAGGTAGATGTTTCGTCAACTAACTTATGACATGATCACATGGGAGCGCACGAAAGAAAGGCTTCAAATTGGGTCAGATGGAAAAATTTAGTTGAAGCGCTATGCTCCGTAGGGGACTGAATAAGGAACAAACGAAAAAAAACATAAGCAATTCTGACATCAATTATGTCGCAAATAACAAAAAACACTGAAAATAACAGGCAACTTTGTATGAAAATACACCATGGTCTGGCCAGACCATAGGGGGTTCAACTAAGGGGTATAAATACGTTTTGCACGATTCTCGCCTTGTTTTTGTAAAAATTTTGTTCATGTATTGGTTTTTGTGCTTAGAAAGGATCAGTTGAGGATATCATGAAATATGAACCCGATAGCTTTACTACAACTTTACTAAAAGTGGACCCAAAGTTCAATATGGTCTGGCCAGACCTGGGTGCGCACACAAGGGTTAAATCTGTGGAGGCACTGCTGGAAGTAGCTGTGCCCACTCAGCAGCTGCGTTATGCTGGGGTCTAACTCACCATGCTTGCGCTCTACCCACCGCCCGATGTCCGGGATTAGTTCAAATATCCAACGCCCCTTGATGGATTGCACCCATCTGTGCTGCTAGCCCCTAATGGTGGCGCTTCTTTCCGCAGCTTTCGCGACGCTCGTCGGCTTGGTAGCTGCATTATATGAGGTGAACCAGAAAAATTTAGAATTTTTAAGGACACATTAAAAAAGTAATCGTCTGATTTTACTTAAATAAACTGCAGTTTCTTATACATTTCTCGAACTCTAATTCACAAAAAAATTTAATGAAATATAATTAGCGGTTGCAACATTTTTTACATTTTTCTTACAGTTCTTAGTTAGAGACTGGACAGTACGTTCGGTGACTACTGCACACGCTTGCTTCCATCGATTTCGGAACTGTACATCGTTTTTGCAAACTTTTTTTGTTTTTCTTAGGGTTTGCTTCATTATAGCCCAATATCTTTCAATAGGCCGAAGTTCCGGACGGTTGGGAGGATTTGCCTCTTTTGGGACCACCGTGACACAATTTTCTTCATACCATTCCATAGTTGACCTGGAGTAGTGACTTGTCGCTAGGTCTGCCCAAAACATAACTGTTCCTTTGTGCTGTTCAATAAATGGTAGAAGGCGTTTTTACAGGCATTCTTCTAGAGTTCTAGAGTTAATTGTTCCTGTCGTAATGAACGCCTTGCTCAATAGACCCCAGGTGCAAATAGCTTGCCAAACAATGAAGCGTTTTGGAAATTTGGTGTATTTCACTTCGGAGTATTTTCTGTGTGTTCCCTCCTTATTCTTTGTAGTGAAATAGGCATTCCCAGACATCTGCTTCAAGTCCGCCTTACCGTAGGTTCCATCAACGAGAATCACGCAATCGAACTTGCGTAGTTGTCATACAATTTTCGAGCCCGCGTCTTCGCTATTTTTTTTTTTTTTGCTTCCGACTGGTCAGGCACTTTCTGCTGTTTGTAGGTCCTTAATCCGTGGCTTCGCTTACATCGCAACACAGTTGATTGTGATGTGCCTGCTGAAGCTGCCACATCTCGAGTCGACCTCGTGGGGTTATTCCGATATGTGCTAACAACCCTTTTCAGCACTTCTGGGTTATTTTGACTTCTTTTCTGCCTGATCCTTCGGTTCTGTAGATGGAGTTTCACGCGTTGTAATTGTTTATAACATTATAAACCGTCGCTACACTCGCTTTGCTTTCCCGTGCAATGCTTAGTCTAGACTTCGTCTTATCAGTCAAGTAAATGTCCAGTATTAATTTGCGGCAGCGCTCTTGCGGGCTGGACATGTTGACTAAAGTAGATCCAAGATGCAATTGACTAATATAGCAAGAAACTGCAATATTTATAGATACTTTCACTCGAAAATACCAGGATCCTAACTCTTGACATCTTCGTATGCTGGATCCGTAAAAATTCTAAAATTTTTCTGGTTCACCTCATATGAGCGTTGCATCTCGAACGCCAGCAGGTCAATAGGCGGCATGATCGCTATGACTTCTATAGCATCGTCTAACACCGTGCGGAAGGCGCTAGCAACCCGTACTGCACTTAATCGGTAAGTCGCCCTGATGCCTTTCGTGTATTCTCGCGTTTTCGTCGCGTCCGCCCATACTGGAGCTGCATATAGAATGATTGACGATTTTACTTTAGGCAGTAGGCGCCGGCTGGCGCGTTCGCCCCCAACGTTCGGCATCAAGCGCATGAGTACGCCGTTTGCGTGTGCTGCCTTCTCACACATGGTTTTAAGGTGCTCCTTGAATATCATTTTCGTGCCTATGACGACCCCAAGGTATCGAAGATAGGGCTGGGAGGGGATTTCGTGCTCTCCCACTGTGGTCATTCCGCTTTCTTGTACTGAGCAACACTGCTTCAGTTTCGTGTCCCGCCAACTCCAGCTTCGGCTCAGTTAACCACGGTTTCACGCGGGGTATTGTTTCGTTGCATCTACGTTTTACCGTGTCGGTGTGTTTCGCCACAGCAACTATCGCGATGTCATCAGCCTAGCCGATGATTTTCACATCCTCCGGTAGCTCAAGGCGGAGAATAACGTCATACATTACGTTCCACAAGGTTGGGCCGAGCACTGAGCCCTGCGGAACGCCACCGGACACCGCATACTGCTGCATGCCATTATGGTCAGTGTCGTAGACCAGCAGCCTGTTTGGAAAGCAGCTCGATATAATCCTTAAGTGCTAGCAAAGCGTCCGTGATACGAGCCCAGTTAGCCGAATTAAAGCGTGATGACGGCGAAATACTTGTTTGCACTCCCAAGCCATCACCGTCTGTATCGCGTCAACCGTGGACCGCGCTTTTCGAAAGCCATACTGTTGTGACGACAGTCGACCTGGTTTCTCCAACGTTGACTGTAGTCTGTCGCATATGATGCGCTCTAACACCTTGCCTATTGTGTCGAGCATACACAGCGGCCGGTACGATGAGGGTTGATCTGGCTGTTTAGCGGGCTTGAGCAATAGCACCAGCCTCTGTTTCCACTTATCAGGAAAAACGCTTTCCTTCAAGCACGCATTATATAAGCCGGCGAATACTTGCGGCCTGCTTCACATTGCAGCTTTCAGCGCCACGTTCGGAATGCCGTCAAGCCCTGGGGATTTGTTGTTGGCTATTTTACGCAGTGTTTACAGTACCTCGCTGGCAGTCACCTCAGGAATGTCGCCCGTATCGATCAGTTGCTCACGAAAATTTCGAGGCTATCCTGCGGTGGGAAGAGTGTGGCGACCACGTTTCTCATCAACGTTGGATCGCTCGGCTGCGGCGATCTCGGTCCTCTGATGCAACTCATAACCACCTTGTAAGGCGTGTGTTTTTTTATTATTATAGAGATGGGAAAACATCGAAAGCCAAAACCCCGTCAGTGTGGGACTTGCCAATGCCAATGTTGCTTGGCCATGACTACTGCAGCGAAATTGCGCACCGCCATCCAGTTTTGGGCCGAATCTAGCATTACGTCGGCGACGCTATCGGTTCGGACTTGCGCGCCCACCTTGGCCACCTTCGTTGCCATGCAACCATACTGCGTTGCCGCTCCGCCACCGCATCTACGGACCTTGAGTGGCGCTTCGTGTCATACTTCCGATGCGCTTCCTCGACCAAGATGTCGATTGGGATCATCCCCGCTATGACACACGGTGCTTCATATGATGTTGTGCGAAATACGCAGCACACTCTCATCGCACCACTCCTATATATAAAGTCAATAAATCTCCTATAGGACTTGATCCGCATTGATATTCAGATATTCTGGCACCTGCTTCTGGTGGAGTGCGTCCAGTATTTGACCCCAGTTTGCCGAGTTGAATGCATTTTTTATATCTAGGGTAACGATGCAGCAGTACTCCTAAATACCGAACCGCCATCGCTTACCACTACTTGCATCGCGTGCCATGCTGGTCACCTCTTCTATTGCGCCGATTGTCGACCTGGCCTTCCTGAAGCCGTACTGGAGCTCTGCTAAGCCACCTACGCTTTCCAGCGCTGTTTCAAGACGGCTGCAAATGAGGCGCTCAAGGACTTTCTCCGCCGCGTCCAGCAGGTGGGTTTTTTTTAACGAGTAGTAAAAGCATCAGAAGCCTAGGTCAGTGCGAGACTTTAACCCGCCAAACATCTCCCCTTGTCCGACGGAAAGTTCCTCCCGGAACTACCGCTAAGTATTTCGTCGGGAGGCCGTCTAAGCATTAAAGCTCAATCGTCTGTTGTTGGTCTGTCAATTCCTTTACCGTCCGCTATGGGGTTGGGCCACTGAATCCATGGTTTCGCGTCGTTGCGCCGCGCGTTGGCGCTCGATCCACCGAAGTGAAGTCATGATCCTTGCTGCCGCCGTCTGTACGACTTCCCATTTTCCGGGCGAATCGCACATTTGGGGTACCAGGTTGGTTGTCGTGTGGGCTTCATCGAAGACTTCCGTAATAGAGCCTCTCTCGTTAGCGAAGCGTGGGCAGCATAGCAGGACATGCTGAACGTCTTCGATTTCGTTGGGGCACTGCCCGCTTAACAGCTGCGTGAGATAAAAATCTACTTCTCCGTGTTTGCGGTTGATTCAAACCTCGATGTGAGGAATCAAGGCAAATGTCCATCTTCCCTTCTCAGATTTGTTCCACCTTTGTTGCCATTCATGTACGCTGCACCGCCTTTCGTCCGATTTCGATGCCCTAGCACCCACTGTGTATATGCGATTGAGTTCTCGCTCTAAGATATCTATTGGGGGCATGCTTGCAATAACCAATATCGCGTCGTCAGATATTGTGCGAAAGTCACTGGCTACTCGTAATGCACTTAGACGGTACGTCGCCCTGATAACAGACATGTACGTGGCTTTAAGCGTTGCGTCTACCCAGATCGATGTTGCGTAAAGTACGATGGAAGTAGTAACTGTTGCCAGTAACTTTCTTCTGCTAGCGCGTGGTCCGCCAAGATTCGCCATGATACGTGATAAGGCTCCGCCTACTTTTGCAGCCTTGTCGTTGACCGCAGCCAGGTGATCCTTAAAGGACATTCGGGTGTCGATACGTACACCAAGGTATCTAATGTGCGGCTGGGAGGTTACTTCGTGATCGCCCGCTCAAAAGAACCGCCTGTGTTTTTTCGGTTGGTAGCTTTAGTTCTGGTCTGCGCAACCATCTCATGACTAACGTTACGTCCAGCGCCTGCTCTGCGCCGTGTTCCACTGTTATTGTCATTTCTGCGTACTGCTTCGCCGCTACTCTTCGCGAAAGTTCTTCCGTCGCTGACCCGCAGGAACTTGCTGCGCCGACTCTTGTGCCAGTATGTCGAATGGATACATTCCCGCTATAACCAACGCCGCATCTTCTGAGACTGCGAGAAAAGCGGAACACACGCGGAGGGCGCACAGGCGGTAGGCTGATCTCGCCTCTCTACCATATGATCTGTGGTTTAGCGCCTAATGCCATATTGGGGCTGAATACAAAAGTGTGCTTTTTATTACTCCAGCCAGTAGCTGTCGTTGCCTTGGGCCCTTTGTGTTGGCCGTTAATCATGCCAGGCCTGCAGCGGCTTTTGTGCTTGAATACTCGAGGTGGTTTTTGTACGAAAGCCTTGAATCAATCAATATCTCGTGATATTTTACCACTGGCTTTGAAGTGAGGTTGTGTTCACCCACCGTTTCTGTTACTGTTTCTAGCTTTTTCCTGCTAGAAATTAGGACTGTTTCAGTTTTGTGTTCGGCAAGCTTCAGCATTGCGATCGTCAGCCACGACTGGACACTGTTTAATTTGTGATCCGCACAATTTCCCGTGTGTGTTTCGCCACTATAACTAGCGCTATGTCGCTAGGAATATTTAGTCTCAACATTCCATCGTACGTGATATTCCAAAGCAGGGGCCTCAGTACTGAGCCTTGGGGCACTTCACCAGTCACATTGTAAGGGTGTTTTTTTAGCAACTTTCTTGTTGGCAACACTATTTTTGGCAGCTCAGCTGTTTTCGTGTAACATGTTACTGTCAAACATGTTCAGTTTGGTCTATAATTTAACCATGAATCGACTTACAAACGAACAACGCTTGCAGATTATTGAATTTTTGATAATAAAATTCAATTCATGCTCGTTTAAGAAAGTGCATCGTGCACTTCTTCCATTCTATGGTCAGTTTAGGCGACCTTCTGAGGCGGCTATTCGGAATCTTGTGACTAAATTTCGCACTAAGTTTACATTATTGGACTGGTTTAATGTCCACCACGCAATTATGTGGTTTCAAAAAGACGGTGCCACATGCCACACAGCACGCGAAACAATGCCCCAATTGAGAGACGAGTTCGGTGAACAGTTTATTTCACGTTTGGGGCCGGTCAATCTGCCGCCTAGATCGTGAGATTTAACGCCTTTATACTATTTTTTGTGGGGCTATGTTAAGGCTCATGTCTACAAGCGACAAGCCCGCAACGGTTGACGCACTGGAAGCCAATATTGAAGAATTTATTCGTGAGATACCGGCCGATATGTTGGAGAGAGTATGCCGAAATTGGACCCAGCGTATGAACCATTTGAGGCGCAGCCGCGGTTAACATTTACATGAAATCATATTTAAACATTGCATTATATAGATTTTTCTATCGACTCAAATAAAGATTTCATACATTTCTCTAAATTGTATGTGTTTTTTTAATCAAATCCGAAAGCTCTTAAAAAATCACCCGATATTTCTTGCAGCCGACTCTTAGAACGTGTGTTTTTTTTCGCGCAGGTGGAAATCTTCATAGATACTGATGGCAACACATCAGCATGCCGGATTCTTACTGACTAAAACCTTCCCCGTTAACCCTTCATTCCCCCTACGGAACTGCCGTAAGCATCGTAGGGGGGGTTTAGCTTTATATTGTCGGCTCACTTCTGTCCTCCACGCGCCGTTGCTGTTCCAGCCAATGTTGCTTGGCCATGACTACTGCAGCGAAATTGCGCACCGCCATCCAGTTTTGGGCCGAATCTAGCATTACGTCGGCGACGCTATCGGTTCGGACTTGCGCGCCCACCTTGGCCACCTTCGTTGCCATGCAACCATACTGCGTTGCCGCTCCGCCACCGCATCTACGGACCTTGAGTGGCGCTTCGTGTCATACTTCCGATGCGCTTCCTCGACCAAGATGTCGATTGGGATCATCCCCGCTATGACACACGGTGCTTCATATGATGTTGTGCGAAATACGCAGCACACTCTCATCGCACCACTCCTATATATAAAGTCAATAAATCTCCTATAGGACTTGATCCGCATTGATATTCAGATATTCTGGCACCTGCTTCTGGTGGAGTGCGTCCAGTATTTGACCCCAGTTTGCCGAGTTGAATGCATTTTTTATATCTAGGGTAACGATGCAGCAGTACTCCTAAATACCGAACCGCCATCGCTTACCACTACTTGCATCGCGTGCCATGCTGGTCACCTCTTCTATTGCGCCGATTGTCGACCTGGCCTTCCTGAAGCCGTACTGGAGCTCTGCTAAGCCACCTACGCTTTCCAGCGCTGTTTCAAGACGGCTGCAAATGAGGCGCTCAAGGACTTTCTCCGCCGCGTCCAGCAGGTGGGTTTTTTTTAACGAGTAGTAAAAGCATCAGAAGCCTAGGTCAGTGCGAGACTTTAACCCGCCAAACATCTCCCCTTGTCCGACGGAAAGTTCCTCCCGGAACTACCGCTAAGTATTTCGTCGGGAGGCCGTCTAAGCATTAAAGCTCAATCGTCTGTTGTTGGTCTGTCAATTCCTTTACCGTCCGCTATGGGGTTGGGCCACTGAATCCATGGTTTCGCGTCGTTGCGCCGCGCGTTGGCGCTCGATCCACCGAAGTGAAGTCATGATCCTTGCTGCCGCCGTCTGTACGACTTCCCATTTTCCGGGCGAATCGCACATTTGGGGTACCAGGTTGGTTGTCGTGTGGGCTTCATCGAAGACTTCCGTAATAGAGCCTCTCTCGTTAGCGAAGCGTGGGCAGCATAGCAGGACATGCTGAACGTCTTCGATTTCGTTGGGGCACTGCCCGCTTAACAGCTGCGTGAGATAAAAATCTACTTCTCCGTGTTTGCGGTTGATTCAAACCTCGATGTGAGGAATCAAGGCAAATGTCCATCTTCCCTTCTCAGATTTGTTCCACCTTTGTTGCCATTCATGTACGCTGCACCGCCTTTCGTCCGATTTCGATGCCCTAGCACCCACTGTGTATATGCGATTGAGTTCTCGCTCTAAGATATCTATTGGGGGCATGCTTGCAATAACCAATATCGCGTCGTCAGATATTGTGCGAAAGTCACTGGCTACTCGTAATGCACTTAGACGGTACGTCGCCCTGATAACAGACATGTACGTGGCTTTAAGCGTTGCGTCTACCCAGATCGATGTTGCGTAAAGTACGATGGAAGTAGTAACTGTTGCCAGTAACTTTCTTCTGCTAGCGCGTGGTCCGCCAAGATTCGCCATGATACGTGATAAGGCTCCGCCTACTTTTGCAGCCTTGTCGTTGACCGCAGCCAGGTGATCCTTAAAGGACATTCGGGTGTCGATACGTACACCAAGGTATCTAATGTGCGGCTGGGAGGTTACTTCGTGATCGCCCGCTCAAAAGAACCGCCTGTGTTTTTTCGGTTGGTAGCTTTAGTTCTGGTCTGCGCAACCATCTCATGACTAACGTTACGTCCAGCGCCTGCTCTGCGCCGTGTTCCACTGGTATTGTCATTTCTGCGTACTGCTTCGCCGCTACTCTTCGCGAAAGTTCTTCCGTCGCTGACCCGCAGGAACTTGCTGCGCCGACTCTTGTGCCAGTATGTCGAATGGATACATTCCCGCTATAACCAACGCCGCATCTTCTGAGACTGCGAGAAAAGCGGAACACACGCGGAGGGCGCACAGGCGGTAGGCTGATCTCGCCTCTCTACCATATGATCTGTGGTTTAGCGCCTAATGCCATATTGGGGCTGAATACAAAAGTGTGCTTTTTATTACTCCAGCCAGTAGCTGTCGTTGCCTTGGGCCCTTTGTGTTGGCCGTTAATCATGCCAGGCCTGCAGCGGCTTTTGTGCTTGAATACTCGAGGTGGTTTTTGTACGAAAGCCTTGAATCAATCAATATCTCGTGATATTTTACCACTGGCTTTGAAGTGAGGTTGTGTTCACCCACCGTTTCTGTTACTGTTTCTAGCTTTTTCCTGCTAGAAATTAGGACTGTTTCAGTTTTGTGTTCGGCAAGCTTCAGCATTGCGATCGTCAGCCACGACTGGACACTGTTTAATTTGTGATCCGCACAATTTCCCGTGTGTGTTTCGCCACTATAACTAGCGCTATGTCGCTAGGAATATTTAGTCTCAACATTCCATCGTACGTGATATTCCAAAGCAGGGGCCTCAGTACTGAGCCTTGGGGCACTTCACCAGTCACATTGTAAGGGTGTTTTTTTAGCAACTTTCTTGTTGGCAACACTATTTTTGGCAGCTCAGCTGTTTTCGTGTAACATGTTACTGTCAAACATGTTCAGTTTGGTCTATAATTTAACCATGAATCGACTTACAAACGAACAACGCTTGCAGATTATTGAATTTTTGATAATAAAATTCAATTCATGCTCGTTTAAGAAAGTGCATCGTGCACTTCTTCCATTCTATGGTCAGTTTAGGCGACCTTCTGAGGCGGCTATTCGGAATCTTGTGACTAAATTTCGCACTAAGTTTACATTATTGGACTGGTTTAATGTCCACCACGCAATTATGTGGTTTCAAAAAGACGGTGCCACATGCCACACAGCACGCGAAACAATGCCCCAATTGAGAGACGAGTTCGGTGAACAGTTTATTTCACGTTTGGGGCCGGTCAATCTGCCGCCTAGATCGTGAGATTTAACGCCTTTATACTATTTTTTGTGGGGCTATGTTAAGGCTCATGTCTACAAGCGACAAGCCCGCAACGGTTGACGCACTGGAAGCCAATATTGAAGAATTTATTCGTGAGATACCGGCCGATATGTTGGAGAGAGTATGCCGAAATTGGACCCAGCGTATGAACCATTTGAGGCGCAGCCGCGGTTAACATTTACATGAAATCATATTTAAACATTGCATTATATAGATTTTTCTATCGACTCAAATAAAGATTTCATACATTTCTCTAAATTGTATGTGTTTTTTTAATCAAATCCGAAAGCTCTTAAAAAATCACCCGATATTTCTTGCAGCCGACTCTTAGAACGTGTGTTTTTTTTCGCGCAGGTGGAAATCTTCATAGATACTGATGGCAACACATCAGCATGCCGGATTCTTACTGACTAAAACCTTCCCCGTTAACCCTTCATTCCCCCTACGGAACTGCCGTAAGCATCGTAGGGGGGGTTTAGCTTTATATTGTCGGCTCACTTCTGTCCTCCACGCGCCGTTGCTGTTCCAGCCAATGTTGCTTGGCCATGACTACTGCAGCGAAATTGCGCACCGCCATCCAGTTTTGGGCCGAATCTAGCATTACGTCGGCGACGCTATCGGTTCGGACTTGCGCGCCCACCTTGGCCACCTTCGTTGCCATGCAACCATACTGCGTTGCCGCTCCGCCACCGCATCTACGGACCTTGAGTGGCGCTTCGTGTCATACTTCCGATGCGCTTCCTCGACCAAGATGTCGATTGGGATCATCCCCGCTATGACACACGGTGCTTCATATGATGTTGTGCGAAATACGCAGCACACTCTCATCGCACCACTCCTATATATAAAGTCAATAAATCTCCTATAGGACTTGATCCGCATTGATATTCAGATATTCTGGCACCTGCTTCTGGTGGAGTGCGTCCAGTATTTGACCCCAGTTTGCCGAGTTGAATGCATTTTTTATATCTAGGGTAACGATGCAGCAGTACTCCTAAATACCGAACCGCCATCGCTTACCACTACTTGCATCGCGTGCCATGCTGGTCACCTCTTCTATTGCGCCGATTGTCGACCTGGCCTTCCTGAAGCCGTACTGGAGCTCTGCTAAGCCACCTACGCTTTCCAGCGCTGTTTCAAGACGGCTGCAAATGAGGCGCTCAAGGACTTTCTCCGCCGCGTCCAGCAGGTGGGTTTTTTTTAACGAGTAGTAAAAGCATCAGAAGCCTAGGTCAGTGCGAGACTTTAACCCGCCAAACATCTCCCCTTGTCCGACGGAAAGTTCCTCCCGGAACTACCGCTAAGTATTTCGTCGGGAGGCCGTCTAAGCATTAAAGCTCAATCGTCTGTTGTTGGTCTGTCAATTCCTTTACCGTCCGCTATGGGGTTGGGCCACTGAATCCATGGTTTCGCGTCGTTGCGCCGCGCGTTGGCGCTCGATCCACCGAAGTGAAGTCATGATCCTTGCTGCCGCCGTCTGTACGACTTCCCATTTTCCGGGCGAATCGCACATTTGGGGTACCAGGTTGGTTGTCGTGTGGGCTTCATCGAAGACTTCCGTAATAGAGCCTCTCTCGTTAGCGAAGCGTGGGCAGCATAGCAGGACATGCTGAACGTCTTCGATTTCGTTGGGGCACTGCCCGCTTAACAGCTGCGTGAGATAAAAATCTACTTCTCCGTGTTTGCGGTTGATTCAAACCTCGATGTGAGGAATCAAGGCAAATGTCCATCTTCCCTTCTCAGATTTGTTCCACCTTTGTTGCCATTCATGTACGCTGCACCGCCTTTCGTCCGATTTCGATGCCCTAGCACCCACTGTGTATATGCGATTGAGTTCTCGCTCTAAGATATCTATTGGGGGCATGCTTGCAATAACCAATATCGCGTCGTCAGATATTGTGCGAAAGTCACTGGCTACTCGTAATGCACTTAGACGGTACGTCGCCCTGATAACAGACATGTACGTGGCTTTAAGCGTTGCGTCTACCCAGATCGATGTTGCGTAAAGTACGATGGAAGTAGTAACTGTTGCCAGTAACTTTCTTCTGCTAGCGCGTGGTCCGCCAAGATTCGCCATGATACGTGATAAGGCTCCGCCTACTTTTGCAGCCTTGTCGTTGACCGCAGCCAGGTGATCCTTAAAGGACATTCGGGTGTCGATACGTACACCAAGGTATCTAATGTGCGGCTGGGAGGTTACTTCGTGATCGCCCGCTCAAAAGAACCGCCTGTGTTTTTTCGGTTGGTAGCTTTAGTTCTGGTCTGCGCAACCATCTCATGACTAACGTTATGGATTCATTACTCAGCTGCTGTACTTCAACTATCGTTTTTTCGACTACCACCAGCAAAGTATCGTCTGCGTAGCCAACTATTTCGCTACCCGCCGGGAGTCTGATCCTCAATACTCCATCATACATGGCATTCCACAGAGCCGGGCCCAGTACCGAGCCCTGTGACATCCCTCGTGAGACGCGATACTGCCTGGCGCCATCGTTGGTGTCATACAACAATAGCCTATTCTCAAAGTAATTGACGATAATTCGTATAAGGTACTTCGGAGTCCGGATTTTCGTGAGTGCTTCTATTATGATGGGCCAGCTTGCTGTATTACAGGCGTTCTTGACGTCAAGTTACTACCGCGCAGTACTTCTTGTCGCCCCATCTCCACCTTGTTCCACTAGTCGCATCGTGCGAAATCTCCATGACCGTTTTAACCGCGTCAACGGTGGATTTGCTTCGCCTAAAACCGAATTGAGCATCATGGGTTCTTGTCACCCATTTTGTTCGGGGTCACGAGCACTTCTTCTTTGGTTGCTTCCTGAATATCACCTTCCTCCGTAGGCTGGTGATAATAGTTAGGTCTTTCGCCTTCTGGAAGGAATAGTGTAGTGACTACAGCTTCCAGAAGTGCTGGGTCTGAGGGCCGCGGTGCTCTAGTGCCTCTCACTTTGCTCATGACCACTTTATAGGCTTTACCCCAAGGGTCTATATCTGCGCGCAGATCTTTGAAGCACGAGTCTTTGCTTTTTCGTATCGCCTTTTTCAGCCGGTTGCGGCATTTTTTGTATTCGTAGCAAAGCATATCGTAATTTAGTTTCGCGAGCGCTGCATTCTCCTGCGCGCGTGATTGCAATGTCTTGATTCCACCAGTAAACATGTTTACGACTCGGCCTTTGCGTCTTTCTGGGCATTGCTGCATCGCACGCTTTACTAATAAGCTTTGAGATTCCTTCTGCCTGTAGGAACACATCATCAAAGAGACTGTTCGTCTGCTGAAGGCCGGTCGCTCAGGAATTGATGAAAATTTAAACACACGCTTTCACTTATGAAACTCCGGTCGCCCGGAGCCTGCATTTATTATGTTCTAGTACCTACTTATTTACAATATAATATTCCTTATCCTAACGTTTTGCCTGCGCATGCACGTAGGCAGCATGACCCAATGTGCATGGCAGCCTAAATACACAGCCCGCACGCTCTTATCGCGCCTGTTACTTGAATTCTTGCAGCGGACATCACTTGATAAGTGCAACCAGATTTTGGTTATCTTGTGGTGCCGTTGCAAGATTCAACAGAGACGATGCTTTCAACCCCTTTAGGTTAGGTTAGGGTGGCAGCTTGAAGAGCTCACGTAGGCCACGTTGCGGCCCGTTGTGGTACCACGTGAAGGACGTGGCTGCCCTTCAGTCTTGCACCCCCCCCCGGGTGTTAGGCAGGAGCCATCCCGATTCTACAATGAATCGGGCGATGCGGCCGATGCTGGGTCCTGTTAGGTCGGCCAAGCTGCTGAAGAACGGCGCACCCAGCACCCGGAGACGTCTCCTCGCTAGTGCTGGGCAGTGGCAGATCAGGTGCTCGACGCTCTCCTCCTCGCTCGCATCGTCACAGCTGCGGCAGAAGTCATTGAACGGAAGACCGAGTCTCCTGGCGTGTGCGCCGATCGTCCAGTGTCCCGTTAGCACAGAAACTGTGGAATAAATGGAATTCCGATTCAGTCGGAGCAATTCGCGTGTTCTGCCTTGGTTAAGCGACGGCCAGGTTTCTTTGGAGATCCTACATAGGTTCTCCTCCGCCCAGAGTCGGTTAGCCAGGCGGGAATAGGCCTGCTTGACCATCAATTTGACGGTCGCAAGGGGGGTGCTACACAACGTAGTAGGAGCTGGAAGCAGAGTGCCTTTTCTGGCTAACTCGTCAGCCGCACAATTGCCAGCGATTCCGCTATGCCCCGGGACCCAACTCAGGTGAACCCTGGCATGCTCCGCTATGTCATTCAGAGCTGCTCTGCACTCTGCAACCAGTTTAGAAGAGGTATATGTACCTATCAAAGATTTTATTGCTGCCTGGCTATCTGAGAAAATACATTTAGCCGAGGGAAGAGAGGGTTGCGATTGCAACCGACCCACTGCTAGCAGTATAGCCATGGTCTCCGCTTGGAAGACGCTACAGTGGTCAGGGAGACGAGCAGTAATACTGGCCCCTAATTGATCACAGAAAACCCCACATCCGACCCTGTTATCAAGTTTAGAGCCGTCCGTGAAGATTTCGATAGCGTTTAGCAGCGGGCGACGGCCTTCCGTCCAGTCGCACCTGCTGGGGATCCCTATAGTGAACTTACGCTCAAAGCTAGGGGGAAGGACTATATAGTCGATATTCGTCGGGGTTGGAAGATCCAACCCTAGTATTCTAGTGTGGCCCAGGTCCGTTCGTGCCCAACTGCATATGGCATTTAGCCGCACAGCGGCAATCTTGGCGGACTGCCTAACTAGAAGACTCGAGGGGATCCAATTAAGGATAGCGAAAAGCCCCTTAGTAGGCGTAGAACGAATGGCTCCAGTTATGACGGTGGCAGCAAGTCTCCTGACTCTATCGAGCTGCTTCAGGTTGACTCGGCTGGCTGCCGCGGGCCACCAGACAACAGCACCATAGAGAAGGATAGGCTCAACCACTGCCTCATATAGCCAGGAAACAACGCGCGGCTGGAGCCCCCATCTGGCACCTACCGCCCGCCTACAGCAGTAGATGGCCCTGGAGGCTCTTGTTGCCCTCTCAGCGATGTTTGCGCTCCAGGTGAGCTTGGAGTCTAATATCAGCCCCAGGTATTTAACCTCCTTACTCAATTTGAGCGGGGTTCCATTCAGGGCGGGGAGTCTGAAAGGCGGAACCTTGTACATCCTTGTGAAGAGAACAAGATCTGTCTTTTTCCAACCCCTTGTCTGTGCCAATGCTATTCGTTGTCGTTTCGCTATCTGCAGCTCGATGGTCTGTCCCCGGCCTCGAAGGTGTGCTGTCCGTCGTCTAGGAGTTCAACGTCTAGTGTGGCCATACACTCCAGATGGACTCTGCATCTAAGGTTTGTGCTTCTGCTACCCCACGATATTGATCAGGCGTTAAAATCGCCGGTTATTATTGCCGGTTGTCTCATTCTAGCCTCTGAAACCATCTCTTCGATCATCTGTTCGAATTGATTCAGATCCAAGCTTGGAGGAGCGTAACACGAGAAGAAATAGACGCCATCCATTTTGGGCCATGTGAAGCCGTTGTACGCTATTGACGCGCTACTCTGGTACGCTTTGCCATTGGTGGTCCATATTGCCGCTTTGCTCGATGCGTCCGTTGTCCATTCGCAGCCATCTACGTTGTGATGTTGTTCGCACAGAATAGCGAGATCGAAATGTTGCTCAAAGATAGTTTGCTGCAGGATATCCTGCGCCGCGACGCAGTGGTTTGCGGAGCAAATGCAGTATAGCGAACCGTCATGAAAAGAAAACGGAAAATTGGACCATATAAAGCTTATTTTTGTGAATCTAACAAACTAAAAATGTTGCCTTGGAAACGCCCACAAACGGCGTGGCTCGAGGTCAAAGTTCAAAGTTTTTATGAACAAAATTCAATTAATCTCCAACGGATTTACACGATATGAGTATCAAACGAAAGGTCTTTTTCATACCTTTCTTCTGATGTGCAACATTAGATACGTAGTATGTACTAATACAAAGTTTTAAGCGAAGAAAACAGCACGATCTTGACGGCCAATTTGCATCACCAAAACGCGAAATTATGCGTTCATCGAACCTGGTTCGCAATTCTGTCATGTTCGGTCGTGTTGTGTGGCATGTAGCGCCGTCCTGTTGAAACCACATCTCCTCCACATCCATATCTTCGATCGCTGGCCAGAAATACTCGGTTATCATACGGCCATAATGTTCAGAATTGACGGTAACGGTCAACGGTAACGAACAGCTACAGCAGCAATATTTTCGGCCGAACGAGCAGGGCGATTACGTATTGGCCTCTGTACATCTTGTTTTTCGATTGGCGATTTATTTCGCCAATAAATCCTAAATTGTTGACAAAACAGGCCTTCCGTGACGTCCGAAATCCTTCCTTAGTAGTGAAATCCTTTGTGTAGTGAATTTTCACTATGTTTACACGTTGAGCGATGCTAAATCGGTCCATTTTCATAAATGGCAAACACTAAACTACAATATTAACATAATGCAACGACAGATGACAGCTGCGGTTGTCGAACGCAGGGCTGTCAAAGTTTTCGGTTCGAAATGAAAAACCCTGTATAATAAGTTTGTTACCATATTGTAGCCTGTGAAATTTCCTTTACATCGAAGTATAAAAATGTGTACTTTTGTTTTTTCTTAATATATTTTTTAAATTTGTTCTAACTTGACTCTGGGTCCAAGCCATTTCATATTCACCTTCGCCATCCCTTTCGGGCAATGAGGACTGAAGGGGGTTGTACAAAGTACCTGCCATATTAAAAAAGATTTGAAAAGATCTAGATTTCTAGCTTTGCATTATTTTAAAAGCTTAAATTTCGCCAAATAGCCATTAAAACCGTTTTTGCTTTTGTGGTATTGTGGCATTGAATATTTGCGGGACACCACAAGCCTTCAATTGTATTTGTGTGTGGTTATATTTTTCCATTATATGGAGGGTGGTAGTAAACTGCAGTTTTTCTGTATTCAAATATCTGTTGTGGGGCGGGCCTTCGGCCGGGCTTCAAAAAAATAACCCTCATGGGAGTAACTAAAGCTAAGGTCCCACGATTGCCGCAAATGCGCCGAACATTGCCCGATCTGGTCGGGCATTGACTACGCGGAAATTGTCAATTGAGCAAAACTTTTTTTATTTGGATCACACGATTGCCCCAATTTCGACAAACTTTATCGGCTCAACCTAGCGAACAGAAATATCGCACCGAACGATTTCATAGGTAGGTCACACGATTGCCCGAATCGAAACAAAAATTTAAATAAATTCTCAAAAAATTTCAAAGCACCGACAAAATTTGTCGGCTCCTATGGTTGCCGCTCGAGTTGCCGACAAAATTCGGCTCAATTTTTTTTTGTTTGTCTGGCTTCAACTGTTCACACGATTGACGCTACAGTACCGATTTCGTTCGGCGCAACAGAAGACAGATCGAATATTTTTGACATTTGCGCCGAAACCGAATCGAGTTCACACGATTGGCATTTGAGTTTTTAAAAAATGCGTAACATTTCTACGGATTGCGGCAATCGTGGGACCTTACCTTAAGGCATCAGGAATAAATAAAGTGTTTACATTATTTTTGTCTTCGAAACCTTGATGCTGGGTCGGTCGCTCCTAGCAAACTATATATTTATTTGAATAAGGGCGCTGAGATCTCGCTATCCACACACCGTACAATATCATATGATACTTCATTTTAAAGCTCTTGATGAGCATATTTGCACAAACTTTTCAAAATGTAGATTGATAAAGCCTATCTGGAGATATTTGCATCGAAAGTTGCATTAATTTCCCTATTGGAAACAGCATTGTTCTTTACGTTTATCAAATCCAATCAGAAAGCTGTGCGCTTGAGCGAGAAGATGGGGATAAGCAAACAAACCAAATCGTGCATGGAATCCACACGTTCCATACCCGCATGTGGTGAGAGCGTTACTTTACATGTCACAGCGTTGTTTTATTTGCGCTCTTTGTTTGCGTACACGCAGCGAGTTTGCGAAAGCACATCGCCGTGGCGGGAGATGATTGTGAGGAGAAAATGATATGCTGTTTTTGTTCTTCTTGCGCCGGCGAAAGGCTAAAATTTCGATTTTCTTTTGTTCTTTAGCTTTTGTTCTTGATGCTTGCCAGTGTTGCTATGTCCCAAATTTTGCATTTTTATGTTTTGTTTTGATCACGTTATTCTTAAGAGTCCAACTCAAATCTTACAAAAAAGTAGTTAGAGTTCTTTTTGAAAAATGGCAACATCGACTACAAAAACAGGAAACAAAATTTTAACGAAGGGAGGAAGTTGGTTGCTATAATTAAAAATTAACCACATCGGTGGCTTGACCAGTGCATGTTCACATTGTACTGCCAAGCATTTTGTATCCGATGTGAGGTAAAAACGAAATGCTGTTGTTGTTGTTGCGCTGGCGAAAGGCTAAAATTGTAAAACGATTTATATTTTCTGGCACGCTTTTGTTCTTCTGGAGATGGCCGAGAAACGGATAATTGCAAAATAAAATTACCAGATGCAATTATTTTGAAAAATGGCAATTTAATTGATTGGGTCTTCGCGCCTCATTCTGGTGTGATCGAGCAGCGTAGCTTAAGAGAGCAAGCAATATTGTCTCTAAAAAACTATCAATGCGCAAAAATAAATGAAAAAAATAATTCAAATGCTACCTGGGCGAATAAAAATGTGTCTCAGCGCCGATAGTATCTCATCGGAGGACTCCGCAGATGCAGTAAGGTATCCCATTGGAATTTTTGAATTCACTCAACTTTAGTGGGATTGCACCACATGAATTAAAATTGAAAATAGGAACAGTGGTGATGCTAATCTGGAACCTCAACACATTAGAGGGGTTAGTGAATGGTACTCGACTAATCGTAAAAGAAATGTATTCAAATTGTTTAGACGTCGAAGTTTTAACCGGTGAAGCGCAAGAAAAGCGACTTATACTACCTCGGCGAATGTAGTAAGTATTTCACGAAGTACTATAATGCAAAAAATATACATTACATTTTAGTTACATAAACGAAATGGTAGTTTTTTTTGTTTACACCCGAATTTCGGGGGTTAAAACTAGTAACTTTTATAATCGTAACTTCGGCTTCGCGGCCAAAAGTATTCCGGCATTCAAATACCTTTTGTGTGGCCGGCCTTCGGCCGGGCTTCAAAAAAATAACCTTCATGGGAGTAACTAAGGCATCGGGATCAGTAAAGTGCTTACAGTATTTTTGTATTCAAATCTTATGACTGTAACAGATCGCGCCTAAGCAATAACTTTCATAAACGCCATTTCAATATTGCAGGCACAAGCTTTTAACTCAATTTAAATCTATATCTATATACATATATAAAAATGAATCGTGGTCCGTTCGGCTGCTTAAAACTTGAAAACGACTGGACCAACTTGGATACTTCCTTCGGCGGGTTTGTTTGAAATTGTTACGTGAAGGTTTAGGAAAAAAGAAAAGTCGGGAAAACGGGGCGTGGCACCACCAGCATACATTTTTATACAATAACTTTGGAACCAAAAGTCACACATCAATTAAATTTGGTATGAACTTACTATTTAGTCATATCTTTCGGCAGAGAGAATGGGGCGTGTATTTAACAAGAGGGTGTGGCACCGCCCATACAAATCAAATCTTTTATATGGAATAGCATCGAAATTGTAAGCCGCACTGCATTGCAATTTGGTGTACCGCCGTTTCATAGAAGTGTCATTCCACTGTTAAAATTTTATAGACAATTTGGACAAGGGGCGTGGCACATTTTCTATGACCCAATATTTCAGTAGAACTGTAAGTCTCACATCAATGAAACTTAGTAAGAACCTGCCATTTAGTCATATCTTTCGACAGAGGGAATGGGGCGGGTATTCAAGGGGGCGTGGCACCGCCCATACAACTCAAATCTTTTATATGGAATAGCTTCGGAGTTGTAAGCCGCACTGCATTGCAATTTGGTGTACCGTCGTTTCATAGATGTGTCATTCTCCTGTTAATTTTTTATGGGCGGTGGACGAGGGGCGTGGCATATTTGTTTGACCCAACCTATCCGCATAATTTTTGAACTGTTAATTGCACATCAATGAAATTTAGTACAAACCTACCATTTAGTCATATCTTTCGACAGAGGGAATGGGGCGGGTATTTACCAAGGGGGCGTGGCACCGCCCAAACAAATCAAATCTTTTATATGGAATAGCTTCGGAATTGTAAACCGCACAGCATTGAAAGTTAGTGTACCGTGGTCTCATAGATGTGTCATTCTACTGATGAGATTTAATCGGCGTTGGAACATTTCCGTAGTACTGTAAGTCGCACATCAATGAAACTTTGTACGAACTTACCACTTAGTCGCACAATTCGACTAAAAAAAAGTTGTGAGCATTGGACAAAGAGGCGTGGTACCGTCTACAATTTTATATACATATATATGTACATATATATAGGTTGTTTGTCCTGACTGACGGACTGATTGATTCATCATCACCCAGCTCAAACCGCTGAAGCTACTAACGTGAAATTTGAACTGTAGGTACATCGTAAATAATGAACCTCCGCTAAGACGGGATTTCTTGAAAATCGGGGTCTAAAAGGGCAAAACATGTGTTAAGGTATTGTATGAAGAAACGTACAATTAATAGACATACCTATTTATTTATTTCATTTTATTTGTTTATTTCATTTTAATTAGCCAATGAATACAATAAAAATTCTTATAGGCTAAATTGACCACATTTTAATTGAACATTGTACAAACGTAAGAATTAAGGAAAATAAAAGTGAAGCTACTTATAATAAAGATTTAATGAATACATGAATCGATTTTTTGAAACTGAAAAATCAATCTCAACATTTTTTGGAGATTCTATTGAACTCGATTAAGGTTCTGGAGATAGGTGCATTTCGCGCATACAGAGCTGAAAAAACACCTACATGGAAGACATAGCCGGAATATTCAGAAAAATCCTCTCGAGGAGTGTGGGACAGTCAACCACACCACGGAGTACATCAAAGATGAAAGACAAAGACAGGATTGTTCTCCTACTTTGCAAAGATTTTAAATTAATCAGTAGGCATCGCGATTCGTAGCTAGGCATAGGATCAGTAAAGCGTAAGTTACGCAATGCAAAGCGTAGGAAAACGTTTTGGATCCTCTCAATCCTAGCACCATGGCACGCAAAATATGGAGACCAGATGAAGGACTCATATTCAAGCCTGGAACGAACAAGTGCCGTATACAAAAGCTTCAGCGTATACGGGTCGGTGAAATCCGAGCTATGACGCCTCACAAAAGCAAGCATGGCATATGACTTAGAAATGACAAAATTAATATGATTAGCGAACGAAAATTTCGAGTCAAAGATTACGCCCAAATCTTTAACCCTTGTGTGCGCACCCAGGTCTGGCCAGACCATATTGAACTTTGGGTCCACTTTTAGTAAGGCTGTAGTAAAGCTATTGGGTTCATATTTCATGATATCCTCAACTGATCCTTTCTAAGCACAAAAACCAATACATGAACAAAATTTTTACAAAAACAAGGCGAGAATCGTGCAAAGCGTATTTATACCCCTTAGTTGAACACCCCATGGTCTGGCCAGACCATGGTGTATTTTCATACAAATTTGCCAGTTATTTTCCGTTTTTTTGTTATTTTCGACGTAATTATTGTCAGAGTTGTTTATAAATATTTTTTTTCGTTTGTTCTTTATCCAGTCCCCTACGGAGCATAGGGCTTCAACTAGACTTTTCCATCTAACCCGATTTGGAGCCCTTTTTCCGTGCTATTCCGTTAATTGTGACATAAGTTATTTGGCGCAAAATTTACGTGTGCTCTTGTCGTGTCTGATTTTTTATCAATTGGATTGTATGTTTTCTGTGACAGAGATGGAAGGAAGGTGTACATTATTTTTAAACTTCAACGCTGGAGTTAAATCAGAGAGCACGATTTCTCTAAAAAAATAGTCTAAGCAGTAGCGAAAACCAATGCTTTGGAGCAACAGAATTAAGATATTTATTTATTTAGTTATTCTGTCTAAGTCATTAATTAAATAGTTTGAATAAGCTCAACTTAAATGTTGAATACTTATCACTAAAGTTTTACTCGGAAGCATACAAATTGCACAGGCAAATAATTCTTGCAATTGGCTCATTGAATGAATACGTAGTTCTGTGGGATGATTTAATGAACCATCTGCACTTTCTAAAGTTTATGGAGGATTCGTTTGCTGCTGGAGGTAATAATAACGGTGCTGCAAATTATCTTTTGGACCCTGAACAAACCGAAGCTTCGATGCTGATGGAAAATATGATATTTCAACGTGGAGATAGCGATGACGAAGGCGATATCCGACCAGTTCAGCATGAACAATTACATGTTGAGCATATTATGCTTGAAAGGAATGTTTTTGTTTCTTGGACACATGGAACTAAGTGGCCAATAGAAGATCTTTTTTGTTATTTATAGCCTTTTCTTATATATTCCCAGTGTTCTGTATTAATCAGCTACCTTTTCGACTTCAAAGCATAATTGCCAGAAATAATAATAGATATATCTTAAAACACGATTTGTATGTGTCCAATGTAAAATCTCAATGTGTTTGAGTCATTAGTCTGCGTTATATCGTTGCAACCACTGCATTCAAGCAGTTGAAGCATATCCATAAACGACGAATTTTACGTTTTTAAATTTTTTTATTTTTTCTTACTGTCGTATATTTTTAATTTCAAAATGTATTTATGGAAGTTGAAATTCGGCTTGTATTTTATAAATGAAGTATATATTTACCTTTATACCTAAATAAGAAGTAAGCAAGCAAGAGAAATTATTGTGTTCGCACTTACTTTTTTTTGACAGGCTTACACACACAAACATACACATACAAACACTCATACATACTCAGATATATATAAACTCATTAACAAAAATATAAAAAAATTATATTAACTAGCACTATCCTCGAATATCCTCTTTTTTGCACCATGGTCTGGCCAGACCATGGGGGGTTCAACTATGAGGTTTCAAGTGGGTGCGCACACAAGGGTTAATTTCACCAACATGCAACAGGGGCGCCATGGAAATGTGATAAGAGGTGTCAATGACTTTGCAACGTTTAGAAAAGGTAACATGAAAACACTTGTTTATATTTAGTGATAATCGATTTTTGATACACCAATTGCTGACATTATCAATATGTATCTGCAGTAGTTGAGAATCGTTGGAGTCACTGATCAATGAATAGATCTTTAGGTCATCCGCATAAAGCAGAAACTTTGCTGTCGAGAAGCATGTGCAGATATCATTAATGAATAAAACAAAAAGCAACGGGCCCAGGATGCTACCTTACGGTACCCCTGAGCATGCAACGAAAGGAACCGACCTAACATTGTCGACAACAACCACGCACCTACAATTGTGTAGGTAAGATGAAATCCAATCAGGAAAGCTGAGTGGAAACCCATACACGCTAATTTATTCAGCAGTATAGCATGAGAGACCCTATCGAAAGCCTTAGAGAAATCAGTATAAACAGTGTCAACCTGGATACCTGAATTAAAAGCAGAGATGCAATCGTCTGAGAAAACAGCTAGATTCGACACTGTTGAGCGTCCCGGAATGAAGCCATGCTGCTCCGGACATATTATATTCTTTACAGAAAATAATAATTTAGCTTGGATGATGCATTCAAAAAGTTTTGATGTTGCAGAGAGTTTTGAAATGGGTCTGTAATTGCTAGTGTCATTTCTGTTACCACTCTTGAAGATTGGAGATATAAAAGCCACTTTCCAAGCATCAATAAAAGTTCCCGATGAAAGAGATTTGTTAAAGATGACCATTAATGGTTACATTAGAGAGTCACACTTCTTGTACAAGACTGCAGAAAGGCCATCAACATCCGTTTGTAGGGAGGACACAAGTCGAGCAATGCCATCGAGTACATCTTGAGAAGACAACTCAAGCTTGCCGAAATCGAGAGATTGTTGTATATTGAACGAGACATTATCATCGCTACTAAATTCAGATGTGAAATTGGACTTAAAAAAGTCGCAAACAGATAAGCTGCATCGGCAGGTGTATTGGCAGCTTTACCGTCAAGGAAAAGTGCCAAGGGAATACTGGAGCAGGATTTTTTCGAGTTAACGAAATACCAAAATGCATCGAGTTTGATTTATGTTCAAAGCTAGGGATATAATTTCTATGCAGAAATTTATCCAAACATAGGAATTTCTTACAATATTTTGTATACAAGATGTAATAATCCAAATTATTGCTCTTCTTAAATTTCCGATGATATTTGTTTCTCTTATTGCGAAGTTTCAACAGAGCCGCATTGTGCCAGGGCACTTTATATTGCTTTTTCGTTACAACAGGGCAAATACTTTTGCAGATGTCAATCACAGTAGTCCTAAAGATCTCAAAACACTTAACAACATCAAGAAACAAAAAGATTCAGTTGATGTTCATCAAAAGATCATTCAATTTCAAAAAATCGCATATCTTAAAATTAAAGGATGAGTTTGAGTTAGTATTACTAATTCTAGAAAATGTATAAAATTCCAGATCAATCACAAGAGGTACATGATGCATATCAGGTTTACTAATGGGAAAAGTACATTCAAGTAAAGAAAAATTTACAGTGTTACTTACGAATATTAAATCTAAAGTACGACCAAGTTTATTAGGAAAACAATTAATTTGCATGAGATCTATACTTAAGAAACTATCTATTAGATACATTTCACTGATACTATTGACATCACAGGCAATAAGAGCAGCTTTGGAAATAGTGCGTGACCAATTAATATTACAAAGGTTAAAGTCCCCACAAACAAACAAAGAGGGAGTCAGAAGTACCCCTAATGTAGACACAAAGTTGATCAAGAAGCGCATCCTGATTCTTAAGTGCAACCACAGAAGCCTGATGCTTACTTTGCACAGCAATAAGAACTCCGCTGCCCCTAGCACAGCCAGTTAGATTAAAACCCCTATCTTTACGAAAAACATTGTAGAGATTGGAATCAAAATTCTCATCACTGAAGAAGTTTTCATTCAGCCAAGTCTCAATGATGACTATAATGTCGTAATCAAGATGCGAACTAAATAAACGCAAAATCTGTGACTTAGTTCTGAGCCCATTTGATAGACAATTTGGACAAGGGGCGTGGCACATTTTCTATGACCCAATATTTCAGTAGAACTGTAAGTCTCACATCAATGAAACTTAGTAAGAACCTGCCATTTAGTCATATCTTTCGACAGAGGGAATGGGGCGGGTATTCAAGGGGGCGTGGCACCGCCCATACAACTCAAATCTTTTATATGGAATAGCTTCGGAGTTGTAAGCCGCACTGCATTGCAATTTGGTGTACCGTCGTTTCATAGATGTGTCATTCTCCTGTTAATTTTTTATGGGCGGTGGACGAGGGGCGTGGCATATTTGTTTGACCCAACCTATCCGCATAATTTTTGAACTGTTAATTGCACATCAATGAAATTTAGTACAAACCTACCATTTAGTCATATCTTTCGACAGAGGGAATGGGGCGGGTATTTACCAAGGGGGCGTGGCACCGCCCAAACAAATCAAATCTTTTATATGGAATAGCTTCGGAATTGTAAACCGCACAGCATTGAAAGTTAGTGTACCGTGGTCTCATAGATGTGTCATTCTACTGATGAGATTTAATCGGCGTTCGAACATTTCCGTAGTACTGTAAGTCGCACATCAATGAAACTTTGTACGAACTTACCACTTAGTCGCACAATTCGACTAAAAAAAAGTTGTGAGCATTGGACAAAGAGGCGTGGTACCGTCTACAATTTTATATACATATATATGTACATATATATAGGTTGTTTGTCCTGACTGACGGACTGATTGATTCATCATCACCCAGCTCAAACCGCTGAAGCTACTAACGTGAAATTTGAACTGTAGGTACATCGTAAATAATGAACCTCCGCTAAGACGGGATTTCTTGAAAATCGGGGTCTAAAAGGGCAAAACATGTGTTAAGGTATTGTATGAAGAAACGTACAATTAATAGACATACCTATTTATTTATTTCATTTTATTTGTTTATTTCATTTTAATTAGCCAATGAATACAATAAAAATTCTTATAGGCTAAATTGACCACATTTTAATTGAACATTGTACAAACGTAAGAATTAAGGAAAATAAAAGTGAAGCTACTTATAATAAAGATTTAATGAATACATGAATCGATTTTTTGAAACTGAAAAATCAATCTCAACATTTTTTGGAGATTCTATTGAACTCGATTAAGGTTCTGGAGATAGGTGCATTTCGCGCATACAGAGCTGAAAAAACACCTACATGGAAGACATAGCCGGAATATTCAGAAAAATCCTCTCGAGGAGTGTGGGACAGTCAACCACACCACGGAGTACATCAAAGATGAAAGACAAAGACAGGATTGTTCTCCTACTTTGCAAAGATTTTAAATTAATCAGTAGGCATCGCGATTCGTAGCTAGGCATAGGATCAGTAAAGCGTAAGTTACGCAATGCAAAGCGTAGGAAAACGTTTTGGATCCTCTCAATCCTAGCACCATGGCACGCAAAATATGGAGACCAGATGAAGGACTCATATTCAAGCCTGGAACGAACAAGTGCCGTATACAAAAGCTTCAGCGTATACGGGTCGGTGAAATCCGAGCTATGACGCCTCACAAAAGCAAGCATGGCATATGACTTAGAAATGACAAAATTAATATGATTAGCGAACGAAAATTTCGAGTCAAAGATTACGCCCAAATCTTTAACCCTTGTGTGCGCACCCAGGTCTGGCCAGACCATATTGAACTTTGGGTCCACTTTTAGTAAGGCTGTAGTAAAGCTATTGGGTTCATATTTCATGATATCCTCAACTGATCCTTTCTAAGCACAAAAACCAATACATGAACAAAATTTTTACAAAAACAAGGCGAGAATCGTGCAAAGCGTATTTATACCCCTTAGTTGAACACCCCATGGTCTGGCCAGACCATGGTGTATTTTCATACAAATTTGCCAGTTATTTTCCGTTTTTTTGTTATTTTCGACGTAATTATTGTCAGAGTTGTTTATAAATATTTTTTTTCGTTTGTTCTTTATCCAGTCCCCTACGGAGCATAGGGCTTCAACTAGACTTTTCCATCTAACCCGATTTGGAGCCCTTTTTCCGTGCTATTCCGTTAATTGTGACATAAGTTATTTGGCGCAAAATTTACGTGTGCTCTTGTCGTGTCTGATTTTTTATCAATTGGATTGTATGTTTTCTGTGACAGAGATGGAAGGAAGGTGTACATTATTTTTAAACTTCAACGCTGGAGTTAAATCAGAGAGCACGATTTCTCTAAAAAAATAGTCTAAGCAGTAGCGAAAACCAATGCTTTGGAGCAACAGAATTAAGATATTTATTTATTTAGTTATTCTGTCTAAGTCATTAATTAAATAGTTTGAATAAGCTCAACTTAAATGTTGAATACTTATCACTAAAGTTTTACTCGGAAGCATACAAATTGCACAGGCAAATAATTCTTGCAATTGGCTCATTGAATGAATACGTAGTTCTGTGGGATGATTTAATGAACCATCTGCACTTTCTAAAGTTTATGGAGGATTCGTTTGCTGCTGGAGGTAATAATAACGGTGCTGCAAATTATCTTTTGGACCCTGAACAAACCGAAGCTTCGATGCTGATGGAAAATATGATATTTCAACGTGGAGATAGCGATGACGAAGGCGATATCCGACCAGTTCAGCATGAACAATTACATGTTGAGCATATTATGCTTGAAAGGAATGTTTTTGTTTCTTGGACACATGGAACTAAGTGGCCAATAGAAGATCTTTTTTGTTATTTATAGCCTTTTCTTATATATTCCCAGTGTTCTGTATTAATCAGCTACCTTTTCGACTTCAAAGCATAATTGCCAGAAATAATAATAGATATATCTTAAAACACGATTTGTATGTGTCCAATGTAAAATCTCAATGTGTTTGAGTCATTAGTCTGCGTTATATCGTTGCAACCACTGCATTCAAGCAGTTGAAGCATATCCATAAACGACGAATTTTACGTTTTTAAATTTTTTTATTTTTTCTTACTGTCGTATATTTTTAATTTCAAAATGTATTTATGGAAGTTGAAATTCGGCTTGTATTTTATAAATGAAGTATATATTTACCTTTATACCTAAATAAGAAGTAAGCAAGCAAGAGAAATTATTGTGTTCGCACTTACTTTTTTTTGACAGGCTTACACACACAAACATACACATACAAACACTCATACATACTCAGATATATATAAACTCATTAACAAAAATATAAAAAAATTATATTAACTAGCACTATCCTCGAATATCCTCTTTTTTGCACCATGGTCTGGCCAGACCATGGGGGGTTCAACTATGAGGTTTCAAGTGGGTGCGCACACAAGGGTTAATTTCACCAACATGCAACAGGGGCGCCATGGAAATGTGATAAGAGGTGTCAATGACTTTGCAACGTTTAGAAAAGGTAACATGAAAACACTTGTTTATATTTAGTGATAATCGATTTTTGATACACCAATTGCTGACATTATCAATATGTATCTGCAGTAGTTGAGAATCGTTGGAGTCACTGATCAATGAATAGATCTTTAGGTCATCCGCATAAAGCAGAAACTTTGCTGTCGAGAAGCATGTGCAGATATCATTAATGAATAAAACAAAAAGCAACGGGCCCAGGATGCTACCTTACGGTACCCCTGAGCATGCAACGAAAGGAACCGACCTAACATTGTCGACAACAACCACGCACCTACAATTGTGTAGGTAAGATGAAATCCAATCAGGAAAGCTGAGTGGAAACCCATACACGCTAATTTATTCAGCAGTATAGCATGAGAGACCCTATCGAAAGCCTTAGAGAAATCAGTATAAACAGTGTCAACCTGGATACCTGAATTAAAAGCAGAGATGCAATCGTCTGAGAAAACAGCTAGATTCGACACTGTTGAGCGTCCCGGAATGAAGCCATGCTGCTCCGGACATATTATATTCTTTACAGAAAATAATAATTTAGCTTGGATGATGCATTCAAAAAGTTTTGATGTTGCAGAGAGTTTTGAAATGGGTCTGTAATTGCTAGTGTCATTTCTGTTACCACTCTTGAAGATTGGAGATATAAAAGCCACTTTCCAAGCATCAATAAAAGTTCCCGATGAAAGAGATTTGTTAAAGATGACCATTAATGGTTACATTAGAGAGTCACACTTCTTGTACAAGACTGCAGAAAGGCCATCAACATCCGTTTGTAGGGAGGACACAAGTCGAGCAATGCCATCGAGTACATCTTGAGAAGACAACTCAAGCTTGCCGAAATCGAGAGATTGTTGTATATTGAACGAGACATTATCATCGCTACTAAATTCAGATGTGAAATTGGACTTAAAAAAGTCGCAAACAGATAAGCTGCATCGGCAGGTGTATTGGCAGCTTTACCGTCAAGGAAAAGTGCCAAGGGAATACTGGAGCAGGATTTTTTCGAGTTAACGAAATACCAAAATGCATCGAGTTTGATTTATGTTCAAAGCTAGGGATATAATTTCTATGCAGAAATTTATCCAAACATAGGAATTTCTTACAATATTTTGTATACAAGATGTAATAATCCAAATTATTGCTCTTCTTAAATTTCCGATGATATTTGTTTCCGCATTGTGCCAGGGCACTTTATATTGCTTTTTCGTTACAACAGGGCAAATACTTTTGCAGATGTCAATCACAGTAGTCCTAAAGATCTCAAAACACTTAACAACATCAAGAAACAAAAAGATTCAGTTGATGTTCATCAAAAGATCATTCAATTTCAAAAAATCGCATATCTTAAAATTAAAGGATGAGTTTGAGTTAGTATTACTAATTCTAGAAAATGTATAAAATTCCAGATCAATCACAAGAGGTACATGATGCATATCAGGTTTACTAATGGGAAAAGTACATTCAAGTAAAGAAAAATTTACAGTGTTACTTACGAATATTAAATCTAAAGTACGACCAAGTTTATTAGGAAAACAATTAATTTGCATGAGATCTATACTTAAGAAACTATCTATTAGATACATTTCACTGATACTATTGACATCACAGGCAATAAGAGCAGCTTTGGAAATAGTGCGTGACCAATTAATATTACAAAGGTTAAAGTCCCCACAAACAAACAAAGAGGGAGTCAGAAGTACCCCTAATGTAGACACAAAGTTGATCAAGAAGCGCATCCTGATTCTTAAGTGCAACCACAGAAGCCTGATGCTTACTTTGCACAGCAATAAGAACTCCGCTGCCCCTAGCACAGCCAGTTAGATTAAAACCCCTATCTTTACGAAAAACATTGTAGAGATTGGAATCAAAATTCTCATCACTGAAGAAGTTTTCATTCAGCCAAGTCTCAATGATGACTATAATGTCGTAATCAAGATGCGAACTAAATAAACGCAAAATCTGTGACTTAGTTCTGAGCCCAGAAATGTTTTGCATGTAGATTTTCAGACGATTATTAGCAGGAGCCTTTCGTTGGCAGCAGGGCAGCTTTCGGGAAAAACTGAAACGGGCGTACTTTGACTTTCGCTGGCCATACAGACGGAATTAAAAGTTTGTCATACAGTGATGCAGTCACACTAAGCTTAAAATTAACACGCTTGAGCGATTCAATAGACACATCTTTTTTGATGAGCTTGAAGCACGCGAGGTGTTTCTTTTCAACGCCAGTTCTGTTGGCGATGTAATCGATTAGATTCGACTCCGAAACCGAGGGCTGGAACGACGATAGGTGGAGCCACTTTTTGCCGTGAGCTACCTGAAGACCAGAGTTCTCATTCGAGCCGACTATCACAGTCCTTGGCTTTGCGCGTCTGGTACCACCGCCGTCTCCAGCGGGCGTATAGAAACAGGCGCCGAATTAGCAGCAAAAGCAGACGAAGGCGGCGCAGCAACTAGAGCATTCGTAGTGACAGCAGCGTACGAAGCAGCGGTAGCAGCAGCATCAGCGGGAATCGGAGCAGTTGTAGCGGTTATAGCAGCATACGAAGCAGCAGTAGCACCAGCCTCAGCGACAATTGGAGGCATTGAATGTCGAATTTTTAACGTGAGTGCCGCCACAGTGTGGCCTAACCCCACGGTGCTCAAAAGCACAGCGTATCAAAATTAAGCATTGATAAGCGCCCCGAGAGCACAATTGGAGGCAAGTGGCAGCAGTGATAGATGGTGAAGAGCTAGCAGCAATGAGAGCATCAGCATCAGCGACGGCAACAACAGCAGCAACAGCATACGCGGATTCAGTTTGAGTAACTTTTGAGGCCACATTAGCTTTTGAAGCACCAGCTTTGTTGTGGAGATAGGCAGAGACAGCCCCACGCAGGTCTTTAACTTCACCAGCAAGCGTAGAAACGGTCGAGACAACCTCAGGAAATTTGACATGGAGAGATCGTAGATCAGCAAGCAAAAGCTCAGTATTTTGGAGAAGGAGCTTTTTCTCCTCTTGAAGAGTGGAGATTATAGCAAAGGCACGAGCATTTTCAGCTCTCACAGCAACAATTTCGTTATAAAGCGTCAGAAGACCGAATAGAATGACGGCGGGCAACTGCACAAGTTTTGCAATAAAAAGGCTTATTCGATTTGTTCAGGAACTCCAGATCCCCTGGCAAAACGCCCACACAGTCAAGGTGAAATAATTCATTGCACAGAAGCACTTGACTTTCGAACGCGCACGGTCAACTTTTTGCCCACACACACGGCATTATAGAAGAAGTTCAAAGAAGTTATAATTGACTTTTCACTGCGAGCTCGAAAAAACACAACCGCTAGGCTTCGCTCTCAGACTCAGATTTTGAGGGACATTGTGATTGGAGGGTTGTGGTTTTGGCTTAGCGGGGCGAATGCTATTTAGCCGTGCCACCACCTCGTACCTGCAGGTCAGGAACTCGTCCATTTGCGACCAACGAGGCAGGTGTTTTCGAGATGTTTGGGATTGTTCCCGAAGAGCTAATGTCTCTTCGGGAAATTTGGTGCAACAAATATACACATGCAGCACATCCCAATTGTCGGTGTCTACGGCCTGGAACCTAAGTACCGACCGATTGATAGTGTTTTGTATCCGCTGCAGCGCTTCGCTATTTTCGGTAGTAGCTGGAGTGATATTTACTAGGGATCGAATCCGGTTGTCAACCAATATGCGCCTGTTTTCGTAACGGGATTTCAGGGCTTTCCATGCGAGTCCGAAGTTTTCATCGCTTAAGGCATATTCAGCCTTGTTCAAGAATCCGAATCGGAATCGGATTCGAATCGAAATGAAATCCGATTCCGATTTGAAGAGGTGTTCTGCAATCCGAACGGAATTCGAAGGACATTCGAAGTTTATTTCGAATCCGATTGTTAGCAAATTAAACAAACCGTCAATCAGCTGTTTGCTTGAAATGTTCAAATTAAAAAGGCAGTTGTAAAACTCTGTGAGATTTTTTATTTTATTAAATCAGTTCGGTTATTTTATTGGCAGTATTGCTTGAGAACGAGCAGTCCGCCGTTGAAAAAGTAAAGCGCAGAATTTTGCGAGACCACGGCAGTCCGATGGAATTGCCAGATTCTTCGTAACTACTACAAGTTATTTCAGTTATGTTCAAAATTTCCTATTAAAGGTTTATTGCTCAGTACCGCCTTAACAAAGCAGCATTCAACATGATCTTGACCGAAGTGAAACCTTTTCTTCGGCAATGCTCCATTCTGCCAGAATTGAAATTGGCGACGGCTTTGCGATTTCTTGCCGAAGGAGGCTATCAACGATCGGTAGAAAAGGCAACCGCCTCTTCCATTTCGGAAAGTGGGTGCTTCTTAAAAGGTCCGCCGCCGGTCGTTAAAGCTTCTCTTCTATTATGCGCCAGCTTCCTTCTTACCTCACTTTTTCAATCAACCCAAACCCTCTATGATTGAAGAAAATTTTACAAAATGAATCGATTTCATTTACTTCTCACCTTTTTCCACTCCGTTACACTTTTTGTTGGTGGTCCTTGCCCGTTCAGCGACTGCGTTAAATGCTTCCACTTATTTTCAAATTCGACTTTGTCGCCATTGCAGAAACCTTTCGCAATGTCCGCATTCTCCTCCATAAAATCCAAGAGCATTTTGCTCTGGTCAGCAGTCTTATGCTTTCCCTTGATTAAAAATTAATTTATTAGTTTTATTTAACACGATGTTTAATTTATTTGCTTACATTTTCGTTATTTGTTTTCGTTTTGCTGCTTTCCGATTTCCATTCCACCAGATTTTTGTTTAACGGAATATTTTCGACAAAAATTTCCGATAATCGGAATGCAGAACACCAAATTTCCGATCCAAATTCGTTCGGAGTTAATCGGATTTGAGAACAGGGTTGCATCGGAAAATATGGACGGCCACTGCTTATAGCCACCGAAAAACCTTTCGGTAAAAACAAACAACAAACTAAAAATATTGCCTGGGAAACGCCCATAAAAGGCGTGGCTCGGGGTCAAAGTTCAAGGTTTTTATCAAAAAAACTCAATTAAACTCCAACTGATTTACACGATATGAGTATCAAACGAAAGGTCTTTTTCATACCTTTCTTCTGATGTGCAACATTAGATACGTAAGATGTACTAATAAAAAGTTTTAAGAAAACAAATTTTTTTGTATACAAATTTTTTTTTAACGGATTTTTTCTCGAAAAGCTCCATTACTAACGTAAAATAAGTTTGTTACCATATTGTAGCCTGTGGAATTCCCTTTACAATGAAATATAAAACATTTGAAACATTTTTGTGATTTCGCTTTTATATCTAAATTTAAATTGAGTTAAAAGCATCTGCCTGCAATATTGAAATGGCGTTTATGAAAGTTATTGCTTAGGCGCAATGTTTTACAATCATAAGATTTGAATACAAAAATACTGTAAGCACTTTACTGATCCCGATGCCCTAGTTACTCCCATGAGGGTTATTTTTTTGAAGCCCTGCCGAAGGCCGGCCACCCAAAAGGTATTTGAATGGAAAAATATAACCACACACAAATACAATTGAAGGCTTGTGGTGTCCCGCAAATATTCGATGCCACAATACCATAAAAGCAAAAACGGTTTTAATGGCTATTTGGCGAAATTTAAGCTTTTAAAATAATGCAAAGCTAGAAATCTAGATCTTTTCAAATCTTTTTTAATATGGCAGGTACTTTGTACAACCCCCTTCAGTCCTCATTGCCCGAAAGTGATGGCGAAGGTGAATATGAAATGGCTTTGGACCCAGAGTCAAGTTAGAAAAAATTTATTCAGAAAAAACAAACATTTTTATATTTCGATGTAAAGGAAATTTCACAGGTTACAATATGGTAATAAACTTATTATACCTTAATAGTGTTTTTATAAAATTATACAATTTTTATAAAAAAATGTTTTTTTCGCTTAAAACTTTGTATTAGTACATACTACGTATGTAATGTTGTTCATTAATATACTCCGTTTATACGACAGCTCAAGTCGCTATGACTCAATACACATCGACTCAATACAGTCGTATAAACACGTTTTCAAACCGCTTTGAACATTTTAGGCGTATCGAGTCAAAGCGCTTTTCAAATGAGTTCTTAAATTTTCAAGTCGCTTCGAAAATTCGTATAAACGGTTAAACATTTTCAAAGTGCTTTGAAAATCAGCTGATGGTGATGTACACTCAGTTTTTTGAGCATTTTCAAGTAAAAAGTAAGCAACACCAAGAGCTTAAATTCATTAAACGCCAAAAAAATAGGAAAAACCAAAAAATAAAAGCATACTTTTGAAACCGTCTGCAGTCAATTCGCTTCTGAAATCAATGTATAAACACTTGGATCGAGAGCGTATCGAGTCAATGCGAATCGACTGAGACCGTCGTATAAACATGGTAATAGAAAGGTATGAAAAATACCTTTCGTTTGATACCCATATCGTGTACATCACTTGGAGTTTATTTGAGTTTTTTTGATAACAACTTTGAACTTTGACCCCGAGCCACGCCTTTTGTGGGCGTTTCCCAGGCAAAATATTTAGTTTGTTAGATTCACAAAAATAAGCTCTATATGGTCCAATTTTCCGGTTTTTTTTTCATGAGGGTTCGCTATACTGCATTTGTTCCGGAACTTGTAATCAAATGTTAAGAGTATTTGTTGTTCTAGGGATCGAACCTGTTCCGTATGCGTAGCGTGCTGAGTGGGCTGAGGCTGGAGCATCTCAATGATGTCCGACATCTGAGCCATGCACTCGTACTGATCTGTGCAGGCGTCGATCTTCTGCCGAGCCGACTCCTTGAAACGGTCGGGGTGGCTACTGTCTTCCGCTATGGGGACTGCCTCATATGCACACATAAGCCTTTCCCATTGGGCTTCCAAATTCTTTTGACGAATTTGGACGAGGGACTTAGTTTGATCCTCAATGGGAGTCGAAGCGAACTTTGTGCAAAATTGCACAAGCCGGTCGGACTCGAAAATTTAACATTAAATTTAACAACGCAACGCGAGAATGGGGGATTTGAAGCGCGTTTTTGGCTGCTCACGAGTGACAGGGTCTATCAAAAATTGTTCGGTTGACACCGTAGGGGCCTGTTTGGAGGCGGTTGACTCCATCGCGTCTGACTGATTTTTGGGCGAACGCTCTACCGGCATTGAATGTACTAAGCGAAGCTTGGGGGAGAGGGAGCAGGTGCGAAAAATTCGAAATGAAATTTCCACCTGAGAAAGAGAATAACCGAATGGCTAGAAGTTGGCCTCGTCCGCCCGAACGGTATAAAATTGGAAAAGATCAAAATGTTACACGAATGTGTAAAAAATGTTCGAGTGTATGGGAATTTGTCTTTAATTGTTCGGACAAATCTATTAACAAATATAAATGAAAATTTTAAATTGAAACCGCGAAATCCGAAAATTGAAAATTCATTTAAATGTACGACTGAAGCAAAACTAAACAAGAAAGTGACAGTAAAATGTATTTGTGTATGTGTATTGGTATTTATTTTATTAAAAAGAAAAATATCCCTGCAAGGACAGTGACCATCATTTGACTTATCATGTGACGGTCACATGTGACGAAATTTCGATCACAATCTCCATCATTTTTCCACTAGCAATGTGAAAAATGTGATGGGTATTTTCTGCATCACCTTCGTACACAGGCGATTTAAAACGTGGTCCAACATATAGTAGTCTCGCTCACTCTAATCAGCAATGATCAAATCCCAATCAGGTGTGATTAGTCACTGTTGATGTACATCTCACTCAAGAGTGATATTTAGAGTTGACGTAAAAACCTATCAAAGCTGATGGAAAATAAAAAAGCCTTCGTATTTTATTATTTCATATGTTTATTTTCATAAAAAGTTTTTTATTATTAAAAAATCATTGATTTGAAATTTAATTGAATTAATTTTTAAAACTTACACATTTATAGTACGAAACAAAATAATGAAATTATTCAAATTTTTCCAAATATAAATAAATGAAAATCACCCACAGTCCACGACATTTTTGAGGTTAAAAGCGCTAGAGCTGAACACAATCTGCAAAGATTCAATAAAAAGAATTCATTTACTCTATTCATCTACTTTAAATACAATTTAATTCATATATTGGCAGCCTCGATAGCCTAGCGTGAGTGCACTAGACTGTCATCCCAGAGGTCGTGGGTTCAACTCCCACCGCGTACGCGGTCGCCGCACTTTTCCAAACCAATTTTTCCTGTTCTCTAAATTTTCCTAAAACCCTGCAACATACCCAAGTTCATTGATTCCCAAACCAAGTTACTCCTATCCCACGCAATAGTACGCGCAATTATGCGCTATGCGGCTGTAAAACGAAAACAAATTTACAGCTACACGGTGCATTAGCGACGTCTGCAAGGGGAAGCGAACAATTGCGAAAAAAACATCGCACCAAAATTGATCTAGCGAGGTCCCCAACCATTCTGCTGTAACCTCCTCACACAACAGATGGACCTACGAGCGGTAGCTCGAAATAGCGGAGGCGACGTTTCTAAGCGGCGTTAGATGGCAGTCCCATCTTTTAGGATGGCCAATCACCTACCCTGGCAGAACAATACAATTGATTAACGTAACTAGTGTCCGACCGAATATTCGGTTTCGGCCCAAATAAGTGTTTTCGGTTTCAGTTTCGGCCAAAAAATGGCCGAACGACCGAAACCGAAACTTTGTAGAATATTTTTTTACATTTTATTATGTAGCAGATATATAATGAAAGGAGGAGTAATTTAGATGCCACCAATGTAAATAAACTTTTTTTAGCATATAATATAAAATTATTTAATTTGGACTATTAGCGAGTAAGGTACGAAAGGGTGATTTTTTCATGTTTATGTTTTTTTAAAAATGTATAAATTGTTTTTATTAATAAGTATTTATTTATTTATGTTATGCTTGTTCTTTATTTACTTAATGTAAAATTCGTTTGTTGAAAAAAATGCTTGATATGGTGATTTTTATTTCAACTAGAATGTTTCGGTTTCGGCCGAATATTAAAAAAAACTCGGTTTCGGCCCAAAAAAGAAGTTTCGGTCGGACACTAAACGTAACCAACACAAGGCTGTCTTGTGGAGGCCCTATGCTCCAGAGAGGAGTGAACAAGGAACAAAAATTCACATATTATACAAATTAAATAATTGTACTTATCTTTTAATTTTTCCACCGCTGACCTGCTTTTGACACACTTTTATTTCACTTTTCACAATCACGTCACATTTGCGTCGTGGACGCAAGCGTCATAACGGTACGTACCGTATGTATGTATATTGCCATCTCGTTTTCTCACACAGGGAAATTTAACATACTGAAACTTCTTTTTCCCTCTTGCATTGAACATACTTAAAAATTTGACCAGTAAATGTCTATGTGTTAGTTTCAGCGTGAATTTTTGTAAATGTGTTGGAGTTTCGATCACACGCGTCTGGCAGGGTGTATAATCAATCGATTCAGTTCATGTTGTTTCATTTTGACTAGGTGGATCTTAAGTGAAAATATGAGATAACACGAAAGTTCCGTTTTGGAACTTAAAACTTTGGTAAAAAATAATTATTTATTTGGGTGGAATATACAATTCTTCCCCATTACATAAATCTTGGCAAAGATTCGATTATTGATTGTCTCAGTTTTTAACCGATTTCTGCGCTCGGGTTTTATTATATTGTTACGAATATGAGTTTTAGTGGGCTAGCACGTATCTCTGGATTGCGTAATTTGAAAATAAAACACACTTAGTTCCTCAACCGCAGTCAATAAAATAAATCAACAATCACTTTATTTCACAGGTTTACACTTTACTGTCTTTACACTTAATTATTCGCTCAATTACTCCGTGTGGCACCTTCACTAGTCAAAATCAGACTGACTCGCTGCGCCGCACCCGGCTGTCTTTTATACCTGTCCGGCCATCGCGCAGATCGTTCTCGCACATTCCGGAGTGGACTAAAGGTTTCCATGATGATCGCGACCATCATTGCCAGATTGGACTAAAGTTGCCATCATTGTCGCGGCCGTCGTTGCCAGATTGAATTATAGCACGGCGCGTAGCGACAGGGTTGCTTTGCACAGCGACAAACTGTCTTATCGTTACACTGCCCACCACTTAGACTTGTTCGTCCCGAACAAGTGCCGAGGTTCCGCTGTGATAAGGCGCCAGGCGCTGCAAATGGACTACCTTCAGCTTAGCGCCTTTATTGCTGCAACGTTGAATCCTGTATACCACGTCGTTTATCCTAGTCACGACTTCGTAAGGTCCTTCCCATGACGCTTGAAGTTTCGGAGACAAACCTTTCCTCCGCTGCGGGTTGTAGAGCATTACCAGATCGCCTTCTTGGAACCCTGCTGAGTTGGCCCGTAGATCATATCTGGCTTTCGCCTTATCGCTGACCAGTTTGGTGCGGCTCCTTATAAACTGGTGAATCTCCTCCAGTTCCGCCCGCTTATTGGCCACGTAGTCCGTCTTAGCGCCTCCCGTCGTGCTGACTACCCCGAACTTCAAGTCAGCGGGTAACCGTAATTCTGTGCCGAATACTGCTCGGGCTGGAGTGAGTGATGTCGTGTCGTGCGGGGCTGACCTATACGCCATTAGGAACAAGGGGATATGCGTGTCCCAATCCTTTTGATTCCTGCCTACCACTTTCCGCAGGTATTCCTCTAGTGTCCGGTTAAAGCGTTCCACCATGCCGTCGGACTGTGGGTGCAAAGGGGTGGTACGCGTTTTCTTTATCCCCAGCAGCTCACACACTTCCTTGAATACCGCAGACTCGAAATTCCGGCCTTGATCCGAGTGCAACTCCAACGGAACTCTGAACCTGGCTACCCAGTTGTTTACCAGCTTTTCCGAGATCGTAGTGGCCTCCTGGTTAGGAATTGGGTACACTTCGGGCCATTTGCTGAAGTACTCCATTACCACCAGCACATATTTGTTGCCTTGAGTACTAGTTGGGAATGGGCCGGCGACGTCCATAGCAATCCGCTCGAAGGGCGCTCCCACGTTGTACTGCTGCATGCGGCCTCGAGATCTTCTTGTTGGCCCTTTCGCTGCTGAACATCGGTCGCAGCTCTTAATCCACTCAGCTACAGACTCCTGACATCCTACCCAGTAGAATCGTCTTTTTATTTTGGCGACGGTTTTGGTGATGCCTAGGTGCCCTCCACTGGAGTCGTTATGGTATGCCTGGATGACCTCGTTGATTCTGCATTTCGGCACTACCATTAGGGAGTTGTTGGTCCGTCCATCCGCGCTCTCCCACTCGCGGTACAGGCATCCTTCCTTCAGCCGCAGACTTTTCCACTGTGCCCAGTAAGCCTTAGCGATCGGGCTTTCACCGGCCATCTCCTGCCAGTCTGGACGTGCGCCTTGCTCTTTGCCTTCGACGATTTTTGCAAGATCCGCATCCTCACGCTGGTCCTTTTGTAGCCTCTCCGCAGACCACTCTTCCTCTGGCGTAAGGCTCACCAACCGGACGTCTACTATCTGTTCTTTGCTTTCGGCTCGCGAGCACTGCCTGCATTCGACTTTGCACGGACGGCGTGATAGCGCGTCAGCACATCTTGGTGACGCCTGTTCTCCGGAACGATTCTCTCGCAGATGGCAGTCTCGTGAAATGTGGCCTTGCTTGCCACATCGCCAGCAACTGATTCTAGATGCCATTGCCCGCAGCCTCGTTGGTACCTCTGAGCTCACTGGCTGGCTTTGCGTGGCACGTCCAGATTGGACTCGACGCCTTTCCGCAGATGAATGTCTAAAACTTCCCCTCCAGGCAGCTTCATACATCAATGCACTTGTCACCGTCTCCTGGAACGTCGGCTTCATCATCATCAAGGTACTCACTCGAGTCTCCGGGTCAAGAATGCCTTCGATAAACGCCTCGATCTTCAGCCTTTCCAAAACTTCCATGCTGAATTCTGGGTAGGTCAGCGGTACCAGCCGCTCAATATCTGCCGCATACGCCTGCAGCGCCTCGTTGGCTCTTTGTCTACGGTTCTTCAGCTCGCAGTAATACACCATTTTGTTGTGCTCGTCACTGTATTTGGCTGCCAGCGCCCTTATGACGGTCTCGTAATCACCTCTCAAACTTTCCGGCACTGTTTTTATTACCTCAGCCGCAGGACCTCTTAGAGCCAGTATCAGTCTCCGACCTTTCCTGATATCGGTCCACTGATTTTCCAGAGCGGCCAGGTCGAACTGTAGTTTGAATGTGTCGAACGACGTAGTACCATCATAAGTAGGCACTTCTATGGCAAAACTTTCCTCAACAGACCGCACCCTTGCTCGCAGCTGAATCTCTCTAAGCCGCTCGTCCATTTTTCTGTTCATCGAGTCCTCCAGACTATCAACTCGTTTGTTCAGGGAATCATCAAGATCGTCGACTCGTTTATCCAAGTGTTCCACTCGAGTTCCCAGGTGCTCCACCTTCACATTTAGCTGGTTGGCGATTTCTTCCACTTTCTGCTCCCAGCGCGCAGAATTTTCCTGAAGCTTGTTTTCCATTCGCTCTGCCATTTCCCGATTCGCAGTCTCGACTTTTGCCGAAATTTCGAGATTCGTAGTTTCCAGCTTCGCTGCCTTCTCTTGATTCGCAGTTTCCATTTTCGCTGCCATCTCTTGGTTGGAAGTCTCGAACATGCCTTTAAGTGCAACCATTAGCTGGCTCATGTCCAATGCTTGTGGTGGCGCAGCCGCTGTAGCCGTACTTTGCATCGACGCAGCACCCGCGGGCGATTCATCCACTTTGGCCGACGAATCTAGCTCCCGCGTCCCGAACTTGTGCGCAGTCCAATCAATGCCTCGTGATTCACACGTCTCTCGCAAGCGCAGCTGCAACTCCACCTTTCCGCCAGCAGTCGGCAAATTCCAAGCGGCCAGCTCCTTCTTCAGCTGGTCCACCTTCAGTTGCTCCAGTCTAACCATGTCTGCGTTTTATAATTAATTTTTATTTTTTTTACTTTCAGTAACACAATCCCACTTCTGACACCAAATGTTACGAATATGAGTTTTAGTGGGCTAGCACGTATCTCTGGATTGCGTAATTTGAAAATAAAACACACTTAGTTCCTCAACCGCAGTCAATAAAATAAACCAACAATCACTTTATTTCACAGGTTTACACTTTACTGTCTTTACACTTAATTATTCGCTCAATTACTCCGTGTGGCACCTTCACTAGTCAAAATCAGACTGACTCGCTGCGCCGCACCCGGCTGTCTTTTATACCTGTCCGGCCATCGCGCAGATCGTTCTCGCACATTCCGGAGTGGACTAAAGGTTTCCATGATGATCGCGACCATCATTGCCAGATTGGACTAAAGTTGCCATCATTGTCGCGGCCGTCGTTGCCAGATTGAATTATAGCACGGCGCGTAGCGACAGGGTTGCTTTGCACAGCGACAAACTGTCTTATCGTTACAATATGCATTACAGAAAGACACCGCTCTGCGACTGCGCTGCTATGTGGCAAAACAGCTAACTTGCACATACATTGACTTAAGTTTTAAAATAAAAATTCATTGTACCTATTCTTTTCTTTGCTCAAAGCATTCCATCCTGCAACTAAATCTTCTTCTTTGCTAAAAGAAAAGAACTATGTCCATTCGCTATTTATCGTTTCTTCACAAACGCTTGAAAATGGAAATGCTTTTGATAATGGTTAGAAAGTGGGCATTGTGACAAAAAAGTACCCGGAAATTGTAAATAAAACGCAAAATATTTAATTATTCATCAATATTTATTTTGTCGGCTTCAAAGTAATTCCCATGAGATGCAATACACTTATGCCAACGATTTTTCCAGTCCTCGAAACACTTTTCATAAGCACTTTTTGGGATGGCCTTCAGCTCCTTCAGCGAATTTTGTTTTATCTCATCGATCCAATGAAAACGGGTTACACGGAGCGGCAATTTCAGTTTGGGGAACAAGAAAAGATCACACGGAGCCAAATCTGGTGAATACGGTGGTTGATCAATGGTATTTATTGCGTTTTTGGCTTTAAATTCAGTCACAATCGTGGCTCGATGCGATGGTGCATTATCATCGTGTAAAATCCATGAATTGTTCTTCCACAATTCCGGTCGTTTTCGACGGATGTTCTCACGCAAACGCCTCAATACGGCCAAATAGAACTCCTTATTGACCGTCTGTCCCTCCGGAACAAATTCATGATGCACCAAACCACGAATATCGGAAAAAACAATGAGCATCACCTTGATTTTTGAGCGGCTTTGGCGTGGTTTTTTCGGTTTCGGCTCGTTTTTTTCCCTCCATTCCGATGATTGTTAGCATGTCAAACTCATAGACCCATGTCTCATCGCCAGTTATAATGCTCTCCATGAATCTGGGATCAGAATTCGTACGATCAAGCATGTCCAAAGAGACCTGTTCACGGTACTTTTTTTGAAGAAAATTCGCAACAAAATCGCAACGCACTACTGAGGTGTACCGACTTAAGCAGCTGCTGTAAACAAACTAGTTGACAGATCGCGCTCATATTTGGCCTAGTAATTAAGGACAGTCCTACCAACTTAAAAAAATAAATTTTGTTGAAATATCATTTACCCGGGGAATTTAAATTACAATTTCCGGGTACTTTTTTGTCACAATGTATATTGTTTGTTTGAAATTTTTGTGGACTCAGGTACTCTAACAATTTTAATTTAATGCTACTAAAATCGAATCGCTTTTTAAGCTCTTCACACAAGCTAATGTAGTAATTCACTAAATCGTTACATCCAAATCCAAAGTACATTGAGAATTATGATGAATGAATATTTTCATTTTTATAATCTGCTTTTACTGAAATTGAATCGAAAGTTACAAAGTTTTGAAGTATTTCCTTGAAAAATGATGAAATGCCAGAATGCCACAAATATATAAGTGTGCCTTTTGACTGATAATCTTTATTAAAAGAATCTATATTTTTCAGAATATAGTGTTACGAAAATTAGTTCTGTAGGCTTGTTCGTCTCTCAGGAATGTGCTTCGAAATAAAACACACATAAATTCTTAAACGCAGTGGGCAACCACCAATTACTGTATTTAAAAGTTCACACTTAACTGTCTTTACACTTGTTGCTTATTGGACTATTCCGTGTTTCACCTTTGCTTGCCATAACTAAACAGACTTCTACGCTGTACCCGGCTGCCGTTCATACTTGACTGCTTGTCGCGACGATCGTTCTCGCACATTACAATTGGATTAAAAATTTCCAAGCAAGCCGGCCGTATTCTAAAAGTGCATGCCTAAAAGTATGCCCGTAAAAGCATTCACAGCAACTGGGTGCCTTATCGTTACAATAGTTTAAAAATAAAAAATAAGCGTAGTTAGTGTCATTGAGCTCCTCTAAAATATTATATGCACAAGATTCATTCAATTTTTCGAATAAAAATAACAACAAATAATGCTTTAAAGGTTGCCATTGTTCGATTATGCGTTCAACCGCTGATTCCAAAGATAGCCACCGGGTTTCCCAAACTCTTAAAATTGTATGCTCTGAGGTTTGAAAACTATCTTGTAACTTTTCAAAGTTATTGCGACGTTTCGAACTATGCGAGAAGAACGCATACACATTTCTTACCAACTTCTCTAGTCTTCCAGGTAATTGTTTGGAACCAGCAGATGAACACAAGTTCAACGTGTGGCACGTGCATCCTAAGTAGAATAAATTACATTGATCAACAGCAAAATGGCTTTTATGGTTTTGACATCAGTTCTACGGTAATTAGGGACCACTGATTTCGAATCCGCAAACCGTTTTTAAAACTTAATTTACGTTTTCGCAAAAAATGGGAGGGTCACTTTTTCAGATTTTCCTTGACTTTTTTCACGTTTTCGATTGTAATTTCTAAACCATTGCACCGGTTGACTTGATTTTCACTTTGTAGCATTTACAACACCTCACAGCTTCTTTTCCAATGTAATTTATTTTTATTTATAAACAGTTGTGAAACTGCCAACTATTCCGAAATGCCAATGCTGCCAACGTTATTTGTAGTACACTGCTTTGGAACTGATGATAGTGTTACCACAATTTTTTTTTGCACATTTTCACTTACAATGCTCAATTCAACCCTATCATAAATTTTACAAACAAAAAGCTCAAATTTACTAGGAGCTTGGTGCGCTTGGTTAATAGACAAATTTACATTCCACAAAAATACATTTCAAACCTTCTGCGATAAATGTGGTAGAACTTGATTTTCAAAATGCGGTAGATCTACCACATATGTGGTAGAAATATGCACACTGAGGCTGTCATTTCTCGTACGCCAATTTTCATGGCTCCCCGTACTTAGTGTACCTTGTTGTTTTACCATAGTTGTAATCGCTCCTGGATATAAACTGAAGTACACTACACTACAAGAATTTTTTAACTTTGTTTTTATACTTAAACTTTCACATGCCTTGATGATTGATTGTCAAATTTTTCCGATCTAAAAAGATTTTATAACGTAAACCGTCTTAAAAATTTCAATCTATGCTTTCATTTGGAGTATTCACTATATTTGGAAACAGATTGCACATATTGGTTATTGTACATATTGTGGAACGATGCCTGTATATGGAAATATCCTTCCAGTTTTGCAAACAGTGCTAATTTGTTGGGTTGATTTAGGTCCGATATCCCAGTGGTTGGATAACCAGCCAATGTTGGATGGCTACCCATCGGTTAACCAAGAAATAAACCAACTGATTTGACAGCGCACACAATTTGTGAAATTTGTCAACATTTGAATATGAGGAATTTAAAAATTATTTCCTTTACATTTTCCACCAGTTAAAGAAGTTTGACAAGTTTGTTGATTAAAAATGTTCAGGGTTATTTGATTTTTCTTAAAAATGTAAACGAAAAACCATTTTTTTTTTAATCTGATTTGTTTTGATTTCAACAGCTTCAGAAAAATGCTGCCATAATATTGTTACGAAATTTAGTTCTTTAAGTTCGTTCGTTTTTGGATTGTGCTTGAAAATAAAACCACTTCAATTATTCAGCGCAAACGCAGACAAAAACCAACAATCACTTTATTTACAGATTTACACTTTTGTCTTGACACTTGTTACTACTTTCCTTGTTCAAATCAGGCTTGTCCGTCTGCGCTGCACACTGCTGCCTTTTATACTTGTTTGCTTATCGCGCCGATTGTTCTTGCACATTCCAGTTGGACTCTCTCTCTCGATCGTTCTCGCACAGCCCATTACCATCGCGAACCATCCTTGCCATATCGGAATTATAGCAAGCCGGCCGTACTCCAAAGTGCAACAGCAACAGAGTGCCTGATCGTTACACTGCCCACCACTTAGACTTGTTCGTCCCGAACAAGTGCCGAGGCTCCGCCGGAGTAAGGCGCCAGGCGCACCAAATGGACCACTTTCAACCTGGCGTTTCTGTTGCCGCAGTGTTGAACCCTGTACACCACGTCTTAATCCTGGTCACGACCTGGTACGGTCCTTCCCATGACGTTTGAAGTTTTGGAGACACCTTTCCTCCGCTGCGGGTTGTAAAGCATTACCAGATCGCCTTCTTGGAACCCTGCTGTGTTAGCCCGTAGATCATATCTGGCTTTCATTTTATCGCTGACCAGTTGGATGCGGTCCCTTATAAACTGGTGGATTTCTTCCAGTTCCGACCGCTTATTGACCACTCCGATCTTCAAGTCAGCAAGCAACCTCAATTCTGTGCCGAACACTGCTCGGCAGCGGGGCTGACCTATACGCCATCAGGAACAGGGGGATATGCGTGTCCCAATCCTTTTGATTCCTGCCTACCACTTTCCGCAGATATTCTTCCAGCGTCCGATTGAATCGTTCCACCATGCCGTCGGACTGCGGATGCAAAGGAGTGGTGCGAGTTTTTCTTATTCCTCGTAGCTCACACACTTCCTTCAATACCAGAGCTTGAAATTCCGGCCTTGATCCGAGTGCAACTCCAGCGGAACTCGGAACCTGGCCACCCAGGAATAGGATACACTTCGGGCCATTTGCTAAAATAATCCATTACCACCAGCACATATTTGTTGCCTTGAGTGCTAATTGGGAATGGGCCGGCGACGTCCATGGCTATTCGCTCGAAGGGTGCTCCCACGTTGTACTGCTGCATGCGGCCCCGAGATCTTCTTGTCGGCCCTTTCGCAGCCGAACATCGATCACAGCTCTTAATACAATCGGCTACAGACTCCTGGCATCCTACCCAGTAGAATCGTCTTTTTATTTTGGCGACAGTTTTTGTGATGCCAGGTGCCCTCCGCTGGAGTCGTTATGGTATGCCTCGATCACCTCATTGATCCTGCATTTCGGGACTACAATTAGGGAATTGCTGGTCCGGCCATCCTCACTCTCCCACTCGCGGTATAGGCAGCCATCAGACAGCCGCAGACTTTGCCACTGTGCCCAGTAAGCCTTCGCGATCGGGCTCTCACCGGCCATCTCCTGCCAGTCTGGACGTGCGCCTTGCTCCTTGCCTTCAATGATTTTTTTAAGATCCGTATCCTCGCGCTGGTCATTTTGTAACCGCAGCAAGCCAGCTTGGCTTTACTCGGGCACTTTGAAATGGTGGTTGTTTTGGCAAAGCGATCGCCAGTCACTTTTTCCTATGCAAATTTTGCCTGTCCGCTTCTTGTTCTTGTTTGTAAAAAAGAAAGCGCAGAGCGAGCACGTGCCGGCGAATTTGTTTATTGTCATTATCAATTGAATCTTCGAGCTGAATGGTCGTTTTTTGTTCATGCTGCGCTCAAATATTTAGACGTGGTTGATCCAAAATAAAAATTTGTACAAATATATTTACAAGGCTAGTTCCAAGTATAATTATTTGTCTAAATTTTGACGTGGTTGATTCCAATTTTGAATTTTTTGCTATTTTTTTGGCGTGGTTGATCCAAATTAAAATTTTTTACAGATATTTGATCCTTTCTGGTCATTATATTACCTTTGATTTGCCATATTCATTGACTTTACTAGTATACGAAAAATGGATCCGGCTCCGAGTAAAAATTTACTACCCCGGGTGGGTAAAAATTTAATAAAGTCAGGGCTTCAATGCTGCATAACAAGTTGCCGCAAATCTAGACGGGATGATGAGAAACTTAAAATGTTGAAATTTCCGCCCTATGACTCAGCTATGGGCCAAATTGGCGAGAAAAATGTAGCATTAAAACTAGTGTCCGACCGAATATTCGGTTTCGGTTTCGGTTTCGGCCCAAATAAGTGGTTTCGGTTTCGGTTTCAGTTTCGGCCAAAAAATGGCCGAATAGCCGAAACCGAAACTTTCTAGAATATTTTTTACATTTTATTGTGTAGCAGATATATAGTGAAAGGAGGAGTAATTTGGATGACACCAATGTAAATAAACTTCTTTTTTTAGCATATAATATTAAATTATTTAATTTTGAATATTAGCGAGTAAGGTAGGAAAGGGTGATTTTTTCATGTTTACGTTTTTAAAAAATGAATAAATTGTTTTTTTTTAATAAGTATTTATTTATTTATGCTATGTTTGTTTGTTTGTTCTTTATTTACTTAATGTAAAATTCGTTTGTTGAAAAAAGTGCTTGATATGGTGATTTTTATTTCAACTAGAAAGTTTCGGTTTCGGTTTCGGTTTCGGCCGAATATTAAAAAAAAACCGAATATTCGGTTTCGGTTTCGGTTTCGGCCCAAAAAAGTGGTTTCGGTCGGACACTAATTAAAACTAAAGAATACACCAAACCATTATTTATATGCGTTAATCACTTTCTGACATTGGGAAAAAATATTTAAAATCTGGAGCAGTTCCTGTATTTAATTTGGAAAATGTTGAAGAAACTTATGAGTTTTCAGAGCCCGATTGTTCAACTAAAAAGAGACGAAAAAGTGAGTCCGTAGATGGGTATTGTAATAATTGCGAATCATATGCTAAATCCGTAAATTTTTACAGGAAGAAGTATTACAACATTTTGGCAAAATACAGAAACATTAAAAACCAGAAGAAAGTTCCAAAAAAGTCAGATGTGCTCCAACGTATCGACTCTTATAATAACGTGAGCAAAGAATCAAAGGTATTTTGTAAGCTTCTTCTTAGTTCCCGTCCTGAAGAATATACGGAAGATGTAAAAGATTTGGCTCAAAATATTTATTATGTCTCGCAGTCGACATATCAATTTTTAAGAAATAAACTAAATCTAAACTTGCCACATATCTCGACTGTTAATCGATGAGCCCCTGTTAAGTTCCTGCAGCCAGGTTTTAAGAACTCTGCTTTTGAGGTTATAAGAAAACGGTGCTTGGATTTGACCCAGAGCGAAAAAACAATATGATTCGATTAATGGATGAAATGGCAATTAGAAAGGAATTACGATATAATCCTACATTAGATTTGGTTGATGGTTATGAAGAAAATGGGGTTGAAAGGACAAGCCAAATAGGAAAACAATTATGTGTTTTTATGGTCAAATCAATGTTTTCTAACTGATCATTGGTACTAAATTACTTTGTTTCCAAAAACGGACTTTCTGCAAATATGTTAAAAAATATAATTCTGGAAAATTTAAAAATTCTTAATAGTTTTGGCATCACAGTAAAAGTTATAACTTGTGACCAAGGGTCTTCCAATAGGAAGTGCGTTTCGGATATGGGTGTAACTTTGGAAAGGCCTTTTTTCATGTATAATGATGGAAAAGTGTTCTGCATATATGATTTCCCGCACCTTGTTAAATCATTGAGAAATGGCTGGCTCAAATGCGACTTAGATACACCAAGTGGAATTGCAAGTTTTAGGGTAGTTCAGGAACTATTTGAAATGGAACTTAAATCAACAACAAAAATGTGTCCTAAACTAACCAGCCAACACATGTTTCCAAATTCTTTCGAGAAAATGACAGTAAAACTGGCAACCCAAATTTTCAGCAGGACTGTTCAAGCTGCTATTAGGACAACTGCTGAAACTATAGGTTTCAAAAGTTGCTCTGAAGAATTGGCTTTATCTACGACCAGCTTTATAGAAAATATTGACAAAATATTTGATTGCTTAAACAGTGGATCGTTATATTCCAAAAATTTTTACAGATCTGCGATTCAACTCAACAGCTTATCACATGAGTATATAAAATTCTTCCTTAAATACCTGGATGAAATCTCATTTGTTGACAAAAAGAAAAAAGTATTTTTTCTAGATGGGATGAAACTTACTCTAAAAGCTGTTTTGCTATTAGTAGATGAGCTTTTTGAGAAAAAATCCGAAATTTTTTTTTTAAAGCCAAGCTTGAAAATATGTTTTTTTATACTACGACAAAAAGGTGGTAATAATATAAATCCATCAGTACCTGATATTAATAATATATTAGCACGCTTAATGGCCGCCAAAATTGTGCAATTGAGTTCCCACAGCAATTGTGAAGAATTAAATGATACTACGTTTGAAACGCTTTCTAATATCGTATTAAATCTCGACTCAGCTCCTGAACATAACGAAGAAACTAGTCAAACCGATGATTTCGAAGTGGATAATAATACAGCCATCCTTGCCGATTTCATATTAAATGATAATTTTCAGAACTGTTCTGAATTTACCATTGATTTAGCGTCTTTAAGATATTTTTTGGGTTATGTTGTTTACAAAATACTTCCCAAAATAAACTGTGAAACATGTGCAGGTGAATTGAGAAAAGAAGAGGAGGTACTAACAGTTCCTAGTGAACTTTTCATATTTCACAAAAACTTTAACTCTCTCAAAGATTTCGGCAATCTTATTAGTCGATCGCAAATTCTATTAGAGATAAGCAAAGTACTTATTTCAATTTACCGCAGCATTTTTGAAAAACAGCCACAAATTGTAGGCATAAAAAATTTAGTAAAAGTTAAATGTCAAAATGCTACACCACAATGGTTTTCCACATATCCTGATCATAAAAACACAATTTTAGATTTTATGATCTTAGTTCTTCTCAGGAAGCATTGTTCATAGGCCTCAGAAAAGAAAAATGTAACTAAACCCCGAAAACTTAAAATCCTAAAATCGTAAAATCTCTGGTTATTCTGACCAAACTTATTCCCTGACTTATTCCCACAATTGGCGGTTTTTTATCGTAGTATTGTGAGTCGCTGAGCTCCTTACAGAAATCAGCCAAAGCAAAAATTTATTCTAACTTCAGTTGTTAGCCAGCAACAACAACAACCACAGGCTGTCGCCTTTCCCCTGTACGCGTTTCCTCCATCACCATGCATGCGGCACATCGCTTGTTGTTGGCCAACAACAACAACCACATATATGGTGCGTTACTGTTTTGTACACCGGCATGCGATCAATACTTTTATCTGTTTGCTCTCCGAAGATTTGATTTTTCGCTCTCACAGCTTCTCATTTTACGCTCTCGCGCTCTGTGCGTTCTCGTCCCCTTTACTTCTTCCCCCCGCATCAACAAACGGGTCCTACCGCTGGAACCCGCAAAGAAAATTTTCTTTACACCAGATGCGCATTCTGTATATTGTTTGTTCTGTGGTGTCACACAGTAGTTGCGTTCAGGTTTCGACAAAATTTTTCTGTAGTATGCTATCACTTGTTCTTGACCATCTATTATCTGTGATAGCACACCGCCAATACTATGCCCGCTTGCATCTGCATCCAGCACAAACATCTCTCCGGGCATGGGGAAGGCCAGAATTGGAGCAGTGCACAGTTTTTCCTTCAGTCGTGCAATAGCCTGCTCCTGCTCCTGCTCTTCACCCCACTCGAAGGCTTGATTCTTTTTCGTCAGTTTGTGCAAGCTGCCGGCTATGTTCGCAAATCCAGGTACGAATCTTCGGTAATATGTGCACAGGCCCAGGAAACTGCGGAGTTCGTGTAGATTGCGTGGCCGGGGCCACTCCTTCACCGCCGTGATTTTGCCTTCATCCGTATGTACTCCGCGGGCGGAAACCGTGTGACCCAGATACTTGACGTCTTTTTGGAAGAGCGAGCACTTGTTTGGGTTGAGTTTAAGCCCGGCTTTTTGTATTCACTCGAATACCTCCTTCAGCTTTTCCAGGTGGTCGTCGAAGCTTTTACCCATCACGATTATGTCGTCGAGGTACACCAGACACGTCCGCCAATGCAGCCCTTTTAGCACACGTTCCATTAGCCGCTCGAATGTTGCTGGTGCGTTGAACTGCCACATCCCATCGCCAACACTGAAAGCCGTTTTCTCCTTGTCCTTGTCTGCAAGCTCCACCTGCCAATAGCCGCTGCGTAAGTCGAGCGTGGAAAACCACTGTGTGCCCGACAGTGTGTCCAGGGTGTAATGGATCCGAGGTAGTGGATAACTGTCCTTTTTGGTCACGTCATTGAGCTTCCGATAGTCCACACAAAACCGGGTACTGCCATCCTTTTTCTTTCTCGTTTTCGATCAAATTTGTGACCTCTTCCCTCTTGGCCAGAGGAACTCGTCTTGGCGGTTGGCGGATCGGTTTCGCACTTCCGGTGTCGATGTTGTGCTTCAGTATGGCTGTTCTTCCGCCCGCTTCTGCTGCATATAGCTATGTTTTCCCGTGTACGATTTTTTTTATTTTGAAAATTTTCAAAACTAGGAGGTTTTTTGTAAAAAGTTTGATTTTCGACCATGTTTTTTGGTCTATTGGTGAGTGTAAAAATGGAACAAAATAAAAATTTCAAAATCGTACACGGGAAAACATAGCCATATGTCTCCTGAATAACTGAAAAAAAAATTGATCGAATTCGATTAATATTTCTTGAAGAAGTCTTACCAACAAGTTTAAAAAAGGCAACAACCTCAAGGTCGTTCTAAAGTCGCGAGTGTGATGACTTTTAATTTCCAAAATTTGATCTTACAAGATAAAGCATGTATCAATAAAATAAAAAAAAAATTACTGGATTATCTCAAGTAGTTCCTTCGCAATTTACTCCGAAAAATAGACTTAAATTTTCAGCTCGTAACCAGAAGACCCCCTTAAGCGGTTTGAGTATCCTGACTGGTATTTTGCCGTTTTTGGGTTCCACTAATGTACGTCCGATAATTATGTTGTCGTGTCCTTGTTCTGGTGCTTCTACAACCCACAGCCGACTTGTCCCATCGTCCTTGTCCACCTTTGCCCACACAATCGCCCCGGACTTCGCTGATATCCTCTGGTGTTGACACAAGACAACTTTCCTTACCGCCACGCTTCGCTCATAGCCGGTGTGCAGCGAGAATTCAACGTTGGCATGCCTCAGCACATTTTCTTTCAGGTCCAGCGTAAAACCGTGCCTAATCATGAAATCCACGCCGATAATCACGTCGTCCATTATATCCGCGACGATGAACTCATGTTCCAGGCTGCTGGTGCCGATAGCAATCGTTTTTGTAACTTTTCCTCTTACCGGCGCACGCTCGCCAATCGCAGTCAGCTGTATGCCATGCAGTGGTTCCCCAATTCCTCAGAAGCTTCCTTTTTATGATCGAATATGAAGCGCCAGTATCCAGTGTCAACACAAACCACTTTCCATCTATCTTTCCTTCAATCGTCAAGCTGCTGGGTTGTCGTTTCAGCTGCGAGACAAGGACGGTGGGGCAGCAGGTTGTGGGGATCAGCTCACGCCCCTTTGGGCTGACCCTTTTTAGTTTAACGACTCCTCGTCCTCAGCCCTGCGCTTGTTGGCTGAGCCTCGATTGTCAGTATTCCTCGCTTCAGGCGATTGCGATCGAGAACGGGAACGCTTCTTTCATTGACGGCAGTCTCGTGCTATGTGACCCTGCTTGCCACATACCCAGCAAACAACTTTAGAGGAGACCACCCGTGGCCTAACCGGTGTGTCAGAGCTTCTGGCCTGGATTGGAATGTCGCTGGATTTGGCGTATCCTTGCAGGTGCATACCGAGTGCCCCCAATCCATGTCGTCTCATATGTCATCGCGCTGGTCACCGTCTCCTTAAATGTCGGCTTGCCCATAATCAACGCACTGCGACGTGTCTCCGGGTCCTGAAGACCTTCAATAAACGCCTCAATCTTCATCCTCTCGAGATAATCAGCGCCGAAATCCGAGTAGCACAACTGTACGAGCCGCTCAATGTCTGCTGCATATGTCTGCAGCGCCTCGTTGGCTCTTCAGCTCACAGTAGTACAGCGTTTTATTGTGCTCGTTACTGTACTTCGCTGCCAACGCTCTCATGATGGCCTCGTAATCGCTTCTTGAACATTCTGGAACCGATTTAATTACCTCAGCCGCAGGACCTTTTAGCGCCAGTGCCAATCTGCGACCTTTCCTGATATCGGTCCACTGATTTTCCAAAGCAGCCAAGTCGAATTTCAGTTTAAATGTATCGAACGGCGTAGCACCATCATAAGCACTTCTGTTCGGATGGCAAAACTTTCCGGAACCGGCGGCAAACATTCTCGTGGCTGTACCTCTCTAAGCCGTTCGTCTATCTTTCGAATCTTCCTGACTGTCAACTCGTTTGTTTAAGGACTCATCCAGGTCGTCAACTCGTCTGTTCAGGGAATCATCCAGGCCGTCGACTCGTTTATCCAAGTGTTCCAATTGAGCTTCCAGGTGCTCTACCTTCACATTTAGCTTGTTGGAGATTTCTTCCACTTTCTGCTCCAAGCGCGTAGAATTTTCCTGAAGCTTGGTGGACAACTCGCATTTGCGCTTTTGAGTTTCGCTGACACCTGCGCCGATATTTCATGGGTCGCCGCTTCCATTTTAACCATGTTTTGATTCGTAGTTTCCAGTTTCGCTTCCATTTGCGCCGACATTTCACGGTTGAAAGTCTCGAACATGCCTTTCATTGCAACCATTAGCTGGCTCATGTTTAATGCTTGTAATGGCGCAGCCGCTGCAGCCGTACTTTGCAGCGACGCAGCACCAGCAGGCGATTCCTCCATCTTGGCCGACGCCTAGCTCCTGCGTCCCGAACTCGTGCGCAGTCCAATCGGTGCCTCGTGATTCACATGCCTCGCAAGCGCAGCTGCAACTCCACCTTTCCGCCAGCAGTCGGCAAATTCCAGGCAGCCAGCTCCATCTTCAGCTGGTCCACCTTCAGCAGCTCGAGTTTAACCATGTCTGCGTTTTTATAATTTTATTATTTTTTTTGTTTATTTTCAGTAGCACAATCCCACTTCTGACACCAATGTTACGAAATTTGGTTCTTTAAGTTCGTTCGTTTTTGGATTGTGCTTGAAAATAAAAGCACTTCAATTACACTACTCGACAAAAAATGGGTTCATCGCGTGCTCCTAAAAACAAAAGTATTTTTTAGACTAATCTTCGGCTGCTGAACACGAAACTGAAAATCAAAAAATTTTGTTAAGAAGCGTTTTCGAAAAATCTTCGAAAAACACGTTTTTCCCCTCTTATTTCAGTTATGAGCACATATCTCGTGAACCAACCATCCGACTAACACATCCGACTAACTAACCTTTCCAACGATATATCGATTGTCCAAATCAGATGAGATTTGGGGAAATTACTGACGATGTAAGTTGTAAAAAAGGGAATTTTTCCACCATTTTCAAAAATTATAAATTTTCGAATCGTTTTTTTATAGATCAAATGAATGATCTCCTCTGGTTTCAAAATCTAAGATGAAAGATATATTATTTGAGCAAATATTAAGCCTAACATCAATAGAATTGAAAGAAAAATGACAAAGTTATGATGCACGGAGTGAAAACACCAACTTTTCATTTATTACACCGTGCGAAAATTTTTTTTAATTTTTCCGAGACCCATCCAAATGTTGATATAGACGTAAAACTAGAGGTCATTTGTAGTATCCTGGCATAGTCAGTTTTTCATTTTCTGACCCAAAAACCTTTTTAAAGGACTATACAATTTTAAGGACATACACATTTCAAATATTTTTTAAAATATTTGCGGTTGTGCAATGATGAAGATATGGGTATCAAATGAAAGAGAAAAATTATCTCCTTGTAAATAAATTTTCTATTTTTAACTTTCAGGACCAAAATGAGTCAGGTATGCAAAACATAAATGTTTTGGATCTCAGTCTGTAGATCCATACATCTAAATTTTTTTCTATTTCAAAGTTCTGAAAGTTCAAAATAGAAAATTTAGTTAAGAGGAGACAATTATCCTCTGTCATTTGATACCCATATCTTCATCATTGCACAATCGCAAATATTTAAAAAAATTGTTAAAATGTGTATATCCTTAAAATTTTAAAGTCCTTTAAGAAGGTTTTTGGGTCAAAAAATGAAGAATTGACTATGCCAGGATATTATAAATAACTTCTAGTTTTACGTCTATATCAACATTTGGATGGGTCTCGGAAAAATAAAAAATTTTTTTCGCACGGTGTAATAAATGAAAAGTTGGTGTTTTCACTCCGTGCATCATAACTATGTTATTTTTCTTTCAATTCTATTGATGTTAGGCTTAATATTTGCTCAAATAATATATCTTTCATCTTAGATTTTAAAACCAGAGGAGATCATTTATTTTATCTATAAAAAAACGATTCGAAAATTTATAATTTTTGAAAATGGTCGAAAAATTCACTTTTTTACAACTTTCATCGTCAGTATCTTACCCAAATCTCATCTGATTTGGACAATCGATATATCGTTGGAAAGAAGGTTAGTTAATTGCCTTCTGAACGACTGCCCACTTGTGTTAGTCGGATGGTTGGTTTACGAGATATGTGCTCATAACTGAAATAAGAGGGCAAAAACGTGTTTTTCGAAGATTTTTCGAAAACGCTTCTTAACAAAATTTTTTGATTTTCAGTTTCGTGTTCAGCAGCCGAAGATTAGTCTAAAAAATACTTTTATTTTTAGGAGCATTTTTCGTGTCGAGTAGTGTTATTCAGCGCAAACGCAGACAAAAACCAACAATCACTTTATTTACAGATTTACACTTTTCTTGTCTTGACACTTGTTACTACTTTGCTTGTTCAAATCAGACTTGCCCCTCTGGGCTGCACACTGCTGCCTTTTATACTTGTTTGCTTATCGCGCCGATTGTTCTTGCACATTCCAGTTGGACTCTCTCTCTCGATCGTTCTCGCACAGCCCATTGACATTGCGAACCATCCTTGCCATATCGGAATTATAGCAAGCCGGCCGTACTCCAAAGTGCATGCCTAAAAGTATGCCCGTAAAAGCATTCATGCATAACACAGCAACAGAGTGCCTCATCGTTACAATATGCAAGCAGTGTTACCAATTTTAAACAGTGCTGCCGTACATAGTTTGTTTAAATAACCAGCCACTGTGAAAGCCAAAACTATTTAATCAATGGTTAGCCATCAGTTCTTGGTTAAAGTTAAAAGTTGGTTAACCAACCACTCTGAAATCGGACCTTATAGACTTAAATCGTGCTGGTTGTGCACGCACAGGCATTGCACGATGCGGCAAAGTAATAAATACAAACCAGTTTTATGTATTTTATACATTTAATAAATGGTCACATGCGTTGGAAAGTAGCATTAGGTAGTTTGAGTTGACTCTTTGGGAAACGTACGTAACCAGGCTCGATCGGTAACGTATTAAAAAATTTCTCTCCTTCTGTGTTTTATTATTTATATAAAATTTTGTATATCTTTCGTATTAGTATAAAGAAAAAAGAAATGTTTTGTCTTTTTCGTTATTACTTTCATGCGTAGAATTCTTCCGTTGAGATATTTAATGTTTTTAGTACTTCTTAAAATATTACAAATTAATACCTATTTTTTTACCAGTAAATAATTTGTTTTACCATTATTTTTTCTTTAATTTTAGGCCAAACCAGTAAATACAAAAATGTTACGATTTAACGAATGCTAGTAAAAATTAATACGAAAAGTTATCTTGTGTGAAGGAGAGAAAAACATTTCAAGTCTGCAGCTACGTTGAAATGAGATATGATCAGAAAACGCAACATAGTACGTTAAAAATACACGTATATATAACATTCAATTATTGTAAAGTACATACATGAAAGAAAACAAAAAACTGTTCTAATCGACTTTAAAATTTTTTATATTAAAACATTCTATAGCACTAAGATAAGTAAAATAGTACACGCAATTGTGACCATTTAATTTCTGTAGTTCTTGTGCACTAAAGGATCATAGTAAAATGTGATCTAAAAGATATAAATAGAAAAAGGCATAATCAAAAATATGCCATTCGACATTGTAAACATAAATATGATGCAAATATTGAATATATTATTACTAGCTGTTCTTGGCAAAAAGGAGTTCGAAAAAGAACTGGTTGATATACTTATAAATTATGTCGCCTAATTTATACACTAATTGCTGTTTATTAAAAAAATCCGAAACAGTATATTTTAAAATAAGAACGAAATTGTCAATATATATATTAAGTAGTAAATAATTTGTGTACGTATTCCCCCAAAACAAGAAGACACAAATAAACAATTTTTTCAGTTTCTACATCCTGTATTTTTTGTTTCGGTGTACAATTACACTGTACAACAGAGTTTCATCAACAGAGTAACCTCCTTATATTTCTGAAACAGGACATCGAACAGATAATTTTTGCCGAAGAAAATAGTAGTGCAGCACACTTGAGTTGTTTTTCATTTGCACATAAAGATTAAAGGAGTCACTATAGACCTTTACCCGGAAAGTATGAAAACTTGAAAAGCTAGCGCTTCGATATCTAGGACAAAGTTGTTCACAATAAAAATTCGAATATTTTCTGTATGCACATAAAAAAGAACAATTTGTATGACAACTTCGTTAATAATAACACTGGGAGCAATACAATTCATTAAATTTATATAATTTTATTATATAATTATAATTATTATTATATAATTTTTTAGGTGGAACTCAAAACTGGTAATTGGTACTTAAATTATTACTAACACTAAACAACTATAAAAATCTAAATTTGCTCGGGGCACTTTACCTTTCCTTATACGGCTATGATTTTTAATGAATTTAATGAATTGTCATAAACAGGGACCGAAAACAACAGTTATTTTTATTTTTCAAACCAAAAACGCATACAGAAGCAATTCTCGTAAAATGGGTTCAAGTAAACCATTGTGATTCTTCTGACCTCGGCTTCCAAAAATTACCTGGTTTTTGAATTTTTGCCATTTTTTTTGAGTAACAATAAAAGTTAACTAGTAAAACAACCCTCGAAATTCATGTGTAACAAAAAACTACCATTTGGTTTATGGTATTAAATTTTAATGTATATTTTTTGTATTGTACTTCGTGAAATACTACGTTCGCCGTCTGCATTCACATTTGCTTTTTTGTAAGATTTGAATTGGACTCTTAAGTATTTGCTAATTTCCGTGTTCCCGTTCGAGCGCACAGCTTTCTGATTAGTAGGTAGCGGATTTGTATGCAGACAAAATATGTCCGCAATATGCAAAATATATCCAAATAATATGCGCACCAGATTTTTTCAAGCTTTCAGCCAGATCAAACCGCTGAAGCTACAACCATGATATTTGAACTGTATTTACATCTTGAAAAATGAACCTTCGTTAAGAAGGGATTTTTTGAAATTCGGATTCGAAAGGGGCAAAACATGGGTTAAAGTGTTGTATGAAGAAATGCGCAGCCGCCGTAGCTCAGCTGGCTAGTGCGTTGGGCCGCGAGTCAAATGCGACGGTCGAACCAAGGTTCAAGACTCCGTTGCTGGTAACACCGAAATAAGAAAAAACAACAATTTTTCTTTCGGCGGCTGTCCTCTCAGCAGGAAATGGCAAACCTCTGAGAGTAAAATTGCCTATGAAAAAGCTCCCAACTCGCCGTTCGGAATCGGCATAAAACTGTAGGTCCCTTCCAACCTTGTACAATTTCGCACGCACAACACGGATGGTTGCGGGTGGCTAGGCCTTCGTCTCGTAATCGGGATGTCGTGCCAGTCGATTATTAATTACACTGCACAACAAAATCAAATTTTTTTCAAAATAACAAGGTTCTGACACCGGATTCTGGTAGAGGGGACCAAAAAAAAATATACGTGCATCGGCGTTTTGAAAGTTTACGTCTGAATTTTTTTTTAGGGGGGGTCAAAGTTTTCCCTGTTTGCTCATTCTCATGGTGAATCGGCATACGAAAACAATGTAACCTCACATTTTAGGTATATGATGTGTTCAGCAATTTGATGTAAAATACTACGAAGAACATTTTTGTGGAGCATTTCAACCCTGTAGCTCCTATTTATATGGGTCAATTTTACCCTTGACCCTGACAAACCAAAACTGAAAATGTGTTTAAGTGTTTATTTCGTACTTAATCAAAATTGGTACTACAAAACTTGCACGTGGAATATCAGATGGAAGGGCAACCAATATTCCAAAAAACAATGGGAGCCGAGAGCTGAAGGGACATTAGGCGAGCATAATATTCTCCATCCACCGCTTGTGCCAACAAAAGAAATACTTTTACAACCATTACATATAAAGCTTGTCGTGGTAGACAATTTTGTTAAGTGTTTGGATACAAATGGATCGGCATTTTACTTTCTGAAGACAATGTCTCTAAAACTAAGCGAGCAAAGATAAAGAAGGTATGAATGCTAAAACTTTACTTTTTCATATTGGTTTCATACCAATAAATTTACAAAATCTCGTTTTTCATTACAACAGGTGTTTTTGTTGGTCCTGAGATAAAAAGGCTTATGCTTAGCGCAGAGTTCAATCAAATGCTTTCACCAAATGAGATTGTCGCATGGAAAAGCATTAAAGGAGTCATTGACAATGTTCTAGGCAAAACTCGTTCTCCTGCTGCTCGAATGCACGTCGACACCATGATGAGTGCATTCGAAAAACTAGGTGTTCATTAAGGTGGGTCGCGAAAAAAAATTGGTGTTGTCACCACCTAAAAATAAAATTCAGAGTGTTTAATGACTATTTGGAAAATATTGCGATTCTGAGGTAAGCCAATTGTGAGCGGTTTTGCTTCAAAAATAAATATTAAAACTTCCAGAACTCAATAAATTAACAAAAAAAATTTTTACAAAATATGTGCAATCCAAGAACTCCTGAAGGTTTATCTAACCAAAAAAAATTATTCGAAAATGTCCAACAACAAAAAAGTTACACCCAAAAAACATGATAATTAGAGGTATTTTTGAAGCAAAACCGCTCACAATTGGCTTACCTCAGAATCGCAATATTTTCCAAATAGTCATTAAACACTCTGAATTTTATTTTTAGGTGGTGACTGAAACGTGATTTTTTTTTTGTATGGAGTGCGACCCATCTTAGTGTTCATATGTCACCAAAAATTCATTTTCTGAATTCTCATATGGATTACTTTGAACATCAGTTGGCAACAGAATCCGATGAACGATGAACGGGGAACGATTTCATCAGACATGTGCCCCCATCAGGCGCGGATTCAGAAATATATTTTGGGGGGGAGGGTTTCAAAAAGTAATTCTTTAATATTTATAAAATGCCTTTTAATTTGTTTATAGTTTTAAAGTCGATCCTAATATTCCGAGGGTTCAACCCCCAAACCTCCTCCCCCCTGATACCGCCACTGGCCCCCATTGAGGAACGGTATAAAAGGCAAGAGTATTCATTCTTTTATAGCTGATGTATGCTGGACATTATTCGATAACGATGTTAAATTGCCAAGAGCTAAACGAAATATATATTGAATACCTCAAATACCCAAAATTGTCCTCATTTTTCTATTTACTATATATATATTATATATAGAGCTTTCTTTTGTACGGTGACTTATAGTGAAATTTTGCGTTTAACATTTTTCCCATACACACTAACCCTCAAAAATCAAGTTTTGTAGGACATTTTAGTACTAATATTGATTAAGTGCGAAATTAACACTTAAACACATTTTCAGTTCGGCTTAATTCTGGGGTTAAGTTAATTTCAGAGCTTTGATATATTCACAGACCTATAGTCGAATTTTATGGCGATTATTTTCGCCATCCTGTTTTACAGGACATTTTTGGCATTTTAGAAAAAAGGGTAAAATTGACCCATATAAATAGGAGCTACAGGGTTAAAATGCTCCACAAAAATGTTCTTCGTAGTATTTTACATCAAATTGCTGAACACATCATATACCTAAAATGTGAGGTTACATTGTTTTCGTATGCCGATTCACCATGAGAATGAGCAAAAAGGGGAAAACTTTGACCCCCCCTAAAAAAAAATTCAGACGTAAACTTTCAAAACGCCGATACACGTATATTTTTTTTGGTCCCCTCTACCAGAATCCGTTGTCAGAACCTTGTTATTTTTTTTGTGTTGTACAGTGTTATTATGAAGAAACTCGATTTAATGGTCCTTTTGACTTCAAACTTGTCGAAAAGTCGCCACATCGAAAATAACACTACTCGACACGAAAAATTCACCTAAAAATAAAAGTGTTTTCGAGACTAATTTTGGGCCGCTGAACACGAAACTGACAATCAAAAAAACTTTTTTAAGAAGCGTTTTCGAAAAATCTTCGAAAACCCCGTTTTTTTCTGTTGTTTCAGTTATGCACATATCTCGTAAACGAATCATCCGACTAACACAAACTGTTCGTCGGTCGGAAGATAATACCTTAGCCTTTCCAGCGATATACAGATTGTCCAAAAAAAAAACAGTAACTTCCCCAAATCTCCTCTGATTTGGACAATCTATCGCAATATCGGGCAATATCGCTAGAAAGGCTAAGGTATTATCTTCCGACTGGCGGGCAGTTTGTGTTAGTCGGATGATTCGTTTACGAGATATGTGCGTAACTGAAACAACAGGGAAAAAACGGGTTTTTCGAAGATTTTTCGAAAACGCTTGGAAAAATTTTTTTATTTTCAGTTTCGTGTTCAGCGGCCAAAAATTAGTCTAGAAAATACTTTTGTTTTTAGGTGCACGCGATTGATCCATTTTTTGTCGAGTAGTGTAATTGGACACGTATTTTTCAATTTTCCGAAAATCAACACTTAACGGGGTGAACCAAGGGTTAAGGCTTATTGACTTAAAAATTGGTGAAAACATTTAAAATCAAAAATGTTTAAGCATAAATTTTTGACTTTTTTGAACATCGAAATTTAACGAGGGAAACCAAGGGTTAAAAGTTTGTATGGAGGAACAAGATTTTTTGGTCCGTTTGATTTCAATCTTGGTGAAAGTACATACTTCAAATGCGAAATAATTAAACACGTGTTTCTTAGTTTTTTGAAAAATGAAATTAAACAGAGTAAACCAAGGGTTTAAAGTTTGTGTGAAAAACTGTGAAAAAGAATGAATTAATGGGCCCATTGACTTCAAACGTGGTGAAAGTGAGAAACAATTCGGGGTTTTCACTTTTTTCCGAAATCCAACAGGGTAAATCAAAAGTTAAATCTTTGTATGGAGAAGCATGATTTAATGGGGTTTTTGACTTTAAATTTAGTTAAAGTGCGCCAAATGATAAATAATGCAACACGTGGTTTTTATTTTTTCGAAAATCGAAATCTGACGGGGTCAACGATGGGTTAAGAGTTTGTGTAGGGAAACATGATTTAAGAGGTAAAGTTACCTAAAATATGGCAAACCCCTTTTAATTAGATATAATTAGAAATTTTTTTTTTCATGAAACGTGTTTCTTATTTTTTCGAAAATCGAAATCTGACGGGGTCAACAATGGGTTAAAAAGGTTACTTAAAATATGGCAAAACCCCTTTTAATTAAATATAATTAGACAATTATTTTTTCATAAGAATCTGACTAGGTCAAACTTGCGTGCCAAGCCGCAGGGCCCTGCTAGTTGGGGAATACAAATTTTTGAAAGTATGAAATTCATCCGTGCAAAGCCGGAGGTAACTGGTAGTATTACATGAAACCTATATTCCAGGAATTTAGTAAAATTTGAGAAAATCGAAAGAGTTTTCAAATAAAGCACTGTGTTTTAAATAGAATTCATTTCTTTAATAAAGTCCACAAAATAAAGCCTTAACTTAAATAATAATAAAACTTAAAATGAAATGTATGCTCCCAGTTTTCTACGGTCAGACCAAAGACAATTAAACTATAAGATGTCTTACGTTCATACAAATCAGTGGCGCTTCAAAAATTTGCCGTGGCTGTTTCAATAAAGCCACGTGAGAGTGATTTTTACAGCAGCGTCACATCCGGAGAACAACGATGAAGCCACGCAAGCAACTCTCTCTGCTTGCAGTCGGCAGAGATATGAATATGCGTGTGATCTCTATGTGCTCTTGTGTTGATTTTTTTGGTGGAGATTCAAACCCCCTCAAATACAAAACTTAGCAGTGAAATATTCCTCCAAAAAGAAGTCCTGCCTGCGCCACTGACTTCAACGCATGTAAAATGAGCGCACACAATTTTGCTTTTGCTTGGCAACGATCGGAGCCGTTGTGCTTTGTGTGAGCAAAACAAAGAGCGTTAATATTATTACGCTCTCAATGTACCCACGCTTGCTTGCTCTCGATATTGAAAATTTTGCAAATTCGAGCTCGCCCTATGCCATTCGGTTGTATGGCCGTAAGACATCTTATTGTTTAATTGTCTTTGGTCAGACTATGCCTCTTTTCGTCATTTGAGATACATCCCATGTCGGATCTTAAAAAAGGGAGCAAAGTTCTTCTAGACCTATTTTTTTCGAGGATAATCTTAAACTTTTCAGCAATACACCGCCCGTCGTTTCCTGGTACTATTTCCAGTGAATTCCGCAACTCCATGATTACTTCCATTGACTCAAACGCACACCCTGTTGTTCAAGCTTTTTGAGCGATCTGCATTCATAATGCTGTTGAATATATAGGGGAATTCTGTGTAATGTGCCACCACATGGCTTTTTTGCGCATAACTCGTTAGAAAATTAACTTATCGCCAATGTTAATATACCGTTGGAAAAAGGGTTTAAAGGGCTATGATCCACCTCATTTGAATTTTTCGTAAATACGAATTTTACACCTAATTTCCCAAAGTGTTAAAAATCGATACCCTAACATTTTTTAATGTAAAGTGCCACCCCCTAAAAAAATCGCTAAAAACGTAGAAATCTCAAGTACAAATGCATGATTAACCCATTTCCTTCCTCTGTTGCGTATACGCAACGTTACTATTTAAAAAATTCGTATGTGCAGTGTGTGTGAGGTATTGCGATACATTTTTTTTTGTTCGGAAGGTATATCCTTAGGCTTTCTTCTCCTCCATATCTCAACCACCTACAAAACACACACTGACACACACACTTGTATATGTAGACACATGTTTTTCAGACAAATTTTGAATCGCACACTAAAAATTGTCAAACGTTAATTCTTTTTTTGGTCGACATGAAAATACGTTCACATAAAGGCAAGGAAAAATTATAATTGGTTTGTGAATTATCTGGGTGTCATTATGCGTGTTCTAGATAAGTCTCGAATCTGTGTTGCGTGTACGCAACGTTGGCGCGTTGTTCGACAAATGAATTCGATGTTCGATGATTTCGATAAGTTTTTTAAGAATAACTGATAGCATATATGTAGGATGCAAGTAATAACACGGCCTTGTTTTATATTAATTTGTTCTTTTATTGAAGATTATAAATAAATTTCCGTCCGTGTTTCTTGCTCAACTGTCGAGTCGTCCGTTTTCCCGTTGCCTCTTTCCCTTGTTTCTCGTCCGATGGTCCCGTTATTTTCCCGCGTCTCGTCAAATGTCCGTCCGCTCAGTTATGTATTTTACGTACTTTCGTCCAGTCCGTGTTGTCCGTTCCTCAGGGTCGCATCCCATTTCCCACATTCGGCCAGCCTGACATATCGTTCGGCTCGGACGATGTGGCCCATGGTTTTATGAACTCAGCGACGGTGGTTGTGCGCCGTGGCCCTTCGCCTTCTCCAACCTTTTCCACTTCGTACCGGTTGTGGGGCATTATTTTCGTGACTTTATATGGTCCAAAGAATTTAGGGCGCAACCTAAGTCCACTGCCGAACTGCGTTCGCTTGATGGCTACTAGCTCATTCACTCGGTACACGGTCGCCTTCGTTCTCTTGGTGTCGAAATTCCTACAGTTCTCTTGCTGTATTTTCTCTATGTTCTCCTTCGCCTCCTTTCGGGCATCTTCGCGCTCTCGATCCAATTCCTCGATTACTTCGTCCTGCAGAAATTCTCGCAACTCCGGTTCTAACCTTACCCGCATCTCCACCCCTGTAAGCAGCCTAAATGGTGAAACCTTGGTGCTTCTAGGCGGAGTATGGTTAATCGTCTGCTGTACTCGCTCCACGTACTTGTACCAGCTACCCGGACACTCGGAACACATCTTGGCTAACATTGGTATAATAATTCGGTGGATCCGCTCGACTTGACCGTTCCCTCTGGGAACCCCTGTGGTGATCAGCAAATGCTGTATGCCCTCGTCTTTACAGTAGGACGTAAAAGAATTCGACGTAAACGCCGCGCCTCTATCAGAGATAATGCGCTTAGGGTTTCCAAACACCGAAGATTGCCTTTTTCATCTCTCAACAACCTCATCCGCTCCGGTGCTGCGAGTAGGGTATAACCATACAAATTTCGTAAATCCGTCGACCACCACGAGAATGTAGCTATAGCGCTTATTTGTTTTCTCCATGGGCCCAACATGATCGATATGGAATGTTCCCAGCGGTCGATCTTCTTTGTGTATCGGCTCCAAAAATCCCTCTCTTTTCCCTCCTTTTGCTTCCGAGATGATGCACGGCACGCAGGTTATAAGGAACCTTTGTTATCTTAGCTGTGACCTGTGGGATATGAAATGTCTTTTCGATGGCGTCCTGGGTCCTTCTAGCCGAGAAATGGCCTTGATTGTGGGCCGTTCTAATGATCTCCTCCTCCATTTGTGCGGGCACTACTATTAGCTCCTTGGTGGGATCTTTATAGAGTATACCACGCTTCACATAAAAATCATCATAACTGTCCTTTTCGAGTATTTTCAGTACAGCTCGCACCCATTGGTCTTGCTCCTGCGCCTGCTGCAATCGGTACTTTAGGGAATCCTCCAATAGCAAACACGATACCCTACTCAAAGCGTCGACGTGCTTCATTCTACTGCCTGATCGATGCTCAATTTCATAGGTAAAGTCTTGTAAGAAAAGAGCCCAACGAGCTACCCGTAACGGTACGTCCTTCTTTCGCATCGTCATCGCAAATGCGTTACAATCGGTAATAATCTTAAACGGGATACCCAATAAGTACACGCGCCATTTTTTCAACGCACCCACAATAGCAAGGACTTCGAGCTCGTACGAATGGTAACGCTCCTCCGTCGGCGACGTATTGCGACTCATATACTGGACTGGATGATACTGCAAGTCTTCGCTATCCTTTTGCAGAAGCACTGCACCATAGCCGTACATTGATGCGTCCGTATGCTTTCAATTGTTGAAATGCTGCAATCTGCTCCTCTCCGAAAACGAACCTTGTCCCCTGACGCAATAAGTCGGACAGTGGTTTAGCGGCCACTGCGTACCCTTCAATAAAACGTCGAAAATATGAGGTCAATCCTAAAAATCTCTGAACTGCCTTCGGGATCGTCGGTACCGGAAACCTCTCTACTGCCTGAGTTTTTGCTTCCGACGGCCTAATGGTACCGTTTTCTACTATACTACTGTGTACAAAGAATACCCGGAATTCGATTTCTTCGATTATCGTGGTGTTGTGCATTATGAGTTCCTTCCGCCGGGCCAAACTGTCAACAAGGAATATTACTTGAGCGTTATGCGTCGTTTGCGTGAAGCTATTCGCAAAAAGAGGCCGGATTTATGGAGAGACAACTCTTGGTTTTTGCATCACGATAATGCACCATCTCACACGGCATTGGTTCTTCGTGAGCATTCATATCGTTCCACAGCCACCGTATTCGCCTGATTTAGCTCCTTGTGACTTCTGGCTATTTTCCAAACTCAAAAGACCACTTCGAGGACACCGTTTTGAATCGATTGAAGAGATTCAACGTGAATCGCCGCGCGCATTGAAGGCCATACCGGAAGGTGACTATTTGGCATGCTTCGAAGATTGGAAAGTCCGTTGGCATAAGTGCATTGCATCGGGGGGGGACTACTTTGAAGGCGATGAAATTGATTTGGAAGAATAAATAAAGATTTTTTGAATTATAAACAAATTCCGGGTATTCTTTGTACACAGTAGTATACCCTAGAAAGTAGACTTTTCCTTTAAGAAATTGGCACTTCTTCCACTTGATACGCAAACTGAACTCTTCTGCTCTCTTCAACACCGCTTTCAGCCTTTCGACGCCCTCATTTATATCCTTGGAGGGAATTATAAGATCGTCCATATACGCCACAACGATGCCGCCCTCTACCAAATCTCTAAACACTGCCGATATGTACCTCGAAAAAACCGCGGGAGAATTGCATATTCCGAACGGGACATACAGAAATTCGTATTGACCTTGGTGGGTTACAAACGATGTGTATTTCCTCGAACTACGCTCCATCGGCACGTGAAAAAACTCATTCGCTAAATCAAGGGTTGTGAAAACACGCGCCCCCTGCAACTTCTCAATGACATCATCCATCAGCGGCATCGGAAAGTTGTCCTTCATTACTTTCTCATTTAAGCGACGGTAATCGCAACATAATCGGTGGCTACCATCTTTCTTTGCTACCAAAACGATAGGGGATGCGTATTCTGAAACACTCGGCCGTATGATCCTGTCCCTTAACCATTCTGCTACCTGTTTGCTAACCACGCACCTATTCGAATACGATATACGCCTTGGTCCTTGGCACACCGGAGTATCGTCAGTTAAACAAATTTTCATTTCGATCGGAGATTTACGCTGCATACTAGGAGTATACCCTCTGATTGTTTCTTCTATCTCGAAAGCCTGCGCTTCATCGAGGTGTGACAAATCAACGTCGACTTCTCCCCTGTCTATCGGCTCCGCGTTCAAGCACAGATCTTTGAACTCTTCTACAAGCTCGATTTCCGACGTACGCTCTGCTACACCAATACTGTCAACCACTTTCGCTCTCTGCCTAAACACAACTTGACCCTCTGTAACCAGCATGTCGACCAGCTTCAGCACGTTATTACCAAGGATAGCTTGGTAAGCGATGTCGCGTTCCCGAATGAAATGGAATGTTACTTCTAGCCGCATACTATCCACCTCCAATTTCACCACGCAACTGCCCAATGTTGTCAACTCGCTGCCCCCTACACCCTTCAATCGGTGCCTATCTTCCGACAACTCAATGTCACCAAACATCATGAGGACGTCGTAGCGCAGAAGACACAGGTCACAACCTGTATCCAAAAGTGCAGAAAACTTGAACCCGTTGTATTGTAAATCCTTAAAAACTGCACACCCAATCGACGTAGCATTGGTTACCGTCTCTATCGTGTTCATCCTAGCACTCTCTTGCTTCACCTGAGTCTGTTTCTTGGGACACTCTGACGCACGATGCCCCACCTGTCCACAACTGTAACATGTCAATTGCTTTTGTTTGCAATTTCGAGCCACATGCCCAGCCGTTCCGCACCGGAAACAACGCCTGTCGTCGCTGATTTCTGTTATCCTGAGAGTTTCGGGCCGGATTAGCAGTGGGTTGACGCCCAGACCGCACCTTTTCGTAAACTCTCAACTGCTCCTTTAGCTCTTCAACGGACCTGGCTTGGTAGAGATTAATTTTATTTGGCCTGGAATCTGGAATACCATCCACAAAATACTCCAAGAGGCTTCTTTCATCCAGATCTATCGGTCTACCAATTTCCATTAAACTATACAGATATTCCCGATAATCTTCATTTAGCCGTTTACGACGATTCCTTAGCAAGCGATGCACTGCAATTGCAGAAACTTCGGTACCGAATTCCCCTTTCAAAGATTGCTTTAATGAGCTCCAATCTTTTATTCCTCTCTGGCTACACACAAAAATCTTTGCTGCTCCTTTTAGCAATTGTTTTGCATAAATGAATTTTTGGAGATCATTCCACCGCACTGCTGCCGCGTTCTCTTCGAAATCTTCCAGCCATTGCTCAAAGCTGGGCTGCCCTGAACCGCTGTACGAGGTCATGGAGTCCTCAATGTCACGCAACGTAAACGCGGACCGCTCAACCAAAGGCTCACGCACGCTACGCCGACTTGTCGCATCATCATAATCTGAGCCATCGTCATTGTCCTCATTTAGCCCGAAATTTTGAAGTAATCTGTCTTGCAACGTCGCTTTTCGACCCGTCGTCGCCAACCCCAAATCAAGCAGTTTCTCCCTTAATCCCTCAACTGTCAAGCTAAAAATCGAGTCACGGTCCATGTCGTTTAACAATCAAAACTTATATTATAAATACAAAATCAGTAAACTTTTGTAATTTAAAACATGTAAATTCAAAATGCCTGCTTGGCAACTCTACTTTTCCAATCGTTTTCTTCTTTACCTACACGCTCAATAAGTTTTGTGCTTACGCGCTTACAACAGCTTATACACAAAATTATGTTTCAAAAGGTACAGTGTTCTATGTGTGTTTCTACTTATCTACATCGCCGCCGTATGTACTACCTCAGCTACAGCTTTCATCCCTCGCTGCCGTCACATTCGCTATGGTTGCAGCCTCTCAGCGTTCTTTCTCCACTGTCGCTTTCGTTACACTTTCACTTGTGTGTGTAGTTTTCGTCACTGTTGTGCACACGCTGCTTTTGTGTTCTGCTGCGCAGTCTCAGCTTATGTTTCTTTTGATGTCTCCGCTGTTCTCGTCTGCTCGTCGTTTGTATGTGTGATTTTCGTCACTATGCGCACACCGCTTTCGTTGTTTTCTGATTTTTTATTATGTTGCGTTTGCGCTTTTATTGCTTGCGCGTCACTACTGTTGTTGTTGTTATTTTGTTTTTGTTTCACATTTGCGCTTCGCTGTTGTTGTTTTTGATTGTTATACTGCGCTTGCGCCTCTATTGCTTGCGCAGCGCTACTGATGTTGTTGTTATTTTTTCCAATTATTTCTGCGTTTGATTAGCTTTTCGCCACAAAATTTATTAATAATGCAACGCTTTAATTCGTTTTTCTTCACTCTTCTTTTTTTCCACTTCCACTTTTGTTGCTACTTTGACTTTTGTTCTTTTGTTTGTTATGTATACACCCACGCAACTCGTTTATGTTACTTATTTACTTGGGTGCGCGTCTATGTAATTTTTTTTTTTCGCGTACGTTTCACAAGCCGCTGAGCTTTCGGTGTACAGTTCCTCGAAAAGGTCGCTTTTTTTCGCGACCGCTGGTGTTTCCTGTTTGTTCACCTTTTGTCAACACTGTACATCAATCATTATGTTTCTTGTCACTACGTCACTTTTCTATGCACTGGCTGCGCTCTGTGAATTTAACTTATGGCGACACCACGCCTTCGCTGCTGTGCTCGTTATGCACCCACAGCCGATCAAAAATGTTCGCACACTTGACTGCTGTGCTCGTTATGCACACACAGCCGCTCAAAAATGTTCGCGCACCGGACTGCTGTGCTCGTTATGCACACGCAGCCGCTCAAAAATGTTCGCGCACCGGACTGCTGTGCTCGTTATGCACACACAGCCGCTTAAAATTGTTCGCGCACTTCGCTGCTGTGCTCATGCACACACAGCCGCTCAAAAATGTTCGCGCACCGGACTGCTGTGCTCGTTATGCACACACAGCCGCTCCAAATTGTTCGCGCACCTGACTGCTGTGCTCGTTATGCACACACAGCCGCTTAAAATTGCTCGCGCACTTCGCTGCTGTGCTCGTTATGCACACACAGCCGCTCCAAATTGTTCGAGCGATTTCGCAAGTCTTCTCACACTTGCCCGCGCTTGCACTTGACTCGATCCCACTTCTGACACCACTTGTAGGATGCAAGTAATAACACGGCCTTGTTTTATATTAATTTGTTCTTTTATTGAAGATTATAAATAAATTTAGTTTACAGCTTAGTTGCCAGTTCGTCCGTTGCCGTCCGTGTTTCTTGCTCAACTGTCGAGTCGTCCGTTTTCCCGTTGCCTCTTTCCCTTGTTTCTCGTCCGATGGTCCCGTTATTTTCCCGCGTCTCGTCAAATGTCCGTCCGCTCAGTTATGTATTTTACGTACTTTCGTCCAGTCCGTGTTGTCCGTTCCTCAGGGTCGCATCCCATTTCCCACATATTTATCGATTTTACTTGAATAATAATTTTTTTCGCAAAAACGGCGAAAATGGGTTAAGAAAATTTATGAACGATTATTGAATTTAATTTAAATTGAATAGAAAATGACCGAAAGCAAAATGCAATTTGAATGGTAACGAATAAAACGGTAATTATATGGAAATTAATAAACAAAACCGAACTAATTTATTACTCATGACAGGATTAGAGAAAAATTGACTAAGAACATTTTAAATTCATTTTAATGACGATTCCGAGCAATAAAAAGTAATGTTACCGATATAGGACCACAAAACAATGAAAAAATAGGGGTGGCACTTTACAAAGAAAAAAAGGTGGTACCTTACATTTTCACGCCATTTTGGAAATCATTGAATACATTTTCTCCTTTTACGATATGTTCGGATATCATTTCGGATTATGAAAAAGCATTAAAAATTACGTCCAACACTGATGTTTACTATAAGGTGTGTTTCATAATTATAAGGTCATTAAATTTTTTACTATACCCATCAAATGACTGACTATAGGGTATCAACACTCCCCAAAAAAGATGTGTAGCTAATAAGAAGTAGAGGCAACAGCTGATAAACATTTTTGAACTAACGGTATATTTATACAACAACAATAACAAAAATGCAAGTGTTTCACAATTATAAGGTCAATAGTAAAACTATCGCAGAGAAATCTGTCAGCGGATTCTTCGGCATCGGAAACATTGAATGTCGAATTTTTAACGTGAGTGCCGCCACAGTGTGGCCTAACCCCACGGTGCTCAAAAGCACAGCGTATCAAAATTAAGCGTTGATAAGCGTCCCGAGAGACTAGCTCCCGGTACCAATTAGGTTAATGCAAATGGACACTACCCTTCCTTGGTAGGGATCGAGGCCTATCTAAACCTCTGCCGTGCTATGGGTCCGGCACCCGGTTGTAAACGCAAGTCCACGCCGAGTCGAAACTCTACCCGCATTTGGGTGTTAAACCACGCCACCACGGATCTCCCCGAGGGGGCCATTCCCATAATCAGGCTGAAGCACAAGGCTCCAGGGGCACCCTGATTCCCGTGGTACCAGACAAAGCCTCTGGTCAGACTTCGTAGCCGTGCTACTACCAGTTGAGCCCCATTTAGCTCGTGGATTGGTGACCACCGCACCGCACTTGACCTCATTCACGTGCGCACTCATTCATCTACTCAATAGACCGGCCCCCCACACAGCCCGCTCACGCATTCACACTTGGCAATACACCAAACTGCCGTCGCCGCCGAAACACAGCATTCGCATAATCATTCATTATGGCCATCAGCTGGCTGGTGGAGAGTGCTTCACGCACACACCACACACCGTCCGTCCGACTAATCCCCATCCGCCCAAGGTCCCTCAAATCTGAGTACAACGGGCACTCACACAACACATGCAACCAATCCTCTCTTACAGCCCCACACATACACTCAGCACTTGCACTCAGGGCTCTCTCATGCAAAAATGCATTGAGTGACCCGTGTCCGGTGAGTAGAAACCCAAGGCTCAAGCCGAAGCCGAAATCCTTGAGCCCTACCACGAACCTCACGTCCCGTATGTACACGCTGAATAGACAGCAAGTGTTTGCGGCCTACAACCGTCGCGGCCAATTCGTGCCATGCCGACCCTCCGTACGCAGCACAAGCTACGAACAGACCGTGGTAAATGGTACGAACTGCGCGTCGGCCGAGTCCCCAGTCACTCCTGAGTATCCGGCGCACCTGACCCATCATACACACAACCCTCTCTTTCAGCCAGACCAAGTGAGGAGCAAAACTCATTCTTTCGCCAATTGTTAGCCCCAAGTATTTTACTTGCGCCTCATACCGGAGGCCAACACCATTCACACGCACAATGGGCGGACGACTGCGAGCCAGTCTGCCTTTAAGCAGCATGGTCACAGTCTTGTCTATTGCCACATCCACACCCACCGATTCACCCCATTCACACACCATACACATATATTGCTCCCCCAAGCGCTCTACATCCGCTCTTGATCTGCCCTCCACAAGGATAAGCAGATCATCCGCATACGCACAACACTTGCATACTGTTGCCAGACGCCGCAGTAGTGGATCCATCATGTAGTTCCATATATATGGACCACAGACGGATCCCTGCGGGCATCCTCGAGCCACATCTATTTCAACCCGTTCATTCTTCCCAATCACACATGCCTTCCTGTCTGTGAAATAGCTCTTCCAGAGAGCTGTTTCCAGGCAATCGGCATTGTTCAGCCATTCTACCACTTTATCCCAGCGCAGGTGATCAAACGCCCCCCCTGAAATCAACAAACATACCGAGAACATAGTTCTCGCTACTCTCACGCACCACCGATTTAACGTACATCGAAACTGTCTATCAGATAGCCCACCCAGTTGCGCTTGAAGCCGATCCACCATAATCCGTTCCAGTACTTTACCAAGTACCGGTAGGAGGCAGATACCCTGATAAGAACGGGGGTTAGTCCTGATCTTATCAGGAGACTTCAAGAGCACTACGACCCTAGCTATCTTCCACGCGAGTGGAAAATAAGCCTCATAAAGGCATTTCTCATAGATGGCCTCCAGGTACTCCGGAATGACTTTGTACAAGGCTTTGCACATCTCGGCAGTCAAACCATCGACACCCGGTGACCTTCTAGACCTAACCAGGCCAAATGCATACTCTAATTCTCCAATTTCTAAGGGCTCAGCAGCTGCCACTTGTGCTGGTGGCGTCTGCTGAACCGCCCTAGGAAAGAACTCGGCTAAGAGAACGTTCACACTGTCCCTTCATGTTGATGTCATAGTGTCACCAACACGGAGGGCGCTCACATCCACCTGCTTCTTCTTAGAGCGGCAGATCCGATAGACATGACCCCATGGATCATCCCTATGGTCTGCCAGAAACTCCCGCCAATTGTCTTCCTTTACGCGAGCAAGCATACTCTTATACTCGTTCATACACCTATTGAAATCAGACCTGCGCTGGGCCAAGTGCTCAGAATTGGCCGCCCGGGCGCGCTGAAACTTACGTCTCAGACGCCTGACCGATCACCTCTTTGCACTTAACTCATTCGTCCACCACTTCACCCGCCTCTGGTTCACTCTTTCCCATTTCTGAAACATGCTATCATTCACACGCCAGACACACTCGATAAGACGAGCGACCTGGTCGTCCACATCCATGCATTCAAATTCACTAAGTGGCACTTCCGTGACCACTTCACGAACATGGAAACCGTAAGTTTCCCAATTCACACCACAGGTGCGCCATCGCCTGTCACACACACCCGCCCTTTCATTCACACTGTGGGCAGGCACAGTAATCACAATTTCAATCAAATTGTGATCGCTTATGCCCCACCCACCACGGACACGCCAGCTGAAATCAAACATTCTGCTCGCTGCCCCATTCACAAGCGTAACGTCAATGTCACTCACCCCTCTAGGCCCGTCAAACGTATACCATTCACTTGGTTCGTTGAGAACAACAATGTCTCGCGGAACCAACCATTCACTCAATGCCTCACCCCTACCGTGGCTCTGGTAGCCGGCAGAATGCAGCGATACCTTGCTGAACCACAGCGGAGATGTGGCATTCGCAGCCATACCTATCAGGACAGGTGTGCCGCCTGCTAGACGGAACACCGTGTCAAGATAGTCCAAGTAGGGCTCTAGAGGCTCACCATATTTGCAGTAGACACTGCCCACAATCACTTTGCCAAAGTGACCTTGCACACAAACACAAACACCATATTCAGTCGCACACACAACCATATAGTCCAGATAGACGTCATTCACAATTACAGCTGCATTTGCCCTGATGTCAGAAAAGACCCGCATAGCTGCAGGTATTCCCCGTACGACACCATTGGTGGCGTACGGTTCCTGCACCAGGTCAATTGCACTGCCACATTCAGTCATACATGCACCTAGCTCACACATCACGGCATACGCGCCCTGACAGTTTAACTGTACTGCCTGCAGACCCATCAATGACGAGCCTGCGCCCTGGCCAGAATTTGGCTGTACGCCGGACAGTCGGTGGACATCATATAATGCCCAGCCGGCTTGCCCCGGAACGCGCAATTCCGGCAATGCAGCTCATTGCTGCATTGCTGGACGCGATGACCGCTCTGGCCACAGCGCCAACAAACGTCCGCTTTCATCCTGCACTCAGCCACTCTGTGGTCAAAGCTCAGGCATCTAAAGCAGCCAGGCATCGGCATGAAGGGCCGCACGCGGAACGAAAACCACTTGATGTAGCATCTTTCCGCCTCCAGAAGGGACAAAAGCAAGTCTTCGTTCCCTTCCAACACGACGTTAGATGATCCACCAGAGCCAACGGTCCACGGGCGACTCACCATGCGGACGCCTTGCTTAAAGGCGGCAGGGCTTATCCGCTCTTTGAGGTTCAACTCATAAAGCTCTTCCATGAATTCACTCGGAGAAATCTCAGAGTGAACCCCATGGACGACAACCCTCGGGCCCAACTTCTCATTCGCAGCCACGTCAAGTCCAAGCTCGCTCAATTTGGCGTTCTTGATCAACTTCACTGCTTCGGCCTTGGAGGGGGTGCGAATAATCGCCACCACGCATTGGCTTCACCTCGTGAACCCTCACGCCCAGCGAAGGACCCGCCTCCTTGACGACCTTGGTAGCCACCTCTTTCCCGGATGCCTTAGCATCACGGCTTCGCACCACAACAGACCAAGTCTGCGCCGGCTGCACAGTCATGGCCTGTGCAACCGGTACAGACACCGGCGCCAAAGCAGCGGCCGCCTGGGGGGCGCCCACACGCACCGCACCTGGCGCCGGCATGACCCGTGAGGCCGAAACTCCCGCGCTCTCCAGGCCAGCGATGCGGCCCTTCAACGTGGCATTCTCAGCCACGAGCTTCATGAGCAACAGCTCATACTCGCCCGCGACCTCGACCACCTTCTTCATGGCAGCGGCGCTAACACCATCCGCACCAATCACAGCAGCCATGATTTTTGCCGTAATGGCCTTCAGGGCAAACACCGACGCCTGCGCCTCTGACGCAGGTGGCCCCTGGTCAACAACCGCTGCCTTCACCCCCTTCATGCGCACTGCCACGCGCGACACAGCCGGCACCTCACCGCCAGCCGCAACGACGGGTACGACCGCACCCGCTTTCACAGCCGGCGACTCAGCACCTTCCGTGCACGTGCTGGCCCCACTCATCTCCACTCCGCCTAAAGTGTCGGCGGGCGAAGCCGCGCGCCCAGGCTTCTTGCCTCTCCTGGGCAAAGCAGCGCGCCCAAGCCCTACCCCGGGCGAAACCGCGCGCCCCTTGCCGGGCGAAGCCACGTGCCCAACCCTCTTACGAGTGGGCGACCGGACGTCCGCCGACACTGACTCCGCATCGGAAGACGTCATGTCGGTCGTTTCACGTCGGACGGCTTCCGGGCAGAGTCCCCTGCCACACTCCCCTTGCGCTTAGGGCGCACCATTCACGCACTACTCACTACTTACACTAACAACTAACACTAGACTATTTATTCTATTAAATCTACGACAACAACAACACTCACGCAACTCAAGTAGTTGTTATACAACAACTACTGTACACACTGCAAGTGCCCTAAGGCTACTTGCTTGAGCTCAAGCACTTGCACAAACAATGCAATCAGGCCACCTAACGGCAACCTGTTTACAACAATTAACACACAAGCCACCAACGGTGACTTGTTTACGCTAATCTACGCAACAACAATTGCACACAAGCCCCTTACGGTAACTTGTTTACAATTTTCAACGCACGCTTACCGCTACTCAGGCACCAATAAAGCACGCGCACTGAAATTCACTAGAAAATCACTCACAGCACAACCACTCAGCACGGTGTCTAAATCGACACTGAGGCATCGGAAACAATTGAATATTGTAAAATCGTAAAAATGCCACGAGGTACGCAGCTTTCGGACTTTGAGAAAGGTCAAATTATCGCATTACGCGATCGCGGAGTAGCGATGAGGGAAATCGGGAGACAAACTAACCGTAGCCTATGTGTTGTGCAACATTTTTTACAAAATCCGCAAGTTTACGGTACACAGAAGCGTCCTGGAGCCAAGAGAAAGCTCAATCCGCGCACCGAGGCTCGCATTGTACGCCTTTATATTGAAACAAACGACTTTAGGTTATATTTTCCGACGAAAAGAAGTGGAATCTGAATGGGCCAGAGGGTTTTCGAGGCTATTGCCGTGATGTCCGGAAGGAACCATTGCGGTTTACAAAACGGAATTTTGGTGGTGGCAGTGTAATGGTGTGGGGCGCGTTTTCGGCTCAGGGATGCTTGGAACTCTAAATAACATCTTGTCGGATGAAGAGCGCTGACTATATACAACTCCTTGAGAGTAGCCTGGTGCCATTTTTGGAGGAAAAATGTGACACAGAGTGGCGTTTCCAACAAGATAATGCTCGAATCCATGTTAGCCGAGAGACAAAACGGTGGTTTTCGGCGAAATCCATCACAGTTTTGGAGTGGCCTGCATGCTCACCTGACATCAACCCCATAGAAAATCTGTGGGGCATTCTAACACAACGAGTGTATGGGGGTAATCGACAGTTTGAGTCAATTGAAACTCTCATAACCGCTGTAAAGGAAGAATGGCAAAAAATTGACCAAGACCTAATTAATAGTCTTATTACAAGTATGAAAAAACGGATTGAACATCATTATAATAAGAGAGGAGAGTGTATTCAATAATCCTTTTTTAATAAATATTGACGTTTGTTACATTACATATGAAATCATAGTTGACCTTATAATTGTGAAACACGTGAATTTTTGTTGCTGTTCTTGAACAACATTATCAATTTGTCAAAAGTATTCTTCTGTTGTTGTCTTTACTCTTAACCTGCTACACAATTTTTATAAAAAGTTTCGATACCCTATAGTCAGTCGTTTCGGAGATATGGTGAAAAATTGAATGACCTTATAATTATGAAACGCACCTTAGTTTTTTACACGTATTTGATTTCTTTTTCGCCGCAAGAAAAACCTTCAGTTTTTATTTTTAAGTTTTTACTTAACCAAATTTGACATTTTTTTACCAAGACTGTGCTATTGCGTCTGTTCCCTCAACAACCACATTAAAATGGATGTTGTCATATAGACCTTAAATGACGGTAGGAATGTTGTTGCTTGGATTGCTGGAACGTCAAAATCGAGCAGGGGTGGCACATTACAAAGAGTGGCACTTTACAAAGAATTCCCCTATGAGTGCCGAAAACGTTCATTATTCTTGTATGCTCTACTCAGAAATGCCCAAAAAATAGCTTAGTGAGCCAAACTACAACACCCTCAAATTTGATCGCAACAACATCATTCTAGGAATAACAAAAATTTGCACTTGTCCAAATTGACCTCTTCCCAACCCCTTACACACACGTTTGCATAGAAGAGCATAAGCCTATATGAGTATGTTTATATGTATGCATACTTGTACCAAATACGGCTAAAAATGAAAACAAATATATGCAAAAATGCAGTGCATATGTTAGCTCATTCAATAAAAATTGTTTCTGTCTAGGTCCGGTTCAAATCCGAAGCTCAAAAAAAATATGCACGTGCATATAATTCCGATCCCTACTGATTAGATTTGATAGATTAGATTAGATTTGGGATTCGGACAACACCTGTCCGAGACACTGCGTCCAAGTAATGAACTATTGTATCATGTCCCTTTACGTTACTGGAGGAGTTCGTGTCCTCCAATGTTATCTAGGAACTCCTTTAGTTTCCTTAGATTCATTTCAGACAAATCTCTCGTCTGTATCACCTCCTTCCCTAATATTCGCTTTCTTCCGTGTATTAGGGCAGGGCATTCAGTTATGATATGTACAGAAGTCTCTTCTTCTTCCATACAGAATCTGCATAGCTCACTGTTCGTTAGTCCCAGGCGCGCCCTATGCATATTTAGCAGACAGTGTCCACTTAGCATCCCCGTCATGACCCTGAGCTCCTTTCTAATTAGGTCAATTAGGTACTTAGATTTCCTTTCCGAGTAAGCTGGAAAGAAAAGCTTGGAGCATCGTTGCCCTGTTGTGTTCGACCATTTATGGTTTACTCGATTAATGAATTCCTGTTTAACACAATGTCTGTAATGGGACTTGCTAACACCTATGATTGGTTCAGGTCCGTAGGGCCGGCTAGCAGCCCCATCATTTGCCAATCTGTCCGCTTCCTCATTACCATCGTGCCCACAATACGTAGGGATCCAGTGTACTATCACTTGGTTTTCCCTTGAGAGATCAAATGTCATCGATCCCAGGGCCTTGATTGCCGCCTGGCTGTCTGACATTATGATTATCCTTTTCCTTCTAACATTGACCGTTAGTAATTTCCTGGCACACATATTTATGGCAAAGACCTCAGCCTGAAAGATCGAAGCTTTATCCCCAAGACTTACTGAAGACTGGAAACCGGAGCTAAAGATACCTGTCCCAGTTCCTCTTTCCGTCTTGGACCCATCGGTGCACCAGACAATGTCATCACACGTGAGACTGATCTTTTTATCAGCCCAGTCCAACCTGTGAGGTATGTACGTTGCGTAACTTCTTCTGAAGAGGCATCTGGTCCAGAGGCCTCCATCCCGCTTCCTGTCCCTCAGCAGAGATCGGTGGCCGATTGCCTGTGCATCCCTGGTATGAATCCATTATGCATCAGCCTGTGTGTGCTATTGGTTGCTGCCATCTGTACATTCAGTTCCAGCGGTAGCATTCCCAATATAACATTGAGGGCTGCAGTTGGAGTAGTTCTGAGACATCCTGTTATGCAGGTATTCGCTAGTCTTTGTAGTTTCTCTAGCTTAGTCGCAGTTGTTACTTCTGTGGTTTTCTTCCACCAGACTATCGCTCCATAAGTGATAGTTGGCAGAATTTCTAGGGAGTAAATATTCTGAAGCCATTTCGGCCTCAGACCCCAGTTTTTCCCACAGATCCTCTTGCAGTTCCAGAGAGCATTACCTGCTCTCGTAAGCATGCGGTCTACGTGGGGTCTCCAGTTCAATTTACTGATTTACTTAGATTTGATAAACGTAAAGAGCAATGCTGTTTTCAAAAGGGGAAATGAATGCAACTTCCGATGCAAATATCTCCTGATAGGCCCTATCAATCTAAATTTTGAAAAGTTTGTGCAAAAATGCTCATCAAGAGTATACCATACCATATGATATTGTATCATGTCTGGATAGCGAAATCTCCGGGCCCTATATTCAAGTAAATATATAGATTCTTGACTTATAGTATGTTCTTTGGTTAAAATACTGTAACGATAAGACACCCTGCACTAGAATGCTTTTACGGGCATACTTTTGGGCAGTGTCATGAAGTGATACAATTTTTTTATATCATATATATATATACTAGTGTCCGACCGAATATTCGGTTTCGGTTTCGGCCCAAATAAGTGGTTTCGGTTTCAGTTTCGGGCAAAAAATGGCCGAACGGCCGAAACCGAAACTTTCTAGAATATTTTTTACATTTTATTGTGTAGCGAGTGAACAGCTACTTAGTTAGTGCAGCCGAGCAGACATACATATAGTGAAAGGATGATGCACCAATGTAAATAAACTAATTTTTAGAATATAAAAATAAATGATTTAATTTTGAATATTAGCGAATAAGGTACGAAAGGGTGATTTTTTTATGTTTATGTTTTTAAAAAATGAATTAATTGTTGTTATTAATAAGTATTTATTTATGTTATGTTTGTTTGTTCTTTATTTACTTAAAGTAAAATTCCTTTGTTGAAAAATTGTGATTTTGATAGTTGATGTGGTGATTTTTATTTTAACTAGAAAGTTTCGGTTTCGGCCGAATATTAAAAAAAAACGAAACTCGGTTTCGGCCCAAAAAAGTGGTTTCGGTCGGTCACTAATATATACTTTCATTATTTTACTTATCAAAACTCATTATTTTTAATAAATTGCTAAAGGAGATAATTTTCTGTTGAAAAAAAAACTGTTTTCCCCTTGAATTAAATTATGAGGGATATATTAAAAAGACCCAATATGCATGTTATACCATGATAAATTTAGCTGTTTATATATGTGGTCGCTAGGACGTCTCACGAGCAAACAGGAAGAGTGAACATTTTACAATTCAGTGTATCATCTTAAAGTTATCACAATTCAATGTTGCTTCTTAAAGTTATTACAATGCAAGTTATTAGAATGCAAGTAAGTTTTTCACATATGGCAATATTGAAGTGCAGGGAAGTTACGCCACAGTACCCCCTTCCTAGAGAGTGCTGAGGGGCAAGATGATTGGTAGGTAAGTCGTCCATTGGTCTACCTTGTGGCACAAAATAGACGATTTTAACGTGCGGTGCCATCGCTCAATCAGCCCATTACTTTGCGGGTGGTACGGTGTCGTCCGTAAGTGAGACACGCCGAGGCATTGGAGCAGCTCGTGGAACAGTGCGCTCTCGAACTGCCGGCCCAGATCGGACGTGATGTCGATGGGAACGCCAAAACGCGCGATCCAACCGCATAGTAAAGCCTTAGCAACTATGGGGGCTGTCATGTTCGGAATAGGCAATGCCTCCGGCCATCTGGTGTAACGGTCAATTACTGTGAGGCAGTACCTGTTCCCTTCCGATAATGGAAACGGGCCCACTATGTCAATATGTAAGTGCCCGAAGCGTTCACTGTGACACTCTCGACGCTGTAGTGGACTAGTGTTATGCCGCGTGGTTTTGCTGCGCTGGCACTGAATACAATTTCTGGCGAAAAGTTTGCTGTCGCGCTGAATTCCTGGCCAGACAAATCGGTCGACCATCATCCTAGCAGTGGCGCGTATGCCGGGATGCGATAAGTTGTGTGTTGCTCGCAAGAAGGCTTGGCGAAACCTCGATGTCACGAAGGGGCGTAAACGGCCTGTAGATACGTCACATACGACTTTCTTCGGGCTGGAAGGCAAGACAAACGTTTTTAAATGAAGTGAGTGGCGAACATTACCATTTAGATAGGAGTTAAGTTCCTCGTCGTTGCGTTGGTCTTCGGCCAGTTCGTCGTAATTGATAGAGGCAGCTGTAAGCGACTGGATTCGTGACAGTAGGTCGGCAGCAACATTATCTTCGCCTTTAACGTGTCGTATGTCTGTTGTGATCTGCGGTATGAAGTCTAATTGTCTGACTTGCCGATCCGAAGCCTTGTGTAAATGTTGACGAAAAGCGAATATGAGGGGCTTATGGTCCGTGTACACGTGGCAAGTACGACCTTCTAACATGTAACGAAAGTGACGCATGGCGAAATATACGGCGGTTAATTCTCGATCGTAGGTACTGTAGCGTGCTTCAGCTGAAGAAAACTTGCGCGAAAAGAATCCGAGAGGTTGGAGCGCGTTATCTACCATTTGGTTTAAGACGGCACCAGCTGCAAAATCTGAGGCATCTACCCAAAGAGAAAGTTCGGAGTTAGGTAGAGGGTGTGCTAGCATAGCACAACTAGCGAGTTGCGTTTTACAAGCCTCGAAATGGCACTTCGCGCTTTCGGTCCAAACCAGAGTTGTGTTGTCGTTTTTTTTGTTGCCCGGTATCATCTCGAAAAGCGGGCCTTGATGCTCCAAGGCATTAGGAAGAAACCTGCGGTAGAAGTTGAGCATTGCTAGAAAGCGTTTGAGCTCCTTGGCGACGGTCGGAAGTGGAAATCGCGTAAGCGCTTCTACATGGCTGGGCAACGGTCGGATACCTTCCTTCGTAATTGAGTGGCCTAGAAATTCAAGCTACGGGACTCCGAACTGCGATTTTGCGACGTTAATAGTTAATTTGAATTCCTTTAAACGGTTGAAGGCCAAACGCAGGTGCTGTCTATGCTCCTCAATAGACGTTGATGCAATACAAACATCATCCAAGTATGTGAACGCGAAGTCTAAGCCTCGAAAGACCTCGTTAATTAGACGTTGAAACGTTTGGGCTGCGTTTCTCAGACCAAACGTCATATGAGTGAACTCATATAAACCAAACGGTGTAGTAATTGCAGTTTTTCTGATATCATCAGGGTGTATAGGAACCTGATGGAAGGCTTTTTGTAAGTCAATCTTTGAAAATATAATTTTACCGGCTAAAATATTGGAAAAATCTTGAAGGAACGGCAGCGGGTAGCGGTCCGGAACTGTCACAGCGTTTAAGGCCCTGTAATCGCCGCAAGGTCTCCATGAGCCGTCCGCCTTCCGCACCAAATGTAGGGGGCTCGCCCAGTTGCTGTCGGAAGGGCGGCAAATGCCGAGCTTCATTAGTAGCTCGAACTCTGCGCGTGCAGCCGAGAGCTTCTCCGGTGATAGGCGGCGTGGGCGGGCGTAGGTAGGCTGCCCGGTCGTGATAATTCGATGAACAACCGATGTGTTTGTACGTATCCCAAGTGGTGTTGGACAGGTAATCTCAGCAAACTCTTTGAGAATGTCTGAAAAGTTCTGCGTAGCGCTGATTGTTGAAATACTTGGAGTTGTTCTTTGTGTCACTGAGCACGGTGTCTTGAGTAGCGTTGTGCGATCGACTAGGCGTTGTCCTTGTAGGTCAACGATTAGACCGTGATGACCCAGGAAATCGGCACCTAGTATGGCCTGTGAAACGTCTGCAATAACAAAATTCCAGAGGAATTCGCGTCGCAAATGTAGATCGAGTTTGAGGAGCACTTCACCGTAAGTTGGAACGTGGGAACCATTCGCGGCAAACAGTTTGAGTGAAACTGGACACGCTCGAGCTAATTTCGTTGACTTTGGTACGACGGAAACGTCTGCTCCCGAATCGATTAGAAATTTAACTTTAGTTGACGGGTCGTAAATACAAAGTCGGTAACTTTGCCTTATATCAGAGTGTTTGCCATTCTCTGATATCGAATTAGCTGAGCGTGCCTATTGTGAACTGCTTGACGATTCAGATTGCGCGAAGGAGCACGGTTGGCGGCACTTGGTAGCACTGTTACCGAACTTAGCATGATACCAACACAGGCCGTGCGAATTTCGGTTTGCTGGTCTGTTGCGCAAAGTAGATCTGGAACGCTGTCGGCCATTTGTGCCATCGTTGTTGAAAAGTAGACTTACACGTTTTGACAGAGCGGCGATTTCAGCTCGTAGGTTAGAAATCTCGCGTGATGCCTGAGGTTCCGCGCTAATTTCGCAAACCTGTTCATTTTTTAATGCCAAGCATTCAGTGATGGAATCAGCAATTTTGATCTTTTCGCTAATCGGGACGTTGGTTGCAATGATGGCTGCCTGCGTATACGGTGGCAGGCGACTCACCCAGAGATCGTGCAGGATACTCTCGCTGAGCGCTGGGCCTGCAGTGCGGCGCATCTCGTTGTATAAGTCACTGGGTCGACGATCTCCCAGTGGCAGCTCCTTCAACACACGTTGGAGGCGGCGTTGCTGGCTCTCCGTAAAGTTTTCGATCAATTTTTACCGGATGTAGTTGTACTTGCCGATTGAGGGTGCAGAATCAACAATTGTGCGCAATTCCATAAGCTTTGCTGGAGGAACGCTAGCGAGAACGATATTGAACTTGGCTGAGTCAGTGGAAACGCGTGAGGCCTCGAACCAGAAGTCGAGCGAGTAAAAGTAAGCCTCGATATTATCCTCCGACATCGTTGGCAATGGAAGCCGCGGCAAAAAACTCGATATTGCGATGCCTTCCGGCACACCTCCTCCGTCGGTAACAGCAGAGCTGTCGTTCAAACTCATCTTGCAATTAAACTTTTAAATTGATAATTTCAAGCGTGCGGGGTCACCAATGTGGTCGCTAGGACGTCTCACGAGCAAACAGGAAGAGTGAACATTTTACAATTCAGTGTATCATCTTAAAGTTATCACAATTCAGTGTTGCTTCTTAAAGTTATTACAATGCAAGTTATTAGAATGCAAGTAAGTTTTTCACATATGGCAAAATTGAAGTGCAGGGAAGTTACGCCACATATATATTATCTGCAAAATACCGTTTTGTAAAGAAATATTTGCAGGCACGTGTGAACAGTTTTGTCCGCGATCGGTCACAGCTACATATTAGAGCATTTATCTCGACAGTCGCTATTAGTCCTATTCGGAACCGTGTCGGTGTATTAAGAAGATAAATAATATAAAACATTATACTCCAAAAAACTTTTCAAAATGCAAAACTTCTAATTAAATTTGCTGATTTGAAATGGGGGTCGAAATTTGTTTGCAGAATTTAAAGAAAATTGTGGCAGAAGACATTGAAAGTGGTTTGTCCAATCGGAAAATAGCTCAAAACCACAAAATATTGTAACGATGAGGCACTCTGTCGCTGTGCTATGCATGAATGCTTTTACCGGCATACTTTTAGGCACGCACTTTAGAGTACGCCCGGCTTGCTATAATTTCAGCAAGGATGGCTCGCGATGGTAATGGGATGTGCGAGAACGATCGAGAGATAGTCCAACTGGAATGTGCGAGAACAATCGGCGCGATAAGCAGACAAGTATAAATCGCAGCCGGGTGCAGCGCAGGGGGACAGTCTTATTCGAGCAAGTAAAGAGGAAACATGGAATAGTCCAATCCCAGCAAGACGGCCGTAACCGAATCACTAATACTTTTACGAAATTTTGGACTTACACTAATACATACACATAAATATTCCTAAACTTTCTACTAAGAGCGAAAGAGACACGCTGGCTTTTTCCAAAAAGCATGTGTTGGAATAGGATAACAAATATCTACTAAAAGTCGGTATTCAATGATGCAAACCAAATATTGCAAACAAATTTTGACTCATAGATTGCCTTGTGCCCATTAATTTGTAAAAATTCAACACTGAACAAGACTAAGTGAAACCTCAATATTTTAAATTCAAATGCAAATACCTTCGCAAGAGTGAAACAACAACATTCCGAATATCTCGTGGTTGTCGAGCTTGGATTTGCACAGCCATTTGTCAAAAGTGAAGTGAAGTGAAGTGCTGATATTTGTGAAAGTTACAAGAAAATTGGAGGAAAGGAGAAATTGTTGCACAAAACAGCAAGGAAAAAAGGATAAGTACATTTTGTTGTCGTTAAATTAGGCATGAAATTAAGAGAAAGCTCTTTGTAACTGCCTGAGCAAAGAAAAAAGACCATTTCGCAATAGTGTAGCTATAGGAAATCTTGTTGAGGCTCCGAGGCACCGACAAAAACAAAATGATTCCAAAATCATAGAGTGGTGTTACCTCTTGAATCATGTTTCGGTGTATAACATTTTAACTAATTTGCACCCTTTTTTACAGATGGTCCAGAAGGCTGAGTGGCCATGAAGCAGTGGTCACAACCGAGCTCAACGCGCGTCACGAGGGAAGCGGTGGACGAGACGAAAATACGAATATCGGTTGCCAATGATTCCACGTTCGTGATTGTTTTTTAATAATTTGTTTAATTGTTTTTATTTGCTTAAAAGAAAAATTGTAAATAAAAACAAAGCATAATTAAAAATAATTATTATTATTCATTCCGTAATTTTATGATGGATGTAACTGGTACTGTAACCGATACTGTAACTGGTACTGTCACTGGTACGGTACCGGTACGTGTGACGGAAGAGTGAGCGAGAAAACTATATGGACCATATTTCTACATACTACATGAGGGCGAACGGGATGGAAGCTCACACGTATACATGAGTTTCGGTGACAGTTTTCCCATCGCCTTAAGAATGTCACTAGGATCTGTAACGGAAACCTTGGTTATGCGTACCGGTCATGTTACCGGTGACATAACCGGTACGTGCCTTGCTGGGAAGTAGTAGCAAATGCAAAGATAAGCAAAGTGGAAAGTTGTAAATAAAGTGATTGCTGGTTTTGGAATGCGATTTGCGTTGAGTAATTGAAGTGATTTTATTTTTCAAGCACAATCCAGAGAGACGAACGCCTATAGAGAACTAATTTTCGGAACAATATCAATCGGTGTAGTTAAAAAATTAAAGACTGTCATAATATAACTCCCGATCGAGCAAAAATGGTCGCAAGAAAAAGTTGTCTCCGGCGGTTCAGTGCGTTGTTCGCAGATTGATTTTAACTGGTGCCACTAACACTGCTGCAGATATCGCAAAAGTACTACAAACCGATTAAAGTATACAAGTCAGCACTAGAACCGTCCAAAGGACATTAAAAACTAGCGGATTTGTAGCCAAGATAAAAAACATTGTTGACTGGTCGTCATCGCAGGCTCCGGTTGGCATTTGCCGAGATGTACGCAAAGTGGTCCGTTGATGACTGGCGGAAAGTGATTTGGTCGGATGAAACTAGGGTTGCCAGAGTTGTGAGGAGTAAGTCAGCACATTTGAAAACAAAAACAAACAAAAAATCAGTACAAAGCAATAAACATTTTTCTTAAGCGTATTACGCATTTATTATTAGCATAACAATTCATTGGTTTAACAAAAACCAAAAATTGGTATACGTTACTACATTTTTGTATATGCATTCCTATAATTCAAAAACTATAGGTAATGTTTACAAAGGTACATTTATAGAAATCCACTTAGGTTTATTTATTGCTATGTAGCATTACACTTACTACCTTTTTTTCAATTCAACAAAACATTTGTACAATGAAAAACTTATGTGTCGATTGCCGATTGCAACCCAACTTCAGTTGCTTTGCACTCTGGCAACGCAACCGAAATTAATATTTCCATTGCGTATGGCAACTGCCGCCAGTTGCCGAAAACTTATAGATAACATGATTTTGACAGTACAGCAACTCTGAATTTGAATGTAAAGAAGCAGCAAAACAAAGAAAATTTTTGTGTAACAGGAGTTAAAGCGGAATTAAAGGCTTTATTAATAATGTTAAGTTCTGTGGAACTAGTTTTTGGCTGGCTGCTCCTTTGTATGCACCATTTGCTCAGTCTCCATTGAATCCGACGTCCCTTTTGGTTGTTCAATACTCCTGTTCTGTTCTCCATCGTCTTGTTGCTGCACAGTGTCGTCCAGTTCTATACCAAAAGAATTTCCTCGAGGATTGATTGACCGTTCAATTTGCAACAGGTCCGCTGCAGCCTGCTCCAAAGTGGACAAGCTCACTTCTTGTGATGGTCCGCCGCCAGTGGTTCGGATATTTTGCTTATTGTGGGACATTTTTTTCTTTAATTTGGCTTTAAAATGTACCCATACCCTCTGCCATTCCTCTGACGTGCGCATTGGTGGGCCGTGACTATTTAATTTAGAAGAAATTCCCCTCCAAATTTCTTCGACGCTTACTTTCGTTTCGCCAAAAGCGCGCACACCGCGCGCAATCGCCGGGTTAAGCTCCATTTGTTGGAGTAGCACCTCGAACTGCTGCTTCGTCGTCACTTTCACCATGTTCACTTCTGCTAACCCAAAAATAGTGTAATTATAATAAAATCAACAAAAATTTCTTAAGAACTTTTACTTACTTTAAAATTTCACTCTCGTACAGCTTGAACGGCAACCACAAATTCGCCGTTGTCAATATTATTTCTGTGCGGCAACTGAGTTGCCACCTTTTAGTTGCCAGTTGCCGTCGGCAATGTGATTTCGGCAACTGGCAACGCAACTAGCGTTGGGTTGCAATCGGTAATCGACCCATTACATATTATATGTATGTATACTGCGAGATCAGTTACACATATTTACGGGTACTTAACATAGCAGCTATGATTTCCTTGCAAAATTCTGTGCACGACAAGTTAAACTTGTTCTTATGTTAATTATAAGTTCGTACATATTTATGATTTTTGGTGTAATTTTGATAAATCAGCACAAAAATCAGCACAATCATCACAAAAATCAGTAGATTTACTGATTTACAAGCGGCGCAATAAAAATCAGCGGATGTGCTAATGAAATCAGCGCATCTGGCATCCCTAGGTGAAACAAACATTAATCGTTTGGGGTCTGATGGTAAACGTTACACTTGGGAAGACAAGCAAGTTGGAGTCCAAAACCGCAATATAGAACATACTGTTACGATGAAGCACTTTGTGCTGTGCTATGCATGAATGCATAGCATACTTTTAGGCATGCACTTTGAAGTACGGCAAATTTGGTATAATTCGGTATAGTCCGATATGGCAAGGATGGTTCGCGAAGGAATGGGCTGTGCGAGAATGGTCGAGCGTTTTCCAATTGGAAGTTGCAAGAAACTTCGGCGCGATAAGAAAACTGGTATGAAAGCAGCAGTGTGCAGCGCAAGGAGTCGAGTCTGAGTTGAATAAGCAAAGTGGTAACAAGTGTAGTGTAAATCTGTAAATAAAGTGATTGTTAATTTTTCACTGCGTTTGCGCTGAATAAATGAAGTTGTTTTATTTTCAAGCACAATCCAGTATACGAGCCTAGAAAAGTCATATTCGTAACAATACTCTAAAGTTTGGAAGTGGTTCTCTTATAGCATGGGGTTGTTTCCACGAAAAAACTGATTCACGCAAAATCGAAAATGTTTGGTTTGATGGCTTTAAGTGTTAGTAATAGGATACAATGCAAAAAAAAGCAAACTGATTATTTTCTATACAAGGCCCGAACCTTTCCCTTTACTCCTTCCATCATGTCTTGCACAGTTGATTCTGCGATATTTTCAGCGGACTCCTTCCACTTTCTTTTGAACTGATTTTCATTTTTGACCAAATTTTTTGTTTTTTTAAGGTTCCGCTTTACTATTGCCCAATACCTTTCAATGGGACGTTATTTTGAATTTATTTGAATTTATTTATTTATTGAATTATTTGTACAACTTAAGATCATGGATCTTTTATGAGTACATCCACACATTAAATTAAACTTTGGTAATACAATATGCTTACAATATAAATACAATTACAATTATTAAACTTAAAACTAATACATACATATATGCTTATAGTAAGTAGAAAGTATAGAAGTAGAAGAAGAAGTATAGAAGTATAGAAAAAGTAAAGAAGAAACGAAAACAATAAATAGTCATGTAGTCTGTAATTATTGGTCGCATTATTTACCCCAGTTCTTTAAAATGGTCTAGTATAGGGTGTTTTTTTTAGAGGTTTGTTTTTCGAATAGAGATAAAACTAGCATTTTGTGGTCAAATCTGGCAACTCTAATGTCATTTATGTTCAGTTTGGTTTGCCATTTCATCATGAACAGGTTGACAAAAGAACAACGCTTGCAAATCGTGCAAATTTATTTCGAAAATAATGGTTCAGTTCGCGAAGTTTACCGCAAGCTCCGTCCATTTTATGGTCGACATAATCGTCCATCAGAGCAATTAATTCGGTTAACCATGGGTCGTTTTCGCACTACGTTTACTCTATGTGATAATACGCATCCGCAGAGACGTCGAACAGTGCGCACCGAAGAAACAATTGCCGCTGTAGAGCAAAATGTTGAAGAGGACCCGAATGAATCGATTCGCCACCGTGCACAGCAATTGGAGCTTTGTCCATCAACTTTATGGAAGATTTTGCGCAAAGATCTTGGCTTGCGACCTTACAAGATCCAGCTTGTGCAAGAATTAAAGCCGCGAGACCATGCAATGCGTCGTGATTTTGGTGTATGGGCCGAAAATGAGATTGATCTTGATGCTGATTTTCATCGCAAAATTTTGTTCAGTGATGAGGCTCATTTTTGGTTGAATGGCTACGTCAACAAGCAAAATTGCCGCATTTGGAGTGAAGAGAATCCACATGAGACCCTTGAGACGCCATTACATCCACAAAAACTGACTGTTTGGTGTGCTCTATGGGCTGGTGGAGTCATTGGGCCATACTTCTTCCGAAATAATGCTGGAGAGTCAGTTACCGTTAATGGAGACCGGTATAGAGCCATGATAACCGACTATTTTGTTCCCGAATTGGATGGCATGAATGTGGATGAGTTGTGGTTCCAACAAGACGACGCTACATGCCACACAGCGCACGTCACAATCGATTTATTGAAGGAAACATTCGATGAGCGCATAATTTCGCGGAATGGACCTGTCAATTGGCCACCAAGATCGTGTGATTTGACACCATTGGATTATTTTCTTTGGGGATATGTGAAGTCGCTCGTCTACGCCAACAAACCAGAAACGTTAGGGGACTTGGAAGCCAACATTCGTGGCGTTATTGCCGACATACGGCCCCAAATGCTCGAAAAAGTGGTTGAAAATTGGACCTGTAGAATTGGCTTTATTCGAGCCAGCTGCGGCGGCCACATGCCCGAAATCATATTTAAACATTAATGGCATAAAATTATCCTTCCAATAAAGCCAAATTGATGGACATTAAAACGATTTTCTTGTGTTTTATTTCAATTCGAAGTTCTATACCTCTAAAAAAAACACCCTATATAAGTATTTTGTAGTTGCTTCGATTCAGTCTGGCTTTAGTCATCTCAGGAATTGAGTTCCAGAGTCTCACGGCGTTAACGAAAAACAGTCGAGATGTAGCTAACAAAGTATGTCTTGGTATAATCAGGCTGTGAAGCCTCTGTGACTTGGACAGGTGGAGCTTGTCATATAGATAACGTGGAGTTTTCCATAAGATTAATTTGTATAGAAATATACAGTTTCTCGCAGCTAGGTAGTTCATAATGCTACATCCAAGAACTTTGTTTCTCCACAGCGAGATATGATCAAACTTTTAGATCCCATAAACGTACCGCGTTACATTATTAAAAACTACGTTAATCTTGTGTGCCGATCTTGAGTCAAGTTTACTATACACTAACTCAAAGTAAGTTATATGGGGCAGAACAAGCTGCATAGCTAACATACGCCTGGTTTCCAAAGGCGTGAACGCGGCAGAAGTTCTTAACTTACGCAATACGGCATATACGTTACTCACAACTTTATTAACATGGTCAGCACAGGTTAATGTTGAATTTACAATAAATCCTAAATTTTTTATTTTGTCAGTGAGCTTTAAAGCAGTTGAACCAAGCCACAGCTTTTCGATATTATCGGTATGGATCACTTTGTTACAAATAGGCATTACGTATGACTTAGTGGCATTCAGTGATAAGCCATTATTCTTCGCCCAATTCACAATAGCAGACAAATCACAATTAACTTTATAGCACAAATCTTCAACTAGACCAACTCGACTAGACAAATATAATTGGATGTCATCAGCATAGGCATGAACGTGAACATAATTACAAACAGAAAAAACATCATTTACAAAAAGACTAAACAGAAGAGGACCAAGGACAGACCCCTGGGGAACGCCGGCCGAAATGGATTTAAACTGCGACGAGGAATTCAATCCTTTGACTTGCTGAACTCGGCCGTTAAGATAGCTAGCCATGAGCTTTATAGCGCTGTCAGAAAATCCAAAATTGTGTTTAAGTTTCTTGCACAACAGAGCATGATTAACTAAGTCAAAAGCCTTAGAGAAGTCTAAGAGACACAAAAGAGTTAGTTCACCATTATCAAAGGGAGTCCTAATATCATCTACAGTCCCTGTTCATCGAATTATGACCGATGAAAAAATTTCGAAATTTCAACTTCCATCATTGATAAAACAAAAACTAATCAAGTAAAATTAACAAATGAGGTATCAATTTATTCGTTGGAAAGGAATATTATATAATATATTCCTGTTAAAGGAAACTCATTATGGTATATGAAAACTCTGTCGATGCCGGTAAACTCGTGGCAACCAGGAAAATCGTCTAAATTTCCAATTGTCGGTGTCATCATAACTTTGATTTCAAAGTCAAATTGTGGTAAAAAAAAAGAAATAACAAACAAAAATAATTTATAGAATCACGTATTAAAGACTGGGAAGTAAGTAAGTAAAATATACGATCATTATGTTTGCTTAGTACTATATAAAATCCGTGTTGGATCTATTGAAGGCTTGTGAAACATGAATGGGTGAAATAGTGGGTAGAAAACGTGACCTAACAGTGGAAAAAAGTTTCAAATTGTGGCTTTGGTGAAGGAAGGCCAGTGCAGCTACTTTCAAATAGCCAAAAAACTGCAAGTTTCAAATGCATCCGTGGCCAATCTTGCAAAAAAGAGCCGAAATACTGAGGACTTGCCTTCAGTTTGTAAAACTTATAAGAAGAACTGCCGCGGTATTCGCAAAACTACACCAAGAACCGACCGTAGAATCGTGCAAAAAGCTGTGGAGAAACGAAATGCTCCATGTAGGGTCATTTTAGAAGACCTAAAGGGTTATGGTGTCACAGTGTCGCTGATGACGGTGCGTCGTCGCTTATACGAAAATGGGTTGTTATGCAGGCGTCCAACAAAAAAGCCAAAGTTAACCAAAGTAATGCGTCAGCGGCGGTTATATTGGACACAGTCGCATAAGGCATTCAGACAAAACTACTGGACCAAGGTAAATCCATTAAATTTGCTCTTTCCTACGATTTTTAACAATAATTCCTATTAACCACTTTTTTGCGAAATTCTTGTCATTCTTATGTTATCTTTAGCGATGAATGTCGCTTGGAAGCGGTTACTGAAGTAAAGCAATTTGTGCGAAGGAGACAGGGCGAACGGTATTCGGACGAATGCATCGTTCCTTGCATTAAACATCCGCCAGCAGTAATGGTTTGGAGCTGCATTACATCGGAAGGTCCTGGTCCAACACATTTCGTTGAAGGAACAATGCGCTCTGCCCAATATATAAACGTACTTAAAGGTGTTTTAGCGCCGTATATCAATACCCTGCAACATCCCAGAGAGGAATACATCTTCATGCAAGATGGTGCTCCTTGCCACACAGCGCGAGCAAGCATAGCCGCTATTAATACAATAAATTTAGATGTGGTGGCGTGGCCTGGCATTCTGCCGATCTTAATCCGATAGAGAACTGCTGGGCATACTTGAAATCCAAAGTGTATAGTCGGGGAAACCCCACGGTAGCGATTCTTAAAGAAAATATCACAGATATTGGGCAAAATTATATCCAATTGAGAACAATGATGTCCAATTGCATTAATGGCATGCCTTAACGAATAGAGGCAGTGCTAAAAGATAAGGGTGGACAAACAAAATATTAGAAATTACAAACTATAATTTACTTATTTTGACACACAACTTTCCAACGAATAAATTGATACCTCATTTGTTATTTTTACTTGATTCGTTTTTGTTTTATCGATGATGGAAGTTGAAATTTCGAAATTTTTTCATCGGTCATAATTCGATGAACAGGGACTGTAGTATTTTAACCATTGCAGTAGCACAACTATGCTTCGGCCTAAAACCAGACTGCAGAGAAGAAAGCAGATTATTGTCTTGAATATAATTTGAAATCTGCTCTGCCATTAAAGATTCGCATACTTTAGAAAGGGCTGGCAAAATACTAATCGGCCTATAATCGCTGCATGGAAAACATCCACTTGCAAAACAGTGATTTATTATATGGGTGAGAGGACTAATAATAAACTGCAGCACGAGTTTAAGAAACTTTAAAGGGATTCCATCATCCCCAACAGCATTCGATTTAATGCCCATAATCGATTTTATTACCTCTAACTCACTAACTCCTACAAATTGAAAATGGCTATGGCAGCTACTAGCAGAAGATATATTTTCATTTAAAGAAGGGAGAATACTGCCTTTGCTTGCGCTAATGTAAAAATCGTTTAGAATGTCAGGATCCACTTTGCATTCTGAGTTTTCTTTCCCATGAATGTTTAAGTTATTCAGGTTGCGCCATAGCTGTTTAAATGGAAGCGAGGCATTTAGTTTCGATTTACAAAACCACCGCTTCGATTGCCTTATTACAGCTGTAGCTTCATTCCGTGCAGATTTATACAAACACCATGAAGTATCCGTCAGTGATTTTCTCCATTTAGCATACAACTTATTTCGTTTACTTATTGCTAAATGTACTCGGTTGGTATACCAAGGACACGACTTATTCCTGACATAAGAAGTACGAATCGGGACATGAGCGTTAAACACCGTGATTAAGTTCTCACTAAGAAATTCAAGCTTTTTATCAACTGTATCAAATAACCAACACTCTCTCCAACACACACGGGACAAGTCAGAAAACAAAGCATCAACATTCAATGAACGATAATCACGATACATAAATGTAGTGCTCACTGGACGATCGAACACAACATCAACTGCACAAAATATTAAATCATGGTCCGATATGAAATATATTTGGTCAAATTTAAGTACTAGAGAAGGGTCAGAAGTAATAAAATAGTCTAAAAGGCTTGGTCGGCAGTTACTAGCATATCTGGTGGGTATAATGTCATTAACAATAGCTAGACCAGCTGCTGATACATGATTACGGAGTTCATTGGTGTAAGAATCATTAGAAAGTAAGTTTACATTAAAATCACCACAAATTATGTAATGCTCATAGTCTATTAAAAACAAAGATAACTCGGTGAAGTATGCATCTAGAGAAAAACATTTATTTGGGTTATAGACACAAGAAACTAAGATTCGGGATTTACCATCAGACACTTCAGCTATTATATATTCTGTATCAGAGTCAGCCGATTTAGCAATTGTTGTTAGATTGAGAGTATTCCTACAATAAATTGCTACCCCTCCTCCCTTCCTATGCTTTCGATCATTTCGAATGAGACTATAGTTGTTGATAGAACACTGAAGGTCCGGAATGCAATTACTAAACCAAGTTTCAGACACACAAATAACATCAACAAGGGACTGATCGAAGATATATCTAACATAGTCAAGTTTGTCAAAACTCAAACTCCTCGCATTGAAGTGGACTACATTAAGCCCGGCTGATTGCTTACACAAGATATCAACTACCAATTTCTGATTTTCATTAGCACCAGAGACGTTTATATCAGATAAGTTTGATGTCATGAGAATGAGCTATAGAAGAAACAACTAACATACATACTAATGAGGTTAAAATGCTGACAACTACAGAACAACATGGAAAGGAAACAAGAGTAACAATAGTTAGAGACAGAAAGAGAGAAAATAGAAAAATAATGGAGAACGACACAGATACAATAAGTAATAACATCAAAATAGCTTATATTTAATTTTGCAAAAATCATTATTGCTTCTATGCTGCCCCGACAATTCCATCGATACCTTTTTTATCAAATACTTTTACGGCCTCGTCGCCGTCTCGTTTTCTCACCATGATTTGCCCACGTATCGAAAAAGCAGCAACAAGAAGTTTCTGTCGTTTAAGCTGAGCTGCATATGCATTAGTTCACGATTATTCTGGACAATTTGGTGGAATGCATTCTTTGGGTACAATATTGACATTATTGTCATTATACCAGTTCAAGGCTGCTCTGGAATAGTGGGATGTGGCTAAATCTGGCCAAAAAAAGTAGAAACATTGTGGCTTCCTAATGCAGTTCTTCAAGCATTCCTTGATGTAAATTTCTTGGTTTTTTGTTTTTTTTTTGTTTTTGTTGTAACAAAAATTTTGCTTCTTCCACCGGTACAAATTGCCTGCCATACAAGGAACTTTTTTGGGAATTTGGACATTTTTTGTGTTTTAAATTTTTTAGAAACAGCTCCTTTAGCTGCGGCAACGAAAAACTGCTGCCCGGGCAATTGTTGGAAGTCGCCTTTAACGTATGTTTCATCGTCCATGACGCAGCACTCAAATTTTGTAAGGAACTGCTCATACAACTTTCTAGCTCGCTTTTTGGCCTCATTTTCCTTGTCATCGCTTCTATCCGGAACTTTCTGCACTCTATATGATTTGAGTTGAGCATTATTTTTAGTTTTTTGGACACAACTTTTTGATACTCCCACTATGGATGCTGTATCACGGACGGATGCATTCGGGTTTTTCTTAAAATGCGCCTTCACTGCATTGGCAAAATTTTCGTTGGCAGGACCAGCCTTTCTCCCAGAACCTGAAGCCCTCTCAACAGAGAGGTGTTCCTTAAACATTTTGACAACCCTTTTCACCGTTGCTACATCGACACCCACATGTTTTGCTACCCTTTTTTGGGTCCATGTAGGATTTTCATTCAAAGTGTGCACAATTTTTTTCGCTGCCATTTCGCTCGAGAGTTAAAATCAAAATGAAACTAAATGCAATTCGTTTTTGTGAAGTTTAAGCTTTTTGAAAAAGCAAAACCTCCTGTTGAGGTGCGCTCTAAAAAAAATTTAAAAAATCAAAGAAGAGGGATCAGTTTTTTCGTGGACACTCCTTAGAATGATGGCAAGTGACTTTATTACGATGGTAGAGGGTTCCTACCTACCAAATTTAGATATCTTTCATATAGAGCCGGGTCACGAAAATATTTTTATGCAGGACAACGATCCAAAACATACAGCCAGAGCCACCAAAGAGTGGATAGCGGAAAACGGCATACACATTTTTGATTGGCCACCCCAATTGCCGGACTTAAACCCCATAGAACATTTTTGGTTTGCCTCACCAAAGTGAGTTGACAAATTGTGTGGAAAAAACTTAATCAGCGTGGGTGGAAATACCCCCAAAAATACTAGAGAATCTAGTACAAAGCATGCCGAATTGCGTAAAAGTAATTATAAAGGCTCGCGGAGACCACCCAAAATATTAAGGATAATATCAATCGATTTTTGCTTATATGCGTCAAAACTGTTCGCACCACTTTTGTTGAATTTTAGTGTTTTTTTATTTATTATTATATGATTATAATATTTTGTTTGTTGTTTTTCAGTTAAAAAAATTCAATTTAAAAACTACGTGCTTAAATTTTTGTTATTGTTATTAAAAAGTAAAACAATAATCAACTTTCTAACTCACGAAAATTCGTGAACACTTTATATCAGTCACTGTATATCAATCTAACAATTCAGTCAAAAAAAAGGAATATTAGTAGGTAGGTAGGTAGGTAGGTGTGGCTGCTCCAGGAGGAGCACACTTAGGCCAGGTGGCCCATTGTGATACCACATGAGATCGAGCATCATAACGCTCACTCGTTAAACCAATTGGAGCTATTAACGAAGCTTAGTAGACGGCGTATGGTCTTTTCAGCTAGATCTTCTAGACTTCCGAAGAAGAAGTTGCCTAAGTAGGTCAGCCTTCTTCTGGATAAAGCAGGACAGTTACATAGTAAGTGAGGAATATTTTCTTCCTCCTCCTCGTTCAAGCAGCTGCGACAGAAGTCGTTCGAAAATAGCCCCATCCTTTTTGCGTGGGTGCCGATGAGGCAGTGACCCGTAAGGACACCGATCATGGTTCTAATCTGGGCTCTGTTTAATGAGAGGAGTTCTTTAGAACGTCGAAGATTTAAGGTTGGCCAAAGTTGGCGCGCCAGGAGGCTTGTGTTGCCTTCAACCCATCTTAAATTCGTATCGTGTATAGAGCTCGCATGGGTGCGAAGCTTACATGTTAAAAGAGGGACACCGAGCGTGGTCAACTCTTGGCCTAACTGCTCAGTAGTACCCTGTCTCGCGAGCTCGTCTGCTCTACAGTTCCCTGGAATATCCCTATGACCTGGAACCCAGAATAGGCGAATATGAAGCTGCTTGGCAGTCTCGTTGAGAGATTTGCTGCAGCTGAGAACAGTCTTTGATGTTATTTTGACCGCATCCAGAGCTCTAAGAGCTGATTGGCTGTCCGATAGTATCAGGATACCAGTAGCCGATATCCTGTTTACCCTGAGCCAATCAGATGCTGCGCAGATTGCTGTGACCTCAGCCTGGAAGACACTACAGTAATCTGGCAGCCGGAGCTTTAAGTTGAGGTTTAATCCTTCTGAGTATATACCACAACCCACCTGACCAAGCAGTTTCGATCCATCCGTATAAATATGGACATCACCGCTGGCAGGGGGTACACCCAGCTCCCAGCTATTAGTAGATAACTACTATTATTATATCTGTGGCAATAAAACAGAGTGAACTTAAGATGTTTTATCGTATTTTAGTTTAAATAAATCTGCCGTAAAAGTACTTTCAATGTGTTTATTCACTGTTTTCATATTCACTTTACGACACAATCTTTAAAATGTATGATACATATAAACTTTTTGATAAAAAAGGGGCAAAAGTCGCATGATTTTGAAGAAAAGTGTCAAAATAAGCCTACTTTTAAAAATTCGGTGTCTCCAAAAAGTTTCAATTTGACACTTTAGTCGCACAACGGTAACTCTGCAGACAAGTATAAAAGGCAGTCGGGTACAGCGCAAAAGTCAGTTTAGTTTTGGCAAGCAAAGGTCAATGACTATTTGCTAATTCGGTCAAACTAATGCTAACTAGTTGCTAATTCGGTCAAACCAGGCCCCAGAGTTGATTAGGGTTCGTAAAGCAAATTCCACATACAAAAGCCAGGGCATTCTGCTGGAATGGATTTTAATATGATTTTATTTCAGTTTTTGCTGACTGCTCTCAAAGCTTGAATTGCTTGAGTTGCAGCTCTGCGTTTGAAAAGAGTTTGTTTTTACCGTGGGTAAATTAAATAAACATAAGGCGGCGGAGTTTGGGTTGGAGTATAGCGGGGGTTTTATTGTGCGCGTGCGATCGCTTGAAGTAGTTCTTAATAACTAAATTTATAAAGTTAAGCTTAAATCTAAGGGAGTAGGAAAATGGGATACAATTCATTTTAGGAGTGGGAAGAAAGTGGGTAAAGGAGGAGAGAGGATAGTATGCGTGTGTGTTTATGTGTGTGTGTGGATCATCTGCGTGCGTGTGGGAGGGGAAGTGAGCCGCCGACTCAGAGATCAATCAGATACTCTTCGTCGGCGGTAGTGTCCGACCGAAACCACTTTTTTGGGCCGAAACCGAAACCGAATATTCGGTTTTTTTTTAATATTCGGCCGAAACCGAAGCTTTCTAGTTGAAATAAAAATCACCATATCAAGCACTTTTTTCAACAAACGAATTTTACATTAAGTAAATAAAGAACAAACAAACAAACATAGCATAAATAAATAAATACTTATTTAAAAAAAAAATTTATTCATTTTTTAAAAACGTAAACATGAAAAAATCATCCTTTCGTACCTTACTCGCTAATATTTAAAATTAAATAATTTAATATTATATGCTAAAAAAAAGTTTATTTACATTGGTGGCATCTAAATTATTCCTCCTTTCACTACACAATAAAATGTAAAAAATATTCTAGAAAGTTTCGGTTTCGGCTATTCGGCCATTTTTTGGCCGAAACTGAAACTGAAACCGAAACCACTTATTTGGGCCGAAACCGAATATTCGGTCGGACACTAGTCGGCGGTCTCAACATCGCGCCCCCTCGCTGGCTTTCGCGGGGGCTGCCCCTTGTTGCACCGACATACGGCGTTAGGCGACTGTGCTCGTGGACGCCCGGCCGCGGTCGTTGGTGGGCGCCGCGTTGGTGGGGCCGGTTGAGGCGCTACGTTGTGCCTAGAAGGAGGCGCCGATGTCTGGCGCCGCGTTGTTGGTGCCGGTTTGGGCGCTACTTTGCGCCTAGCTGGTAGCGCCGGCTGGCGCGTCGTCTGCCGGTTGCCTGGTCGTCGTGCCACCCCGACCCGCTGGTGTGCTGGCATGGCCCGGTGCAGCATGGTGTGGTGACCCAGACCACACTTATAGCAGCTGGCCGGGGACGAACACTCGCCCGTCGTGTGGGACCTGGCAAAACAATTGACGCAGTACTGGTTCCGGCGTACTGCGTCGAGCCTCTCCGTCGGCGCCATCCGTCTGAACACCGAGCAGTAGCGTAATGGGTGGTGGCGCTCGCAAATCAGACACTGGCGGAGGGCCTCCTTCTTGGATTCGGCGTCTGGAAGATAGAGGAAACATTAATGCCATATTGCCGGTGATGTTGAGTGAGGAGAGGGAATGAAATTCCTTTCTGCGGTTATGTGGGGGGTAACACGCAGAGTTTAACAATTGGTCTTGTCAAAATTCCATTCTGGGTTTTGACGTCAGCGACTCGGATGTGATTATCCGCCCCCCGATACAGTTTAACGATGCGCCCGAGGCGCCACTCGTGGGGAGGAAGGAGCTCGTCTTTAATGACGACGAGCTGGCCTTCAGAGACTTCCGTCTGGGGGTACTTCCATTTTTGTCGCTTATGGAGTTCTTTAAGATACTCCTCCCGCCATCGTCTACTGAATTGGTGATGAAGCACCTTCAGTTTTTGCCAGCGATTGGCAAGTGATAGACTCTCCGCGTTTGGTTCAGGGGGTGCCAGCAACGGGGCTCCGCGGAGAAAGTGACCTGGAGTTAAGGCCTGAAGATCGGCGGGTCTTGCGACATTGGGGAGAGCGGCCGCGAATTAAGGACCGCTTCAATGCGAATGAGAGAGAGAGGAAATTCCTCGGAAGTAAACTTGTGGGTGCCGGCGACTTCGGTCAAGTGAATTTTGAAGCTCTTCACTCCGGCTTCCCAAAGACCGCCCATGTGGGGAGCACTGGGGGGAATAAACTGCCACTCGAGACCATGAGTGACATATTTATTTGCGATGTCGACTGACGTTTCTTTCAGAAATCGCGTGAGGTCCTTTTTTTTTTTTCTTGAGGATGGGCAGGAAGGCTTCCAAGCACTCAGTCCATTTTGGACCATTGTACTATACCCATGGGGGATAGGGAAGGAAAATGAGAGTAATATCTCATACTTCACCCGTTTTTTTTTTAAATGCGTATGCAACACTGTCTTTCCAACATATTGTAACGATAAGACAGTTTGTCGCTGTGCAAAGCAACCCTGTCGCTACGCGCCGTGCTATAATTCAATCTGGCAACGACGGCCGCGACAATGATGGCAACTTTTAGTCCAATCTGGCAATGATGGTCGCGATCATCATGGAAACCTTTAGTCCACTCCGGAATGTGCGAGAACGATCTGCGCGATGGCCGGACAGGTATAAAAGACAGCCGGGTGCGGCGCAGCGAGTCGGTCTGATTTTGACTAGTGAAGGTGCCACACGGAGTAATTGAGCGAATAATTAAGTGTAAAGACAGTAAAGTGTAAACCTGTGAAATAAAGTGATTGTTGGTTTATTTTATTGACTGCCGTTGAGGAACTAAGTGTGTTTTACTTTCAAATTACGCAATCCAGAGATACGTACTAGCCCACTAGAACTAGCATTCGTAACATTTGGTGTCAGAAGTGGGATTGTGTTACTGAAAGTAAAAAAAAAATAAAAATTAATTATAAAACGCAGACATGGTTAGACTGGAGCAACTGAAGGTGGACCAGCTGAAGAAGGAGCTGGCCGTTTGGAATTTGCCGACTGCTGGCGGAAAGGTGGAGTTGCAGCTGCGCTTGCGAGAGGCGTGTGAATCACGAGGCATTGATTGGACTGCGCACGAGTTCGGGACGCAGGAGCTAGATTTATCGGCCAAAGTGGAGGAATCGCCTGCGGGTGCTGCGTCGATGCAAAGTACGGCTGCAGCGGCTGCGCCACCACAAGCCATGGACATGAGCCAGCTAATGGTTGCACTTAAAGGCATGTTCGAGACTTCCAACCGTGAAATGGCAGCGAAAATGGAAACGGCGACCCATGAAATATCGGCGCAAGTGTCAGAGCGAATGGAAGTCAAGCTTCAGGAAAATTCTGCGCGCTTGGAGCAGAAAGTGGAGGAAATCTCAGACAGGATTAATGGGAAAGTCGAGCACTTGGAGACGCGAGTAGAGCACTTGGATAAACGAGTCGACGACCTGGATGATTCCCTGAACAAACGAGTTGATAGTTTGGAAGACTCGATGAACAGAAAAATGGACGAGCGGCTTAGGGAGGTACAGCCGCGAGAATGGTTGCCGCCGGTTCCGGAAAGTGTTGCCACCCGAGCAGAAGTGCCTACTTATGATGGGACTACGCCGTTCGATACATTCAAGCTGCAATTCGACCTGGCTGCTCTGGAAAATCAGTGGACCGATGTAAGGAAAGGTCGGAGATTGGCGCTGGCTCTTAAAGGTGCTGCGGCTGAGGTAATAAAATCAGTTCCAGAATGTTTACGAAGTGAGTACGAGACCGTCATAAGGGCGCTGGCAGCCAAATACAGCGACGAGCACAACAGAACGCTGTACTACTGTGAGCTGCTGGGAATAAAGAAAACGCGTACCACTCCTTTGCACCCACAGTCCGACGGCATGGTGGAACGCTTTAACCGGACACTGGAGGAATACCTGCGGAAAGTGGTAGGCAGGAATCAAAAGGATTGGGACACGCATATCCCCCTGTTCCTGATGGCGTATAGGTCAGCCCCGCACGACGCGACATCACTCACTCCAGCCCGAGCAGTGTTCGGCACTGAGTTGCGGTTACCCGCCGACTTGAAGTTCGGGGTAGTCAGCACGACGGGAGGCGCTAAGACGGACTACGTGGTCAATAAGCGGGCGGAACTGGAGGAAATTCACCAGTTTATAAGGAGCCGCACCAAACTGGTCAGCGATAAGGCGAAAGCCAGATATGATCTACGGGCCAACTCAGCAGGGTTCCAAGAAGGCGATCTGGTAATGCTCTACAACCCGCAGCGGAGGAAAGGTTTGTCTCCGAAACTTCAAGCGTCATGGGAAGGACCTTACGAAGTCGTGGCTAGGATAAACGACGTGGTATACAGGATTCGACGTTGCAGCAATAAAGGCGCTAAGCTGAAGGTAGTCCATTTACAGCGCCTGGCGCCTTATCACAGCGGAACCTCGGCACTTGTTCGGGACGAACAAGTCTAAGTGGTGGGCAGTGTAACGATAAGACAGTTTGTCGCTGTGCAAAGCAACCCTGTCGCTACGCGCCGTGCTATAATTCAATCTGGCAACGACGGCCGCGACAATGATGGCAACTTTTAGTCCAATCTGGCAATGATGGTCGCGATCATCATGGAAACCTTTAGTCCACTTCGGAATGTGCGAGAACGATCTGCGCGATGGCCGGACAGGTATAAAAGACAGCCGGGTGCGGCGCAGCGAGTCAGTCTGATTTGGACTAGTGAAGGTGCCACACGGAGTAATTGAGCGAATAATTAAGTGTAAAGACAGTAAAGTGTAAGCCTGTGAAATAAAGTGATTGTTGGTTTATTTTATTGACTGCGGTTGAGGAACTAAGTGTGTTTTATTTTCAAATTACGCAATCCAGAGATACGTACTAGCCCACTAGAACTAGCATTCGTAACAATATGTTACAGCACACATTTCAAGCGGATGGGGAAAGGGAGGGGACCTACAGTTTAACGCCGAATCCGAACGGCGATTGGCAGTTTTTCGTTCACACTTGGAGGTTTTGCCATTGCCTGCCAAGAGCGCACTTGTGCGATTCTTGTAATTCTCAACTGCTTCATGTGGATAGCGATAGAAGTAGATGAGCGTTTTTCCAGCCCGAGCCAGGAATCGAACCTGGGGCGCTCGGTATGAGAAGCCAGCGCGCTTACCGCTGGGCTATCGAGGCCGACTTCCGTGAGGTCCTTACTTATTGCACGTTGTGCACCAATAAATGTTCTGCCGTTGTCTGACATTATTTTGCGAACGCAGCTCGAAATGCGTCAGTGGTGAGGTCTGAGCAGAGTTCGAAATGAATCGCTTTCGTGGAGAAACAGACGAAAACGCAGACATAGGCCTTGAGAAATGCAGCGCGACGGAGAGTGGATGACTTTACTTGAAACGGGCCAGCAAAATCGACTACGGTGATGGAGAACGGTAACGAAAATGTACACCGCTCGGGAGGAAGAGCGGCCATTATTTGAGACCGTACGCGCTGCTTATAAACGGTGCAGGTCTTGCATTGAAAAATGCATTTCTTGACCTTGATTTTCAGCCGGGAATATAATATTCTTGCTGAACCATACGGACCATTAAGGTATCATGGCACGTTAGAAAGGGGAATTTTTAATGATTTACAAAATTATTTATTTTTCAGCTCCTTTATTATCAATCTTTTTGAACACAAACAAAATTGTCTTTTTTGTTTTTTTAGTATATTGTCTCTTATATAGGTGGAGCTGAAGTCGCGTAGAAAAAAAAAACATCCTCCATTACGGACACTTAATCTCCGGATTGGCTAATCTGAAACAAAAAACCAAAAAAGATTCATAGTTACTAAGCTTTCGGACACAGGAATTCACACAGGATAGGAGCTTTTTGAAAAAAAGTGTCAAAAATTTACTGCGTTTTTCACCTTTTTTCCCCAGAAAAAGTACTTTAAATAAAAAATTTTCTTCAATATAGGGTGGATTCTTGTACAAAATAAGTTAATAAAAAGAACTACAAAAATGTTTTTTAAATCGGTCGAGCCAATTCGGAGATTAAGTGTCCGTAATGGAGGATATGTTTTTTTTCTACGCGACTTCAGCTCCACCTACATAAGAGACAATATGTTATAAATTTTTTTTGTGTTCCTTAAACCTTCAATATATTGTAAAAAAAATGTCAAAAAGATTGATAATAAAGGAGCTGAAAAATAAATAATTTTGTTAGTCATTAAAAATTCCCCTTTCTAACGGGCCATGATACCTTAACTGTTTCTCTGCATGCAAGAGGATGCTATGCAGAAAGTCCAAGTATAACGTGCAGAGACGAGAGTTATCGGGAATGATAATTGGGTGTCGCTCATTATAAGTAAGACCTGAATGCGCGAGGCGACCATTCTTCTGTTCTCTATCCATGAAAGGATTTAGAGTGAGTAAGGAACTTTTTCGAGAGATAACTTTAGAGGAAGAGAGCGCAGCATGTTCATCGGGGAAGTGATGGCATTGCGCGAGAGAGATAAGACGTGTTTTCACCCTCTTTATTTCCAGGTGAGTTAACGCACCGATTGAGATGGGGGCTTTGCGAGCCCTGTCGATGAATCGGAACATGTAACCGAGAATTCTAAGGGCTTGAGAGAATTTCGAAAACCTATTAAGTACATACTCGACTTCAAGCGTGTGGAGGCTTTCGACTTTCCGCTTCTCTGGAGCCTGAGTCGGACGAGGCTCTTCTTTGGGCCATGATTGAGGATCGTCTCGGAGCCAACTGGGGCCGTGCCACCATAATGTGTTGGCAATCATATCTTGCGGTTTGCATCCGCGGGTACCGAGATCTGCGGGATTGTCAGAACTGGACTCATGACGCCAAGTTGCGTTGTTCACATTATGGAGAATTTGAGTGGTGCGGTTTGCTACATACGTTTTCCAAGTATGGGGTGGTTTCTCGAGCCATGCGAGTACGATGGAGGTGCCCACCTGTACATTCACTTTGGTACGGAGGTTATAACGCCCAGAAAGTGATGTAACTGGAAAGAAAAAGTATAGTAGCACTGTCGCTATTTAAAATGGGCATGGTCCGCCCATTAAAGGCAGAGTTGCCATACGGAAGTCTTTCATAAAATATGAAAACTTCTATATTAACAAAGCCAATGTCACAAATTATTAACGTGTTATAAAAAAATGGGTTTTGCGTACCCATTTAACCCGTTTAGAGCCATATTATCCTACTTTTGTTTTCATTATTATGAAATTTTTAGTTAAAATGTGATTTAATTCTAATATTTTCCAAGAATAAGAAGGAAAATTAAGGAAGGCAATTTTGTTAAAATTACCTTGCGTACTTGTTTACATTAACACTAGAACTACCGGGAGCGGTCATTTGACGGTTTTCAGTTTTTGATTAACCGTAGCTCGAAAACGGTTTAAGTTACGAATCTGGTTCTCCTTGACTTTTAATATTTTGCACTAAGCTCAATATTCTAAAATTTTGCAATCACTGCGCCGATCTGTTTTCTTTTTATCATCGATTTTACCTACTACTACCATGAGCGGTCAAATGACGGTTAACTACGTAGCCATGGAAATAAAATTAAAACATTCACAAAAAAGTCGAAGACGGTACAAATCATTGGTTTTTTTTTGGGGGGGAAAGCTATTTGTAAGAAAGTTTTATTTCAATTGAACTGTCTGTGTGGGATTGAAAACATCATTCTTGAAATAAATCTTGTGATTTCGCGAAAAATGAATATCAAAAACCTCGAATTATTTGAATGTTAGGTATCTACGCGCGCAAACAAAACGTCAGTGTTAATTTCTTTTCTCAAAAATAAACTGGGCGAAAACTAGAAATTTTCAGTTGCCAAATACGGCAAAAGTGGCAAGAAAGTTCTCGGAGGCTGGAAACGTTCACGAACAGGAATGTAGCTTGGCTGCAAAAAACATTTATCTCCATCGACGATCTTGACGATGTAAGTTTTAGTAAATATCTTAATTTTAAGTGATGTTAAAAAACCTAAATTTAAAGATGCCAAGCACAAGTACCGGGCGCGGGCGGCCACGGAAAAGCTTTCACGAACTCTGCGACAAAGCAGAGAGGCGTAGAGTTGATGTCATATTGACCCAAAATTCCCCTGAGGAACTGGGATATGCATCGCAGGTGCTTAAAAAGAAAACCGCCGAAACGGTAGAAAATAAACTCTTACAATTTCGAGCATTAGTGCTGTACTTCGACCTAGATTTTACGGAACACAAGTACAAAGTTTTACGAAAAACTATAAACAGCCTGCACCAGGACTGCCTTCCTAGCATATATGCTATACTTTCAAACAACTTCATCAGCACTTTTCCACCCTTTTAAGGTCGAATATAGAAAAACGCTGAAATACGTATTTCGTTATATTTCTCTAAGTAGGGTAGCGTGGTCCGAAACCGACCGGTGGTCCCATACCTACCTCCACATGTTTCTCAGTCATTATGCTGCCCCCCAAACTGTCGGTGGGGGCACTTAAAAGCTCTTACAACACTTACAAGTTGTAGGCGGAGAGCCATCATATTACACATTTTATTTCGTGGTTATGTGACGTGTTGTGTTTTGACAGGAATAAAATTCATTTTTGAGCCTACACGGAACTTCAGTTACAAGTGCTTTATTGTTTTTTGAAAAATCAAAAGGTAAGTTTTTTATATTCGTTATGACCTAAGCTTGAATAGGTGCTATCAAATTTTGATGAATTTGAATGAAATGATGAATGAAAGGGGAGGTCGGTTTCGGACCACGATTTTTGAAAACAACAAATATGCAAACTTTGAATATGACCTCGTTATTTAAAAAAAAGTTTCCAAAAACCTTGTCAAGCTACTTACAACCTAGAATAATGTTTATTCTAAAAAAAAAAATTTGGTTTGTGAAAAAATATCAATTGAAAGCACTTTTATTGCATTTGCCAATTAGGGGGTCGGTTTCGGACCACGCTACCCTATATATATACAAAATTTTAAAACAATCCGACCAAAAAACAATATCCGTCTATATAAGCTTCACCACCCCGTTTCCGGCCTGTCAAGGTCGAATTTTTTAAAATCGCTTCTTTTTAAAGGTTCACTTTTTAAAATACAACTATTGACCAAATTTCATCATTATAGTTCCAGCGGTTTGGGCTCGGTGGTGATGGCATACTTGGTTATATATATTCGATTTTTTTTAAAACTATATATTTTTTTGGAAAACAAACATCATTTTTGTAGTCAGTAGCCCCAAATAATTCAGATTGCAAATTTTCAGCGAATTTAGAGCACTCCTTCTATTTTTGTCCCAATCTTGTATGGAATCGGAGCACTGTGCGTCTGGGGCAACCTGGGAGCCTATTTTGTGAAATCGACTATTTTGTATGGGAGCCCCATTAAGGGTTGGAGATGGGGTGTAAATATGTTTGAAAGAAATGTTCAGTAGAGAAAACTAGTAGGGATCAGTCATAGATTTTAACCGTCTAAGAGCAACTTATCACCAGCTGTGGAACAATTTGTCGAGTTTCCCAGCTTTTTTGTGGACTTTGACCTCGATGCGACGCCATTTCATTTCATTTCATTTATTTCAAGTCTACAGTAAATTAACTTACAGACTAGGCAGGCAACAATATAAGAACTTAAAAATAGAATAACAATAGGAATATAACTTAAGAATAGAATAACAATAAGATAATGGCATTATTTATAAAAGTATTATAATTCAGACGTGATTTTAATTCTTGTTTGGAGATCGAAAGATCGAGGTTAAGAGAACCACAGATCTTGTGAAATTCGGACAGCGCTCTCACCAAAGGGGCATTCAAGGCGTAATTAGACCTGCAGGGAGATATGACAAATAAGTCGTAGTGACGGAGGACACGAGAAGGAACATTGAAGTTAATTAGACTCAGGAGGTAAGGACAATCAACAGAACCACTAATAACCTCATGGACGAACACCAAAGAGAGGATGGTTCTTCTACTCTCAAGAGATTTAAGGTTTATGAGAGAGCAACGCGATAGATACGGAGGAATGGGATTGGAAACTTTAGAGAGCGAAGGCCAAAATTCAAGAAGTTTTTTTGAATTCGTTCAATACGATTACAATGAGAAGAATAATATTTAGCCCAACTCTAGCCTCACAATTTGTTGGTTCATGCACTTTTTCATCCAACCGCATAAAATGAGAGGTGGCGGAGCATCGAAATCAAAAACTCTTGCACTGAATCATGTCTAGTGTACACCCATGGGGCCAGAACCAATAATCGGTACCAGTCTCGCAGGAACCCTGGACTGGATCAAGTCCTGTGTAAATAACTTACATTGAGAACGTTGGTCTAGCTTGGGAAGCTGTAAAACTGCCAAGTGTTTTGTGATAAGCCCGAACAGAAAAGCAGGGGATTTCCTTCAGAAGCTAAGAAGGAAAGATCTCCGTCGAATGGTCGGGTTCAGCGATTAAGCGATGTGAAACTGGGAGAGTAAGCCGATTTTTGTGCGTTTTTTGCAATTCACGTACACAGTCTGTGTGTGCTGGCAGTGATCATCTCTTCACTGCTTCCGCTCTTATCCCGATATTAGGGATTATTGTGCAAACTAAAATTCCGCCAGTTTCCTTTCAATTATTTGCTTTTTTCTGCATCAAATACACACCATATCAACTTTTTGGTTTCATTACGTAGATATTATTGAAAAATATACCAAAGAACACAAAGCTTAATGCGTTGAATACGACAGGGTCAATTGCCGCCCTTTTTATTTCGCAGTTCTTCATTTAGCGGATCTCTAACGATCAGATCAGAACAGGTATGCTTTTGGTGATAAATGCTCTAGTTCGAACGCAGGACTGTTTTTTTTAATGCAGCTTATAAAACCTTAACTTAATTCAATAAAAAGAATACCAAACGGTTCTTTTGACACTTTTGGGCAATAATATATTTTTATAGTTAGTTCTATACAAACGTATTACGAAATTGCACCCAAAAAAATACAAATAAAAAGAAATATTTCTTTGGTCACAAAAAATGACTCACACCAGCAACACTGGAAATTGAAATGAACTAGAACAGCAACCCCGTTTTAGAAATTTATATGGAGGAAAAAGTACGTTCCTGATCAAGCTTGGGGCCTACTAGTAGGCCCCAAGGTTGCAATTTTGCAATAATATTAGTGAAATTCTGTGCATGTATTTCTACCGGCTCTCCCAGTTTCACATCGCTTAATCGCTGGTCGGGTTAATCACAGGACACAATCCATGGAGGCGACATATGGCCAACATGGGCATCATCGAAAATCCGACTTGCACATCTTGCCTGGAGGCGGTAGATAGTACAGATCATTTTCTCTATGCATGTCCTGCCGTCTCCAGATCGAGATAGCGCGCTGGGTTCAGATGTTATGAGCAGTGTTGCCAGAAAAAAAATGTGGTTTGGAGCTAAAATTGTGAAAAAACGAGCAAAAAAGAGCTAAAAAAATGTTTTTGGAGCTAAAAATAGAGCTGAATTTATTTTTTAAGAATTTATCAATATTAATATTTTTTACGTATTATACGTAAATATATTTATAAACTAAACAACAACTTATATATCTGTTCAATAAATATCTGTTAATTTAAAATTAAATAAAATTCACTTTTGCACATTTGTCGGTACAACAAAACTTAAAAAGGCTTACATTTTTTAAAATTCTTTGTAGTTTAAATACAAGTAGTTACAAACATCACAAATAGTTATTACATATTTAAGGGGGTCAATACGTGTAATTTTACAAAATTTTCAAATTTTTTTTTTTATTAAATAGACTCCAGGGAGTCTTAAGAATATCCCCCTCAAGTGGTTTTTAATTCTGATGACCCGTTTCCCTGCAGCAGCGCTTTATTCATGGTCAATTCGTTCCGCATGATATCGGTAACGCAAAGTTTAAACCGAATTATTTCGAAACACTGGTTTTTGATTATGGAAGTAGAATATCTCGGCAAGTTTTAATCCCACTGATCTAAAATTTGGGCAGCAACTTTTTGAAACATAGAACTTCTAAAGTAACTAAAAATTTCATTGGAAATTTCGGTTGGAGCGTATTTTTGTATTTTCGAGAAAATATTTTTTTTGTTAGTTACTTTAGAAGGTACATATATTTTCTAATAAAAACTAATAGTAATATTTTTCAGATGATTTTTGGGGCGCCGCCATTTTGAGCACGCAAAAAAAAAATTTTTTTTCTTGAACTGCTACCTTTTAATAAAAGAATGAAAAAAAATTATACATTGCATTAATTTTTTCCGGCGTATGCGCGATTCCAAAAATATACCGTTTACACGTATTGACCCCCTTAAATCAAATATTTCATGTTCCGAAGAAGAATCGTTACTATTACAGTCGTAAATGTTGTTTGCAGTCATTAAGTTTAACATTTATTCAGTTTTTTAAGGCCACTTCTTACTGTCAACAGCGAGTTTAACATAAATAAATTAATTTTATTCCTTTGCTTGTTTTTAATTAAGTTCATCATGGAAAATGATCTTTCAACTTCCTTCAGCATTGCTGAGCGGTAGGACAAGAAGAGTAAAAACAAAATTTACCAGGTCGTTAAGTGGATTTTCATTGACTGAATTCTAGAATTCCCTGACCTCGACCCAAAAATCTAGTGTATTTAAATTCTTCCATATATATAAATATAGTCACACCATTGAACTTCTATACACGTAATTTCATCAATGGTGAACTTATTTTTTTCATTTTCAAAATGATCAAATATCTGAGGCTTTACAGCTTTTAACGAATTATCAATAGAAAAAAATCATACCAAATATTTTTAAGTGTTTTTATATTATTTGGCAAACGTTGCTTCAATTGCGCAATTAATTTTATAACAAAGTCGCGACATGTTATTTTTTTTACGATATTTTTAGGCGATTTTCACGATTTAATTAATCGTGAAAATTGATCAATTAATCATTGAAATATAAAGCTATACTTCTAAATTTTTGTAGCTAAAAAAGAGCTTTAACATTTTCAAAAGAGCTAAAAAAAGAGCCAGGAGCTAAAACCAAATTTTTTGAGCAATTTTGAAAAAAAAAAGCTAAATCTAGCTCCAAAAGCACCAAAATGGCAACACTGGCTATGAGGTACATTCTCTCACCCTGTGTGATCTAGGGATGGGTAATTGGGGTCAAGATTCGATTTTTCTCGAATCCCGAATTTTTTCAAGCATTCGATCATTCGATTCGAAATTCGGTGGGGAAAAATCGATTTTATTCGAATTTTTCTCAAAATTTTTAAAATTGATATTAAAAACTTAGATGACTCAAATTGAAAAGTAAAGACAAATTAGGGCAGTTCAGGATAACGTGGAAATATTTTGGCAAATATATGCTGTTTCAAATATTTGCCATCAACACTGAGCGCACTTTTTAAAACTTCATAGCAACTCGGTTGCGGAAGAAATTCACAGCCGAAAACAATTCACACTTACCTCTAACTGCGGCGCTTGCAAAAAATTTAAAATTTTGCGAATCTCCTCCTCTGTCCACTTTTTGTTAGGTTTTTCTCTTTTTATTTTCTTTTTCAGCGGCTCCATCTCGACAATTCACTGATTGATTGTCAGATCTGTTTTCCCCATGCCGAAAAATATGCAATAGATTTTCAGTGTGGGAAATTTGCCGCTGTTCGGCATGGGCAAATGTGTACATTTTGTTGTTGCGTTGAAAATATTTGCCATTACATTTTCCCCATGCCATGATGCCAGACCGTTTGCACGTTATCCTAAACTGCCCATTTTATTTATAGTTTAATTGGAAATGGAATATGATATGATAAAAAAGTTAGAACACAGAGAGATACATTGTAATTATTAACTTTAACTTATATTATGATGCTCGGCTTGGCCTTTTTTATAAGAGCTTCTAATTTCTCTAAAAGGAGAAAAAACATGAAAAAATTAAAACCAAGCAGTATAGTGAATGGTTAGTGTCTACACATAAATACTCTGTATGCGTTGTGTAATTATGTGTTGTTAAGAAATGATATATACTGCAATAGTACTCTAAACCCGAAAATGATCTATAAGTCTGATAATTCTTAAGTGAATGTATTTTTGTTGAGGTAGGTGCCTCGGTACTTAAATCTTGTGTTGCTTGTGTTTATAACCCGAATAGAACAAATGACCTTTCATATATTAACTAGCATTAACATTAAGCATTAACTTTAACTTTACTTCTTCTTATGAAAATGTTTGTAATTCCATTACATAAAATTTTATTAAATTAAGCAGAAAATTGTCAAATTGTGCTATAAAACACTAAGTGTTATCTCTACAAATGCTAATAAATAAATAAAAATAAATAACTCAAAAATACTCCAAATAACACTAAGTACTCGACAAAGAATGGATTAATCGCTTCCAGCTATAAAAAAAAACTATTTCTAGACTAATTTTGGGTCGCTCAATACGAAACTGTAAACTATAAAAGATCGTTAACGCATACATACTTGCAAATGAAGATGCTATCTCAAACGACTTGTCCAATGGACCAACGCGTCTGGTATTCGTAGGGCTCATCTATAGATGAAAGAAAAGAAATATAAATAATTCTTATGCAAGTCATAAATGACTATTTTAAATGAGCGCTATCAAAATAATCAGTACAAAATATTTACATAATAGTTTTGACCATTCTAAATCGACCTAATTACAGTGTCTCAAAGTTCAATACAATACATACAAAATCTCAGCATTGCTGTCCACAATAATTGGCGCATCGTTCGATTCGTCGCCTTTCTATAAATACAATAATATTAACAAAATTATTAAAAAACATATTCTCTGTTCTATTCTTTAAACTCCTTCACACTCATCTGCATGATAATGTTCAAGTAGTTTGATTTGATAAAATATAAGTTAATTGCTTTTTTTGACAAATAAAAACAAAATTTTAATGATGCAGAAAAAGTATGAATTTTAGGTAATTATTAAGAAATAGTAGTTGTAGTTAGTTTTAACGATTGAAACAAGAAAATTTTGATAACTGTACAACCGATGCGGCAAATTCCATGAATTTCGATATTTGGGATTTTTAGAAGACTACACTACAAACTTACATTGTGGCAAGTTATGCAAATTATAGAATTTTTGCATGATCGTACATTATGTGGACACTATAATGTAGGAAGTATGGTATGGTGTTGATGTATAATGATTTGATATCATTTGGGACTTGAAAACCAATCGTGTTTGCGAGGTTAAAATATTGGCGTTAGCAAATCACATTTCGAACATCCACATTTTAATACAATCAACAGGTTCTATTACCGCCACAGCACCTTCGTACACACACCCACGCTTGCCCCGATCATTCCAACTCGGTGACACCGCACCCCGAAAGTAAAAGACACCGGCGCATGCGCAACCACTGATCTAACAACGCGACGTTGTATTGTGAATAGCATTGCGTTCGCCGTCTTTACTATAACCAGCACCCTTTACTTTTTACACACACTCTTACACATTCTAAAGAAATTTGTTCTTTCATTTTTAACAATTACAGTTAATATTATTATTAATTCTTATATTATCTTTATGATACGTTACTACATAAACTGAATGGCTGTAAAGTTGCAGAGTAGTATCACAGAATAAACAGTATACAGAAGGCGCATCTGAAATAATTTTGCGATTTCATTTCAGACGCGGGCGGGAGCAGCAAAGATGAGGAAAATGTATATGGAACCGAGAGACTTCGGCTATTCGAAGATATTCGCGATGACTTCGGCACACTTCTTAATTCGAAGTCAGCTTTCATAATTTGCTTTATGTTGATGTGGTCAGTCGCACATCAACTGCGAGCTGTGATTTTGCGACTGCTGTTGTGATTCGCCTTCTTACCAGCGCAGCAGGTCCCATACGCACTTCGGCTATTCGAAAATATTCGCATAATTGTGTGCGCTGACTTCACATGCAATGAAATAATCAACCACCAAAAAGCAAAAACACAATTTCCCTTGTTCGCGCTCATTTTTTGTGTGTATACTTATTTTCGTTGACGATCGCTTTCGCTTCAAAAAATTTGCTGAGAACAGCTCGTTATCAATCTAATCGTTGCGCTGTCTGGTTGCGTGTTTTGAAATGAATCCAAATGAAATTTGTTTGAATTGAAAAATTTAAACGAATTCTGACGTGGTTGAATCCCCAAAAAATTTGTTTAAATTGAAAAATTTTGTTAACGACCATCAAGTTTTTATCATGAATGTAATTTGTATAATTTGTTGAAGCCTTGTAATTTACAAGGAAACGAAATGTTTATATTTTTCAAAAATTTCAACTATTTTAATAGTAGTTTAAAAGCAAAAGCTAGTTTAATTTAAAAATCTTTTACAACACATTTCATACGTTTTTTAAGGAAACCCCTCATTCCTCCAATATAAAAAAGCTTTTGTACAATTTGTGTGTTGCAAATGTAACAGAACTAGATGAATAGAAAATGTGGTTTTCAGAACCGTCTACTTGTAGGGAACATAAGCAATTTATATTAGATTACTTTTTAATAATTTTGCTTGGAAAATATTGCATTTGGCTAAAAGAGCACATTGCAAGTAAAACGAAAAATAAGAATAAAATAAAAATACTAAAGAACACATAAAAATACTAAATGATATAAACTTTAAGAAAATAAAAAGAATAAATAATGAAGAAAAAGTTATAAATACCAACTAAATAAGAATAATAACAATAATTAATAATAATAATAATAAATACCAATAATTAAATTCATGTTTTGTTAATTTAATTAACAAAAAATTTCAATTTGTAAGCTATTCTCAATAGCATTTACACTTTTGGCAATTTATCAAGGAAAGAGCTTTTACTTTTAGAAATAGAATGCCAAATAGTAAAAACTTGACAAATAGTCAATATGGTGAATTTATTAAGAATTGGGCTGTTCATACATGAATTTGAAAAATTTATCGGTATTAATTTTATTAGGCCAGAAGGCAACGTAGCCTACATGAATACCAACATTGCACAGCAGAAATTCATGGTTTTGTTTTTGTATCAATAAGAACGAACACTCTACTGTACGCCTTTGCGAATTCACATGGTTCATTATTCATAGCAGAACCGAAAGCCATGGAAATTCAATTTGCTTTTCATCTTGTGCAGTTGCTCGTATTGTTTTCAATCGCCTCAGCGCATACACAAGCAACACGCACGTTTATTTTCACACGGACACACATTTGCAAACGGTACGCCTCGGCGCGCCGTCTCGTGCCAATCAGCACGGCACAGCTCGCAATTGATGTTCCTTGTCGAACACTCCAACAGAGAATGAAGGTGATCTTCGAAAATTGAAGTTTTCTGAAGCCAGCGACAAAACTTCGTATAGCCGAAGTACGTGTGGGACCTACTGTGCCTCGTCCCCTTTACTGCTTCCCCCCGCATCCACAAACGGGCCCTACCGCTGGAACCCGCAAAGAAAATTTTCTTTACACCAGATGCGCATTCTGTATATTGTTTGTTCTGTGGTAGTATACAACATTTATTTCTCATTTGTCAAGTTTCTTCTTATCTGCCTATGAAACTACAAATATTTTTTTGTATTATCACCTCCATATTCATTTTATGCACATTTTGCAAGTGCTTTATCAAAGTAGTTGTGCTGCTGTGATATTTAAAAATTTTGTGGCACTTTAAACACACAGCGGTTGCTTTTTCTTTTCTGTCGAAATATTGCCACACAACACTCGGCGCCATTTTTTTGTAAAACCAGATTCAGTAATTCCGTCAAGTAGGGATGGGTAATGCAGCGTTGCGAGGAAAAATTCGATTTTTTAACGCAAGATTCGATTGTACCGAACTTTAGCACCATAAAGTTCGATTTAACCTTAACACTGTCACTATTAACATATGTTAATATTTTGATTTTGCTATAACTTTTTAGTTTTAAGTCCGATTTTCATGCGGAAAAAATTTAATTTTTTCCATCTTTTTTTACAAATGAAAATTTGTACCCCTATTTTGGTTACATATTAACATATGTTAATATTTTTCTTCTCATCCGTTTTATAAAGACAGCTTTCATTTTTTGAGCTAAGTTGGTAAGCAAAAACATAAAATGGACTGTGCTAAAGAGATTTTAGGTTCAAATGTGGAAGGGGGAAAAGGGATGAATGGGGTTTCAGCCCCCACAAAGTGGGCGAATTTGTTTGAACGTATCGGTTGACAATTGTCATAGTTGAAGTGTAAATGGCAGATGAAAAAAAATAATTCAAAGTTCTAAGTGCATCGTCGTTATGTCGGAAAGCGTTTATTATTATTTTATTATTTATTATTTTTTGTAAGGAAGGAAGCTACAAAGAATTTAACGCAGGAATTAAGGAATTAAGAATCCATTTTATTAAAAATTTGCTTAAAAATTATTAGTTATTTGAACATTTATTACATTTGCTTTGCACCATGCTGTGCTCATCGCATACTGGTTTCTAGCTTTCTAGGTGGTTGGTAGCTTTTTGTCAATTGTCAACCGACACGTTCAAAAGTTTCAAAAAACGAAATTTTTACCATCGCAGTTTATAATTCCTGTAGCAAATCTGTAACCATAGTTACAGCATAGCCACAGCACTTCGAAGCATGCTTAGTTTAGCCTTTTTGTACAAATCGCAATGCAACACATTTTTGAGTAATCGTTTCTATGGCAGCTATATGTTACAGTTGCCCGATCTTGTTCAGATTTGGATATGTGATGTGGAATTACCTAAAAATCTTAAATTCAAAATTTTGTGAGAATATCTTTGAAAATTCACTTTTTATGGCATTTCTTTAAAAAAAAGCAACAAATTCGTCCACTTTGTGGGGGCTGAAACCCCATTCATCCCTTTTCCCCCTTCCACATTTGAACCTAAAATCTCTTAAGCACAGTCCATTTTATGTTTTTGCTTACCAACTTAGCTCAAAAAATAAAAACTGTTTTTATAAAACGGATGAAAAGAAAAATATTAACATGTGTTAATAGTGACGGTTTCCGTATATAAAAATTGGTGACAGTGTGAAGCATGATACAATAATAGAAGGTAGAACCGCTGTCAATTGTTTTGACACTAAACGTGCTTATTGACGTTTTTCGTATTTGTCAAAAGCTTGAGCCGTGATGCCACTTCGATGTACAGTACATTCCGTTTAGCTGCATTCACCTTCGATGCACATGATTTGGGGCACTTAAGCGAAAAATGCAGCTAAGCGGAATATCTAAAAAAGTTTTTGGAAACAGCTAAATTTTTTTTAAAGTAGATCCTTGGCGCACCTATATAAAAATATCAAAATATATTTAATACAGGTCTCCCTCGTATAGCGCGGTAGTTCTACAACGCGTTTTCGATATAACGCGATTTAAAAAAACAGTTTTTTTTCTTTTTTTTTTTAATTTTTTAAATAAAGTATGAAATTTGATTTTGAGTTGGAATGTACATACATCTTTAATTTCGTACCTACCTATTTAATTTTGGAAAAAGCTTATTGGAACATAACCCTAAAATTTATATGAAAGTTAAGTCTTCTATTATGCGAATCACATAACGCGAAATTTTCCTGGAACGTAACCACCGCGTTATACGATATATACTGTATATATATATTAGAGAAGTTCGGGTAATGTGATATGGTCGGGTAATATGATATATGTGCATATTTCACAAGTGCGTTGACCTTTTTCAAAATTAACCTTTTTTAAACATTATACCAGCTAAAAAACTCGTCCTGCATGATTTTGGATGTGATTGCTTAAATAGTTTACCGTCAGTGTGATAAAGTGCTTTGAGTAGTGCTTGCATAAGTTTTTGGTCATGAACTTTGAAAGCATAAAAGGTACAAAAAAAATATTATTAGAAAGTTCGAGGCTAATCAGAAGTAAATCAGTGATATCGATTATGAGTTTGCGAGGTACGCTCTTCTTAACAAAATTATTATTGTTTTTTTATAATATTTTTTTCGCAAAAAGTCAATTTCGGGTAATGTGATATACCAAAGTTCGGGTAATGTGATATAGTACATCACAGTACCCAAACTTATGACAGTAGTACAATTTGTATACCGAAATGTATATATACTTTATTTTATAATATTTGAAGTGGAATATTCTCAAAAATCTGTTATGGTTAGGTTTTAGATAAAAAAGTCCATGAAATCATGTTTCTCGATAAAAATTTTTAACCCTTGGTTTACCTCGTCAGATTGTGATTTTCCAAAAAAATGAGAAACACGTCTGTAATTATTTTTGATTTGGAGTATTTTCACCAAGTTTGAAACTAAGGGCGCTGTTATGCAGACGGTCAAATGACCGTCGGTCATGATACTTTTTACGCTCTCGTTTTGTTTTTTCTGCTCTGTGCCAAAACCCTGTTATGCAGACGGTCATTTGATCGCCGGTCACCAGTACACTAAACAAACGATGAGGGTTGCTACGAACCATTTTTTCCGTCATTAGATACATATTTTCGCGACAAGTGTGCCATTTTGCTCCGAAAACACATGTGTTGTGAATAATTTCACAACGCAACACTGTTTTGATCGCATGATTTGGCATCGAGAGCCTCATCATTTTTGACCGACGCGGTCAAATTTTACTCTCCCGGTCTCTCTCTCAATTTTTCATTTTACATTGAAGCAACAACAACTATCGTGACCGACGGTCATTTGACCGTCTGCATAACAGCGCCCTAATAGGTCTGTTAAATAACGATTTTTCGGGTATATCACATTACCCGCCACTTTTATCAGACGCCAATATTTGGATATTTTGATTTGTAATTAAAAAACTCGTCAACAGTTTATCTTAAAGAGTTAATAATCTTAAATATACATACTTAATAATGTGTCAGTGAACAGTTTGAGACCAAAAAAAGTGTGTTTTAAGGCAAAATGTGTCGGGAATCGCCGTAAAACAAACAGGTATATCACATTATCCGAACTTACTCTATATCAATCTATTGAATTATTGAAAAGATTACACCAGTGTAAGACTGAACAAATTTTTATTAGCAAATTAACCGCTATCTTATAGATGCTTATGCATACATAATATGTATTTATACGCTGGATATAATGAAAATATTTGTGTACATATTCTTACTGATATGCTTTTATGTAAAATAATCGGTAATTTTACCCTGCGAATATTTCTTTTTTTGACAATTTCACAACTATTGCCTCCATTTCGAAAATGTGGAAATTTGTTTCGATACTATTTTCCAAAAAAACTTTTCAAAATTTTCCAGTGCTGCTAAACGAAGTATTTTTCATACAAATCAAAGGAAACTTGCTCAAAAACAGGACTGTTAAACGGAATAGTGCAGCTAAGTGAAATGCAGCTAAATGTGAAATTTTCAAAGAAAATTCGGTTTGCGAAATAGTATTTTGGCCAAATAATGCAGCTAAGCAGAAAATGCACCTATGCGAATAGGCAGCTAAACGGAATGTACTGTAATAGTAAATTAGAAATATTTAAGGTTCTTGGAATTTTAAGATCTTTTTTAAAATAAACACGGAATAGACATTTCACTGTGACTAATACATTTTGGGCGAAAGTTTAAAATGTTAATGCACATTCAACAGCAGATAATATATTGCAGTATTAAAAAAATGTTCAAGGGATTTTCTAACAACAGTACGGTAGCACATTTTCAAAGAAGAACGTCAAAAAGACCTTTAGTGTCAGATGTGCAATATGGCGGCTGAGAAGAAGCATCGGCTCTACCTTCTATTTTTGTATCATGGTGTGAAGGTTAAAAAATTCGCCATTTTGCAGCTAAAATTCGATTAAAAATCGAATTTCGAACATTCAAATCTCGAATTTACCCATCCCTAGTGTGATCTCCTGAGATTCATTAATAAGTCCGGGAAATTTGCACAGGAGAACACATAACCCTTCCTTCCTTTCCACCCACTTTCTCTTTTCCCATTCCCATCTCCTCTATCAGCCTTTTTCCTGAGCCTTACGTACAATGGGCTACAAAGCCTGAGTGCTTGCGGTTATTTCCTCAGCTCCCCCTTATATCCATCCATCCACTATAAATATGCATCTTTTTTTTTATTCCTTGTTCACTCCTCACTGGAGCATAGGGCCTCTACAAGACAGCCTTGTGTTGGTTACGTTAATCGGTTAGGTGATTGGCCTGCTGCAGGTAGTCCTAAGTGATGGCGCTGTCATCTAACGCCGGTTAGGAACGTCGCCTCCGTTATTTCGAGCTGTGGGGCTTGTTGCCTCTAACAAATGTGTAGGGCTTGTTACCTCTAACAAAAATAAAACAGAACGCGAGCTAGCACGTTTCAACAAGTTCTTTATTCAACAGACGCAATCGGAATAACTGTTTGCCGGCGCGACTGCGCGCACGGCCTACTTTGATACAAGTATTTCGTTGTGTTCAAATTTGCTGAGTTGCTGACACACAGCATTGCCAGCATTACATTTAGAGAGGGCATTGCCGCCACAGGTACCCCCTTCTCAGAGAGTTAGCCGGTGAAGGCGGCGAACGATACCGATTTGTGTGGTTTTCTGGCATATGGTCGAAGTGGTCTGTCCATAGTGTTTGACAGTAGGGTGTTACTAGGCTTGCCACCCGTCCTCCATTGTGGAGGACAGTCTTCCAAATTACTCAAATGTCCTCCGTCCTCCAAAGAGGGTAAAATGTCCTCCGCGAACACGAAACATGTCGATTTTACTATTTCCTTTGGTAGCAAACACGAAATGCATAATAAGAAATAATCTGAGTTGAAATTAACAATGTTTCTTATAAAAGCAGCCTTAACTTATTGATATTTATTTCGATAAAAATCGATATTATTCCTTGACCACGAACGCCGGTTTAAGACAGTCGACGGACCCAGCTTTCTCGTTACCGTTAATGCGTATGACAAATACACGGTCGTTGAGACGGCGTAATACCTCGTGGGGGCCTGTGTAGGGGGGCTCCAATGGCTTTCGGACGGCATCAACTCTGCGAAAAACGTGGCTGCAAGTATACAGATTCTTAAGTATGAAACAGCGTGATTTGGCGTGGTGAGCAGTCGTTGTTGGGCGTAGTTTCTGCATGTGCTCCCTATGCTTTTCCAGGAACAGCTGCGGGCTAGCAGATTGGTCTTCGGATGCGAAGAATTCTCCTGGCAACCGAATAGGCGCACCGAAGAGAAGCTCGGCAGGGGAGGCGTTTAAATCTTCTTTCAGACATGACTGCAATCCGAGGAGTACCATTGGCAGAATTTCTGGCCAGGGGGTGGGTGCGTGACACATTAGAGCTGCTTTTAAAGTATGATGGAATCGCTCCACCATTCCATTCGCTTGGGGGTGGTAAGGAGTGGTGTGGATGATCCGAGCGCCGATAACTTTGGCCAATGCCGTAAAAAGTGCGGACTCGAATTGCTGACCCGGGTCTGTCGTTATGGTAAGAGGTGTCCCGTAGCAGCAGATCCAATTGGCGTAGAGCGCTGATGCTGCTGTTCTTGCTTACATGTCTTCCAGCGGCACTGCAACAGGCCACCTGGAAAAACGATCAATTATAGTTACGCAATACCTTAATTTGTTGACGGCTGGAAGGTAAATCAGGTCTATGTGTATGTGGTCGAAGCGATTATCGGGGATGCTAATGTGCTCAGGTGTGAGTCGATTATGCCGGCTGACTTTGGACTTCTGACAGGCGATGCATTCGCGACACCATTGTAGTGCGTCCTTCCTACCGGGCCACACGAATTTGTCACTGAGGTGACGAGCTGTTACGCGGCCACTTGGGTGTGAGGAGCTGTGGTGAGCGGGTCGATGAGACGCTGGCTCTTCAGGTCGATGATGAGCCCATACTGTGATAGGAAGTCGGCACCTATGATAGCCGTCTTGACATCAGCAATTGTGAATGCCCATTTAAATGCTCTGCGTAGTCCGAAATTGACTTCGAGCACTTGCTGGCCGTATGTGCGGATCGTAGTGGAGTTGGCAGCGGACAGTGTTAGTTCGTTTACTGAAAGCTTCCTGTTAATGACAGTTTTTGGGATTAATGAAATGGTAGAACCAGAGTCAATAAGGAATTTAAGGTGCGTTTTACGATCGTGTAGCAATAGGCGGAACTCTTTAGGAGTGCTGGTGGTGCTGTCGCCGGTCGCCTGCACAGGTGACAGCGGCTTTAGTTTTCCGACGGTGCAGGTGCAAGTGGGGGGGGGGACGAGCACGGCAACACACACTTTTGTGCCTTGTCGCCAAACTTGCGATGATAACGACATACTCCGTTGTGGGCTGGAGAAGCAGCGCGAGGACGTGAGCGCGACCGAAAATTGTTGCCGTCTCGGAGCTTTGCAAGAACCTCTTTGTTGACTGCGATGAGCGATGAAAGAGCATCCTTAATTTCGCGTAAGTCCGCGCTGATGGATGGCGAAGGGGGCGACGAGTACTCTGATCCACGGCCATGACGGCGGTGCCGTTGTAGTTGTCCATAAGCTCATCTGCTGCAGCGCCTAGCTCATCCAATGACGTGGCTTTGAAGATCTTCAAGAATCGCTGCGTGCTTACTGGTAGCAGCGCCAGCCAACGAATGCGCAGCACGTCTTCAGAAGCGCGGCCTCCGGCAAGCGATCGCATCTGCCGCAACAGCTGGGACGGCTTTTTGCCACCTAATTCCAGCTCCGTGAATAGTTTGTGCAGCTGGCGATCTGCGGATTCAGTAAATCGCGTAGTCAGACATGTTTTAATGTGTGTGTACTTATCCGATTTGGGAGGGAACTTCAAAATGTCCGAGATTTCGAAAAGCGAGTCAGAGTCCAGCGCCGTGATCACCAGATTGTACTTGTTGCTATCTGAAGATATTCTGCACGACTGGAACATGGCCTCTACTTGGAAGAACCATATCTCTGGATTACTTGCCCAAAATGCATCTGCATCAACGTCGTGGGAGTACAGCGCTGGCGCCAAATTTGTTGCGCTCATGGTGGGCTAGCTCACCGTAGAGATGGAAGCCCCCATCAGTTGCTTGGGGCGCGCTCCGTTTGCGTTTACGTCTTCATCGTTTGACTTAGCTGGAGGCGAATGTGTCAGCGACATTTTTTATAAATTTTAATTGATTGCCTTTAACAAAAATAAAACAGAACGCGAGCTTGCACGTTTCAACAAGTTCTTTATTCAACAGACGCAATCGGAATAACTGTTTGCCGGCGCGACTGCGAGCACGGCCTACTTTGATACAAGTATTTCGTTGTGTTCAAATTTGCTGAGTTGCTGACAGACAGCATTGCCAGCATTACATTTAGAGAGGGCATTGCCGCCACAGAGCTACCGCTCGTAACGCCATCTGTTGTGAGGAGGCTACAGCAGAATGGTTGGGGACCTCGCTAGATCAATTTGGTGCGCTGTTTTTTCGCAATTGTCCGCTTCCCCTTGCAGACGTCGCTAATGCACCGTGTAACTGTAAATTTGTTTTCATTTTTACAGCCGCACAGCGCATAATTGCGCGTACTATTGCGTTGAAGTAAGTGGGATAGGGGTAACTTGGGTTGGAAATCAATGAACTTGGGTATGTTGCAAGGTTTTTAGAAAAGTTTAGAGAACAGGAAAAATCGGAAAAATTGGTTTGGGAAAGTGCGGGGACCGTGCACGTGGCGGGAGTTGAACCCACGACCTCTGGAATGACAGTCTAGTGCACTCACGCTAGGCTATCGAGGCTGCCATATAAATAAGCATATGCATAAATATGTATCTATCTGAAGATATGTTTTCCCAAACAAATGCTTAATACGTGTTTTGAAAAAGCAGTAAGAAAATAAGGTATTAAATTTATTACCAAAACCAACAGAAAATCGCACCGGAGTAATACGGTCAAACAGACTTAGTGTACGACTGACAGCTCCAAAAAAGAGTGTCGCTACTTAGAGTATACTTTGTATGTACTCAACAGCATAGAATGCGAATTAAAAGCCCCACCGAAGTCTACGGCTGTTCCGGCTATGACGAAACTGTCAACGACATTAAAAATTTTGGTTCAAGGTGAATACCAACACCAAATTGGGCAGGATCGCCACACAGGATTAGCACAACAAACCGTGTCCAGTTGTGTGTGTGTAATTGGAGCAAATGATCAGACCCTCTTTTAAATAGAAAATTGAAGCGCAGTATATATGCTATAGTGGTAAGAAATATTTTTACATAATTTTTCTTTAACGTTACACATATAAATTCGATTAAAACAAATACCATTGCTCTTGCTTGACATTTACACATATGCGACCACAAAATAATAATAAGGGCGGTCAACGGCAGGTTTACAGGAGCTTCTCATGATTCCCATGTGTAGAGTTCTCTCGTGAAAAGCAATTTTTAAACGACCATTTCAAAAATGGCGATAAAGAAACATGGATTTTGGGTAAGGTTTTTTAAACAAAAACCATGCAAAGTGGCTAAAAGCAAATCGGTCCCTATATCTCACAGGCGATTCTGGATATCCTTTGGAACCATGGCATTGACATTGACAACATTTCGAAATGCGAGCGAAAACTCACCAGAGTCTTTCTTTAACCCTCCATTACTATCGTCTATTTCACTAACGCCATTACTATCGTGGGTGTAATCCACCCACAACTTTTTAGTATCCGTTTTACTTATCCATTGAGGTAAAACAAACAAAAACCAATTTTTTTCATGATCAGAATATCATTACATGTAAAAACAAAAATAAATTGTATAATTTTGTTAATTCATTTATTTAATATAAACATTTGTTTATTGCATCTCATTTCAAGGAAAAAAAGGTGAAATAAAATAGCCACATAGCACAATATTTAAGCTATGTTTCTTGGGCTTAGTGATTTAGAAAGCTAAAAAAATAAGTAATAAATATTTATTTAATAATTTTTTTCGGACCGAGGTAAAATTTTGCGTAAAAACTAAAACAAAAATCAACAATATACCTGCAACTTTTTAAGGTTACACCGTGCGACAAAAATCAAAAAATTTCCAAACTCACGAAAAAATCGATATACTTGCGAAACTAGGGGCCAAATGTAGTAAAACTGCGTTTTTAGTTTTTCTCTCTGACGTCAGGATTTTTTTTTAAAGGACTTTGAAATTTCAAGGACATGTTGATTTCAAGGAATTATTTCAAAAATTGAGCGCATTGTAGAATAACAATATGGGTATCAAATGAAACAGAAAAATCCTTAGAATCTTAGAAAATTTAATGTTTTGGTGCAGAAGGACAAATAGGTATTAAAAATGTCCTTTTGAAACTTTATCCTTGAATATCCTTGGAAATTTCCAAAAACTATTGGAAAAAAAATTTGAAAAAAATATATCTTAAGGACTAATATGTATACTACTACATTCTTCAATTTCGTCCTTCTAACTTTATCAGTTTAAGATATAACAAATTTAATGTTATAAAAATTTTTTACTTATCCTAGAGCATAATTTTTAAGGATTTTCTACTAAGTAAATGGTCTATACGTTATTAAAAAAAATTATCGCCAAAAAGTTAATACAAATATATAAATGTATTTTATAAAAAATACAACTTCATTACTAGCAATCGGTGTTAAGCCTCCAGCAATTTTATAACGCCACTACTATCGTGGGTATAATACACCCAGTAAATTTTTAAAACAATTGTATAAAAGCATCAGCTTTATTTATGCAACTGCAATGTACTCTAAAACCTACAGAAATATGCAAATGTGGATTACATTATAACTTTATTTTGGTTTTGGTTAAAAAATCGATATTTTACTAAGAAATTGAACTCACAGGGTGGATTCCACCCTGACGATAGTAATGGAGGGTTAATGATCAGCACTCAAAAGCTAGATCAAATACTGAACGAGAGTTCGGGGTCGGACGATGTCGATGCCTTTCAGCTGCAAGAGAACTGCACTAGTTATGCTCCAGAAAAAGTTGTGCAAGTACTTAACGTGTGTTGTGCTCTGCATAACATTTGTTTGCAGCACAATATTGAGCCACCTACGGATATTCCAAACGAAGAAGATGCAGTGCCACTGCACTAAAGAGTCAAATTTCGCAACTATTGCCAGAAATATTATAGAAGAAATAAATAGTTTGATAACGTAGAATATCATCGGTGCCGAAGTCTAGAGTGCTACCTACGCCCATCACCGCTTCTTCCATTGACAGAAACTGGCTTGCATACTCTTCCAATGGCGTCAGGGAAATACGTGTCGGTGGCCCAACGCCAGTGCGGGCATATTGGCCTTATTTTTTTTTCGCAGTTTGGCCTTTAAATGTGTTTTAAAATCGTCCCAAACTTCCAATGGCGTCAGGGAAGTACGTGTCGGTGGCCCAACGCCAGTGCGGGCATATTGGCCTTATTTTTTTTTCGCAGTTTGGCCTTTAAATGTGTTTTAAAATCGTCCCAAACCTTTGAAATATTTTAATTATTATTAATTAATTAATTAATTTAGGCTGTGTTCGTAAACGCATTTATGCAAAGCATCAGCGTCTTTTATTTCCAAACCATTGAGAATCGAAAGGATTAATATGCGCAACTCCGTTAGCCTGTCAATTCGCAATAGAGTTGCGCATATTAACCTTTTCAATTTCCAATGGTCTGAATATTAAAGACACTGATGCTTTGCATTAACGCGTTTACGAAGACAGCCATACTTTCTTCCATCATCACGCGCTGCTGGCCCGGCGGCATCCAAGTCTGCCGATGGACAAATTATTTGAAGTTGCTTTTGCATTCGACGTCTTCTACTGTCCCTTGGACAAATTGGGATGAGCCGTCATAAATTCCACCAAAATTTCGAAGTGGCGCGACTTTGTTTGCTTGAGGAATCCCTACAAATTGACAATTTTTATACAAAACAATAACAACAATACAATAACAAAATTGTTGCAAAAACTTACATTTCTTCACCTTTCGCATCAGTTGCGTCAACAAAAAACTTTTAAAAGAAAAGAAACGCTTTTCGCATTGTTTTGACATTCGCATTCCGGCTGCCAAGCACCAAAAATGCGACTTTCGCAAAGGGGGGAAAAATGAAATGCGAAAGTGACAAATATAAATGCGAAAATCGACTTACAGAGTTGCATATGTACGAGTGCGAACAATTTTCTTTTCGTAACGCTTTACAGAGTAGAGCCCCAAGAGAAGCCGGGTAGGGCGAGGAGTAAAATAAATATTGATAAAATAATGACTTGCGTTAAGCGATTATTACAGCTTTTTTATGTCAATAACACTACTCGACACGAAAGATGCCGCTTTGGGCCGCTGAACACGAAACTGAAAATCAAAACATTTTTTAAGAAGCGTTTTCCAAAAATTTTCGGAAAACCAGTATTTTCCCTGTTGTTTCAGTTATGAACACATATCTCGTAAACGAATCATCCGACTAACACAAACTGTCCGTCGGTCAGAAGATAATACCTTAGTCAGAAGATAATACCTTTCCAGCGATATACAGATTGTCCAAATCAGATGAGATTTGGGGAAGTTACTGACGGTGAAAGTTGTAAAAATTGAATTTTTCGACCAATTTAAAAAATCATAAATTTTCGAATGTTTTTTTATAGATAAAATAAATTATCTCCTCAGGTTTTAAAATCTAAGATGAAAGATATATTATTTGAGCAAATATTAAGCCTAACATCAATAGAATTGAAAGAAAAATGACAAAGTTATGATGCACTGAGTGAAAACACCAACTTTTCATTTATTGCACCGTGCGAAACAATTTTTTTTATTTGGCGAGATCCATCCAAATGTTGATATAAACGTAAAACGAGAGGTAATTTATAGTATCCTGGAATAGTCATTGTATTAGTCGGATGATTTGTTTACGAGATATATGTTCATAACTGAAACAACAGGGAAAAAACTGGTTAACGAGGAGGAAGCATCGACAGACTTGTCGTAAATGTCAGTGAGAGACTTCAACCCACTAAGTCTCCCCGCTGTCCGATCAGTACTGCGTCAGAAGGGTTTCATGAGAACCTACGCTCAATCGTCCATCTGTAGCAGTTCAGTTGTTCATGGTGTTCCTTTCGCCGGCCGCTGCTGGGCAAGTAAATTTTGTGCAAAGTATTGTACATCAATAAAATCACAATAGGTACACATATTCATAAATTGTTTCCATTACATTTGCATTCCGAAATTTAGTTATTCACCATGTAGAAATTATTGATTCCAAATTGCTGCACGCTGCCCATAGATTCAAAATGCTGGAAAGCGTTATTCGAAGCTAACTCTGTTTACGATGTTCGCTTAGTATTCCCCTTCAACGCAACTGCTTAATGATCACGGTAAACACATCTGTAATTAAAATCATCATAACGAAAATTGAAAATATTATTTTAATCATTGCAAACATCTACCAAATCTAATAGAAAAACACTAAGCAAGCATTGCTTGTCCCCTTGATGTAAACAAAACAAACAAAAACTTTTGACAACCAACCGAACTCTGGCGACAAAAACTCGAAATCAGCAGGTTCCTGACTCTTGTACATACATAAATATACCTTGCTATTGGTTTTCGGTATATCATATTTTCAATAGGGTTGCATTTGCAAATCCATGTATTTTGTTTTTGTTTATGAGCACGGAGCAAATAAACTTTCCATATACTACGAAGTATGCATATGCAGGACCGTTTGCACTGAAATCTGAATACCCTATAAAAAAAATGTGAACAGATCCAATAAAACTTTTATAGATTTGTATCGAAATAATTGATTCATTATTCGGCTTTTGCCGAATAATGAAAAAGTACTCCACATCAGACAACATTTACAACTTGACATCAATTATTCACAATTAATTTGACGAAAAAAAGAAGGTTTATGCGTTTTTTGTAGACTTTAAGGCAGCATTTGACACGGTTCCAAGGCACCTTTTAATTTACAAATTGCATAACTTAGGCATTTCAACTAGAATGGTAAATTTCATCGAAAACATATATAAAAATACAGACTCTGTGATATGGACAGGGGATGAAATTTCGGAAAAATTTAATATTTCGTCAGGAGTGAAACAAGGTTGTCTGATGTCGCCTTTACTTTTTTCGATATATCTAAATGATTTACATGACAGCTTGGAAGGTGGTATCTGGATTGAAGACATAAACATAAGACTTCTTCTATATGCCGATGACATAGTTTTGTTAGCTGACGATGTGAATGAACTGCAAAAAATGATTTGGAATCTTGAAAAGTATTGTAGTATGTGGAACAGGGGCGTAGCCAGAACTTGGTCATGGGGCGGGTTTTAAAAAATTTGTTTGCCAGTTTAGTATTACATGTTTTTTAAAGTAAAGTGCACTTTCCAAATAGGGCATTTTGTTGTGGCTTATGTGACTTAATGCATTAAAAACTAAATTTTTTCCCTGATTTTTAGTAAAAATTTCATGAAATTTGGTGGACTCAAAGCGAAGTTATTGCATCTGAAGTGGAAGTATGTTTGTGTCATCGTACAAAAATGTGAATCGAACAAAGATCCAATATGACAACTATTGTTTTAAAAATGTTTAAACTTTAACCGAAGCATTTAAATTGATGGACTAAGTTTATGGTGATTTTTGTTTATACCGTGGTGGAGTTCATAAGTGGTAAAAGCGATTTAAAAACGATTGTCAGAACATAAATGATGACTAACGTGCTAGCCATCTGAATCCGCGATCACCGTAGATCAAAACTGGGCGGTAATTCATAAAAGATAAGCCAAAATCTTCATTGAAATTCTTGAAATTGGATTTAACCTTCGCTTTACTTATACCCACCCGGGTGATTTTTTTAATATTCATGTTTAATATCTGCACAAATTTTAAGGTAATTTTCAATAACATGAAAAAATATTTTTTTGAAATTTTGTTCATGTTTAAACTTGAATTTTGTCATTTTTTATACAAATCTATCTGGGTGATCCCAGGCGCTTTCGCTACCATTTTGATTAAAACTCACGATAAATTTTTTTTGTGTACCTCATTATGTGTTCAATAAACCCTCTGGAAAGAAATCTTCTAATATTTTCCATAGTCTCAAAATAAATCATTAAAGTTAGGCCTTTTTTCGAAATACGAACTATCGCCAGAGGAAGATACTAAATACTAAAGTATGAAAAAAATTTATAAATTATTATATATTTATTGTGAGTTTTACTCAAAATAGCGGCGGAAGTGCCTGGGATAATCTTTAGTAAGGCGAAGGTTAAGCATCTCAATAGCATAAATTTATTGCATTTTAACTGAACATTTGGCTATCGAAGGATGCCATCCCATCTATTGACACTTGTTTTGACTGTTTTTTTGTTTACTAAAAGTCGAATTTTAACCATCAACCACTCCTCGTTTTCACATGATGTGGCACCGTTCGAATTTCACCTTTTCAAAGAATGCATTTGCCGATGAAAAAAAGAGTTTTGAGAACGTAGAAACCATCCAAAAGGCTTGCACCGGCATCCTGAAGGACATTCCGGTCGACAAACTAAACTACTCTTTAGACATGTTTTTAGAACATGCAAATCGCTATATTAAGCCTAAACGTGACTATTACAAAAACAAATTAGTTTCGGTAAAAAAAGGTTTTGTTAATATTCTTTTAAATATTTAAAGATGAAAATACCTTTTTGCTAATGTGGGAACGTACATACGATGCATAGTGATTGAAAATGTTGACAAATTATAGGCTATGGGTGGGGTTCTGACACCCTAAACCCCCCCTTGGCTACGTCCCTGATGTGGAATATGCAAGTAAATTTAGCAAAGTCAGCTATAATGGTTTTCAGGCAAGGCGGTAGGTTGACAGAAAGAGAGAAATGGACGTTTAAAGGAGTACAAATACCAATTACGACAGAATATAGTTATTTAGGTGTGAAAATGACCCCAAAGTTAAGTTTCAAAAAACATGTTTTAAACAGAAGCAATTTGGCAAAAAACAGTATAAACGCTACGTGGCGGTCGTTTTTGGCCAAAGACAAAATAAAATTATCGACAAAATGGAACCTGTTTCTGGCAGTAACAAGGGCGATACAAAGTTACGCTGCACATGTTTGGGGTTTTGAACTGCTTGAAGAGGTTGATAAAACTCAGTTCTACTTTTTAAAAAGAATTTTGCATCTACCAACCAATACACCATCGTACTGTATTTTATTGGAAACTGGCCTTTCAAATTCTCATCTGTATACGTTGCAACTCCACCTTAGGTATATATACAAGACTTTATTTGACTACGACGCTAATAGATTACCACACAGACTTTCAAAAATAATCCTACGAAGACAAATCTTTTGGGCAAAGGCAATTCAGGACTTAGGGAAAAAATATAATATGAATCTAGTTTATGACATTGCAGATAGGAGATTGTGGAGTGCCAATATAGACTTATTGCTCTCGACTGTGAATCTGACGAATAAACAAAAATTGTGGGAAAGAGCTATGAATAGCTCACGAGTATCGACCTCGATCACAATATTGGTAAAAGTTATTTCAATGACATGGTAGAAAACTATAAAATCTCTTGGATATTGAAGTCTAGATGTGACCTTATTTACCTCGGAGGCCACAAAAATTGGAACTGCAGTCTCTGTAATTTAAACGAATTAGAGGACTTGGCACACTTTCTTGGAAGGTGCCCAATATTGAAAGAAATCCGATATCGGTACTTTGGACAATTCTACTTAGACCGAGAGGAAATAAACAACAGATTGAATGAATGAATGATGGCCGCGATAATGGAAACTTTTAGTCCAACCTGGCAATGATGGTCGCGATCATCATGGAAACCTTTAGTCCACTCTGGAATGTGCGAGAACGATCTGCGCGATGGCCGGACAGGTATAAAAGGCAGCCGGGTGCGGCGCAGCGAGTCACTCTGATTTTGACTAGTGAAGGTGCCACGCGGAGTAATTGAGCAAATACTTAAGTGTAAAGGCAGTGAAATGTAAATCTGCGAAATAAAGTGATTGTTGGTTTATTTTATTGACTGCATTTGAGAAGCTAAGTGTGTTTTATTTTCAAATTACGCAATCCAGAGATACGTACTAGCCCACTAGAACTAGCATTCGTAACATTTGGTGTCAGAAATGGGATTGTGTTACTGAAAGTAAAAAAAATAAAAATTAATTATAAAACGCAGACATGGTTAGACTGGAGCAACTGAAGGTGGATTAGCTGAAGAAGGAGCTGGCCGCTTGGAATTTGCCGACTGCTGGCGGAAAGGTGGAGTTGCAGCTGCGCTTGCGAGAGGCGTGTGAATCACGAGGCATCGATTGGACTGCGCACGAGTTCGGAACGCAGGAGCTAGAGGCGTCGGGCAAAGTGGAGGAATCGCCTGCGGGTGCTGCGTCGATGCAAAGTACGGCTGCAGCGGCTGCGCCACCACAAGCCATGGACATGAGCCAGCTAATGGTCGCAATGGAAGGCATGTTTGAGGCTTCCAACCGGAAAATGGAAACTGCGAATCGAGAAATGGCAGCGAAACTGGAAATGGCGACCCATGAAATATCGGCGCAAGTGTCAGAGCGAATGGAAGTCAAGCTTCAGGAAAATTCTGCGCGCTTGGAGCAGAAAGTGGAGGAAATCTCGGACAGGATTAATGGGAAAGTCGAGCACCTGGAGACGCGGGTAGAGCACTTGGATAAACGAGTCGACGACCTGGGTGATTCCCTGAACAAACGTGTTGCCGATCTAGATGATTCCCTGAACAAACGAGTTGATAGTCTGGAAGACTCGATGAACAGAAAAGTCGACGAGCGGCTTAGAGAGATTCAGCTGCGTGCAAGGGTGCGGTCTGTTGAGGAAAGTTTTGCCGTAGAAGTGCCTACTTATGATGGTACTACGTCGTTCGATACATTCAAGCTACAGTTCGACCTGGCCGCTCTGGAAAATCAGTGGACCGATATCAGGAAAGTTCGGAGACTGATACTGGCTCTAAGAGGTCCTGCGGCTGAGGTAATAAAAACAGTGCCGGAAAGTTTGAGAGGTGATTACGAGACCGTCATAAGGGCGCTGGCAGCCAAATACAGTGACGAGCACAACAAAATGGTGTATTACTGCGAGCTGAAGAACCGTAGACAAAGAGCCAACGAGGCGCTGCAGACGTATGCGGCAGATATTGAGCGGCTGGTATCACTGACCTACCCAGAATTCAGCATGGAAGTTTTGGAAAGGCTGAAGATCGAGGCGTTTATCGAAGGCATTCTTGACCGGGAGACTCGTGTGAGTATCCTTGATGATGATGAAGCCGACGTTCCATGAGACGGTGACAAGTGCATTGATGTATGAAGCTGCCTGGAGGGGAAGTTTTCGACATTCATCTGCGGAAAGGCGTCGAGTCCAATCTGGACGTGCCACGCAAAGCCAGCCAGTGAGCTCAGAGGTACCAACGAGGCTGCGGGCAATGTCATCTAGAATCAGTTGCTGGCGATGTGGCGAGCAAGGCCACATTTCACGAGACTGCAATCTGCGAGAGAAGCGTTCCGGAGAATAGGCGTCACCAAGATGTGCTGACGCGTTGCCACTCCATCCGTGCAAAATCAAATACAGGCATTGTTCGCGAGCCGAAAGCAAAGAACAGATAGTGGACGTCCGGTTGGTAAGCGTTATGCCAGAGGAAGAGTGGTCTGCGGAGAGGCTACAAAAGGACCAGCGTGAGGATGCGGATCTTGCAGAAATCGTCGAAGGCAAGGGGCAAGGCGCACGTCCAGACTGGCAGGAGATGGCCGGTGAAAGCCCGATCGCTAAGGCTTACTGGGCACAGTGGAAAAGTCTGCGGCTGAAAGAAGGATGCCTGTACCGCGAATGGGAGAGCGCGGATGGTCGGACCAGCAACTCCCTAATGGTAGTGCTGAAATGCAGAATCAACGAGGTCATCGAGGCATACCATAACGACTCCAGTGGAGGGCACCTGGGCATCACCAAAACCGTCGCCAAAATAAAAAGACGATTCTACTGGGTAGGATGTCAGGAGTCTGTAGCCGAGTGGATTAAGAGCTGCGACCGATGTTCAGCCGCGAAAGGGCCGACAAGAAGATCTCGAGGCCGCCTGCAGCAGTACAACGTGGGAGCGCCCTTCGAGCGGATTGCTATGGACGTCGCCGGCCCATTCCCAACTAGTACTCAAGGCAACAAATATGTGCTGGTGGTAATGGATTACTTTAGCAAATGGCCCGAAGTGTACCCAATTCCTAACCAGGAGGCCACTACGATCTCGGGAAAGCTGGTAAACAACTGGGTAGCCAGGTTCGGAGTTCCGTTGGAGTTGCACTCGGATCAAGGCCGGAATTTCGAGTCTGCGGTATTCAAGGAAGTGTGTGAGCTGCTGGGGATAAAGAAAACGCGTACCACTCCTTTGCACCCACAGTCCGACGGCATGGTGGAACGCTTTAATCGGACACTGGAGGAATACCTGCGGAAAGTGGTAGGCAGGAATCAAACGGATTGGGACACGCATATCCCCCTGTTCCTGATGGCGTATAGGTCAGCCCCGCACGACACGACACGACATCACTCACTCCAGCCCGAGCAGTGTTCGGCACAGAGTTGCGGTTACCCGCTGACTTGAAGTTCGGGGTAGTCAGCACGACGGGAGGCGCTAAGACGGACTACGTGGTCAATAAGCGGGCGGAACTGGAAGAAATCCACCAGTTTATAAGGAGCCGCACCAAACTGGTCAGCGATAAGGCGAAAGCCAGATATGATCTACGGGCCAACTCAGCAGGGTTCCAAGAAGGCGATCTGGTAATTTTTTTTTTTTTTTTTTTTAAACAGGAACAAACGCGCAGGGGATGACCCCTATTAATGCGAAGCATTGCGTTGGTTCAGGAAGGATATAAAAGGTTAGGAGATAGGGTTATGAGTGAAGTGGTTATGGACTCTTGCCTTGAACCCATCAAGATCATAAGTGCTGGGGAAAATACAACCCGCAGCGGAGGAAAGGTTTGTCTCCGAAACTTCAAGCGTCATGGGAAGGACCTTACGAAGTCGTGACTAGGATTAACGACGTGGTATACAGGATTCAACGTTGCAGAAATAAAGGCGCTAAGCTGAAGGTAGTCCATTTGGAGCGCCTGGCGCCTTATCACAGCGGAACCTCGGCACTTGTTCGGGACGAACAAGTCTAAGTGGTGGGCAGTGTAACGATAAGACAGTCTGTCGCTGTGCAAAGCAACCCTGTCGCTACGCGCCGTGCCATAATTCAACCTGGCAATGATGACCGCGATAATGGAAACCTTTAGTCCAACCTGGCAATGATGGCCGCGATAATGAAAACTTTTAGTCCAACCTGGCAATGATGGTCGCGATCATCATGGAAACCTTTAGTCTACTCTGGAATGTGCGAGAACGATCTGCGCGATGGCCGGACAGGTATAAAAGGCAGCCGGGTGCGGCGCAGCGAGTCAGTCTGATTTTGACTAGTGAAGGTGCCACGCGGAGTAATTGAGCAAATACTTAAGTGTAAAGGCAGTGAAGTGTAAATCTGCGAAATAAAGTGATTGCTGGTTTATTTTATCGACTGCGTTTGAGAAACTAAGTGTGTTTTATTTTCAAATTACGCAATCCAGAGATACGTACTAGCCCACTAGAACTAGCATTCGTAACAATATTATAAGAAAGCATTTGAATTGTTCTATAATTATAAGACTATTGGAATAATTAATAAAGAATTTATCTATCTATCTATCTATCTTATTCGGCTTTTGCCTTTACAACTAACTTTTTTAAACATATCTAGGGTATAAAGCGAGGTTTGAGTATTTCTAATATTTATCATACAACACATTAGCATATTAAGGCCTGCTGTATCATAGATTTTTAGGTGAAAGTCAGATAATGGCAGCAAATGAAAAGGAAATAATTATAATTATTATATATAAGCATCTTATAACCATAAGCATCTTATCTTATATATATACATAAGTATCTGGAACAGCGGTTTTCAAACTGTAGTACGGGAGACCTTCTAAAGTGGTACAAGCTTTATACACAGTTCACATAATTGGTACGCGGAAAAGTTAAAACCGTTAATCTACAGAAGTTTTGAGTATTACTTAGTAATTTTTACTAATGAATTTAAGTTTTCCTTTCATTGTTAGTGACCGTATAAATTTGTTTCGTTTTAACAGAGGCTCAACAAATGACGATTCAGCGAAGCCGCGAGTGTTACGTTTCACCTGGTCCATGAAGACGACATCACCTCTTATGCCCGATCAAATAATGCAAAAAATTCGTGAAGTTTTGGACCAAAACAACTGTGACTATGAACAGCGCGAACGGTAAGATATATATATATAATATACAGGGTGGTTCGAAAGTTTCTGTATTCTACATAATTCCAATGAAAGGTAAACACGTTCGGCGTATTTTGTAGTATAACTATAAACTTATAAGAAACCATTTTAACTTTTATATAAAGCCCTAAAACTAATCTAAATCTATCTATCCTATATCTAATTAACATGTATAGCACAAGGCCCGTACTTTATCGTTTTTATTTTGTATTGGATTTAAACCTGTACAACTTTCATGCCAATCAGTCTATACCTCTTCAAAGTAGGTTTTGCAACCCCGATCCTCTCTTTTGCGAAATGGCGTCTTGCATTAAATTCGCCGAGAGTATTTTTGGAAATTTTCTTTTGTTTTTAGAGTACTGTGCATAAAGTAGAAGCCCGTATTTCCTGTTATAATCTTCATCTACAAAACGGTTCACATTCTCTCAAATAACAAGTATGGAAGTAATAAAATATATTAGTATAAATAAGTATGCTGATATTTAAAATAAAATATCTTGGAGATTAATATTCATCTTCATCAATGTCCGGGCCGATATCATTTAATCGATTTCTGGGTTAACAGTTGGTAGCATGTCCAAAAGATCTTGCTTCTTTTTCAATAAAATAGTAAGGGTATCTGTGTAGCATGCGGTCAATGGATGATTTTACATTATTCCAACGACGGAAATAAACTTTGAGGCTTAAATTAAAACTTTAAAAAAGCTTCAACTAAAGCTTTTTCTTGCTAGAGCCGCAAGTTTGTGCCTAATTTTCAAATTTGCTATGAAATTATTTTGATAAGTGCACTTTATTGCAAAAAAAGTATCCTTGCGAACATTTCAAACAAAAGCATGTAATTGAAATTAAGGTGTTTTGTTTCGGAGAAACTGATAACACTTCTCGACACGAAAAATGCTCCTAAAAATAAAAGTATTTTTAGACTAATCTTAGGCTGCTGAACACGAAACTAAAAATCAAAAAATTTTCTTAAGAAGCGTTTTCGAAAAATCTTCGAAAAACACGTTTCCCCCTCTTATTTCAGTTATGAGAACATATCTCGTAAACCAACCATCCAACTAACACAAGTGGCCCGTCGTTCGGAAGGTAATTAACTAACCTTTCCAACGATATATATATTGTCCAAATCAGATTTGGATTCGGGGAAATTACTGTTGATGAAAGTTGTAAAAAAGTGAATTTTTCGACCAATTTCAAAAATCATAAATTTTCGAATACTTTTTTTATAGATAAAATAAATGATCTCCTCTGGTTTTAAAATCTAAGATGAAAGATATATTATTTGAGCAAATATTAAGCCTAACATCAATAGAATTGAAAGAAAATTAACAAAGTTATGATGCACGGAGTGAAAACACCAACTTTTCATTTATTACACCGTGCGAAACAATTTTTTTATTTTTCCGAGACCCATCCAAATGTTGATATAGACGTGAAACTAGAGGTAATTTATAGTATCTTGGCATAGTCAGTTTTTCATTTTCTAACCCAAAAACCTTCTTAACACTAGAAGTACCGAGCGGTCATTTGACGGTTTTCAGTTTTTGATTAACCGTAGCTCGAAAACGGTTTAAGTTACGAATCTTGTTCTCCTTGACTTTTAATATTTTGCACTAACAATATTTTGCAAAATATTAAAAGTCAAGGAGAACAAGATTCGTAACTTAAACCGTTTTCGAGCTACGGTTAATCAAAAACTGAAAACCGTCAAATGACCGCTCGGTACTTCTAGTGTTAAAAGACATTAAAATTTTAATGACATACACATTTCAAATATTTTTTAAAATATTTGCGGTTGTGCAATGATGAAGATATGGGTATCAATGAAAGAGGAAAATTGTCTCCTTTTAACTAAATTTTATATTTTGAACTTTCAGGACCAAAATATGTCAGGTATGCAAAACATAAATGTTTTGGATCTCAGTCTGTAGATTCATACATCTAAATTTTTTTCTATTTCAAAGTTCTGAAAGTTCAAAATAGAAAATTTAGTAAAAAGGAGACAATTTTCATCTTTAATTTGATACCCATGTCTTAATCATTGCACAAGCGCAAATATTTAAAAAAATATTTGAAATACGTATGTCCTTAAAATTTTAAAGTCTTTTAAGAAGGGTTTTGGGTCAGAAAATGAAAAACTGACTATGCCAGGTTAGTATAAATGACTTCTAGTTTCACGTCTATATCAACATTTGGATAGGTCTCGGAAAAATAAAAAAAAATGTTCGCACGGTGTAATAAATGAAAAGTTGGTGTTTTCACTCCGTGCATTATAACTTTGTTATTTTTTTTTCAATTCTATTGATGTTAGGCTTAATATTTGGTCAAATAATATATCTTTCATCTTAGATTTTAAAACCAGAGGAGATCATTTATTTTATCTATAAAAAAAGTATTCGAAAATTTATGATTTTTGAAATTGGTCGAAAAACTCACTTTTTTACAACTTTCATCGTCAGTAACTTCCCTAAATCCAAATCTGATTTGGAAATCTATATATCGTGGGAAAGGTTAGTTAATTACCTTCCGAACGACGGGCCTTGTGTTAGTTGGATGGTTGGTTTACGAGATATGTTCTCATAACTGAAATAAGAGGGAGAAACGTGTTTTTCGAAGATTTTTCGAAAACGCTTCTTAAGAAAATTTTTTGATTTTCAGTTTCGTGTTCAGCAGCCTAAGATTAGTCTAAAAATACTTTTATTTTTAGGAGCATTTTTCGTGTCGAGTAGTGTTATCAGTTTCTCCGAAACAAAACACCTTAATTTCAATTACATGCTTTTGTTTGAAATGTTCGCAAGGATACTTTTTTTGCAATAAAGTGCACTTATCAAAATAATTTCATAGCAAATTTGAAAATTAGGCACAAACTTGCGGCTCTAGCCGCCATGACGGGCCACTTGTGTTAGTCGGATGCTTGGTTTAAGAGATATGTGCTCATAACTGAAATAAGAGGGGAAAAAGTGTTTTTCGAAGATTTTTCGAAAACGCTTCTTAAGAAAATTTTTTGATTTTCAGTTTCGTGTTCAGCAGCCGAAGATTAGTCTAAAAAATACTTTTGTTTTTAGGAGCACTCGATGAACAAATTTTTTGTCGAGTAGTGTAATAGGTTGATTTTTCAGGACTGATATCTCTTGAACCAAAGCGATAAAACGCAAAATATGCGTTTGAAAAATATATGTATGTATGTATGTATACATATTAAAAAACTTAAAAATTGCTATATCTCGTTGTCTTGTCAAAATACTGCAGATATTATTTTTCTTTATATCTGGTAATAGCCGGCCACAAAAATCCAGAAGGTAGCGCGCTTATTTTTCATGTCGAACTCTAGGTCCGATTCCTAGTCCGGGCTAGTTAAACACTTCTACTTCTATTGCTATCCACAAGAAGTAAGTACCTTCTGATCAAGAAATACCCAGAATTCTTCAACAAAAGTTTTTTTTTTTGTTTTTTTTTTAACTCGAACAAACGCGCTGACCCCCTATTAATGCGAGGCATTGCGTTGGTTCAGGAAGGATATAAAGGTTAGGAGATAGGGTTAAGAACGAAGTGGTTATGGACTCTTGCCTTGAACCCATCGAGATCATAAGTGCTGGGGAAAATATCCGCAGGGAGACCATTCTACAACCGCGCTGTACGGGCCAGGAACGCACTTTCTCTGTAGTGCGTAGTGCGTTGGAACATCGTTTCAACGTGGAATGCATGGGCGCCAGTGTTCAAACGGGTTGCCCGGGGGAATACCCGGAGTGATGGCATCAAGCTGATCATCTCCACTGAGCAATTACCGAAAAAATATCGGTAAAATAACACCACACATGCTACGTTTCGACGATGTTCCAAGGAGTCAATAGAGCTGGATGCCCTTACTTACTTACTTAACTGGCCATAACAACCCGTTATCGGGTTACGGCCTGCCGCAAAACTTCTCTCCAGGCGCCTCTGCTTTGCGCGCGCCTTCTGCAGTTGGACACACCAAGAGATAACAGGGCCTCTTCAACTTGGTCCTTCCACCGGAGACACGGCCTCCCTCTTCGCCGTCGACTTTTCGACCTTTTTCGCCGGAGCTTCGTCGTCCATACGGCAGACATGACCGAGCTAGCGCAGCCGCTGGATGTTAATTCGCTGTGCTACGTCCATGTCCTTATACAGCTCATACAGCTCGTTATTGTTTCGTATACGATAGTCGTCGCCAATGCGAACAGGGCCGAAGATTTTACGAAGTACCTTCCTCTCAAACACTCCAAGGGCCGCTATGTCGTTTCGCGTCATTGTCCATGCTTCAGCGCCATAGAGGAGCATGTGCAAGATAAGCATCCTATAGAGTGCAAGTTTTGTCGGTCGAGAGAGGTCTCTACTTCGCAATTGCCTACCGAGACCGTAGTAGCACCTGTTGGCAAGAGTAATCCTTCGCTTTATCTCCAGACTGACATCATTGCTGCTGTTAATGGCGGTGCCAAGGTAGACGAATTCCTTGACAACTTCAAAAGTACATCTGTCGGCCTGGACGTGAGACCTTAGCCTCTGCGAGTCCCTGCGTGTAGACAGCATATACTTCGTCTTGCCCTATTTACCACCAGACCCATTTTGGCAGATTCTCTTTCGATAGCCGCAAAGGCAGCGGTGACATCTCGCTTGTTATGCCGGATGACAAAGGATCGCTCTGTCTGAATCCTCGAACGGTATCGAATGGGTCGGAGAGGTCACATCCAACCTTGACGGAGCTGCGCGTATTGCTCAACTTCGCTTTGCAAAGTCTCACGAGCTTTTCAGGGATACCAAGTTCAGACAATGCGGCATATAGGCGATCCCTTATCGGGCTATCGAATGCTGCCTTGTAATCGATAAAGAGATGGTGTGTATCGATTTGATTCTCATGGGTCTTCTCCAGGATTTGGCGTAGAGTGAATATCTGATCGATGGTGGACTTACCAGGTCTAAAGCCACACTGATAAGGTCAAATCAGCGCCTTGGCGAGTGGCTTTAATCTTTCACATAGTACGCTCGTCAGGGCCTTGTATGCAATGGGAAGTAGGCTGATAGTTGGCGCATATTGTTGGGTCGCCTTTCTTCAGTACAGGGCAAAGGGCACTGAGGTTCCAATCGTTTGGCATCCGTTCTTCCAGCCATACTTTGCAGATGAGATGATGCATGCACCCAATCAGCTCACCGCCGCCGGCCTTGAACAATTCAGCTGGTAGCCCATCCGGCCCTGCAGGTTTATTGTTCTTGAGTCGCTGGATAGCGACCCAGACATCGTCATAGCTGGGCGGTGGCACATCTACACCGTCGTCGTTGATTGGTGCCGTCTGGACATCTTCACCACTGGCGGTATTGTTTCCTTCGTCGCCTGCGAGCAGCTTAGTGAAGTGCTCCTTCCACAACCTCAGTACACCCTGCGCATCTGTAACCAGATCGCCGTTTTCGTCTCTGCAGGAAGATGCCCCGGGCTTAAATCCTTCCGTCAGACGCTTGACTTTTTGGAAGAACTTTCGGGCGTCATCCCTGCTCCTACACTCCTCGATTTCCTCACGCTCGCGCCTTTCTTGCTCCCGTTTCTTGCGTCCTAAAAGGCACCTCTTTTTCTTCCTCTTCTCCCGGTATTGTTCAGTCATGGCTCGCGTAGCAGCCGCCTGCAGGGTCTTCTTGTAGGCAGCATTCTTCGCTGCAGTGGCTGCACGACACTCTTGATCGTACCATTGGGTTGTTGGTGGTGGGCGTCAAAAACCAAGGACATTTTCTGCGGCGGCGCGTATAGAGTGGAATAAGTAAGCCCATAATCCGCCGATGGGGGAGCGGAGTAGGCTTCGGCTACCCCTTGTGATCACAGCTTACTGATGTCCAGCTTTCTTTGAAAACTAGGCTGCGCGGTCTCCGCTGCGCAAAGACGCATGCGTACCTTAGCTGCAACAAGGTAATGGTCCGAGTCGATGTTGGGTCCTCGGAACGTGCGCACATCTAGAATGCTAGAAGTATGCCATCAATCACAATGTGATCAATCTGGTTGTGGGTGGATTGATCGGGGGATAACCAGGTGGCCTTGTGGATATCGAGGTGCTGGAATCTGGTGCTACTAACTACCATGTTTTGTGCCGCTGCGAAATCGATCAGCCTCAGACCGTTGTTCGAAGTGGTCGCATGGAGGCTGAACTCCCCGACTGTGGGACGAAATATACCTTCTCGCCCTTTGCATTGAAGTCCCCGAGGACGATTTTGACGTCATAGGCCGGGCACCCGTCGTAGACGTCCTCGAGCTTCGCATAGAAGGCATCTTCGGTCTAATCGCTCTTCTCTTCCGTCGGGGCGTGCGCGCAAATGATGCTGATGCTAAAGTATTGTTACGAAAATTAGCTCTCTAAGTTCGTTTTGGATTGTGCTTGAAAATAAAACCACTTCAATTACTCAGCGTAAAACGCAGTCAGAAACCAAAAATCGCTTTATTACAGATTTACACTTTGCTTGTATCTACACTTGTTACTACTTTGCTTGTTCAAAGTTCAGTGTGCGCTGCACACTGCTGCCTTTTATACTTGTTTGCGTATCGCGCCGATTGTTCTTGCATATTCCACTTGGACTCTCTCTCTCGATCGTTCTCGCACAGCACATTACCATCGCGAACTATCTTTGCCATATCGGAATTATATCAAGCCAAAGTGCATGCCTAAAAGTATGCCCGTAAAAGCATTCATGCATAGCACAGCAACAGAGTTCCTCATCGTTACAGTATTTATTTAGCCTTGATGCAGATAGAAGCCAGCCGTTCGTTCACCCGGATGAACCGAGAGACGTGGTGGCGAAGTTTCTTGCTAACCACAAATCCGCACCCAAATTTGCGCGGAGGCTGTGTATCAGTTTGGATTGGACAGGGACAAGGATCGTTCTGGCGTTCGCCAGGTTTAACGCAATCAGAGACTTTACCTTGTATGTCCGCTCCCATCCTTCCAGCTGGATGCCCTACTGTCCCCTATAAGCTTAATCGCACGGTTTTGCACCCGATCCAGGAGCTCAAAATGGGTTTTTTAAGCCCCCGCCCATAGTTGCGAGTTAAACTCCATTTTAGGTCGGATATAGGTGGTACATACTCGTATAATGCGGAGATCAGACGGAGTGAAATATTTTTTTTAAAGCTTTGGAAAGCCGCGGCCGACTTGGCTGCTTCTTTCGAAGATCGTTCTTAATGGACATGCCCAGAACATCAGGAGCTGCAAATTCCGCAATACTTACACCACCCATAACCAGGGATGTGGGGAGACTCGTTTGTGGGATAACAGGCAACATTGGGTCTTGCGAGGATTAAAATCGACCCTGTTCGCTGGACCCCACTTGGAGATTATTTGTAGGTCGCTATTAAGTGTGTCATTCATACGGCGCCGTTCTCTCTTAATCTCCACAGAGCTGGGGCGCTTTGTGAAGGAGTATGAATGACAAATGGTGCTGTCATCCGCAAATGAGTAGATGGGATTCTTCGTCGACGACAATGGGTCGTTGATGAAGATAAGGAAAAAGGTTGGAGAAAGGACCGAACCCTGCGGCACTCCCGCGCTAAGGGAATGCTTTTCCGAGGCTATGCCGTCTATTACAACACGAATAGAGCGATCATAAAGAAAGCTCGTAATCCAACGGGAGAAGATACTACCGACGCCATAGGCAATCAATTTAGACACGAGTGCTTTATGCCACACCCGGTGAAAGGCCTTAGAAATATCCAATGCAACAACCTTGCTTTTACCGAGGTTTAGAATGCTATGGTTCCATTTCTCGGTGAGGACCACCATAAGGTCTCCCGTCGATCGCTGTCTTCGGAAGCCGTATTGGCGGTTACTTAACAATCTATTGTGCTCCAGATATTTCACAAGGTTGAAGTTTACAATGCTTTCCATTGCTTTGGAAAGCACCGAGCAGATTGCTATTGGTCGGTAATTCGCAGGGTCAGTAGTCTTGCCTTTTTGGGAACTGGTTGAACATTTGCTACCTTCCAACATATCGAAAATACACCTATGGTGTATGACATTTTGAAAAATTTGCGTAATGGACAAGCCACTGAAGTAGCGCACTTTTTCAAAACAAGGGCTGGAATGCCGACTGGCCCTGAAGCCTTACTTACATCGAGATTTGCAAGCACACTTTTAACTACCCGTGTGCGAAAATGTATTTCTGGCATGGAGCAAGAGACATTATCGACTACGGGTAGTGGCTGATCACTGGGGGGCAGAGAGGAATTCTCTGCGAAAATTTTAGTCAACAAATTAGCTTTATCAACCGAGTGAGTGATGATTTGATCATTGTTAAGAAGAGTTGGAATTGAAGACTTTGTTTGGTTCTTCACCTTCTTAACGAATGACCAAAAGTTCTTACTACCACGCTGGCATTGAAGAACTTTTTTCCTCTGGCGCTGTTCGTGCAGAAACTTTTGGCGCCTTAGGATGGCATTGCATCGATTTCCAGCCTGTTTACGCAGCTGTTCAGTGGCGGCATTTTTATTTGCCTGCCATGCTCTGAAAGCTTCCTGTTTAGACCTGACAGCAATTCTGCATATCTCATTAAACCAAAGATTGTCCTTAGGTTTAATACAAATTTGCTTATTAGGGATGAAGGACCGCATTCCTAATAATATCATTTCTTCAACCATTTTGGCTGCGGCATTTATGTTTTTATCTATAAAACACAATTTCCAATTGAAGTGGGCGAAAAAATCGTTAAGTCCACTCCAGTTAGCTTTATCATACATCCACACTAGGCGCTTCGGGGCTAAGAGCGAAGCATTGCGGATAGAAGAGTATGAGAAAGACGCCAAAATGGTGCAATGGTCCGAGTTGCCAAGAGGTGCGTGCATTTCAACATCATATTTTTCATGATGTGAAGTGAGAAAAAGGTCTAGAGTGTTGAGAGCTTGCCCGTCAACGCAGGGGATATGCGTTGGTTCATGCACTATTTGAGTCAAGTTATTAGACTCGACATATAAGCCTTCAAGAGTTGTGTGGCTGGAATGGCGTAGCTAATTGGAATTATGAATATTGAAATCACCAGCGACTACAATTTCTCTATTCGGATACGATTCCAGAATATGGGAAATAGAATCAGAGAGAAGATCAAACTTGTTATAAGTAAAATCTCTCCCTGAATTCGGGCTTCTATACAGAAAGCAGAAGTGCAGAATCTGCGACAGGATATTGAATTTAACCCACATGGAGCTAAATTCGGCATTCGTCGTGTATAGTTGCTGCTGGCACTGGTACGCAACATTACTGCACACCAGAGAATGGCATTGAGTACTAATAAAATTAGTCTACTTAAGTCATGAGCCATAACCATTGGTGCAAGTGAATACTCAAACCAATTCAACAAAATACTATTACTCATTCGCACCAAAACATCAAAATACCCAAAATCCTCATACACGAATGTGTACCGGTATTTTGTGTATCTATTGGTTACTGGCTCATAATCTGATTTGACTCACTTGTTCGTGTGAGAGGAAAATTTGCTAAACAGTAATTTTTTGCTTTTGGACGCGCATCTGGTTGCTGCTGTGCATTGATGCTGAAGAATAAATATTAAATTTTGATTTCATTTTGGTTTTCAGCTTTTTGTTGCCATATTCTCAAATTCAACTAAGGAGAAAGCGAAACTGAAAATTACTCCAATGACTTAAGTCATTCCATTGAACCAATGGTGTTTCTTGGTGTTATGAGTGATTACGGTATAACACAATAAACCTATTCACTCAATGACAGATCTGAGTACGCACCGGTTCATATCAGCAAAGAACTTATTCATTGTTCACACACAAAATATGTGTGCATGCGTAAACGAGTATGCGTGGATATGAGTTGGATGTTTTTCTTTCACTCATATCCACTAATACTCTTTCTTGTGTTATTCAACCAATGACTTAAAAAAGAGAATAATTGCAGTTCTCTGCTGCACACATAAAGAGCAAGACCCCTGTGAGGAGAGAATAATGGCAGTAAGTGGTACCCGGGGATGTGAAAATCCAGTGGATCTGCATCCTCACACACCTGGGTCTCACTTAGTGCCATTACATGCGTTTATGGAGGTTAACGTAGGCGTATACTGCGAAAAAGTTCGCCCCAAGCCCGCGCAAGTTACAGACGGTTATGCGGAATTTGTCCACCACCATGGTCTGGATGGGCTAAAGATCATGGAAAGTAGCCGGGAATGCGATCTGTGCACTGTTGCAATAGTAACTCGCCGATGCACAAGTGCGGTTACATTGTACAGTATCTGATATTTTTTGTAATAGTAGACATCACAGACATACATACCTCATTTTACTTGTGAGATTTTGCAGAGCAATGTTGAGCAATACCCGACGCTCCGTCAAGGCTGAAAGTGACCTCTCCGACCCATTCGATACCATACCAGGCTTCAGTCAAGGTGATCCTTTGCGCAAGACCGGTATACATCATAATGAAACACGATCTTGCTCAAGAGTGTCCAGCTCCTCGTCTACGCCGATGACTTTAGTACAGACTTACCTCATTTTACTTTCCACAAGCGAGATGTCGTTGCCTTTGCGGCAATCGAAGGAAAATTTTCCAAAATATACTCCAGACGGAGTGTATGCTGTCCCACATCGAAACCGACAGGTATACTTTTGAAGTTGTCAAGGAATTCGTCCACCTTCACACCGCCTTAAACAACAGCAATGATATCAGCCTGGAGGTAAAGGAAGAATTACACTTGCTAATATGTATGTGCTACTACGGTCTCGATAGGCAATTATTAAGATAGCAGAGACCTCCTTGACGTCAGCGGCAACTCGACTATCCTTTTTTAAATTTCGGTTGACCATAGCCCAATTTCTCTCTATAGGCGGGATTCTGGAGCGTTTGGTGGATTCTCCTCTTTTCCAACTTAATTACTTAATTGACATTGTTTTTTTCTAACAAAGTCAATGTGGAACGCGCGTAGTGTGCGGTAGCTAACTTGGGGTAAAATATTGTCGAAACATTATGTTTTTTTTAGAATGATATAAGGCGACTCTTTTTTGTAAATCTTAGCGGATATAGTGCTTTGTAAAGAAAGGAGTAAGGAGGATAGGCCGCAAGAACAAATAGCCTGCCAGATGAGAACTTTCTCGCCAATCTTTTCGATTCCAATTGTTGACACTGACGGGTCGACAAAACCACCTTTCTGCTTTGTGTTAAATTGGGGACCTGGTAATGTTCTTGAGTCCATTTTAATGTAATATTCGTCGTCTATCACAACACTCAACAACATTCTGATGTAAGCGATCGTACAATTTTCGAAGCCTTGTTTTCCCCACTTTCACTTTTTGGGTACCTTTTGTTTCTTGTAAGTTTTTAGGTTATGCCTTTGCCTCACTCTTTGAATCATAGTAACACTTGTTCTAGCTTTTTTTTTGCTAAATCTCGTACAGACATTGAACTATTTTTTTTATTAATGTTAGCACTTCTTTTTCAAGTTTCGGGTCAGTTGGACATTTTTTCTTCCACTTTTGGGCAAATCTTTGAGAGAACAGGTATCTCCAAATTTGATGATTATATTTTTTACACCATTGATACTGACTTTGTAGCGATTTGCCAACTGTCTGGAAAATCCCTTTTTATTGCAGTAATTGTGCACAATTTGCTTACGCAAGTGCTCTTCGATTCGCGTCATCGGGAAAACTGTACTACGAGTAGCAGAAAAAACAAAGACAATAAAAGCACAAATGATCATGCTTTCTAATGGTACACACCGCATTGCGATCAAACGTCTACACTACGAGAAATATTGAATTAAAAGTTTCTTTTCGGTACAGACCTTAAATAAAGATGAACCATGGCCATACAACGTTTGTCCGCAGCCAAAATCTAGGTAGGATTTAGCGTTAATCCTATGAATGAAACAATGAAGTCGATGAGCAGCCAACTGTGGCTGTGATTGTTGTCGGCCGTATGCTTGTTGAGCTAGAAACGGTTGTTTTTATTGCTACTGGCTGGCGAAACTGAAATTTTAAATTCGTACTGATTTTCGTCTTCTGGTTGATTTCTGCAACCAGCGCTGTGTGGATTATACACTAATGCTGAGAAATTGACGACGGAGTGTAGCGTGCAAAAATTCTTGGGAATCAATAACGGAATAGGATGATGCACCGACCTAAGAGATCACTACTGTGTATTGACATGATAAATAAAATCGAATTTAAATTAATACACCATCAACACAATAGAAAAACTAAAAATACCCACTCGAAATATACATATGCATACGCAAGTCATTTCCAAATGCAGTAAAATATATTGGATAAATAAAACTAAAACAAATGTACAATATTACGAAAGTTAAGAAGTCTATTTCCTCGTAATAAAGAAAAAGAACTTAAGTATGTTGCAATATATTAATTTTAGATCTTTTTGATTGTTTATTTTGAAATGTTATCCACGAACAATGTTTACTTAGTAAGTTGGTAATTAATTTTTTTACTATTTTACGTTTATGAGGATAACAGTCGCTTCTTTCATTAAACCAAGATGCAAATGGACTTTGGGTTGTGCAAGTAATCCATTGCTAAATAATGTGTTGTTTTATTTTCATTATATACATTTTTTCATAAAAGATAGTTTATATGAATTTTGCATAATTCAAGAAATATATCTGACGGAGCAAATAAGTTTTTGAAATTTCGATCTAGATCAGTGATGGGCACTAACACAACCACGCATTTTGGCAATGTATGCGTCAAAAACACTCCACAAAATTAAGGCGTAAATTTTTTTAGCTCTAATATTTTAACTTGAAAAATATTGCTAGCGGAAAAATATCAAAGCCGGACGGACAAATAACGGACAGGTATAACAGGAACTAAAAAAAAGGAAAAGAAAAAAATTTGTATTTCCCATTCAACCTTAAACATTTTCTGACGTACATGAATACTCAGTGTACACAAAAACGTAAATATTCGCAGTATGCGAGCCGCAAACGAGCATGAAGTTGCTTGCATGAAGTCTGACACGACACTGAAGCAGTGATGCCAACTATTTTTTTCAAAAATCCCTACCGCACCTCAAGAAAATCCCTACTTTTCCCTACGCAAATATAAATTTTCCCTACAACTTTCCCTACATATATTTTCAAACATCGAAATGAAACAAAACATTTTTGAAAATTAATCTTATATTATAATTTACATTTATTAATTCATAAAAAACAATAAAAAATAACATAAGCACAAGTTGTGTTACAAAACACAAAAAAACGAAACATAAAATGTAAGGATTTGCTAGTGTTATACACATAGACATTGGTATAGATATAGATATAAAGCATATTAGCCAGAATTATTAAAATTCTTTTAATTTCTTATTGACAAGTGTAAGGATTTGCTAGTGCATTTTATAATTATTGCATCAGGAATATCTTGTAAAAGTCTTGAAGCAAATGAGTTGCCAACCATCACACTCGCTCCATCACTGCACATTCCTTAAAATTAGCAGCAGAAAAAAAAATATATAGCATGTTAGTGAAATGGTTTTATAATTATCTTACCGATTATATTACTGAAAGGGATATCATAACTTAAAATAAGTTTCTTGAAGTTAGTATATAGCGCTTCCGTAGAACAATCCGATTTAACTGTCAAAAGGTCTAATAGCTTGACCGCAACTCTGCCGTCAACTTCATCAAAGTACCTCACAATAATACACATGCACTTATTCGACCCAACATCGGTGCTCTCGTCCACCATAATTGAAAACTGTGTGCTTTTTAGCTTTTGGATCAATTCATCTTTCTGTTGCTTTGCCAATTCATTTTTTATCATGCTACTACACTTAGTTCCTCTAAGATGAGCCTCTTGAATAACTTTTGAGTCCGGAACAATTTCTTTTAAAAGGGGTAGCAAATGCTCAACAACCTGGGTTGCTACGTTATGTTCGGCAAAGAACATACAAAGCTTCAGTTCGAAGTTTTGTACAGCAAAACAATTTTTGCGAGGTTTTTCGAAAAATGTTTCAATTGCTTTTGACCTTTTGATGGACGCTACGTTGTTTTGGTGCAATTTGCTTTGTGCATGCTTTAGGTCAGACTTCCCACAGCTTAAAATCTTGTCGCAAGCTGCACACTTGCATTTTAAAATATTCGTGTCCATTTTCTCAAGCCACCCTTTAAATTCTGCTATTTCGAGCCAGCTTTCGTTGAATTTTTGCTTTCGATATCTTACTTTTACTCGCTTCGTTTCCAAGCAAGATGAATCGGAAGAAGTGCTCATCTATAAGCAATTTTTAGTATTGAAAATTTAAACAAAGTAAAAAATTTGAAGCAACTTACGATTTTCTCTCTGTTGAGGACTTGATGGCCAGGAAATTACACGATTTAAAAACTAGTTTGGGCTGGGCGCACCATACCCGCAAACGTTAAAGGATTTAAAAGCAAGAAAGCTTTCCTGGCTTGCAGGTGGCAGGTTGTCAGCCTGCAAACCAGGGCAGGGTTCTGCTGATCGTGCTGAGAGTTGCCACCTCAAGCCCGCCGTGACAGGACATAACTTATGTCGCAACTGCCGTCGGGATCTCAGCCACTCTCCTTAATTCAGATTTTTGAAACTCCCTACATTTAAGTAAATATTAAATATCTGTCCTTTTCTCCCTACATCGCAAATTTAAGACTGAATATCCTTACATGTAGCCTCTTTCCCCTACGGTTGGCATCACTGCACTGAAGCTGCGCTCGGAACTTCGTTGCTTTGTATTCGTATACGCGAGTAAGCGTCGCTGCTACTCGCGAGTAGCAGCCACTGTTGCCAACTTAGTGCTTTTCGCACTAAATTTAGTGCTTTTTGAAAATCAAAACGCGGAAAATATTGAGTTTGGTGCTTGGTGCGTTTTTAGTGCTTTTTTTTATTTCAAAGACACCAAGACTAATTCATGCTTGGAAAAAATTGTAATTTTTTTTTAATAACTGGAGTGTTATACAACACTATATTTCATTTAACACCTATATAACACTGGAATGTTGGGCTAAAAAATCATTGTTTGGATATTACATGACAACCGAAGTGATCGTCCTTGGTGGAATTGCTACTTAGGTCACGGTTGCCACTGATCTGCAATAGATTTCCTTGAATGGTACACGGAATATTAGGACAACTACCACTTTTTTTTTTTTTGCTCATCAGTGTTTTCTGAGTGGAAAAATGCGTTTTTTTGCGGTTTTAGTGCTTTCTGAAATAGAAAAGTTGGCAATCGTGGTAGCAGCGTGCCCTTCTATGATCTAGATTAGATTTTTATGGATAAATATGATAATGAAAATATACAAATTCGCCGGCTCGTGCTTGCTCTTCGCTTGCTTTTTTACAAACAAAAACAAGAAGAAGACAGGTAATATTTGCATACGAAAAATTATTAAGCGATTGCTTTGCCAAAACAACCAACATTTCAATGTGCACGAGTGAAGCCAAGCTGGCTTGCTGCGGAAAATAACAACATTGCGTGTTGTTGTCGAAATGAAAATGAAGCACCAATGCTTGGAAACTTGCTGCAATGGCAGCATTTTCAAATTGAAGCACTCTCGTTGTAAGTAATGCTCTGATTTACAAGAGCGTAAAAAGGTTGGCGCTCAGCTGTGATAAAAAAACAGCTTTGTCGGTCAGAAAATTCTGTTAATGTTCAACGTATGGCGTGCGGCATTTTGGTAACTCTATTATCTTTGGTATAAGCATTGTCGCAGAACAACATAGTGGATCTTGTGGTGTTCGGGAGGAAGGTGCGTCGCAAAATCTTCGATCTTGTTTGTATTAGCGACGATCATTGAATACGAACCAACAACGAATATCCAGCGTCTACGCTGATTTGGCTATGCCTCCCGTATGGACGATGAAGCTCCGGCGAAAAAGGTTTTCGACACGGTAGTTGGAGCCCGACGACCAAGGACCAGAAGGACCGGAAGTACCAAGTTGAGGACGCCCTATCAACCGTTTGTGTGCGCAATGCGAGCGCAATGCAGAGGCATCTGGAAAAAACTTTTGTGACAGGTCGTAACCCGATAGCGGGTTGTTATCGTAAGGAAGTATACTATATTAAACGTGAATGTAAATGGTAGGGAAAGCAGGACGAATTGCTAACAATGAGAAATCTTTCCTTTTTATGTAGCAAAAGAACGCATGAGGGGCTTCAAACATGTACTAAACTTTCGTGTAGCAGTATATAAACTTTTGGATCACCCTGTATATGTATTAAAGCAGGGGCGGATTCAGAAAATTTTTTTGGGGGGTTCCATAAAGTAATTCTTTAATGTTCATAAATGTTTATGTATATGTATGTACATACCCTACGGGAAATCGAGCGCTCGAGGAGCCCTTTGGGAGCGCTCCTTAGTCAGCAGTGAGCGCTCCCCCGTTCCTTCTGCCCTTCCTTGTATTTTAACATTGCATGTCATTGGAGCGAAGCGCTCCCTTTGTGCTCCCTTAGAAGCACTCGGTGAGCACTCCATCCATAAGGAACGATCACCGCTCTACTTGTGCTCCGGTTAAAGCGCTCGTTAAGCGCTCCATACACAAGAATCAATAAGCGCTTATTTTGATTTTTCCCTTTTTTATGAAAAACCAAAAACTGTAAATTTTGCTATGTTCGAGTATTTGAGGGTGTTTGGAGCATTTCTGGTACATACAATACAATTTTTTGACAAGGTTTATTTTATCATTTTTGATTTTTTGAATTTTTTAACTTTGTTTGTTCAGCATACTGAAATTTATTTTTTTTCAAATGCTCACATTGTGCTCCTCAGGGAGCACGCTCCCTTTGCTTCCCGTTGGGTATTTATTATAACAATATATACATGTATTTTGCTTATAACGCGAAAGATAGTTTACGTGGCTTTTTCGCAAGCTCATCTAAAATGTGTGTAGGATCAACTTCTATGTCTCGATGCACAATAAGAAGTGCCAAACCAAATAATCTGTCTTGTCCAATGCTGCTCCGTAAATATGTTTTCAATCGACGCACAATGGAGTAATTGATGCTCAAAATGGCGATTAATTCAAAAAGTGAAATGCAAATACCGCACATTCTGAGCTATAAGACTTGTGCGACGAAAAAAATGGTATCAATAGTTTTTTAGTCGGTCAAACGGCCTTTGAAAAAATTCAAATTGCCTGATATATTTGACCGAAAAAATAAAAGTCACAAAATTACTGTTATTTTTGACCGATAAAATAAAAGTCAAAAGTAACAGTTATTTTTGCCTGAAATAATAAAAGACACAAAATAGCAGTTAATTTTAACTTTTATAGTAAAAGTTTAAAATTTAAAAGGCGTTTAATATTCGTGAAGCTTTCACGAATACGAACTTTTCACAGAATAAAGATATCGTAAAATCGAAGATACCGTTGGAAAGGTGGAATATAAAACGCAAATTTGTTATGAAAGCAGATTACCGTTTTGATTAAAATTATACTCTCTACGTCCAATTTTCTAAGGACGTGATTTTTCGCTTTTCCAAAAAAGTGGCTGGGTTGTGAACCATCTGGCAAATCCCACTTAAAGTCGGAAAATATGAAGAAATCACCCATAATTTTTAAATAAGTTGAGAATCTATTAAATCAGGAGGTCTCAAGAGGTGGAAAAAAGTTATAATGACGCCACTTAGGCTAAAAAATCGCAATGAATGCAAGTGTTCAATTTTTTTCATTTTTATCCTAATCGGTATCGCAATGTTTGCATGTGAAATACGAACGCGTTCTCACATTGGCCCACTTCAAGTGAACTCACCGCAAATCTAGTAAAATTACATAAAATTACTTTATTTTAATAAATCCGGCGATATTTGGCTGTGCTAGTAGAAATGTAGTACGAAAAACAGGTGGTTCATAACCCAGCCCCCACAGTGGTTCACAGCCCACCCACGATGCCATTTTTCAACATAATCATAATCATATTTCAACATAAATAAATATTGGACGTAAATGCGAACATAAAGAACATATGTATATTTTACTACTATATTGGAAAAAATTGAGGTGCCCTTTTGTGCCTCTTCTGAAATATTTAAGTTTTAGTGCTTCAAAGTCAGTGCCAAATTGTGTGATTTCGATTGGTCTTTATGGAGTAACTAGCTGGGCAGTATATAACTGGCGCAGTCGCGAAACGAACTATAACAAATAACTAAGATACAAGTGCTTACGTCGGTGAACTAGAAACTTAATTACGGACTATAACTGGTGCATAAAGCCTAAATGCTAATTGACCTTAAAACTGTACTTACGGCAATAGAAAAAAAAAACAAAAAAATAAGGAAGTAAGAGAAGAAAAAGCGGAAAACAAAAACACAGCGAAGTAGCGGCAGAAAACAACCATATAGCAGAACTAAGCAGCTACAAGAAAACAAAAAGAAGAAAAGCGACGACAACAACAATCAACTAAACAACCAGTAGTAACAAGAAGCGACTACATTAAGAAAACCAAAAACAACAACCACAACCGAATCGAAGTCAAGAAGAGAAGCGACGACAACAACAATCAACTCAACAACCAGCAGTAACTGTATTATTATAGTACAGAAAAAACGAAAAACCATAAAAATTTATACAGTAAATACAAAAAAAAAAATAAATAAATAGAATAAATAAGTTAGTAACGATAAAAGAAATACAATAAATAAATAATAAAGTGAGTTAATAATAAAGTGGGTTAGATTAAATTAAAATAAAGAAAGATGACACAAAATAGTGCAACCGAAATGGAACGTTGGTTAATAGCAATAACGTAACTACTCCAACAAAACGCTACACAGCAGAGGAGAAGTTTTAGGCAAAGAGTAGAAAAAGACATCAAATACTTACAACCATTCGAAGGCAACGCAAAAAATCTACCAGCATTCATAGAAACAATTGACAGAATATTGGCCGACTATAAAGGACAACGACACCTGGTTTTCAGAATAATTTATGATTTAAAAATTTTAGGATCGGCAAAAAATCTGTTGGCATGTCTCCAGAAAATTCGGAGACATGCAAAATAAAATTAAAACAGCACTTCAGGCCAACAAAGGACCAAATGACCCAGACTAATGACATTATTAACTTAAGAGTGGGAAGAATCAGCGAACTTAGTAGAAAAATTAAAGAAAGAAAGATTAGGCGTGGAGTTCCTCGCTGAGTCGGCCCAATGCCTTCAAGGCTCGCTCGATGAGGGTGCGGGCTCTCACGCGCGGCTTGGGGGTTTCCTCGGTGGACGCCTCATCCTCGCTAAAGGCGATTAGCTGCCGCTCAGCTGCATTGAAAACCACTCGGACTTTGGTAGTTTTCTTTTCGGGGCGGATGACTGCATGATGCGGCAGATAGTACGAAAAGTACTTGCCATTTTGGATTATCTCACGGGGATTTGTGAGTTCCATATGGTCAAGGGTGAGATATTCCTCTAAGACGCCATCGTAGATGGTCTTGAGGTTTCCCTTTCGGGAGAGATTTCGCTCCATGCTGACATATCGCTGGAGCGCATTGGGTCGGGAATTGCCCAACACTATCGAGTATAGAAATTCTGCCTTGAAGGGAATTTTCACGATATATCTACCGTCCGATCCACGGATTGTGGTCTTCTGGTATAATTCTTCACAGTATATGTCATCTGCGGAGGCAGGTGTCGGAAGTTTGACTTCTTCCTGCTCCCATAATTGCCTAAGTTGTGAACTAAGTTCTTCATTAGAAACTTCTGCGACGTATGTCGAATAGGATGACACCGTATGGGGTACTGGCCCGCTGAGTATCCAACCGAAAATAGTGTTTTGGGCTAATAAGCTACCACAGACATTTCGTCGGATACCTTCGAGTAAAATCGGGGGGATCAGATCGCTGCCAATTACTAGGTCTATCTGCGCTGACTCGAAGGGACTTGGGTCAGCGAGATCTAGCATGGCAAATTCTTGCCAATTGGGATGGCTAATTGTGAAGGGAGGTAGCAATTTCGTCAATTGAGGGAGTACGATTGCTTGCACGTTAAGGTTCGTGCTGGAGTTTGGAACTGCCAACGTCAAAAAGCAAATGTGATTGGCACTTTGCACAATCTGTGAATGTGAATGAAGGTGCGTTGCGAGCCTTGGTCGATCAACGCTCTAACCTAGAACAATTCTCCTAGGTGGGCAATAGACACCAGTGCCGTAGGCAGAAGGGATTGGGTGCCATTATTGGAATGAAGGGCTTGTACTTGAGGCGTACTTAGCCTTCACGATGTGCTAGCTTGCGCATCTGAAGTGGGGGAATGAGTTGTGGAGTTATTGTTCGGTTGTGGATGAGTCGTTGCGACCTGAGAAGTGGTCGTCTGTGACCTATTGAATGGCTGCGAGGCTTGTGATTTTCTGTTAGGGAAATGAAGTAGTGAATGATGCTTCCTTTGGCAATAAACACACGTAAAACTGCTTGTGCAATCCTTTATGGTATGCGTTGTGGAAAGACAGTTTTCGCATAAGTTGTGCTCTTTGACGTATTTCAGTCGGCTCTGGGGGCCGAGCATCTTGAAACTTTGACATGTCCGTATAGGGTGGTTTGCGTTGCAGAGTTTGCACGCGAAGTCTTTTTTCACCTCAGTGTGGAAGTGCTGAGATCTATTTTGAGGCCGATTTTGAGGGGCATTGAAATTGGAGGGTTGTGGTTTTGGCTTAGCGGGGCGAATGCTATTTAGCCGTTCCACCACCTCGTACCTGCAGGTCAGGAACTCGTCCATTTGCGACCAAAGAGGCAGGTTTTTACGAGATGTTAACGATTGTTCCCAAAGAGCTAATGTCTCTTCGGGCAATTTGGCACAACAAATATATACAAGCAGCGGATCCCAATTGTCGGTGTCCACGGGCTGGGACCTAAGTACCGACAGACAATTATTGATTGTGCTTTGAATCCGCTGCAGCGCTTCGCTATTTTCAGTAGTAGCCGGAGTGATATTTAATAAGGAACGAATCTGGTTGTCAACCAATATGCGCCTGTTTTCGTAACGGGATTTCAGGGCTTCCCATGCGAGTCCGAAGTTTTCATCGCTTAAGGCATATTGTATAACAATTGCACCGGCTTTGCCTTGCGTTTTGTATCGGAGGTGATACAGTTTTTGGGCAGGAGTGAGCTTGGGGTGGTTTATGTATACGGCTGTAAACATGTCCCTGCTCATAGCCCCCGAAAAATGTTTCGGTATCGCAAGGTGGAACTTGTAAACAAATGTTTGGTGTATTTGCTGGTTCTAGGGATCGAACCTCTTCCGTATGCGCAGCGTACTGAGTGGGCGGAGGCTGGAGCATCTCAATGATGTCCAACATCTGAGCCATGCACAACTCATACTGGTCTGTGCAGGCGTCGATCTTCTGCCGAGCCGACTCCTTGAAACGGTCGGGGTGGCTACTGTCTTCCGCAATGGAGACTGCCCCATATGCACACATAAGCCTTGCCCATTGGGCTTTCAAATTCTTTTGACGAATTTGGACGAAGGACTTCGTTTGATCCTCAATGGGAGTCGAAGCGAACTTTGTGCAAAATTGCACGAGCCGGTCGGACTCGAATATAAATTTGGCAACGCTAGGATCGGTTGCTCGGAGAATGGGGGATTTGGAGCGCGTTTTTGGTGGTTCACGATTGACAGTGTCTGTCAAAAATAAATCGGTTGACACCTTAGGGGGCTGTTTGGAGGCGGTTGACTCCATCGCGTCTGATTGCTTTTTAGGCGAACGCTCTAACGGCATTGAGATAAATTAACGAAGCTTGAGGGCGAGGGGGGTCAGGTGCAAAAAATTTGAAATGAAATTTCCACCTGAGAATAGGAATAACCGAAAGGGTAAAAGTTGGCTGCGTCCGCACGAACGGTTTAAAATTAGAAAAAATCGAAAAGTTACACGAATGTGTAAAGATTGTTCGATTGTATGGGAAATTGCCAACTTTATTAACCGTATGTGGAGCAAATATTAATATTAAATTAAAATATTAATAGAATTTTAAATTGAAACCGCGGAATCCGAAATTTGGAAATTTGTGTACAATGTAGTAAAATAAAAACAACATAGTGACAAAGTAGTGTCGAGTGTAGCAAATAAAAACAACAAAGTAATAGTCAAATTTATTTGTAGATGTCTTAGAATGCGTCGATTGTCTGTTATTTTACGTAAAACTTTCGCCTTCTGCCATACAAATTTCCTTTTTATTTTGCATTCAATTCATGGTGAATTGGTGCTCAGCTGGTTTTTCTATTTATCTATTGTCCGGAGCAGCTCGCGGACTTATTTTGCTGCCGGAAAATGATAATTAGTTTTCCAATAAAACAGCAATCGGAAGCATCTTACTGTATAAATACACTGTGCGTGAAATTTGCCCTCAAAAATTTAGACATGGGGGGGACCTACTGGGTGAGTTTTCTCTAGGTATACTGAGTTGAGATCCACCAGCCGTTTGGTAAGATTGGCTCTAGTTTATGAGAAATCCGACTTTGAAGTTTGTCGAGTTCGTCGCTTAAGTCTTCGAACGTTTAAATTCTAATAGGTCCTAAATCATTCCGAATATCGCTTTACTGTCTTCGGCAAGTTTGTAGATATTTTAACGACCAATAAATTTGCTTAAGACACCATTCCAAAAAAAGTACATTTAAACTGTGTAATTGCGATATGTGCATTTTTGAGCGCAGCGCAACGTGGCGTATGAGTGTCAATTATATGAGTGTTAATTATAATTAAATGACACTCATACGCCACGTAGCGCTGCGCAAAAAATGCACATATCGCAATTACACAGTTTAAATGTACTTTTTTTGGATTGGTGTCTTAAGCAAATTTGTTGGTCGTTAAAATATCTACAAACTTGCCGAAGACAGTAATGCGATATTCGAAACGATTTAGGACTTACTTAAGCGACAAACTGGATTAACATGAGCAAACTTCAAAGTCGGATTTCTCATAAACTAGAGCCAATCTTACCAAACGGCTGGTGGATCTCAACTCAGTATACCTATAGGAAACTCACCCAGTAGGTCCCCCCATGTCTAAATTTTGGACTTGCACAGTGATATTAATCAATAATCATATCATATCTAACAAAAACGGGATCATAAAATTCCTTATAGCTCATTAAATTTTGCTATTATTTTGCATTGCTTATTGGCTATTTTTCATACAAGTTTCAATTTAGCAATGCGTTTACAATTCGTGGTGAAACCCAATCAGCTGTTTTCTGCTTGAAAATTTTTCGGGGATGGATGTTTGTGCACAAAATTATGATTTACAGTAAAATCGCTGCCGGAACAGGAATATGTGTTCATTCTGTAATCTAAATGTGATGTCAAAAAGTTTGCCAGTAATCAAAATTGTTTTGGTTCGTTCATATTGTTATATTTTTGCATTATTCTGCCTCCCTTTTGCATAGAAATTTTGTGCTGCCAATTGGTAAAAGTTTTGGTGAAAAAATATCAGCTGTTGGATTGGATATTTCAGCGTCAACCTGATGCCGCCCGGGGTAATTTCGAAAAACAAAAAATTGAGAAGTATTGTGCTAAGTTTTGATATATTGTAATTTTTTGTTTTGCAAATGTGTACAATCCAAACGACAAATATTTTAAGATTCCTCTTATTGCAAGTAACTAATATGCATCACAATATGCTTTATTCATTTATAATACAAATTGATTACACGTACTATATGTAGAGGTATGCAAAATAGGCACACAATACGGATGGTTGCGGGTAGCTAGGCCTTAGTCGCGGTATCGGGCTGTCACGCCAGTCAATTATTATTTATTATTAGAAGTATCATACAAAACATACATATACAAACAATATATACAAATCCACTCTGAGCGGCTTTATGCGAGTTATAGTATACGAAAATTCCGTCAAGTTTTTTAAAGGATTCGCTGAAAACTGCCCTGAAAATTTATGGTTTTTTAAGATGATAGTAGCATTACAAACATTAGTATTAGTTCTACCTTTATAAAAAAAAATTATTTGAACAACTACAAATGCGATACACGCAAAATCTTATCTTTGAACTTGGGAATAGAGAGAGAGTTCGATATCGTGGAGTGCATCAAAAAGAAATATACCAAAAATCGCTTCTTCAACTCAATTTTATAATCCAATTGGCCATTTATTTTATTTTTAAATTTCCGATGTCCTCTGCGTAGTCCGCTGCACAATAAACAAACGATAAGAATTCAATTTTTGTTCACCATGAAGTGAACTGGATTTCCAATCGCACTGGATTTATTTGACAGCAAGAAATGAGTCTGTATAAGTGAGAACAAACCGAAGTGTAAAGTCTTTATAGTCTTTGGCGTTAGTACACTAGTCGAAGTTTCTCAGAGTTAGGGGGATGTTATGCTGCCGGTCAAATGATCCCGGTCACGGATAAAATTGTTGTTGTTTTAATGTAAAAGAAAAAAATTTCGCTCTCCCAATTTTCTCTTTTACATTGAAGCAACAACAATTTTATCCGTGATCGGGATCATTTGGCCGGCAGCATAACATCGCCCTTAGCTGAAATATGTAAGATATAAAAGTAGGCCAAAGGGTTAACCGTGTTTTTTTGTATGCAGAAACTTTCCGTCCACCGTGTATATGCACTTGGGCCAAGCAGCGGAATTGCGTGCTCCAAGTGCGTGCGAATATAGCACAAAGAGAAGTGCGGAAATATGTGCACAAGTGGGCGCGCAGAATGTACGCAGCAGCTGGGCTGTTTGCTGCTGATCTGGTGTGCAAAGTACAAAGAAAAAGAGGGGGAATGGTGTGTGTGAATCAGTAATGGAATTCTTGATACTATTGTACTTTTTTGATACAATCACAGTTTAAAAAGTACGTTGGTACACAGGCATCGCTTTTGGTACACACTGGTCGAGTAACCAAAAGAAATATTTGTATTGCCTTTTAGCACTAAAAACAAAAATTTTTGCAAATTGTGTGGCAACCTTAAACGGAAAATTGGTGAAATAGCTAAACATCTCTAACTAGTTATTTATAGTTTTTGTCATATTACCATCGTCAATGCAATCAGAAGACGCACGAATTCACACATTTCTTCCAAGAATTGCATATTTGTTTCACCATTTAGCAATCAATTTTTTGAAAAAGAAATATTTTATGGTAAAGATATGTACGACATAAATTTATTTAAAGAGTTGAAATAGATTTGTTAATTGGCTTAGGGCGATGTTATGCTGCCGGTCAAATGATCGTCGGTCACGTCACTTTTTACGCTCTCGTTTTAATTTCTTTACTTCGTGCCGAAAGCATGTTATGCTGACGGTCATTTGATCGCCGGTCACCACTACGATTTTCGCGTTTACTACTTTTTCCGCACTTTTTATTGGGACTTTACTTTTTCAAATACAATTTTCAATTAAAATGTTAAATTATTTTTCGCGCTTGCATCGGTCTGAATAGCACACATTTCTAAAAGGATGCCTGCTCCTGGAACATTGTTATCAGCGCTTCAGTATTTGATTGGGCCGAAATTTCTGGCATTCTGAGCTAATAATTTATAAATGAAATTAATATGATATGTGTGTGAAAGTATTACAATATTTGTTTACCATTTAAATTTCCAAATTTCTATCTTCTTTTTCTCCAAAAACACAAAAGGGTTGCTACCAAACATTTTCTTGCTCATTCCATACACATTTTCACCAAAAGGAAACAAATTTGTTCCCAAAACACAACCATTGTGAATAATCTCACGACGCAACACTGATTTGATCGTTTGATTTGGCATCGAAAGCCTCATTATCCGGTGATCGGTGCGGTCAAATTTTATCCTCTCGCTCGCTCTCCCAATTTTATATTTTACATTGAAACAACAACAATTTATCCGTGACCGTGATCCGTGACCGGCAGCATAACATCGCACTTAGGGGTTATATCTGATGAAGATGTTTCAAAATTTAAAGAAAATGTCGTGAGTTTTTACATGCAGTTTCTTTATTCTTTAAGAAACAGAGTTAACTTTAATGATGAAATATTAAACTTTCTGCCAAAGTTTTCACCCCAGCATGTCTTGCTGGGTAAAACAAAAACTGTTGTACCAATTGTTTTTAAGCTTTTTCCCAAAGAGATTAAATATCTCGAAGAAATTAACAATGAGTATAGGCAAAGAATATGAAGTAATATAGAACACGCATGTGGGCACAAAAGTGTTTTCGGCTGTTATGATGCGAGCGGGAAGAGCGAAGCGTAATCATTTGAGAATGTTAAGTTCATAACATTTTCTGTTAGATTTGCGTAGGACAACAGCAAAAAGCAATGTTGTTGTTCGCAACGGCTTCGCTCGTGTACATTGAAATGGTGGTTGTTGTGGCGTAGTGATCGCTCAATTTTTGCATGCATGTTTATTGATCTTGTTTGTCGAAGCGCAAGCAGAGAGCAAACCACGAATCAAAGCATCGTCATCGTCGTTTCAACGAAGATGATTCGGGATTCGCTAATGTTTTTTGTTGTTTTCGCTTATTGTAATAATTAATTAATAATTGACTGGCACGACAGCCCGCTTACGCGAGACTAAGCCTAGGCGTATACGGAGACGCAGGCCGCACACGCAGCACAACTCAACGCAGTTTAGTTTTTTGTAAATAACGCAGTACCGTATAACGGCGTATACAGCGACATAGCCGCGTGCGGCGGAGAGACGTGCCTGCGCACAACTGCGTCGCGTTGTAGTTGAAACACAGTTTCCTACGCGCAGCCGACACGTTAGCTTGCAAAAATTGAAGAACTAATTGAAAAAGTGCGTGAACAGCCGATATTACACCCATATTATATTATATAGGTTCTATTTCAAAGTCTAATTCAGACAAATAACTCGTATTGCTGGGTTTATGGAATGAATACGGAACACGTGTGCTGGTTTTACGAGATTCGTATACGCAGTTCACATTTTTTCTGCCTCACAAAGTTTAATTTTCGCTGCGCTGTCTTGTGCTGTTTTGCGCGGCCTGCGTCTCCGTATACGCCTAGGCTAAGGCCTAGCTTCCCGCAATCACCCGTGTTTCGCGTGTGAATTTGTACGCGGGTGGAAGGGACCTACAGTTTTTATGCCGGTTCCGAACGGCAGGTTGGGAGCTTTTTCATAAGCAATTTTTACTCTCAGAGGTTTGCCATTTCCAGCTGAGAGGACAGCCACCGAAAGAGAAAACGAGTTTTCCCGTTATTTTTTTTAGGTGTTTTACAGGCAGTATTTGAACCTGAGGTTGCTGCCTTCGACTCGCGGTCCAACGCACTAACCAACGGCTGATTAGCGGCTGATTTTTATGTGCAGGGGAAATGTGTAAAATATGGAAACCGGACAGTAGCGGACTTAGTTAATTTTTTGATAACTGGATTTTTGGGGACCAGTTTAATATTATGTACACGGTGGACGGAAAGTTTCTGCATACAAAAAAAACACCGTTAAGGATTATTGGTAGTGCTTTTCAAAGTTTTTTTTATTTAAACCACTAAATCATACTTAAACAAAATTCGATTGATCATTAATATTGTGTATGTGCGCCATTTTTTTCGTAGCACTCTAGGACTCGCTTTCGGAAACTTTCGCTCAAGACCGACGTTTCGGCCAATGATATGGCATCCCACTCTTGCTTTACTCTTTCAATGAGTTGAAGTCTATTGGCAGGTTTTGGACTCCGAAATACTGAATCTTGAATCCTGGACCAGATATGTTCAATAGGATTAAGATCTGACGAATTTCCCGGCCAGTCTTCCCATACTAGCTTAAATAGACTTTTAGCAACACTTATTGACTGTTTCGCCGTGTGACACCGCGCACCGTCCTGCATTAAAATCGCTGTAGATCTTCGAGGGAACTGCTTAGGATTTTTGCAGCAATTTCCATATACGGGAAGCATACGTTGTCTGTAGTATTCCCCATCAACAGTCCGTTTTTCATCGACAATTATTAGCTCAGATTTTCCATGTGTGCTTATGCCGCCCGCAATCATTATTTTCAACCCTTGTTTTGGCCGTTGAAATGGTTTAATTGATGATGGATCACTAGTTCCTATCCTGGTATTTTGGCGATTAGGCTTAGGAAACAGTTCCACTGGTGATTCATCCGTGAAAAGTATCCTAGCTCGTTGGTTTCGGCCGATTTCATTATCTTGTGTAAATTTTTCTTTTATCATCCTTTTACAAAAGTTTAAGCGGTCTCGAATGTTCTTTTCAGTTAAAAGAGGTTTTACAGGGCACACATATGCATGCTTTCCCCAAGAAGTTTTTTTTATATAGTCGCGAACCGTGATTCTACTGAGTTTGCTTTCTTCTGGAAGAGATGCATTTAGCTGTTTTGTCACTGTTCGCGTTCCAACGCTAGTTTTTTCTTTCGCTAAATTTCTTATCTTTTTTTTGATTGATGTTGTTAATTTTGTTGGACGACCACTTCTCGGCTGGTCAGCTATATTGTTGACGGTTTTCCGAGTCCACTTTAACACAGTATTATAAGACACTTTTAATTGCTTACTTATGCGTCATTTCGGAACCCCATTGTTATGAAGTGTTTGAATTTGAATTCTTAAGACCTCCCGTTTCCTGAAAACAATACAGGCTTTGGGTAAAAATTGTCTAAAATTTGTGCAAAGTAATTAAAAATGCATCACCTTAGGTTTGGGTAAAAGGACATTACGAAAACATGACGGTAAACACAGAAATAAATTTTATATTTACGAATTGCTATGCATTTTTTAATATGCATAAATTAAGCTCTTAAACAAACACAAATAGAAAAAACTTACTTCATTTTTTTCCAAAATAAAAGCCGTGGTCACGAAAAATTGCTGCAAGATGCGATCAAATTGAAGCTCACTTTACAATTAATTCAAAAATGCTTGTGCGACTCAAAACTGAAACAAACAACAGCTGATAGTTTTGCCAACATTCCAAACCATCACATTATGGGGGGATTTCCCCATTTCGTTTTCAAATAAAACAAGCAATCAGAATTCTAAGTATATTACAATTGAAACGATGTATGCAGAAACTTTCCGTCCACCTTGTATATATATTAAATTAAACGGCAATTTAATAATCGGGCGGGTAAGTATGGGAAATGGATTTTTTTTGTCAATTTGTAAAATATATGTGTGAATGTGTGTTAGTGTATGTGATTATTAATTTTTAATGAAAGTTTATCGGGCTTATCTTATTGGGCCCAGTGCCCGAGTATGGGGATCTCCTTATTGTGTTGTTGATGTCCGTCCAACGTTGTGTTGTGCTGCTGATCTTGTCTGCCTTTTTTCCGCTGTCGCTTCCCTTTTCGTCTGCGTTGGGTGTGTGTTGTTGTTGTTTGATGTTTTTCTGCTCTGGTGTATTTCGTGTTTTTTGTCAGCAGCACTGCACGTCATATGTTTCACTGTATTGTACTGCACTGCACTGTATTTGTTTTTTTTTCACTTTTCCACTTTGTACACAATTTTTTTGTTTTTGTTTGATTTATAGAAATTTTTTTTTCCTTTAACGGGGGGCCGGGAATGGTTTTTTCTAGTGTCCGACCGAAACCACTTTTTTGGGCCGAAACCGAAACCGAATATTCGGTTTTTTTTTTAATATTCGGCCGAAACCGAAACTTTCTAGTTGAAATAAAAATCACCATATCAAGCATTTTACATTAAGTAAATAAAGAACAAACAAACAAACATAGCATAAATAAATAAATACTTATTAATAAACACAATTTATTCATTTTTTAAACACGTAAACATAAAAAAATCACCCTTTCGTACCTTACTTACTAATATTCAAAATTAAATAATTTAATATTATATGCTAAAAACAGAAGTTTATTTACATTTCTGGCATCTAAATGACTCCTCCTTTCACTATATATCTGCTACACAATAAAATGTAAAAAATATTCTAGAAAGTTTCGGTTTCGGCTATTCGGCCATTTTTTGGCCGAAACTGAAACCGAAACCGAAACCACTTATTTGGGCCGAAACCGAAACCGAATATTCCGTCGGACACTAGTTTTTTCTCTGAACTGGGGAGGCCGGAGATGGTTTTTGTTTTTTTTGTAAGGGGGCTCACTTCACTACACTTTGGTTGCTTTTTTTTGTTTACCTCATTTGTTCACTGCTTTAATGTTTTGTGTCACTTGTTTGTTTAGTCGGTTTTTGTTTTTTATATTTTTTGTCGCGGGTTCGCGGTGGCTCGAAGGACCATAGAAAAAATAGTCTCTTTATGAGCCGTCGGCGGAACGCTTAAAAAATTAGAAGACGCGGGAGTTCGTTTTATGTGCTCTTTATTCGAGAATTCAGATACGAATGGCAATATCAAAAGACATTGGACGACACAAATGGCCGGAGCCGGTGGGAAAGTGGAACATGTTTACAAAGGGGAATTGGAAGGGAGAGGATTGGATTATTGCAGGATCCACAGAGCACTGGAACGATACATTTAGACAAACAGAAACCAAAATAATTACAGAACACACAACAATTCAGAACGAAACAACTATAGGAGACAAAACGCTAACGAACAAAATAACGATCGTTCCCAAGGAAATTCAGGACAACGCAACTGTAACAATTATCATTCACAAAATAATTCGGGACGATACCCCCAAAGAAATATAACTTTTCAGGGCAAAATACTTATCGCTCAAATAACCCCCAAAGACAACCAGATTATCGGTCTGGAAATTCAAGGCAATATTACAACCAAAATAATGCAACAAATCAATATCGTAATAATACCGGTTACGGTAATTCCGCTAGACGAAATATACAGAACGGTACTCAGCAATCAAGGCGCTCAAATGGCCCAGTACCCATGGAGGTCGATGCCATGAGCAGGACGGAAGAAGCGAATAACAACGAGGAATTTTTTACAAAATAAAATTTTAATCTCGCTCACTATTTTTAATAAGAAATGGCGTGTACTAGTAGACCCGGGGTCTACTATAAGTATAATGAAAAAAGCAAGCTTTCAAAAGTATAATTTACCGGTTTTAGAAAAAAATAACACAATCATCAGTACACTGAATGGGGAAATAAGAGCGTCGAATGAAAAAGTTAAGACACCTTGCCCGTTAGAATTCCAATATCCCCAAAATGCCAAAATGCGATGGTTAAAAATGGACTTCGAAAAACCATATGACCTTCTATTAGGAAACGACTTTATCTTGGATGGATGGATGGATGTGAGGGGGAGCCGAGGAAATAACCTAAGGGAGGTCATTACGTCAAGCACTCAGGCTTTATAGCCCATTGTACTTCAGGCTCAGGAAAAAAGTTGATAGAGGAGATTGGAATGGGAAAGAGAAAAGAGAAAGTGGGTGGAAAGGGAGAAAGGGTTATGAGGTCTCCTGTGCAAATTTCCCGGACTCATTAATGAATCTCAGGAGATCACACAGGGTGAGAGAATGAACTTCGTCCATTCTCATAACATCTGAACCCAGCGTGCGCAATCTCGTTCTAGAGAAGGCAGGACATGCACAGAGAAAGTGCTCTGTACTATCTACCTCCTCCAGGCAAGACATGCAAGTCGGGTCCTCGATGATGCCCATGTTGGCCATATGTCGCCCCCATGAATTGTGTCCCGTGATTAACCCGACCATTACGGAGGTCTTTCCTTCTCAGCTTCTGGAGGAAATTCCCTGCTTTCCTGTTCGGGCTTTTCACAAAACACTTGGCAGTTTTACAGCTTCCCAAGCTAGACCAACGTTCTCTATGTAGGTTATTTACACAGGACTTGATCCAGTCCAGGGTTCCTGCTAGACTGGTGCCGATTATTGGTTCTGGTCCCATGGGTGTACACCCTGATCCACAGTTAGCCAGTTAGTTCATCGGCAGTTTCGTTACCTAGAACACCGCAGTGTCCCGGAACCCAGATAAGTTGGAGCTTATTACGTCTCGCGACTGATTTTAGCTTCACCTTACATTCTTGGACAATATTAGAGGTAATACGCGCGTTCTCCAGGGCCTTAAGTGCAGCTTGACTGTCACTACAGACTCCTATATGTTTCCCGCACCATTTCCTCCCGATTATCCATTCCGCTACCTTCAGAATGGCGAAGATTTCCGTCTGAAAGACGGTAGTCAGCCCACCCAGTGAGTAGTAGCAGTTGACACTTCCATCGAGGTGCCATCCAGCTCCAGTACCTTTATCGGTCTTGGATCCGTCAGTGCAGAAAATATCCGTCAGATCCCCTAGCATGGCCTCTGGGTTGTCTCATTGGCTGCGCGTTGGGAACCTCACTTCAAAATTTCTCCTAAAGGATACTACGGGTATTAGGCAATCCTTAGGGGCCAGCAGCAACGGATATTGCGCTGACAACCTCTTGAAGATTTCTCTATGACCCGAGCCCTTGTTGTCGTGCCAGTATCCATAGGAATACAGCCGACATGTCGCTTTCATCGCTTCCTCTTGAACTTTTAGATCTAGGGGAAGCAGGTCAAGCATGGCATTAAGGGCATCACCCGAGACAGTGCTCATGGCACCCGTAATGCATATACATACACTTCTTTGTAGTCTGTTCAGAGCCAAAGCTGTGGACTTAACCATTGTTCGTCTCCACCAGACTACCGAGGCGTACGTAATTATGGGCCTGATGAGTGCGGTATATATCCAGAGGACCACCGCAGGCTTCAGGCCCCAGGTCTTGCTAAAAGCTCGACGGCACTGTTGGAAAACCTTCAGGGCACGGTCTACTTTCGTCAAGACATGCATCTTCCACGTTAGTTTCCTGTCTAGGATAACCCCTAGATATTTCACCTCCGTGGATAGACTGAGGGTCACACCTTTCAGTACTGGCAGTTCGAGACCATCCAGCTTCCGCTTCCTAGTAAATAGGACCAGAGTCGTTTTACTGCGATTAACGGAAAGACCCTGTCCTGTGCACCAGTTATCAATCTTATCCAGGACTTTCTGCATTTTTTTGCAAATCATCCTGAGGGATCGTCCTGACACTAGTGCACAGACATCGTCCGCGTATGCTTGGACATGAATTCCGAGATCCTGCATCTCCCTTAGTAGAGAGTCGACCACGAAACACCACAGCAGCGGAGAGAGGACACCACCCTGGGGACATCCCCGTCCGACCTCTGCCGTGACCGAATTGCTATCACTCTCACCAGCGGTTAGCAGTCTCCCGGAGCGCATGGAGCGGATCCACCTTATCAAGGTCTCATTTACCCCATGCATTCTGGCTGTTGAGCATATCGAGTAGTGTCCGACCGAAACCACTTTTTTGGGCCGAAACCGAATATTCGGTTTTTTTTTAATATTCGGCCGAAACCGAAACCGAAACTTTCTAGTTGAAATAAAAATCACCATATCAAGAATTTTTTTTTAAACAAACGAATTTTACATTAAGTAAATATAGAACAAACAAAGAAACATAGCATAAATAAATAAATACTTATTAATAAACACAATTTATTCATTTTTTAAACACGTAAACATAAAAAAAATCACCCTTTCGTACCTTACTCACTAATATTCAAAATTAAATAATTTAATATTATATGCTAAAAAACGAAGTTTATTTACATTGCTGGCATCTAAATGACTCCTCCTTTCACTATATATCTGCTACACAATAAAATGTAAAAAATATTCTAGAAAGTTTCGGTTTCGGCTTTTCGGCCATTTTTTGGCCGAAACTGAAACCGAAACCACTTATTTGGGCCGAAACAGAAACCGAATATTCGGTCGGACACTAATATCGAGTCAAAGGTTGCATTGTCGAAAGCCCCTTCAATATCCACAAAGACGCCCAGAGTGTAATGGTCAGCATCCAGCCCTGCTTCAATCTTGCATACGATGTCATGTTGGTTTCTATTAAGTGGTTTATATTAATCTTGGGAGCACCTTTGCTCGGATGTGCTTTTCTACCATTCGCTCTAAGCTTTTCAGCATGAAAGAAGTCAGGCTGATTGGCCTAAAGCTCTTGGCCAGCGTATAGTCGTCTTTCCCTGGTTTGGGAATGAAGACCACTCTGACCTGTCGCCAAAGAGTTGGAATGTAACCATGAGCGAGGCAAGCCGTGAAGATCTTTATAAGAGCTTTCATCAGCTTGTCTCCACCCCTCTTTAGCATTATCGGGTAAACTTTATCAGGTCCTGGGGACTTGTAGTTTTCGAAGGAGGAAAAAGAAAACCTTACCGCCTCCTCCGTCACTACTTCTGACGCGGAAAACCAGTTAAGCCTTTTAGTCCTATTACCTGCGTCATTGACCTCACAACTGCCCACCACAGTAGGTCTCCGATTTAGAGGTAGTATAGGAGCCATCAGGCAAGCGAAGAGAATCAAGCTTAACCGTTCGGTCTCTTTGTAGAACCCTACACAGTCTTGCTGACTCCTTCATACCTTCAACCTCATTGCAAAAGTCTCTGAAAGAGTCCAGTTTGGCAGACCTCACTTTCTTCTTAAATTCCTTTTGGACGAGGTGATAATTGGTCTAGTCATCCTCTTTTCGGGTTTTTAAGGCCCTATTCAGAAGCTTCCTGGATCGTTTGCGTAACTTCGAAAGCTCAGCACTCCACCATGGAACTGCTTTGCCTTGTCTGCTCGCTCTCAGCGGGCACACCTCCTCATAGCAGCCAGTCAAAGTTACTCCTAGTTCCCTAGTCGCTTCTTCAATCTTGGCTGTAGTTCGGAGTTTTTTCAGGATTGGTATACGCTCTGTCAGAAGCTCACCAAACCTGTTCTAGTCCGCCTTGCGAGGATTCCGTCCAGCTGGTATCGACATTAGATCAGTACCGAGTCGGAATTCGATAAAGCGGTGATCTGAAAGAGAGACCTCCTCCAAAACCCGCCATTGCATGATCTGATCTGCCACTTTCCTATTGGTCAGTGTCAGATCAATCACTTCTTGTCTTCTGCTGGTCACAAAAGTTGGTTTGTTACCAACGTTCTGAATCACCAGATCAGCCGACATAATGAATTCCAAAAGTTTAGTACCCCTGGAATTGCATTTACTGCTACCCCAAACAATGTTCTGTGAATTCGAGTCACAGCCCACTATGAGTCCTAAACCCCTGGATTCAGCATACTGGACGACTTCCATTAACTCCCTCGATGGAGGAGGAAGTATAGAGTCATATGGCAGGTAGGCCGTTACTATTACAGTTTCGACGCTGTTCCCACCAACCCAGTACTTTATTTTAACCGCAACGACATCTTGAGAGCAGAATTGTCTAAGCATCGTGCATTCGATCGACAGCGGCATGATGATACATGCGCGCGGTCTATCACTCCCTTCGTGTTTAAGGATTTGTCCCCACGTAATGGCACCCAGACCACAGATACGCTTATAGCACCCCCATGGCTCTTGGATTAATATTATTTGAGGACATGTTTGCAGTTTCGCATGCCTGCTGCATAGTAGAGCAGTAGACGATTTGCTATGCTGCAAGTTGATTTGCGTGATAATAATTTCAGTCATGTAAGGGACTGAAACTACCGTTACGCCTTATCCTCCTCCTTATCCTGTAGGCGGAAGTGCACCCGCCCCAGGTGGAGGTGAGGACGGTACCCGTACTTCGACTTCAGGACCTTCAACGAGTCTAAGTCAATACCCACCACCAAGTGTGCACCGACTTCTTTGTTGACAGCCGATACATCCTTGGTAAGCGAGTATATTCGCCATAGACTCGTGTCCAGACCTGCGTTCTGGGCACGGATACGTGCGAGGATTTCACCTGGTTTCCGGAGAATCCCCGGTATCCAGGCTGAAGCCCTCACCAGCCTGATGCTATTTCCGTCCATGAGCACGAACTTACTCTTTTCACAGGCTGGCATCTTCGCTACGACTTTTTCCAGCCATTCTCGAGAAGCCGCGTTGGAGCATTGCACCTTAATTATGCCGTTTTCAACGCGCTTTCCTTCGAACATCGGTGTTTCTTTCGAATCACCGATTGCCTTCCAAAGGTAGGTGTCGAAATAGTCTTGCTGTCCTTGGGACAGCAGACCATTTCCTTTGTCGGTATGTATTTCAACCATCATCGCTTTGGCAGCCACTCCCGCGAAAGTGGCACCAGAGGTAGACGGCTGAGTGTCATCCGACATTATCTGGGATCCTGCAGCCTTCTCCATGTCAGTAGACGGCTGACCTGCAGACTCCTGCGTCGAGCGTGCTGGCACGTCCGATTCCGGTCCAAGAACCTTCCTCCTCTTTGCCTTGCTACTCTCAGTAGCTCAGAGCTCAGACCCCAGAGCGGCCTCAGAAGAGTGTGCCATAGCAGACGAATCATCGCCCGTTCTGTCACGCTTCCCTGTGGCCATCACAGGTGTTGAAGTTGGCAGAACTTGAGTACTTGCCGCCGCTTTCACGGCAGCTTTCCTCTTGTTCTGCCTCATCCTTTGGCGCTGTCTGGCAGACAGCTCTTCACCTGCCTTCGAACCCCCGATGCCAGCAATCTCCTTACCGGCACTCTCCTGGTTCGCACCAGGTTTAACCGTTTTCGGAGATACGCATGGTACCCGAATTCGACTCGTTGAAGAAGATGGGCTATCTAACATCTCCACATCTCCATCAACCTTGATGGCTGACTTTGATGCTTCTGACATTAGTCTGTCCACATTCTCCTCCAACAGTAGGCTCTCCATTGACATAGTCAATGTGCCATCGTCCACCGCTAGTAATTTGCTTTCTCCGGGACCCTGGGTGACAGTCTCGGTCATAGGGGAAGGGGGGCCTTGGGCCTGCACATCCAATGCCTAAGCCGCCGACGGATCGGCGGGAGGATTCCCATAGGTCTGGTTACCTCGTGCAGAAAAACCGGGAGTAGGCTTCACCTCTACTTTGGGTTTGTGCCCTGGATAGAATACTAGCTGAATTAAACAGTAGAGGTATCAAAGTCGTGGCATACGCGGATGACGTCGTGGTGATGGCATCGGGGATGTGTCTCGAAGTGATTAGTGATATCCTTCAGGCAGCGCTGAAAAGATTGAGGGCTTGGTGCACGGGTCGTGGGCTATGCCTTAATCCAAGTAAGACTGAACTGATGCTTTTCACCACACGTACCAAGATACCTAGATTCAGATTACCTATGCTGAACGGAACGACACTACCCCTCTCGTCTAGCGCCAAGTACCTGGGGGTAATCTTGGACCCAAAGCTAAACTGGAAAACGAACATCGAGCACAGAGTCAGCAAAGCGGGCTTTGCTCTGTACGCCTGTAAAAAGATGATTGGCCGGAAATGGGGGCTCCGTCCGGACCTAATGTTATGGATGTACAAAATGGTTGTACGTCCAATCCTTTCTTATGGTTCCTTAGTTTGGTGGAAAGCTCTCAGGAGAGACTATAACATCACAAAGCTGAGTAGAATACAAAGAACGGCATGCGCGATAACAACAGGGGCAATTAAATCCTGCCCCACAGAGGCTCTGAATGTGTTGGCGCACTTACTTCCGATAGACCTTCATATCGTCAACACCGCCACTCTAAGTGCTCTCAGGCTAAGAGAGATAGGATGCTGGAAGAATAAACCGTATGGGCACGGGTCAATACTAGAACAACTGCAAAATGCACACACTGCGGAGACAGACTATAAAATTCCCACTGTATTCTTCGGGAAAAGGTATGGCATACGAATTCCCTCCCGTTCGGAATGGAAGAAAGGAAGAGTCACAAGTGGGAGCGATACCGAAATCTACACTGATGGATCAAAGATGGACTGCGGTGTAGGAGCGGGAATCTACTCGGAGAAGCTGAGGCTCAGCAAATCCATTCGCCTCCCCAACACAGCTAGCGTCTTCCAGGCGGAAGTTTTCGCTATTAAAGAGGCCTGTAGGATGGTAATGGACGATACCACCTACAAAAACAGCATATGCATACTATCTGATAGCCTAGCTGCCATCAAAGCGCTGGGCTCGTCTGTTATAACATCCAAGCTGGTGTGGGAATGTAAGGAGGCTTTAATGGATCTGGCTCGTCGGTTCCAAGTTACCCTAATCTGGGTGCCGGGGCACAAGGATATTGAGGGTAACGAAAGAGCGGACGAGCTGGCCAGGGGTGGTTCCGCACTTGAGGAACGGGTAGCGGAAATGGTCCGCATCCCAATCGGTTCCATCAAGAGCGAAATCTCCAAAGGCTTCCTTGCTAAAGCCGATACCAGATGGGCCCGGATGCGTTCCTGTAAAATTAGCAGATCCTTATGGCCAAGGTACGACAGGAACAAATCAGCCGAATTAATTAACAGAGGCCGACGTGATGCAGCCAGGCTCACCGCTGTCATCACGGGTCACTGGCCCATTGGAGAACATGCTGCCAAAATGGGCATTCCTCATAATACCTGCTGCAGAAGCTGCAACAATCCCGAGGAAAAGGAAACGATTCAACATTTTCTCTGCGATTGCCCGGCCCTAGCAAGGAGACGGTGGAAAACTCTAGGTAAACCGACGTTTACGAACGTTGACGAAATTAAAGACTACAAGGTAAGCTCACTTCTTGCCTTTCTAAACCTCTCGCAATGGCTGTAGCGGATAAGTCATCGGGAGTGCAACAACCATTTACCTAGGTTGAATCAAGATAGTGGTTTCAAAACGGCGCATCTGCGCTAATTGGATGCCTGGGGCATCACCACTCCAACCAACCAACCAACCAAGGCTTCACCATTGAAAGAGGGGGGTTTGCATTTTATACCTACTGCCAGGTAAAAGAAAAACTGCCGCCCCTCTGGAGTCAGACGCAGACCAGGTGCCGCCCACTGTGGGTAACCGACGCCCCTGGATTTTGGATAGGGATGGAGAAGTGACAGGAAGCAGAGGGATGGGTTCGAGAGGGTTTGGGTAGCTGGTAGCGCTTAGTTCGTACTCCCCGGCTGCCCGTCTGACACGGTTGAACCCACCGGACGTGACCGAAACAGAGTTCGAACACGCCCATCAGCATGGCCAGGCCGGATCCTCGCAACTAAGCCCCCGCATCGCGACAAGGTGGCTACCAAAGCAGGGGGACTTTATCTTAAAAAATATAAAAATAATCGACATTGAAAATAAAGAAATGGAACTACAAAATGGAGTTAGAATTCCATTTCATACAAAAATAGTAGAAGAACAGATTTACTCATTGGAGACAAGTAAAATTCAAAATATTCAACTCGATCATCTCAAATCAGATGAAAGACAAGGGGTTGAAAAATTGCTGAAAATACTAAAAACTAATATATAAAGAGGGGGACCTAATAACAAGTACGCAAACAGTGGTTCGTGAAATAAAAACTACCACAAATCAGCAAATGAACTCGAGATTATATAGGCTACCACAAAAACATGAAGAAGAAGCTATGAAAAAAATTCAAGAACTAGAAAGTCAGGGCATAATAAGAAAAAGTAGGAGCAAGTATAGCTCACCTATTATGATAGTGCCAAAGAAAACCGATAATTCAGGAAATAAAAAATTTCGCTTAGTGGTTAACTACAGGAGACTTAACCCTGGTGTCATAACGTTATTTTTTACCCCTGAAATCATAACGATACGTCTGGGAGACGTATAAAGATTTACGATCTTAAACCGATATTTAAAGGTACGATCAGCAGATATTTCACTTACATCAGAAATATGTATATTTTTCTGTAAAATAAAAGTCATAGTTGCTAATTATAAGTAGTAAGTGTTTTATTTTTAGAACGATTTTTTTTGCTCTATTGCGCTTTATTGCGCAAAACTTAAAAAGAGCATACGTCTCGCAGACGTACGTTATGACAGTAGGGTTAATCAAATTACTGTTGACGATAAATACCCGTTGCCGAACAAAGACGGAATCTTAGACAAGCTAGGAAAAGCACAGTACTTTAGCACCCTAGACTTGGCTAAAGGTTACCACCAAATTCTCATGGCAAAAAGGGATATCGAAAAAACAGCATTTGTTACTCCGGCAGGTCTGTACGAGTATGTTAGAATGCCTTTCGGGCTAAAAAATGCCCCAGCCACTTTTCAGAGATTCATAAATGAGATTCTAAGAGAATATATAAATAAAGTCTGCGTCGTGTACCTAGACGACATACTAATTTTTTCCACATCATTACAAGAACACATGAGTTCGCTGAAAAAAATCTTCGAAAGAATGCAAGAACATAACTTAAAACTTCAAATTGATAAATGTAGTTTTCTAAAAAAGGAAACAAAATTCTTGGGGCACACTCTGACAAAAGACGGTATAAAACCAAACCAAGAAAAGATAGAAGCAATTCTGAACTTAAAAGTGAAAAAACCGAAAAACAGCTAAAAAGTTTCGTGGGAGCAACAGGTTACTACAGGAAATTCATTAGGGATTACTCAAAAATAGCGTTCCCTAAGATAAAATTTTTTAAAAAGGGATATAAAATAAACCCAAACGACCCTCAATATGTTGCAAGTTTCGAAAATTTAAAATCTTTGATTGCCTCCCATCCAATTTTGAAATACCCAGAATATGACAAAGAGTTCACAATTACAACTGACGCTAGCGACTATGCAATTGGAGCTGTGTTATCTCAGCAAGGTCATCCAGTATGCTATATATCCAGAACACTAAACGATCATGAACAAAAATACGCCACTACGGACGTCTCTTAATTATATACGCAGTCACTTATTTTAGACCCTATATACTTAAATAGTAAATATAGGATGTTTTTTTTAGAGGTTTGTTTTTCGAATAGAGATAAAACTGGCATTTTGTGGTCAAATCTGGCAACTCTAATGTCATTTATGTTCAGTTTGGTTTGCCATTTCATCATGAACAGGTTGACAAACGAACAACGCTTGCAAATCGTGCAAATTTATTTCGAAAATAATGGTTCAGTTCGCGAAGTTTACCGCAAGCTCCGTCCATTTTATGGTCGACATAATCGTCCATCAGAGCAATTAATTCGGTTAACCATGGGTCGTTTTCGCACTACGTTTACTCTATGTGATAATACGCATCCGCAGAGACGTCGAACAGTGCGCACCGAAGAAACAATTGCCGCTGTAGAGCAAAATGTTGAAGAGGACCCGAATGAATCGATTCGCCACCGTGCACAGCAATTGGAGCTTTGTCCATCAACTTTATGGAAGATTTTGCGCAAAGATCTTGGCTTGCGACCTTACAAGATCCAGCTTGTGCAAGAATTAAAGCCGCGAGACCATGCAATGCGTCGTGATTTTGGTGTATGGGCCGAAAATGAGATTGATCTCGATGCTGATTTTCATCGCAAAATTTTTGGCTCATTTTTGGTTGAATGGCTACGTCAACAAGCAAAATTGCCGCATTTGGAGTGAAGAGAATCCACATGAGACCCTTGAGACGCCATTACATCCACAAAAACTGACTGTTTGGTGTGCTCTATGGGCTGGTGGAGTCATACTTCTTCCGAAATAATGTTGGAGAGTCAGTTACCGTTAATGGAGACCGGTATAGAGCCATGATAACCGACTATTTTGTTCCCGAATTGGATGGCATGAATGTGGATGAGTTGTGGTTCCAACAAGACGACGCTACATGCCACACAGCGCACGTCACAATCGATTTATTGAAGGAAACATTCGATGAGCGCATAATTTCGCGGAATGGACCTGTCAATTGGCCACCAAGATCGTGTGATTTGACACCATTGGATTATTTTCTTTGGGGATATGTGAAGTCGCTCGTCTACGCCAACAAACCAGAAACGTTAGGGGACTTGGAAGCCAACATTCGTGGCGTTATTGCCGACATACGGCCCCAAATGCTCGAAAAAGTGGTTGAAAATTGGACCTGTAGAATTGGCTTTATTCGAGCCAGCCGCGGCGGCCACATGCCCGAAATCATATTTAAACATTAATGGCATAAAATTATCCTTCCAATAAAGCCAAATTGATGGACATTAAAACGATTTTCTTGTGTTTTATTTCAATTCGAAGTTTTATACCTCTAAAAAAACACCCTATACAAAGGGAAGGAATTTTCCCAACGCCATCAAAGGTGGTTTTTAAAATTGCAGGAGTATAATTATGAAATCGAATATCTGCGTGGAAAAGATAACGTAGTAGCCGATTTCCTGAGCCGCATCGAGAATTCGCCGAAAATAACGATAAAGAATCGAACTTGAACATGTCCGATACAATTTACTCTGCGGAGGAAGAATTATTAGAACAATTTGCTATAAAAGAAGAAAGAGTAAATAAGTATAAAACTCGAATCATACTAACCTACAGTCCCCAAGCTGAAATTCCAACTATACATAATAAAAAAATAATACAACTTAATCCAATGGAAAATGAAAATAATATCAAAGCAATTTTACAAAGGCACATTAAAGGAGGAAAAGTTGGAATTTTCTCGGAAACCACCCAATCAGACTATCACAAAGTTCAACTTTTACTAATATCTATGTTTTCCTGCAATAGTAAACTACAATTTATAAAGAGTACGAAGAGAGCATCAGACATACTGCAAGAAGAAGAGTTACATAAACAAATCTCACTCTATCACAATAATGAATCGCTGCATAGCGGAATAAACGAGACTTACAATACGCTTAAGGATAAAATATTTTATCCAAAACTGAAAGAGCACATACAACTGATAACACTGTACAACAAAAAAATAACAAGGTTCTGACAACGGATTCTGGTAGAGGGGGCCAAAAAAAAAATATACGTGTATCGGCGTTTTGAAAGTTTACGTCTGAATTTTTTTTAGGGAGGGTCAAAGTTTTCCCCTTTTTGCACATTCTTATGGTGAATAGGCATACGAAAACCATGTAACCTCACATTTTAGGTATATGATGTGTTCAGCAATTTGATGTAAAATACTACGAAGAACATTTTTGTGGAGCATTTTAACCCTGTAGCTCCTATTTGTATGGGTCAATTTCACCCTCTTTTCTAAAATGCCAAAAATGTCCTAAAAAACAGGACTTTTTAAGGACAAAATGTACCACGAAAATATTCGCCATAAAATTCTACTATAGCTCTTTGAATACATCAAAGCTCAGAAATTAACTTAACCGCCAGAATTAACCCAAAACTGAAAATGTCCTACAAAACCGATTTGTTTATTTTTTATTTAAAAGCATGTCTAAAGAGTGTTTTAGATCTTCGGCCGGGATGTCGGTACGAGCCTTTTGGAGGGCTTCTACGTCCTCATCGTTTTTTCCATGGTTTTCATCGACAAATGCCCTTTTTTTAAGGTGAAAGCCGCACGATGTCGTATCAAACGTAGAAACGGAGAGTGATTGGAGGTTAAAATGCGACTTTTAGTCAAAAAATCAGTCATAAGTATGTAGAACAAAACGTATACACACTTTTCAATAGCCAAATGTTCAGTTAAAATGCGATAACTTGATGTTATTGAGATGCTTAACCTTCGCCTCACCGCCCGGGTGACCCCAAGGGCGCTGTTATGCAGACGGTCAAATGACCGTCGGTCACGATAGTTGTTGTTGCTTCAATGTAAAATGAAAAATTGAGAGAGAGAGCGGGAGAGTAAAATTTGACCGCGTCGGTCAAAAATGATGAGGCTCTCGATGCCAAATCATGCGATCAAAACAGTGTTGCGTTGTGAAATTATTCACAACGCATGTGTTTTCGGAGCAAAATGGCACACTTGTCGCGAAAACATGTATCTAATGACGGAAAAAATGGTTCGTAGCAACCCTCATCGTTTGTTTAGTGTACTGGTGACCGGCGATCAAATGACCGTCTGCATAACAGGGTTTGGGCACAGAGCAGAAAAAACAAAACGAGAGCGTAAAAAGTATCGTGACCGACGGTCATTTGACCGTCTGCATAACAGCGCCCCAAGCGATTCTGCCGCCATTTTGAATAAAACTCACAATAAAAAATTTTTTCCCATGCCTCAGTATGTGTTCAATAAACCTTCTGGAAAGAAGTTTCTTATATTTTCTATAGTCGTAAAATAAATCGTTAAATTTAGGCCTTTTTTCGGCCGCTAGAGTTTTGCCTCTTAACCTTCTGTCCCTTGCTCAAAATTACGTTCGCTGTCCTTTGGGGTCAGGATGACCCCCAACCAAACGGTAATATAACTTACTGACAAAACATGAAGAAATGTTATACATAAATCACAAAAGAAAAGGGGAAAGCCCCGAAAAGTATTTTTCTTGATTTGTTATTGGGTTCTAAGCGCGATTAACACTAAATAACACAAGTAGACGAGTCAAATTGACCCAAGGGACAGGCATAAGGTTAATTGATGCTAATTTCGAATGTGATGATGAACAACCATTGTTTGACGAAGATGATGTGAAAGTAGAGGTAAATGACGAAAGTGGATCGAAAGTGAATCAGTCGACGATGATTTAGTAACTTCCTCTGATGATAGCCCGTTTTTCCAAAGGGGTTCATTGAACACATACTGAGGTACGAAGAAGAATTGTTTATTTTATACATATATAACATTTCAGTGTTTACTAAGTATTGCGCCCTCTAAAATAACAAAATGTCATTTATTTATTTATATAGGTTCGTTCTTTGGTGTGTACATGGCGATCCTAACACTGACTCGCTGGTCCAATGGGAAATAGAGGTGTGCAAACTGCCACGTTTATCACTCAATGGCGTGCGCTTTAAACGTATTTCGGGTAATCGTGAAGCAATATCCTTACAAATGCTTAATATTGAAAAATAAATACAAAATGTAATTGAATTTTAGGCACGAGCATAGGATTTAAAAACATTGCGTCGCGTATTGCATTTGATTTACGACTGTGACTCCACCAAACCAACAATGCTGCCGCTTACAATTTTGACACTTTTACCATTGGATTGGAGATACCTGCTTATTATGGAACTTCCGAGTTGCCCGAGTTACAGCCCGAATCACCCCTATATACCAATTCTAGCTCAAATAGTTTTTTACATGAACAGCGCAATATGAATTTTAAGAATGTGTCAGTTTCTGATGCAACAATTCTGCAAAGGAAAAGCGGCGTTCCTCAAAATGTTTTAACTCAAAAGAGCTACAAGCAGCAGATTTCTATCGAAAGAAAATCTGTGTATGATACATTTATGATTCCAGACAATTCATCAGCTTTTCGCACAAAGGAGAATGGCATCAAAATTTATATAGAAGGTAATGTTGCCACAACTAAAACATTGACGACAATTTTAAAAGCTGAAGAATGCAATACGCCATTTGGTAAGAGTCTACTTCTTTGTACTTTTTTGTTGTCAATAACCGAAAATACAAATAATTGCAACAAAATCCCTTTTACTTCATCTAAACAACGAATAGTTTTGTTTTAAAAATTGCAGTTTTAGGCGAAAGAAGACGGCAATTAGCATTTTAAGGAAGACCAGCAGTCTAATCATACGAAAACTGATCCCGTTGAAACGTGATACAGCAGAAGAGGGGGCTGTGTCTGGGAGAGAAGATTTGGCAACTTTGGCTATTGCAGCTGCTACCACAGTGACTTTGAAATACAAAAATGCATATAACAATAGTTACAACAGTATAATAACTTCTTTGGAGCAAACCCTTTGAATTATGTAATTAAATCATTATATTCAGTTTTTATCGTGTAATTTATACAAAGTTCCAACAACAGTGACCATAATTGCTTTTATACACATCTATCAGTTCTTAAGTGTTGTATAGTATTAAACTGCACACTAGTTTCGATTTTTACACGTGACGCCGTGCTCTGTAATTCGACTTCATCTGTATGTATAAGACAAATTTCTTGTAACAACATTTTGTATCAGCTAATTATGTCAAAGTTGATAATATTGGAAATTTACCAAATAAATCTCGGAATACTCAAATTATTCTTTTCAATGGACAGTCTGGTTTTTAATGTCATATTTTTATGTTTCTTTTTTTATGTGTGACTACGTTATAGTCACAATTTAAGCATACAACAACAAAATATCTATATATACATTTAACAGTTTAACATTATACATAATAAGCAAAAAGATATGAACCTATGAGAACCTCTGTTTTTGAAAACGAATTGGACTCTAAAACTAATCTGAGTCCATTTGATTTGTAACAATTTTTATCGATGTAAATGCCTTCCTTCGGTTTTTCGCAAAATTTTAGTTTTAGACTTATATTGCACTAAGTAGTATTTACAATATACCTATGTATCCGCTTAGTTTTTATTTATGTCAAAAGCTAAAATCAATAAAATTAATTGAAACTACAACTTTGTTACCGTGCAACCTGAGAAAACTATTTTTACCTCGTGGAGGACGTGGAGGACAATGCCATTGACGCTAGAGGGCGGTGATGTGGAAGCACTTGGCATGTTTATGTTTTATTCATTCATTATGTTTTTCTGCATAACTCACAATGCCATAAAAAAATATGAAATTCCGGTTAAAATTGTACCCGATTGAAGTCGGCAAACTGCTTCAAGTTAAAAAATGTGATGCAAATTTATTCATATGCTGTTCTATCTGACACAAAAATTTCATTACATAACAAATTAAATTACATCAAACAAAAGCAATTACTTAAAGCAAAGATTTTTTTAGCATTTGCCTTTGCTGTACGACCTTCAGCATCGGCAAGCTAAAAATTGCTGAATCGATACTGATACAGTGTCATGGCAGCAGTTATTCCCTTGTGCAATGATATCACAACACTTGCATTGAGATCGCGGAATTATTATGCGCTCTAACTTAAAAACTTGTTACGAAAATTAGATCTGCAGGCTTAGTTATTCGTCTCTGTGGATTGTGCTTCAAAATAAAACACACTTCAATTCTTAAACGCAGTCAACAACCGTCTTTACTGTCTTTACACTTGTTATTTATTGGATTACTCCGTGTCGCACCTATGCTTGCTAAAACAAAACTGTCCTCTCTGCGCTGTACCCTGCTGCCTTTTATACTTGTGTGCTTATCGCGCCAAACGTTCTCGCACATTCCAATTGGACTCAAAATTTTCATTATCATCGCGAGTCATGTTTGCGAATGTTATAGCGAAATTACAGCAAGTCGGCCGTATTCTAAAAGTATGCCCGTAAAAGCATTCAAATGCCTCGCACAGCGACAGGGTGCCTTGCACAGCAACACACTGCCTTATCGTTACACTGCCCACCATCAAGACTTGTTCGTCCAGAACAAGTGCCGAAGCTCCGCTGTAGTACGACGCCAGGCCCTCCAAATGGACTTCCTTCAGCCTAGCGCCTCTATTGCTGCAGCGTTGAATCCTGTATACCACGTCATTGATCCTGGTCACGACTTTGTACGGTCCTTCTCATGACGTTTGAAGTTTTGGTGACAAATCTTTCCTCCGCTGCGGGTTGTAGAGCATTACCAGATCGCCTTGTTGGAACCCTGCTGTGTTATACGCCATCAGGAACAGAGGGATATGCGTGTCCCACTTCTTTTGATTCCTGCCTTCCACTTTCCGCAAATATTCTTCCAGTGTCCGATTAAATTGTTCCACCATGCCGTCGGACTGTGGATGCAAAGGAGTGGTGTGAGTTTTTCTTATTCCCAGTAGCTCCCACACTGCCTTGAATACAGCAGATTCGAAATTCCGGCCTTGATCCGAGTGCAACTCCGAACCTGGCCACCCAGTTGTTTACCAGCACCGTTGTGGCCTCCTGGTTAGGAATAAGATACACTTCGGGCCATTTGCTAAAATAGTCCATTACCACCAGCACATATTTGTTGCCTTGAGTGCTAATTGGGAATGCGCCGGCGACGTCCATGGCAATTCGCTCGAAGGGCGCTCCTACGTTGTACTGCTGCATGCGGCCCCGAGATCTTCTTGTCGGCCCTTTCGCTCTCCATTCGGCTACAGACTCCTGGCATCCTACCCAGTATAATCGTCTTTTTATTTTGCGACAGTTTTTGTGATGCCCAGGTGCCCTCCGCTGGAGTCGTTATGGTATGCCTCGATGACCTCGTTGATCCTGCATTTCGGGACTACAATTAGTGAATTGCTGGTCTGGCCATCCTAACTCTCCCACTCGCGGTATAGCCAGCCATCAGACAGCCGCAGGCTTTTCCACTGTGCCCAGTAAGCCTTCGCGATCGGGCTTTCAACGGCCATCTCCCGCCAGTCTGGACGTGCGCCTTGCTCCTTGCCTTCGACGATTTTTGCAAGATCCGCATCCTCCCGCTGGTCCTTTCGTAGCCTCTCCGCAGACCAATCTTCCTCTCGCATGATGCTTACCAATCGGATGTCCACCATCTGCTTTTTGCTCTCTTCGCTACGACTTTTCCCAGCCATTCTCGAGAAGCCGCGTTGGAGCATTGCACCTTAATGATGCCGTTTTCAACGCGCTTTCCTTCGAACATCGGTGTTTCTTTCGAATCACCGATTGCCTTCCAAAGGTAGGTGTCGAAATAGTCTTGCTGTCCTTGGGACAGCAGACCATTTCCTTTGTCGGTATGTATTTCAACCATCATCGCTTTGGCAGCCACTCCCGCGAAAGTGGCACCAGAGGTAGACGGCTGAGTGTCATCCGACATTATCTGGGATCCTGCAGCCTTCTCCATGTCAGTAGACGGCTGACCTGCAGACTCCTGCGTCGAGCGTGCTGGCACGTCCGATTCCGGTCCAAGAACCTTCCTCCTCTTTGCCTTGCTACTCTCAGTAGCTCAGAGCTCAGACCCCAGAGCGGCCTCAGAAGAGTGTGCCATAGCAGACGAATCATCGCCCGTTCTGTCACGCTTCCCTGTGGCCATCACAGGTGTTGAAGTTGGCAGAACTTGAGTACTTGCCGCCGCTTTCACGGCAGCTTTCCTCTTGTTCTGCCTCATCCTTTGGCGCTGTCTGGCAGACAGCTCTTCACCTGCCTTCGAACCCCCGATGCCAGCAATCTCCTTACCGGCACTCTCCTGGTTCGCACCAGGTTTAACCGTTTTCGGAGATACGCATGGTACCCGAATTCGACTCGTTGAAGAAGATGGGCTATCTAACATCTCCACATCTCCATCAACCTTGATGGCTGACTTTGATGCTTCTGACATTAGTCTGTCCACATTCTCCTCCAACAGTAGGCTCTCCATTGACATAGTCAATGTGCCATCGTCCACCGCTAGTAATTTGCTTTCTCCGGGACCCTGGGTGACAGTCTCGGTCATAGGGGAAGGGGGGCCTTGGGCCTGCACATCCAATGCCTAAGCCGCCGACGGATCGGCGGGAGGATTCCCAGAGGTCTGGTTACCTCGTGCAGAAAAACCGGGAGTAGGCTTCACCATTGAAAGAGGGGGGTTTGCATTTTATACCTACTGCCAGGTAAAAGAAAAACTGCCGCCCCTCTGGAGTCAGACGCAGACCAGGTGCCGCCCACTGTGGGTAACCGACGCCCCTGGATTTTGGATAGGGATGGAGAAGTGACAGGAAGCAGAGGGATGGGTTCGAGAGGGTTTGGATAGCTGGTAGCGCTTAGTTCGTACTCCCCGGCTGCCCGTCTGACACGGTTGAACCCACCGGACGTGACCGAAACAGAGTTCGAACACGCCCATCAGCATGGCCAGGCCGGATCCTCGCAACTAAGCCCCCGCATCGCGACAAGGTGGCTACCAAAGCAGGGGGACTTTATCTTAAAAAATATAAAAATAATCGACATTGAAAATAAAGAAATGGAACTACAAAATGGAGTTAGAATTCCATTTCATACAAACATAGTAGAAGAACAGATTTACTCATTGGAGACAAGTAAAATTCAAAATATTCAACTCGATCATCTCAAATCAGATGAAAGACAAGGGGTTGAAAAATTGCTGAAAATACTAAAAACTAATATATAAAGAGGGGGACCTAATAACAAGTACGCAAACAGTGGTTCGTGAAATAAAAACTACCACAAATCAGCAAATGAACTCGAGATTATATAGGCTACCACAAAAACATGAAGAAGAAGCTATGAAAAAAATTCAAGAACTAGAAAGTCAGGGCGTAATAAGAAAAAGTAGGAGCAAGTATAGCTCACCTATTATGATAGTGCCAAAGAAAACCGATAATTCAGGAAATAAAAAATTTCGCTTAGTGGTTAACTACAGGAGACTTAACCCTGGTGTCATAACGTTATTTTTTACCCCTGAAATCATAACGATACGTCTGGGAGACGTATAAAGATTTACGATCTTAAACCGATATTTAAAGGTACGATCAGCAGATATTTCACTTACATCAGAGATATGTATATTTTTCTGTAAAATAAAAGTCATAGTTGCTAATTATAAGTAGTAAGTGTTTTATTTTTAGAACGATTTTTTTTGCTCTATTGCGCTTTATTGCGCAAAACTTAAAAAGAGCATACGTCTCGCAGACGTACGTTATGACAGTAGGGTTAATCAAATTACTGTTGACGATAAATACCCGTTGCCGAACAAAGACGGAATCTTAGACAAGCTAGGAAAAGCACAGTACTTTAGCACCCTAGACTTGGCTAAAGGTTACCACCAAATTCTCATGGCAAAAAGGGATATCGAAAAAACAGCATTTGTTACTCCGGCAGGTCTGTACGAGTATGTTAGAATGCCTTTCGGGCTAAAAAATGCCCCAGCCACTTTTCAGAGATTCATAAATGAGATTCTAAGAGAATATATAAATAAAGTCTGCGTCGTGTACCTAGACGACATACTAATTTTTTCCACATCATTACAAGAACACATGAGTTCGCTGAAAAAAATCTTCGAAAGAATGCAAGAACATAACTTAAAACTTCAAATTGATAAATGTAGTTTTCTAAAAAAGGAAACAAAATTCTTGGGGCACACTCTGACAAAAGACGGTATAAAACCAAACCAAGAAAAGATAGAAGCAATTCTGAACTTAAAAGTGAAAAAACCGAAAAACAGCTAAAAAGTTTCGTGGGAGCAACAGGTTACTACAGGAAATTCATTAGGGATTACTCAAAAATAGCGTTCCCTAAGATAAAATTTTTTAAAAAGGGATATAAAATAAACCCAAACGACCCTCAATATGTTGCAAGTTTCGAAAATTTAAAATCTTTGATTGCCTCCCATCCAATTTTGAAATACCCAGAATATGACAAAGAGTTCACAATTACAACTGACGCTAGCGACTATGCAATTGGAGCTGTGTTATCTCAGCAAGGTCATCCAGTATGCTATATATCCAGAACACTAAACGATCATGAACAAAAATACGCCACTACGGACGTCTCTTAATTATATACGCAGTCACTTATTTTAGACCCTATATACTTAAATAGTAAATATAGGATGTTTTTTTTAGAGGTTTGTTTTTCGAATAGAGATAAAACTGGCATTTTGTGGTCAAATCTGGCAACTCTAATGTCATTTATGTTCAGTTTGGTTTGCCATTTCATCATGAACAGGTTGACAAACGAACAACGCTTGCAAATCGTGCAAATTTATTTCGAAAATAATGGTTCAGTTCGCGAAGTTTACCGCAAGCTCCGTCCATTTTATGGTCGACATAATCGTCCATCAGAGCAATTAATTCGGTTAACCATGGGTCGTTTTCGCACTACGTTTACTCTATGTGATAATACGCATCCGCAGAGACGTCGAACAGTGCGCACCGAAGAAACAATTGCCGCTGTAGAGCAAAATGTTGAAGAGGACCCGAATGAATCGATTCGCCACCGTGCACAGCAATTGGAGCTTTGTCCATCAACTTTATGGAAGATTTTGCGCAAAGATCTTGGCTTGCGACCTTACAAGATCCAGCTTGTGCAAGAATTAAAGCCGCGAGACCATGCAATGCGTCGTGATTTTGGTGTATGGGCCGAAAATGAGATTGATCTCGATGCTGATTTTCATCGCAAAATTTTTGGCTCATTTTTGGTTGAATGGCTACGTCAACAAGGAAAATTGCCGCATTTGGAGTGAAGAGAATCCACATGAGACCCTTGAGACGCCATTACATCCACAAAAACTGACTGTTTGGTGTGCTCTATGGGCTGGTGCAGTCATACTTCTTCCGAAATAATGTTGGAGAGTCAGTTACCGTTAATGGAGACCGGTATAGAGCCATGATAACCGACTATTTTGTTCCCGAATTGGATGGCATGAATGTGGATGAGTTGTGGTTCCAACAAGACGACGCTACATGCCACACAGCGCACGTCACAATCGATTTATTGAAGGAAACATTCGATGAGCGCATAATTTCGCGGAATGGACCTGTCAATTGGCCACCAAGATCGTGTGATTTGACACCATTGGATTATTTTCTTTGGGGATATGTGAAGTCGCTCGTCTACGCCAACAAACCAGAAACGTTAGGGGACTTGGAAGCCAACATTCGTGGCGTTATTGCCGACATACGGCCCCAAATGCTCGAAAAAGTGGTTGAAAATTTGACCTGTAGAATTGGCTTTATTCGAGCCAGCCGCGGCGGCCACATGCCCGAAATCATATTTAAACATTAATGGCATAAAATTATCCTTCCAATAAAGCCAAATTGATGGACATTAAAACGATTTTCTTGTGTTTTATTTCAATTCGAAGTTTTATACCTCTAAAAAAACACCCTATACAAAGGGAAGGAATTTTCCCAACGCCATCAAAGGTGGTTTTTAAAATTGCAGGAGTATAATTATGAAATCGAATATCTGCGTGGAAAAGATAACGTAGTAGCCGATTTCCTGAGCCGCATCGAGAATTCGCCGAAAATAACGATAAAGAATCGAACTTGAACATGTCCGATACAATTTACTCTGCGGAGGAAGAATTATTAGAACAATTTGCTATAAAAGAAGAAAGAGTAAATAAGTATAAAACTCGAATCATACTAACCTACAGTCCCCAAGCTGAAATTCCAACTATACATAATAAAAAAATAATACAACTTAATCCAATGGAAAATGAAAATAATATCAAAGCAATTTTACAAAGGCACATTAAAGGAGGAAAAGTTGGAATTTTCTCGGAAACCACCCAATCAGACTATCACAAAGTTCAACTTTTACTAATATCTATGTTTTCCTGCAATAGTAAACTACAATTTATAAAGAGTACGAAGAGAGCATCAGACATACTGCAAGAAGAAGAGTTACATAAACAAATCTCACTCTATCACAATAATGAATCGCTGCATAGCGGAATAAACGAGACCTACAATACGCTTAAGGATAAAATATTTTATCCAAAACTGAAAGAGCACATACAACTGATAACACTGTACAACAAAAAAATAACAAGGTTCTGACAACGGATTCTGGTAGAGGGGGCCAAAAAAAAAATATACGTGTATCGGCGTTTTGAAAGTTTACGTCTGAATTTTTTTTAGGGAGGGTCAAAGTTTTCCCCTTTTTGCACATTCTTATGGTGAATAGGCATACGAAAACCATGTAACCTCACATTTTAGGTATATGATGTGTTCAGCAATTTGATGTAAAATACTACGAAGAACATTTTTGTGGAGCATTTTAACCCTGTAGCTCCTATTTGTATGGGTCAATTTCACCCTCTTTTCTAAAATGCCAAAAATGTCCTAAAAAACAGGACTTTTTAAGGACAAAATGTACCACGAAAATATTCGCCATAAAATTCTACTATAGCTCTTTGAATACATCAAAGCTCAGAAATTAACTTAACCGCCAGAATTAACCCAAAACTGAAAATGTCCTACAAAACCGATTTGTTTATTTTTTATTTAAAAGCATGTCTAAAGAGTGTTTTAGATCTTCGGCCGGGATGTCGGTACGAGCCTTTTGGAGGGCTTCTACGTCCTCATCGTTTTTTCCATGGTTTTCATCGACAAATGCCCTTTTTTTAAGGTGAAAGCCGCACGATGTCGTATCAAACGTAGAAACGGAGAGTGATTGGAGGTTAAAATGCGACTTTTAGTCAAAAAATCAGTCATAAGTATGTAGAACAAAACGTATACACACTTTTCAATAGCCAAATGTTCAGTTAAAATGCGATAACTTGATGTTATTGAGATGCTTAACCTTCGCCTCACCGCCCGGGTGACCCCAAGCGATTCTGCCGCCATTTTGAATAAAACTCACAATAAAAAATTTTTTCCCATGCCTCAGTATGTGTTCAATAAACCTTCTGGAAAGAAGTTTCTTATATTTTCTATAGTCGTAAAATAAATCGTTAAATTTAGGCCTTTTTTCGGCCGCTAGAGTTTTGCCTCTTAACCTTCTGTCCCTTGCTCAAAATTACGTTCGCTGTCCTTTGGGGTCAGGATGACCCCCAACCAAACGGTAATATAACTTACTGACAAAATATGAAGAAATGTTATACATAAATCACAAAAGAAAAGGGGAAAGCCCCGGAAAGTATTTTTCTTGATTTGTTATTGGGTTCTAAGCGCGATTAACACTAAATAACACAAGTAGACGAGTCAAATTGACCCAAGGGACAGGCATAAGGTTAATTGATGCTAATTTCGAATGTGATGATGAACAACCATTGTTTGACGAAGATGATGTGAAAGTAGAGGTAAATGACGAAAGTGGATCGAAAGTGAATCAGTCGACGATGATTTAGTAACTTCCTCTGATGATAGCCCGTTTTTCCAAAGGGGTTCATTGTACACATACTGAGGTACGAAGAAGAATTGTTTATTGTATACATATATAACATTTCAGTGTTTACTAAGTATTGCGCCCTCTAAAATAACAAAATGTCATTTATTTATTTATATAGGTTCGTTCTTTGGTGTGTACATGGCGATCCTAACACTGACTCGCTGGTCCAATGGGAAATGCTTAATATTGAAAAATAAATACAAAATGTAATTGAATTTTAGGCACGAGCATAGGATTTAAAAACATTGCGTCGCGTATTGCATTTGATTTACGACTGTGACTCCACCAAACCAACAATGCTGCCGCTTACAATTTTGACACTTTTACCATTGGATTGGAGATACCTGCTTATTATGGAACTTCCGAGTTGCCCGAGTTACAGCCCGAATCACCCCTATATACCAATTCTAGCTCAAATAATTTTTTACATGAACAGCGCAATATGAATTTTAAGAATGTGTCAGTTTCTGATGCAACAATTCTGCAAAGGAAAAGCGGCGCCCCTCAAAATGTTTTAACTCAAAAGAGCTACAAGCAGCAGATTTCTATCGAAAGAAAATCTGTGTATGATACATTTATGATTCCAGACAATTCATCAGCTTTTCGCACAAAGGAGAATGGCATCAAAATTTATATAGAAGGTAATGTTGCCACAACTAAAACATTGACGACAATTTTAAAAGCTGAAGAATGCAATACGCCATTTGGTAAGAGTCTACTTCTTTGTACTTTTTTGTTGTCAATAACCGAAAATACAAATAATTGCAACAAAATCCCTTTTACTTCATCTAAACAACGAATAGTTTTGTTTTAAAAATTGCAGTTTTAGGCGAAAGAAGACGGCAATTAGCATTTTAAGGAAGACCAGCAGTCTAATCATACGAAAACTGATCCCGTTGAAACGTGATACAGCAGAAGAGGGGGCTGTGTCTGGGAGAGAAGATTTGGCAACTTTGGCTATTGCAGCTGCTACCACAGTGACTTTGAAATACAAAAATGCATATAACAATAGTTACAACAGTATAATAACTTCTTTGGAGCAAACCCTTTGAATTATGTAATTAAATCATTATATTCAGTTTTTATCGTGTAATTTATACAAAGTTCCAACAACAGTGACCATAATTGCTTTTATACACATCTATCAGTTCTTAAGTGTTGTATAGTATTAAACTGCACACTAGTTTCGATTTTTACACGTGACGCCGTGCTCTGTAATTCGACTTCATCTGTATGTATAAGACAAATTTCTTGTAACAACATTTTGTATCAGCTAATTATGTCAAAGTTGATAATATTGGAAATTTACCAAATAAATCTCGGAATACTCAAATTATTCTTTTCAATGGACAGTCTGGTTTTTAATGTCATATTTTTATGTTTCTTTTTTTATGTGTGACTACGTTATAGTCACAATTTAAGCATACAACAACAAAATATCTATATATACATTTAACAGTTTAACATTATACATAATAAGCAAAAAGATATGAACCTATGAGAACCTCTGTTTTTGAAAACGAATTGGACTCTAAAACTAATCTGAGTCCATTTGATTTGTAACAATTTTTATCGATGTAAATGCCTTCCTTCGGTTTTTCGCAAAATTTTAGTTTTAGACTTATATTGCACTAAGTAGTATTTACAATATACCTATGTATCCGCTTAGTTTTTATTTATGTCAAAAGCTAAAATCAATAAAATTAATTGAAACTACAACTTTGTTACCGTGCAACCTGAGAAAACTATTTTTACCTCGTGGAGGACGTGGAGGACAATGCCATTGACGCTAGAGGGCGGTGATGTGGAAGCACTTGGCATGTTTATGTTTTATGCATTCATTATGTTTTTCTGCATAACTCACAATGCCATAAAAAAATATGAAATTCCGGTTAAAATTGTACCCGATTGAAGTCGGCAAACTGCTTCAAGTTAAAAAATGTGATGCAAGTTTATTCATATGCTGTTCTATCTGACACAAAAATTTCATTACATAACAAATTAAATTACATCAAACAAAAGCAATTACTTAAAGCAAAGATTTTTTTAGCATTTGCCTTTGCTGTACGACCTTCAGCATCGGCAAGCTAAAAATTGCTGAATCGATACTGATACAGTGTCATGGCAGCAGTTATTCCCTTGTGCAATGATATCACAACACTTGCATTGAGATCGCGGAATTATTATGCGCTCTAACTTAAAAACTTGTTACGAAAATTAGATCTGCAGGCTTAGTTATTCGTCTCTGTGGATTGTGCTTCAAAATAAAACACACTTCAATTCTTAAACGCAGTCAACAACCGTCTTTACTGTCTTTACACTTGTTATTTATTGGATTACTCCGTGTCGCACCTATGCTTGCTAAAACAAAACTGTCCTCTCTGCGCTGTACCCTGCTGCCTTTTATACTTGTGTGCTTATCGCGCCAAACGTTCTCGCACATTCCAATTGGACTCAAAATTTTCATTATCATCGCGAGTCATGTTTGCGAATGTTATAGCGAAATTACAGCAAGTCGGCCGTATTCTAAAAGTATGCCCGTAAAAGCATTCAAATGCCTCGCACAGCGACAGGGTGCCTTGCACAGCGACACACTGCCTTATCGTTACACTGCCCACCATCAAGACTTGTTCGTCCAGAACAAGTGCCGAAGCTCCGCTGTAGTACGACGCCAGGCCCTCCAAATGGACTTCCTTCAGCCTAGCGCCTCTATTGCTGCAGCGTTGAATCCTGTATACCACGTCATTGATCCTGGTCACGACTTTGTACGGTCCTTCTCATGACGTTTGAAGTTTTGGTGACAAATCTTTCCTCCGCTGCGGGTTGTAGAGCATTACCAGATCGCCTTGTTGGAACCCTGCTGTGTTATACGCCATCAGGAACAGAGGGATATGCGTGTCCCACTTCTTTTGATTCCTGCCTTCCACTTTCCGCAAATATTCTTCCAGTGTCCGATTAAATTGTTCCACCATGCCGTCGGACTGTGGATGCAAAGGAGTGGTGTGAGTTTTTCTTATTCCCAGTAGCTCCCACACTGCCTTGAATACAGCAGATTCGAAATTCCGGCCTTGATCCGAGTGCAACTCCGAACCTGGCCACCCAGTTGTTTACCAGCACCGTTGTGGCCTCCTGGTTAGGAATAAGATACACTTCGGGCCATTTGCTAAAATAGTCCATTACCACCAGCACATATTTGTTGCCTTGAGTGCTAATTGGGAATGCGCCGGCGACGTCCATGGCAATTCGCTCGAAGGGCGCTCCTACGTTGTACTGCTGCATGCGGCCCCGAGATCTTCTTGTCGGCCCTTTCGCTCTCCAATCGGCTACAGACTCCTGGCATCCTACCCAGTATAATCGTCTTTTTATTTTGCGACAGTTTTTGTGATGCCCAGGTGCCCTCCGCTGGAGTCGTTATGGTATGCCTCGATGACCTCGTTGATCCTGCATTTCGGGACTACAATTAGTGAATTGCTGGTCTGGCCATCCTAACTCTCCCACTCGCGGTATAGCCAGCCATCAGACAGCCGCAGGCTTTTCCACTGTGCCCAGTAAGCCTTCGCGATCGGGCTTTCAACGGCCATCTCCCGCCAGTCTGGACGTGCGCCTTGCTCCTTGCCTTCGACGATTTTTGCAAAATCCGCATCCTCCCGCTGGTCCTTTCGTAGCCTCTCCGCAGACCAATCTTCCTCTCGCATGATGCTTACCAATCGGATGTCCACCATCTGCTTTTTGCTCTCGGCTCGCGAACAATGCCTGCATTCGGTTTTGCGGGGACGGCGTACTACCTTTGCGATGTTCTACTGTGAAGTCATAGCTCTGCAGCCGCTCGACCCACCGCGCCAATTGGCCTTCAGGATCCTTAAAGTTCAGTAGCCATTTCAACACCGCATGATCTGTGCGCACGCGCAACTTTTGTCCATACAGGTATTTGTGCAAGTTCAGTAGTTCTCTCCTTTTAACACAGTAATTGCATTAAGGGGGCTTTCCCGTTTTTACAGAAATCGATTTATAAATACTATAACAATATGAAGCCAAAGTTTCATAATGAAATATGCAATAGTTTTGAAGTTATAGCCAAAATGGATCTAATGAACCGATTTGGATAAAACTGAATTTCACGTGTTCACAAATGAATTCTCTATCGCACATCATAGGATTTTTTCAATAGTGAAATTTCGATTTTTAACAACACTTTTAGTACCAAAATTTTGCAAAAAAATCGATTTTTTTTTCAAATTTGCGCCAAATTTCACCAAGTTGAAATTTTTCAAAAATCCTCCGATGTGCGATAACTAAAACTATGTAATTAATGAAAATGATGGTCAATTTGATTTCAGATAAACCGTACTCGAGAAAAGTGTAAAAAACTGGGAGTATGTTTTCCAAACAAGGCAACATAAGTACTTGGCAAGCCGGCAGCCATTTTGTTTTTTTCCCAAAAAAAAAATTTTTTTCAACTCACTATTGTAACAACAAACAAAATAAAAAAGAATTACAACATTTTATCAAACTGTCTTTCCAAAATTAATTCTTGAAAAACACCTCATTTTTCGACGAAAAACGGGAAAGCCCCCTTAAGGCTTTGACAGGATTTTGCTGTAGTCTGTAAGAGCACACCGCCAGAATTGGAGCAGTTCACAGTTTTGCCTTCAGTCGTGCAAAAGCCTACTCCTACTCCAGGAACGAATCGTCAGTAATATGTGCACAGGCCCAGGAAACTGCGGAGTTCGTGTAGATTGCGTTGCCGGGGCCACTCCTTCACCGCCGTGATTTTGCCTTCATCCAAATGCACTCCGCGACCGGAAACCGTGTGGCCCAGATACTTGACCTCCTTTTGGAACAGCGAGCATTTCTTTGGATTGAGTTTAAGCCCGGCTTCTTGTATTCGCTCGAATACGTCCTTTAGCTTTTCCACGTGGTCGTCGAAGCTTTTACCAATTACGATTATGTCGTCGAGATACACCAGACACGTCCGCCATTGTAGCACTTTTAGCACACGTTCTATTAGCCGCTCGAATGTCGCTGGTGCGTTGCAGAGTCCAAACGGTATGACGGTGAACTGCTACAAACCATCGCCAACACTGAAAGCCGTTTTCTCCTTGTCCTTGTCTACAAGCTCCACCTGCCAATAGCCGCTGCGTAAGTCGAGCGTGGAAAACCACTGTCTGCCTGAAAAAGTGTCCAAAGCGTCATCGATCCGAGGTAGTAGATAGCTGTCCTTCTTGGTTATGTCGTTGAGCTTCCGATAGTCCACACAAAACCGGATACTGCCATCCATTTTCTTGACTAGCACGACCGGCGAGCACCAAGAGCCTGACAAGGGCTCTATGACCTTTTCTTTCTTTGATCGAAAATTTATGACCTCTTCCCTCTTGGCCAGAAGAACTCATCTTGGCGGTTTTCTGATCGATTTAGCACTTCCGGTGTAGATGTTGTGCTTTACTATGGCTGTTCTTCCGCCTGCTTCTGCTGCAAATATTGACCCATAGTGCTGCAGGAGTGACCGCGCTTTCTGTTTCTGCTTTTCTGTCAATTCGTTGCTCCACTGGATCTCCTGCGGTATGGCGTCCATGTTAAAACCGATTTTCTTAGTTCCTCCGGGTGGGCTACTTTCGCAATTAACAACTGCTTCAGCCTCTCTACACTCGCCAATTACCGCATCTTTTCCCACATATCTGGGTGTATTAAGCGGGTTCAGTATTCTGACTGGTATTTTGCCATTTTGGGTTCCACTAATGTACGTCTTATGATCATGTTGTCGTGTCCTTGTTCTCGTGCTTCTACCACCCACAGCCGACTTGTCCCATCGTCCTCGTCCACCTTTGCCCACAAAATCGCCTCGGAATTCGCCGGTATCTTCTGGTGTTTACACTAGATAACTTTTCTTACCGCCACGCTTCGCTCATAGCCGGTGTGCAGTTGGAATTCAACGTTGGCATATTTCAGCACATTTTCTTTCAGGTCCAGCGTAAATCCGTGCCTAATCATGAAATCCACGCCGATAATCACGTCGTCTATTATATCCACGACGATGAACTCATGTTCCAGGCTGTTGGTGCCGATAGCAATCGTTTTTGTGACTTTTTTGTGTCTCCAGGTCATGAAGATCCTCAATCTTTTTTTCTCTCGGGAACATCAGCGCCAACTTCCAGGTAAGACAATGTCTGCTGCGCCTCTTTGGCTCTTTGCCTACGGTTCTTCAGCTCGCAGTAGTACAGCGTTTTGTTGTGCTCATTGCTGTTCTTTGCTGTCAGTGCCCTCATGGCGGCCTTCACTTCTTAACCCTTTTAGTGCCGGAGGCCGATATATCGGCTCTGGCTGCACTAGTGAGAAGTGCCAGAGCCGATATATCGGCCCGCGCCTTGTAACGCTTTACTATTCGCATTGCGGGAGAACTCTATCTCAAAATAAATTTGTATTACGTTATAAATGATATAATTTCATTACGAGAGAATAAAAAAAAATAGTTTTTTGTTTTAACTCTTTGTGGACGTTTATGTTATCGGAACTTTTCGGCAGCTTGTTATGTAAACAACTGTTTGAAGACTCTCGCATTGCCGCAGCGAGCCGTAGGATCAGTTAGTGTCTCCTCGATCGTTGTTGTGAACAGTATATTTCGTCCCAGTTGCAGTTTAAAAGCGTAATTTTTGTTATTGCCGTTGTTTTCCACTTGTGTCAAACATTGTTGTTTTTGACAAACCAACAATTAGCAATACAGGATTTCTAAAATTCTATTCATTCTCTATTTCATGCTTAGTATACTGCTTTTTGAATCATGTAAATATTGTTTCTCGTTTGGTTTTTATGAGCATTTTCCCAAACCCTAGTAAAACTGTGAAATTCGGCCGGTTATTTTCGCATAGGCACCTCTTTTTCGCCCGGCACTAAAAGGGTTAAACATTCTGGCACAAATTTTATTACCTCGGTGGCAGAACCTTTCAGAGCCAATGCCAATCTCCGACCCTTCGCTACATCGGTCCGGCAACCTTTCCTCCAGTCGTCGGCAAATTCCAGGCAGCCAGCTCCTTTTTCAGCTGGTCCACCTTCAGCTGCTCGAGCTTTACCATGTCTGCATTTTATAGCTTCTTCTCTTTTACTTTCAGTAGCACAAACCCACTTCTGACACCAAATGTTACGAAGATTAGTTCTGTAGGCTTATTCGTCTCTCTGGATTGTGCTTCGAAATAAAACACACTTCAATTCTTAAACGCAGTTAGCAACCAGCAATCACTTTCGTTACAAATTCACTCTTTACTGTCTTTACACTTGCTACTTATTGGACTACCTACCTACTAACACAAAACTATCCCTTCTGCGCTGTACCCGGCCGCCTTTTATACTTTTGTGCTTATCGCCCCTATCGTTCTCGTTCATTCCAATTGAACTCAAAATTTCCATTACTATCGCGAGTCATCTTTGTTATAGCGACTAATAGCAAGTCGGCCGTATTCTAAAAGTATGCCCGTAAATGCATTCAAGTGCCTTGCACAGCGACACACTGCTTTATCGTCACACTGCTTTACCGTCACAGTATTTTCTATCATTAATATACTTTAAATAATTGTGTCTGAAAAGAGTCTATTACTACATTTACTACTGTGTACAAAGAATACCCGGAATTCGATTTCTTCGATTATCGTGGTGTTGTGCATTATGAGTTCCTTCCGCCGGGCCAAACTGTCAACAAGGAATATTACTTGAGCGTTATGCGTCGTTTGCGTGAAGCTATTCGCAAAAAGAGGCCGGATTTATGGAGAGACAACTCTTGGTTTTTGCATCACGATAATGCACCATCTGACACGGCATTGGTTCTTCGTGAGCATTTCGCCAACTCATATCGTTCCACAGCCACCTTGTGACTTCTGGCTATTCTCCAAACTCAAAAGACCACTTCGAGGACACCGTTTTGAATCGATTGAAGAGATTCAACGTGAATCGCCGCGCGCATTGAAGGCCATACCGGAAGGTGACTATTTGGCATGCTTCGAAGATTGGAAAGTCCGTTGGCATAAGTGCATTGCATCGGGGGGGGACTACTTTGAAGGCGATGAAATTGATTTGGAAGAATAAATAAAGATTTTTTGAATTATAAACAAATTCCGGGTATTCTTTGTACACAGTAGTACGTTGAGCCCAAACGCATATTTTCAAATGAGTCATTTCAAAGTGTTTACATTGCCTCATTTGCTTTTCGTTTGGCAGCTAATGTCAAATGCTTTATGGGGGTCCTACCATGTAAACGCCGTTTTTCGAGGCGTTTTTTGGGATCTTGCAGAAGGAAAAGTATTCAATATTTTCCAATGCGGTTGTTTTTTTTAATTTTTATTGGTCCTTTAAGTATAAAAAAAATCTAAGTTTAAGAAATAAGTGTTATGCTGTAGCCACAGCACCCCTGCGAAATAAGGCCTTCCAAAAGTATGTGGGTTGATGGTACACACGATTTTGCAAAAACTGTTCGTCTGAAACACAAAAGGAAAGGTTTTTTACAATCTGCAGACTTGCCGCTATCGTACGGTAATAATTCACATAATTGTCTTTACAATTTTCAAAATGGCGGATCATGAAAAAACTCTCATTTTTCGGTTTTTTAAGCAGATAAAAACAATTTTTTTATTATTTGTTTATAACAATTGGAAGCTCATCTTGTACCGAACGATAGCGACAACATTTACACACATTAAAAAAAAAAAAAAAAAAAATTATCAAAATCCGTCCACTGGTTCCTTAGAAATGCGGGGTAACAGTTCGAAAAAAGTGAATCTGAGAAAAACGGATATAAGAGATAACGCTTGGCGCCTCATTTCGGCCTGGCGCGCTGCGAGAACTCAGTGGAAAGCGTGATAAAACTTGCCGTAAAACCTGTTTTCCATTCGGAATTCAGCAAATTCCTCTTTGTATCTGATTTTTAGATACATTAACTTTATAAAAATGCACCAAAAAAAAAAAAGCATTTTTTGAAAGTGTTACATGGTAGGACCCCCTTATGCTCATGTCCTCTTGCCGCAGCTCATAGATCAGCTTTTTTCGGCTACTGACTAAAGAATTTGTTGCTTTTTTGCTGCCTCTGTGTTCTACACACTACTATTATTTGAATACAAATAAGGAGTGTCCACGAAAAAACTGATCCCTCTTCTTTGATTTTTTAAATTTTTTGGGAGCGCACCTCAACAGTCGGCTTTGCTTTTTCAAAAAGCTTAAACTTCACAAAAACGAATTGCATTTAGTTTCATTTTGATTTTAACTCTCGAGCGAAATGGCAGCTAACGAAATTCAGCAGCGAAAAAAAATTGTGCATACTTTGAGTGAAAATCCTAAATGGACCCAAAAAAGGGTAGCAAAACATGTGGGTGTCGGTGTTGCAACGGTGAAAAGGGTTGTCAAAAAGTTTAAGGAACACCTCTCTGTTGAGAGGGCTTCAGGTTCTGGGAGAAAGGCTGGTCCTGCCAACGAAAATTTTGCCAATGCAGTGAAGGCGCATTTTAATAAAAACCCGAATGCATCCGTCCGTGATACAGCATCCATAGTGTGAGTATCAAAAAGTTGTGTCCATAAAACTAAAAATAATACTCAACTCAAATCATATAGAGTGCAGAAAGTTCCGGATAGAAGCGATTACAAGGAAAATGAGGCCAAAAAGGGAGCTAGAAAGTTGTATGAGCAGTTCCTTACAAAATTTGAGTGCTGCGGCATGGACGATGAAACATACGTTAAAGGCGACTTCCAACAATTGCCCGGGCAGCAGTTTTACGTTGCCACAGCTAATGGAGCTGTTTCTAAAAAATTTAAAACACAAAAAATGTCCAAATTCCCAAAAAAGTTCCTTATATGGCAGGCAATTTGTACCGGTGGAAGAAGAAGCGAAATTTTTGTTACAACAGGGTCAATCAACCAAGGAATTTACATCAAGGAATGCTTGAGGAAACGGCTCTCGCCATTTTTAAGGAGCCACAATGTTTCTACTTTTTTTGACCAGATTTAGCCACATCCCACTATTCTAGAGCAGCCTTGAACTGGTATAATGACAATAATTTCAATATTGTACCCAAAGAATGCAATCCTTAACCTTAAAAAAACAAAAAATTTGGTCAAAAATGAAAATCAGTTCAAAAGAAAGTGGAAGGAGTCCGCTGAAAATATCGCAGAATCAACTGTGCAAGACATGATGGAAGGAGTAAAGGGAAAGGTTCGGGCCTTTTATAGAAAACTAGCTGGGCCCCGCGGCTTTGCACGCGCGCTCATGTTTACCCCGATACAAATTCATAACCTATTGTTGACCCCGTCAGTTTTTGATTACAAAAAAACAACATGTGCCTAATTATCTTTGTTTTTAAGTGTTTTACAAAATTTTAAAGTTAAAAGGCCGATTAAATGTGTTTACTCTAAACAAATTTTTAACCCTTGGCTTACCACGGCAGATTTCGATTTTCAAAAAAATGAAAAGCATGTTTTAATTATTTCTCGATTGAAGTGCTTTTACTATGTTTGAATTCAAAAGGCCCAATAAATCTTGTTTCTCCATACAAACTGTTAACACATTGCTGACCCGTTAGATTTTGATTTTCAAAAAAGTGAAAAACACGTGTCAAATTATTTCTCACTAAGAGTACTCTTACCAAGTTTGAAGTCAATGGGCCCAATAACTCGTGTTTTTTCAGTTTCTGCATACAAACTTTTAACCCGTCGTTGAGCCCGTCCGAATTTAATATTCGGAAAAATGACACGTATCGAGTTATTTTACATTTGAAGTACTTTCGTCAAGTTTAAGTCAAGAGGCTCAAAAAAATTTGTTTCTCCATACATACTTTTAACCCGTCGTTGATCCAGTTAGATTTCGATTTTGAAAACTTTATTATTTTTACAATTTTTTAAGTCAATAGGCCCATTGGTTCGTGTTTTTTGTTTCGGGGTCTTACCGTAAACAAACCCTAACTCATTGATGCCCCAGTTAAATTTTGATGTTCGAAAAATTATAAAATACGTGTCAAATTATTTTTGATTTAGAGTATTTTCAGCAAATTCGAAATCAATATGTCTATTAAATCACGTTTCTTCATACAACACCTTAACACATGTTTTGCCTCTTTAGACCCCGAATTTCGAAAAATCCCGTCTTAGCGGGGGTTAATTCTTCAAAATGTACCTACAGTTCAAACTTCATGTTTGTAGCCTCAGCGGTTTGGGCTGGGCGATGATAAATCAATCAATCAATTAGTCAGTCGGTCAAGACAAACCATCTATGTATATTAAAATGGAGGCGGTACCACGCCCCCTTGTCCAATGCTCACAACATTCTTCTAGTCCAATTATGCTACTAAGTGGAAAGTTCGTACCAAGTTTCATTGATGTGAACTTACAGTACTGCGGAAATGTTGCGTCATAAAAAATGTGCCACGCCCCTTGTCCAACGGCCATCAAATCTCACCAGCAGAACAATACATCTATGAAGCGACGCACTATGGCGCTTTTTGGCTTTTTTCGTTGCAAAAATCATAACTTCTGAACCAATAAAGATATTTAAAAAACTTAAATGGCATCTGAAAGTATAATATCCAAGCTTTAAAATTAGCATAAAAACAGGGTGCCACAGTAACAGGGGGCTTTAAAATTCATTATCAAAGTTAAGATTTACAAAAACTTCATACTAACATGAAATTACTTTTTTGTTTGCATTAAAAATAAATTTTTTATTTATTTTTTTCAATAAATGAGTATAATTTATTGATTCATACATAATTTTTTACAAGAACAATTTTTTTTAGTAAGTTCGATTTTTTCAAAATAGTTATCTACACTGGAAGGAATGTCTAATAATGAAAGCATTTCTAAGCTATAAGTATTTGTAAGTTCTTTTTGTGATCTTACAGATCTCATAGATGAAATAACTGGATCAGAAGAGACTGCTAACATGCTGAAAAGGTCTTCATTTTGTCTAGATCGTGATATTTTGCAAGTGTTCATACATCTATACCTTTTGTAGTCCTTATTTTTGCATTCTTGAGCTTCTTCAGACAATTCCCCTATTGGTAAGCACTGGTATTCTATTAAATCCTTTTCATGTGCTAAAATTTTATGTACCATAGGAGCAAGTTTCTTCTCTGATTAACTCAATCGAGGCTGCAATCGAGACTGCTAAGTTTCAGTAAAGAAATGGACTGCACTTGAACCAGATTTACATTATATGAGCGGTGCCACGCCCCCTTATTCAATACCCGCACCACTCGCTCTTTCGAAAGATATGAATAAATGGTAGGTTCGTACTAAGTCTCATTGCTGTGCGACTTATAGTTCAGCGGAATATTTGGGTCACAAAAAATGTGCCACGCCCCTTGTCCAACGCCCATCAAATCTTACTTTGGCTTGTATGGGCGGTGCCATGCCCCCTTGTTTAATACCCGCACCATTTACTCTGTCGAAAGATATGAATAAATGGTAGGTTCGTACCAGGGGCGTAGCCAAGGGGGGGTTTAGGGTGTCAGAACCCCCCCATAGCCTATAATTTGTCAACATGCATCATATGTACGTTCCCACATTAGCAAAAAGGTATTTTCATCTTTAAATATTTAAAAGAATATTAACAAAACCCTTTTTTTACCGAAACTAATTTGTTTTTTTAATAGTCACGTTTAGGCTTAATGCATCGATTTGCATGTTCTAAAAACATGTCTAAAGAGTAGTTTAGTTCGTCGACCGGAATGTCCTTCAGGATGTCGGTACAAGCCTTTTGGATGGTTTCTACGTTCTCAAAACGCTTTTTTCATCGGCAAATGCATTCTTTTAAAATGTGAAATTCGCACGGTGCCACATCATGTGAAAACAAAAAACAGTCAAAACAAGTGTCAATAGATGGGATGGCATCCTTCGATAGCCAAATGTTCAGTTAAAATGCAATACATTTATGCTATTGAGATGCTTAACCTTCGCCTTACTAAAGATGATCCGAGGCACTTCCGCCGCTATTTTGAGTAAAACTCACAATAAATATATAATAATTTATAAATTTTTTTTCATACTTCAGTATTTAGTATCTTCCTCTGGCGATAGTTCGTATTTCGAAAAAAAAAATTTATCGTGAGTTTTAATCAAAATGGTACCGAAAGCGCCTGGGATCACCCAGATAGAGTTGTATAAAAAATGACAAAATTCAAGTTTAAACATGAACAAAATTTCAAAAAAATATTTTTTCATGTTATTGAAAATTACCTTAAAATTTGTGCAGATATTAAACATGAATATTAAAAAGATCATCCGGGTGGGTATAAGTAAAGCGAAGGTTAAATCCAATTTCAAGAATTTCAATGAAGATTTTGGCTTATCTTTTATGAATTACCGCCCAGTTTTGATCTACGGTGATCGCGGATTCAGTTGGCTAACACTTTGGTCATCATTTATGTTCTGACAATCGTTTTTAAATCGCTTTTACCACTTATGAACTCCACCACGGTATAAACAAAAATCACCATAAACTTGGTCCATCAATTTAAATACTTCGGTTAAAGTTTAAACATTTTTAAAACAATAGGTACTCGTAATATTGGATCTTTGTTCGATGCACATTTTTGTACGATGACACAAACATACTTCCACTTCAGATGCAATAAATTCGCTTTCAGTCCACCAAATTTCATGAAATTTTTACTAAAACTCAGGGAAAAAATTCGTTTTTAATGCATTAAGTCACATAAGTCACAACAAAATACCCTATTTGGAAAGTGCACTTTACTTTAAAAAACATGTAATATTAAACCGGCAAACAATTTTTTTAAAACCCCTCCATGACCAAGTTCTGGCTACGCCCCTGGTTCGTACTATGTTTCATTGCTGAGCGACTTATAGTTTAGCGGAATATGTGGGTCACAAAAATGTGCCACGCCGCTTGTTCAACGCCCATCAAGTCTTATCAGTAGAATGACACATCTATGGGACGACACAATACTAAATTTCAATGCTGTGCACCTTCCAATTTCGAAGATATTCATTTATAAAGATGTTTCATGGGCGGTGCCACACCCCCTTGTCCAATACCCGCCCATTCCCTCTGTCGAAGGACATGACTAAATAGTAAGTTCGTAGTGAATTTAATTGATGTGTGTCTTATGGTTCCAACATTATCGTCTGAAAATTTTCAGAATTCACGGTCAAAAATGACAGGGATTTTCCGACTTTTCCAATCGATTTTCCAGAATTTTCTTTTTGCACAAACCTGAACTGACTCAAGACGAATTCAACAAAGAAAACTTCATTGAAATCGGCCGGTAGGTTTGAGCGTGATTAGATATAGAGATATAGATAGATGCCAGCAACACAAAATGGGTTTTTGACCGTACTAAATGTGCGCGATTTTTTGTATACCTGCGTGTTTTTCGACCCGAAGTTGCTTCACTTTTATTGCTCTAGAAAATAAAGCGGCAAAAAGCGGCAGCTAAGTTTTGGAAGTTAGGTAAATAATTGAATAATAAATAACCACCCTCAATTTCGCAGAGGTTATTTTTGGTATATTTTTTTATACTCGATCAAAGTTGGAAAAAAGGTCGAAATATAGGCTTTTCGAGCAATCGATAGATCGAACAACTTTTAAGACAAAACAAACATTTTATTTTTTTATTATATTTACAATTAACGAACCTTTTAGAAAAAAACAACAAGTTACCGATTGGTCGCCTTATTTACATACAAATCAAACTGAAAGATGACAAAAAAAAACAAAAAAAAACATTTTTCTCGATGTGGATAAATTGTCAACTTTGAGCGGCTCCACCTCCCAAACTACTAATCTGGATTTAATGAAAGTTACATTTCCGTAATCCCTGGAAAATTCTCAATAAGATACGTCTATTCATTTTATCGAACGCTTCCGAAGCTATTCCATATTAAAAAATTGAGTTGTGTGGGCGGTGCCACACCCCTCGTTCAATACCCGCCCCATTTTCTCTGCCGAAATATATGACTAAATGGATGGTTCGTACTAAGTTCCATTGATGTGCGACTTACAGTTCTGCTAAAATGTTGGGTCATAAAAAATGTGCCACGTCCCTTGTCCAACGCCCATTTTAACAGTAGAATGAAACTTCTATGGGACGATGTCATACCAAATTTTATTTATTTACTAGCTGACCCAGCGAACTTCGTCTCGCAAAACATACTTGATCTTCATCACAAAAACAAAGAATATCTTTTGAAAAAAACGAGTGTGCTTATGACCACACGAACGAAGTGAAACTTCTTTCGCTCCATCTGTATGTATATATATTAGGGCGGGTCAAATTGATTCTGAGAAATTTTGCTCAAGAGACCATAGCTCTAAGTCGGATTTGGAGCCCCCCAAAATTTCATTCATTTCATTCATTCATTCATTCATTAGTTCATTTTAGGCTATTTTTCGACAAAAAATTCCTAATATGTCTACTAAAAATAAACAAAAATATTGGTATCAATACAGATTCTGAAAGGTGAAGGTGGTAAAAATACCTTTCAAACAAGCCCAGATTGAGAAATCTACTATAACTCTATCCGATTTTATGACGAATTTAATTAAATTATTCTATGTATATATTGAAAAATATCTATTTTGAAATTTTGGGGGGCTCCAAATCCGACTTAGAGCTATGGTCTCTTGAGCAAAATTTCTCAGAATCACCTATAGATTACGTTTTTGCTATACGCTTCATCAAACAAAAAATTAACCCGCCCTAATATATATATATGTATGTGTACAATATATACATGTATGTACATATACATATATTAATTTTCTACAAATATTTAAATTTATTTTATGTTTTCATGTAATGCTTACGTCACGCGTTCGCCAGCTTACTCCCCAAGTCAAGCGTGCGTAAACCACTCAACTCCCGTTCGCCTCGCCCGATCACACTTTTCGGAACGCGTTCGCCAGCTTACTCCCCAAGTCAAGCGTGCGTAAAGAAGTTTCACTTCAAAAGGTGACACCGCTGATAACACTGGTCTGCAACGAAATCCTCCTTTAAATAAAAATATTGTAACGATAAGACAGTTTTTCGCTGTGCAAAGCAACCCTGTCGCTACGCGCCGTGCTATATTTCGACCTGGCAATGATGGCAACTTCTAGTCCAACCTGGCAATGATGGCAACTTTTAGTCCAATCTGGCAATGATGGTCGTGATCATCATGGAAACCTTTAGTCCACTCCGGAATGTGCGAGAACGATCTGCGCGATGGCCGGACAGGTATAAAAGACAGCCGGGTGCGGCGCAACAAGTCAGTCTGATTTTGACTAGTGAAGGTGCCACACGGAGTAATTAAGAAAATAATTAAGTGTAAAGACCGTAAAGTGTGAAAGTTGTGAAATAAAGTGACTGTTGGTTGTTATTGACTGCGTTTGAGAAATTAAGTGTGCTTTTTTATTTTAAATTGCACAATCCAGAGATACGTACTAGCCCACTAGAACTGGTATTCATAACATTTGGTGTCAGAAGTGGGATTGTGTTACTGAAAGTAAAAAAAATAAAAATTAATTATAAAACGCAGACATGGTTAGACTGGAGCAACTGAAGGTGGACCAGCTGAAGAAGGAGCTGGCCGCTTGGAATTTGCCGACTGCTGGCGGAAAGGTGGAGTTGCAGCTGCGCTTGCGAGAGGCGTGTGAATCACGAGGCATTGATTGGACTGCGCACGAGTTCGGGACGCAGGAGCTAGATTCGTCGGCCAAAGTGGAGGAATCGCCTGCGGGTGCTGCGTCGATGCAAAGTACGGCTGCAGCGGCTGCGCCACCACAAGCATTGGACATGAGCCAGCTAATGGTCGCAATGGAAGGCATGTTCGAGACTTCCAACCGTGAAATGGCAGCCAAAATGGAAAATGAAAATCGCGAAATGTCAGCGAAATTGGAAACTACGAATCGGGAAATGGCAGAGCGAATGGAAAACAAGCTTCAGGAAAATTCTGCGCGCTGGGAGCAGAAAGTGGAAGAAATCGCCAACCAGCTAAATGTGAAGGTGGAGCACCTGGGAACTCGAGTGGAACACTTGGATAAACGAGTCGACGATCTTGATGATTCCCTGAACAAACGAATTGATAGTCTGGAGGACTCGATGAACAGAAAAATGGACGAGCGGCTTAGGGAGGTACAGCCGCGAGAATGGTTGCCGCCGGTTCCGGAAAGTGTTGCCACCCGAGCAGAAGTGCCTACTTATGATGGGACTACGCCGTTCGATACATTCAAGCTACAATTCGACCTGGCTGCTCTGGAAAATCAGTGGACCGATGTAAGGAAAGGTCGGAGATTGGCGCTGGCTCTAAAAGGTGCTGCGGCTGAGGTAATAAAATCAGTTCCAGAATGTTTAAGAAGTGAGTACGAGACCGTCATAAGGGCGTTGGCAGCGAAGTACAGCGACGAGCACAACAGAACGCTGTACTACTGTGAGCTGAAGAACCGCAGGCAAAGAGCCAACGAGGCGCTGCAGACATATGCAGCGGACATTGAGCGGCTCGCACAGTTGTGCTACCCAAAATTCGGCGCTGGGGATCTCGAGAGGATGAAGATCGAGGCGTTTATTGAAGGTCTTCATGATCCGGAAACACGTCGCAGTGCGTTGATGATGGGCAAGCCGACATTTAAGGAGACGGTCACCAGCGCGATGACATATGAGGCGACATGGATCGGGGCCACTCGGTATGCACCTGCAAGGATTCGCCAAATCCAGCCAGACAGCGACATTCCGATCCAGGCCACAAGCTCTGAGACACCGGGCAGGCCACGGGTGGTCTCCACTAAAGTTGTTTGCTGGGTATGTGGCAAGCAGGGTCACATATCACGAGACTGCCGCCAACGAAAGAGGCGTTCCCGTTCTCGATCGCAATCGCCTGAAGCAAGGAATGCTGACAATCGAGGCTCAGCCAACAAGCGCAGGGCTGAGGACGAGGAGCCGTTACACTAAAAAGGGTCAGCCCAAAGGGGCGTGAGCTGATCCCCACAACCTGCTGCCCCACCGTCCTTGTCTCGCAGTTGAAACGACAACCCAGCAGCTTGACGATTGAAGGAAAGATAGATGGAAAGTTGTTCGTGTTGACACTGGATACTGGAGCGTCATATTCGATCATAAAAAGGAAGCTTCTGAAGAACTGGGAACCACTGCATGGCATACAGCTGAGGACTGCGACTGGCGAGCATGCGCTGGTAAGAGGGAAAGTAACAAAAACAATTGCTATCAGCACCAGCAGCCTGGAGCATGAGTTCATCGTCGCGGATATAATGGACGACGTGATTATCGGCGTGGATTTCATGATTAGGCACGGTTTTACGCTGGACCTGAAAGAAAATGTGCTGAGGTATGCCAATGTTGAATTCCCCCTGCACACCGGCTATGAGCGAAGCGTGGCGGTAAGGAAAGTTGTCTCGTGTCAACTCCGGAGGATACCAGCGAATTCCGAGGCGGTTGTGTGGGCAAAGGTGGACGAGGACGATGGGACAAGTCGGCTGTGGGTCGTAGAAGCACCGAAACAAGGACACGACAACATCATCATCGGACGTACATTAGTGGAACCTAAGAATGGCAGAATACTAGTCAGAATACTGAACCCCCTGAATGCACCCAGATATGTCGGGAAAGATGAGGTAATTGGCGAGTGTAGAGAAGCTGTAGCAGTGGTCAATTGCGAGAGTAGCCCACCCGGAGGAAATAAGAAGAGCGGTTTTAACATGGACGTCATACCGCAGGAGAATCAGTGGAACAGCGAATTGACGGCCAATCAGAAACAGAAGGCGAGGTCACTCCTGCAGCACTATGGGTCAATATTTGCGGCAGAAGCAGGCGGAAGAACAGCCATAGTGAAGCACAACATCGACACCGGAAGTGCAAAACCGATTCGCCAACCGCCAAGACGAGTTCCTCTGGCCAAGAGGGAGGAGGTCACAAAGTTGATCGAAAACATGCGGAAAGAAAAGGTCATAGAGCCTTCTTCGGGCCCCTGGTGCTCGCCGGTCGTGCTAGTCAAGAAAAAGGATGGCAGTACCCGGTTTTGTGTGGACTATCGGAAGCTCAATGATGTGACCAAGAAGGACAGTTATCCACTACCGCGGATCGATGACACCCTGGACACGCTGTCAGGCACACAGTGGTTCTCCACGCTCGACTTACGCAGCGGCTATTGGCAGGTAGAGCTTGCAGACAAAGACAAGGAGAAAACGGCTTTCAGTGTTGGCGATGGTTTGTGGCAGTTCACCGTCATGCCGTTTGGACTCTGCAACGCCCCAGCAACATTCGAGCGGCTAATGGAACGGGTGCTAAAAGGGCTGCATTGGCGGACGTGTCTGGTGTACCTCGACGACATAATCGTGATGGGTAAAAGCTTCGACGACCACCTGGGAAAGCTAAAGGAGGTATTCGAGCGGATACAAAAAGCCGGGCTTAAACTCAACCCAAAGAAGTGCTCGCTGTTCCAAAAAGAGGTCAAGTATCTGGGTCATACGGTTTCCGCCCGCGGAGTACATACGGATGAAGGCAAAATCACGGCGGTGAAGGAGTGGCCCCGGCCACGCAATCTACACGAACTCCGCAGTTTCCTGGGCCTGTGCACATACTACCGCCGATTTGTTCCGGGATTCGCGAACATAGCCAGCAGCTTGCACAAACTGACGAAAAAGAGCCAAGCTTTCGAGTGGAACGAAGAGCAGGAGCAGGCTTTTGCACGTCTGAAGGAGAAACTATGCACTGCTCCAATTCTGGCCTTCCCCGTGCCTGGAGAGATGTTTGTGCTGGATACGGATGCGAGCGGGCATAGTATTGGCGGTGTGCTATCACAGATAATAGACGGCCAAGAACAAGTGATAGCATACTACAGTAGGATTCTGTCGAAACCGGAACGCAACTACTGTGTGACACGGAGAGAACTGCTGGCGGTATTGGACTGCGTAAAACACTTCCACAAATATCTGTATGGACAAAGGTTTCGCCTGCGCACAGATCATGCGGCATTGAGATGGCTCCTGAACTTTAAGGATCCTGAAGGCCAATTGGCGCGGTGGATCGAGCGACTGCAGAGCTACGACTACACGATAGAGCATCGGAAGCGCAGTAGCCATGGCAATGCCGATGCCTTGTCACGCCGTCCGTGCAAAGTCGAATGCAGGGCGTGCTCGCGAGCCGAAAGCAAAGAACAGATAGTGGACGTCCGGTTGGTGAGCGTTATGCCAGAGGAAGAGTGGTCTGCGGAGAGGCTACAAAAGGACCAGCGTGAGGATGCAGATCTTGCAAAAATCGTCGAAGGCAAATAGCAAGGCGCACGTCCAGACTGGCAGGAGATGGCCGTTGAAAGCCCGATCGCCAAGGCTTACTGGGCACAGTGGAAAAGTCTGCGGCTGAAGGAAGGACGCCTGTACCGCGAATGAGAGAGCGCGGATGGACGAACCTGCAACTCCCTAATGGTAGTGCCGAAATGCAGAATCAACGAGGTCATCCAGGCATACCATAACGACTCCAGTGGAGGGCACCTAGGCATCACCAAAACCGTCGCCAAAATAAAAAGACGATTCTACTGGGTAGGATGTCAGTAGTCTGTAGCCGAGTGGATTAAGAGCTGCGACCGATGTTCAGCCGCGAAAGGGCCAACAAGAAGATCTCGAGGCCGCATGCAGCAGTACAACGTGGGAGCGCCCTTCGAGCGGATTGCTATGGACGTCGCCGGCCCATTCCCAACTAGTACTCAAGGCAACAAATATGTGCTGGTGGTAATGGATTACTTCAGCAAATGGCCCGAAGTGTACCCTATTCCTAACCAGGAGGCCACTACGATCTCGGAAAAGCTGGTAAACAACTGGGTAGCCAGGTTCGGAGTTCCGTTGGAGTTGCACTCGGATCAAGGCCGGAATTTCGAGTCTGCGGTATTCAAGGAAGTGTGTGAGTTGCTGGGAATAAAGAAAACGCGTACCACTCCTTTGCACCCACAGTCCGACGGCATGGTGGAACGCTTTAATCGGACACTGGAGGAATACCTGCGGAAAGTGGTAGGCAGGAATCAAAAGGATTGGGACACGCATATCCCCTTGTTCCTAATGGCGTATAGGTCAGCCCCGCACGACACGACATCACTCACTCCAGCCCGAGCAGTATTCGGCACAGAATTGCGGTTACCCGCCGACTTGAAGTTCGGGGTAGTCAGCACGACGGGAGGCGCTAAGACGGACTACGTGGCCAATAAGCGGGCGGAACTGGAGGAGATTCACCAGTTTATAAGGAGACGCACCAAGGTTAGGTTAGGTTGAGGTGGCTGCCTCTGTATGAGGCACACTTAGGCCTCTTAATGGGCCCGTTGTGATACCACAGATTCCACCCGTTTGAAATGCGTATGCAACACTGTTTTTTTTTTTTTCAACATGTGATACACCACACATTTCAAACGGATGGGGAAAGGGAGGGGAGTGGACCTACAGTTTAACGCCGAATCCGAACGGCGATTGGCAGTTTTTCTTTCACACTTGGAGGTTTTGCCATTGCCTGCCAAGAGCGCACTTGTGCGATTCTTGTAATTCTCATTCCCTTCATGTGGATAGCGACAGAAGTAGATGAGTGTTTTTTCCAGCCCAAGCCAGGAATCGAACCCGGGGCGCTCGGTATGAGAAGCCAGCGCGCTACCCGCTGAGCTATCGAGGCCGACTAAACCACGCACCAAACTGGTCAGCGATAAGGCGAAAGCCAGATATGATCTACGGGCCAACTCAGCAGGGTTCCAAGAAGGCGATCTGGTAATGCTCTACAACCCGCAGCGGAGGAAAGGTTTGTCTCCGAAACTTCAAGCGTCATGGGAAGGACCTTACGAAGTCGTGACTAGGATAAACGACGTGGTATACTGGATTCAACGTTGCAGCAATAAAGGCGCTAAGCTGAAGGTAGTCCATTTGCAGCGCCTGGCGCCTTATCACAGCGGAACCTCGGCACTTGTTCGGGACGAACAAGTCTAAGTGGTGGGCAGTGTAACGATAAGACAGTTTGTCGCTGTGCAAAGCAACCCTGTCGCTACGCGCCGTGCTATAATTCGGCCTGGCAATGATGGCAACTTCTAGTCCAACCTGGCAATGATGGCAACTTTTAGTCCAATCTACAATGATGGTCGTGATCATCATGGAAACCTTTAGTCCACTCCGGAATGTGCGAGAACGATCTGCGCGATGGCCGGACAGGTATAAAAGACAGCCGGGTGCGGCGCAGCGAGTCAGTCTGATTTTGACTAGTGAAGGTGCCACACGGAGTAATTAAGAAAATAATTAAGTGTAAAGACCGTAAAGTGTGAAAGTTGTGAAATAAAGTGACTGTTGGTTGTTATTGACTGCGTTTGAGAAATTAAGTGTGTTTTTTATTTTAAATTGCACAATCCAGAGATACGTACTAGCCCACTAGAACTGGTATTCGTAACAATATGATAAATATGAAGAGCTTAACATGCTGAATCTAGATTTGCTTCCTATTGTTTGCTATCACGTATATCTTTTTTAAAATTTTTTTTTTAAATACCTCGAAATTCTGTATTTTTTGTGAGTCATTCTTGCACTAACGCTAATTTATTCAGTCTGTATCATATTTTTCCACACAAAAACGACTTGGGTTGATAGAAAGAGAGAGAACGATATCGACTGATGGTATTTTTCATGGCACAATAATAAGGTAATAGCATGCCCGCAACACCAAAAACCACATGTATTTTGTTGGTAGGATTGTTTATGGTTACTGTCAAAATCAGCTGATATTTTCCGACGAAAGAGGGAGAAACTAAAAACATACAAAAGTGATTGTTGCCAGACGGTGCTGTATTTGAGTGAAAAAACGGGAAAAGTGCTCAGGTCAGTTGTTTTCAGTCAGGTATTTTCAGTTCAACCGATGCGGCAACACAGCACACCGACGATTTTGACAGAAGCCATAAACGATCAGCCGGTGGCTTGCTACAACCTTATAGTTGAACCATGGTATTTTTACAGTAATGCATACGCTTGCGCAGTTCTCGCTGTGACTCCGTGGCGCTAAGTTCGATTTAAAGTTGTAAAGTGATTGTTACTGATTTTAACCTAGTATTTCGGTAAGTTTTATATTATATTGATACATGTAACGAAAATGTATGTGTAATTTCAACTATAGAGCAAAATAGAATCACGTGAGTAGAATATTATTTTAATTTTACAGCAAATTTAATTTTGTTGGTCGATTCGTCGCGAAACTCCAGTAGAAAATATGAAAAGAAAAAAAACTACTAAGTAAAATGATAGAAACAACATGTAATTACATTGTCTTATGATTTTAAATGTTTTTAGTGTGATTATATGTAATATTTTGTCCTAATTATTAAAACGATTATTGATTTTTCGAACAAAAAATTATTTTCTTAAAAATTCCCTCAAAAAATATATACGTGATACAAATTTTTTAAAACCCAGTTTCTGTTGAGAAATATCACATCTATAATAATCGTGCACAATAATGAGTGCAAAAAAAATTTTTTTTGCAGACCAGTGTAATTCGTCAAGTCGATGTTGAAGTAGCCGACGCAGCTGATAATTCGTCAAGTCGGCGTTAAAATAGAATGCCATCTGTTAAATTAAAGTATAACGTCACCTGTTGTGGCTTAAATCTGAACTGACGAATCTAGACGAAAAAAAACGCATGCAAATCGGATTGTCCGTTTGAGTGTGATGCCGTAACTCACATACAGCCACTTTATATATAGATTTAAGTTCAATGGGCGGTGCCACGGCCCCTTGTTCAATACCCGCCCCATTCCCTCTGTCGAAAGAGAAAATGGTAGGTTCGTACTTAGTTACATTGCTGTGCGACTTATAGTTCAGCGGAATGTTTGGGTCACAAAAAATTTGCCACGCCCCTTGTTCAACGCCCATCAAATCTTACCAGTAGAATGACTCATCTATGGAACGACGCTATATTAAATTTCAATGCAATGCGGCTTATAACTTCAAACTTATTCAATATTAAATATTTGGGTTATTTGGGAGGTGCCACGCCCCTCCGTCCTGAGCCGATCACATTGTTAGTATCGAAGGACACGACTAAATAATAAGTGCGCACTGAATATCATTGATGTGTGACTTGTAGTTGTAAAGTTATTAAAAAATTGTGTTCGCTTCAAAAAGTGACACGCCCCTTGTCCAGCGTCCATAATATTTTACCAGTGCAGCGACACATTCATAAGACGACACTATACCAAATTTCAATGCTGTGCGATTTATAACTTCGAAACTATTCCCTATTAAGGGTTTGGATTGTATGGGTGGTGCCACGCCTCTTCGTCCTAGCTGTATGAAATATACTTTATATCCTATTCTCATACCTACCAAATATACATACAAAATTTCATAAAAATCGGGCAATCCGTTTCGGAGGAGTATGGTAACTAACATTGTGACACGAGAATTTTATATACATACTAGCTGACCCAGCAAACGTTGTTTTGCCACATAAATTATTTCTAGGGAATTTCTAGTGTAGAAAAAAAAAAGTAACTTATTGTAAGTATGTAAGGATGTGCTATATGAGTGAAAGAGGCATAGAGCGCTGTGAACGATGAAGGAATATAAAAATAACACAACACCAAACATTATTTTTTTTAATTTTCCAAAAAGAATCTATCAATATATCTATCTATCTATCTATCCACGCCCCTTGTCCAACGCCCATCAAATCTTAGCATTAGAATGACTCATCTATGGGACGACGGGGTACTATATTTCAGTGTTGTACAACTTTCAATTTGGAAGATATTCCATTATTAAGATCTGGCTCGTATGGGTGGTGCCAATACTTGCCCCATTCCCTCTGTCGAAATTTATGAATAAATGGTAGGTTCGTACTAAGTTTCATTGCTGAGGGACTTATAGTTCAGCAAAATATTTGGGACACAAAAAATGTGCCACGCCCCTTGTCCAATGCCTATCAAATCTTACCGGTAGAATAACTCATCTATGGGACGACGCTGTACTGAATTTCAATACTGTGCACCTTAAAATTTGGAAGATATTCCATTATTAAGATCTGGCTCGTATGGGTGGTGCCACGCCCCCTGAAAAATAGATAGTAGCCGATTCTCAGACCTACTGAATATGCATACAAAATTTCATAAAAATCGGTCAAGCCGTTTCGGAGGAGTATGGTAACAAACACTGTGACACAAGAATTTTATATATAAGATAAGATAATTCAGTCAAACAAAAAATAAATTTAACAGACCATCTATAAACTGGAATCCTACAAAATAGTAATGTTAAAGTTTAAAAAAATCGACAATATTTCTTGGAAGAGAGAGATCTAAGTATGGCATTCGATTAAGTTCCGAGAGCGTCCTAGCAAGAGGAGCGTTTTTAGCGAATTCCGTTTTGCATAAACCAACATAGAAATAATTAAAATTCCTAAGTGCTCGAGAAGGGACAGTAAACTTTATTCTTTCCAAAAGCGCAGGACAGTCCACAGTTCCGTTAATGACATTGACAATAAACGAACAGGACAAGTAGGAGCGCCTAGAAATCAAAGATTTAAGATTTATAAGCTGACAACGGGAACTATAGGAGGAGATAGGGTCGTTAAATTTAAGGGAATGAAGGGCAAAGCGAATAAAAACCTTTTGAATACGTTCAATACGATTAATGAAGGATGCATGGTAGGGACGCCAAATAAACGCAGCATATTCTAATTTTGACCTAACGAATGTTATGAAAAGTAGCTTAAGAGTATAAGAGTCGGAAAAAGACGAGCAGTTACATTTTTTAACATTAACCCTAGTTAGATAACGTTATTTTTTGTACTGAAAAGATAACGATACGTCTGAGAGACGTATGCTAGTTTATATCCTTTTAAAAGTGTTGCTGGAAGGAATATTGATAATTTTCTTATTGAGATCATTTATTTAATAAATTTCTGTTAATATTAAACAATTTTTGAAGTTAAATAATGTTTGTTTAGTAAAATTAAAAAAAAAAATTTCATTTGATTTAAAAATTCATCACAAAATAGCTGATCTTCTCTGAAGGACTCCAATTTGCGTACTAAAGTTAAAAAAAGAAGTTTACTTTGTACTTCATTTAGGTAACAGTATCTGTTGTAAGTTATATAAACAAAAAAATCAATTCCAAGAGTATTATATGCAAGAGTTACAAACTACAATTTTGTGGTCTCCACATACAGGTACACCACACTTGACGCACTTCATTTTTGACATACGTCGTTTTTTTGAAGGACAAAAACCACATTATTTAATCTTTTTTGTGATACGCTGATCTTCCATAACGCTTTGAATATCATCTTCCAGTATTTTATTTTCTGTTTCGCTGACATTTTCTGAAGAATCTGAACATTTTGCAAAACACCTCCAATTTGTGTGTAATTTAAATCACGCTTACATGTCATCGTTTTTAACAAATTTTAACTTAAAAAGTAACGAGCCACCTTAGAATTCAACAGAAAATTAAAAAACGCTAACACAAAAAAATGTCAAAACTTACACAAAAGATAACGATACGTCTCTCAGACGTACGCTATGTTAATATCTCAGAAACAATTGCACTCACAGCAAAAAAACAACCACCACCGACAAGACGTAGCTAACGGCTGAGATAACTGAAAGTGAGAATTTTCTCTCTTGACGATTGAGAGAGAGAGAGAGCAAATAATGCAAAAGGCGTACGTCTCGCAGACGTACCTTATCTAAGCAGGGTTAAGGAACAAGCGGTTTTGGACGCACCAAGAGTGGATCCTGTCAAGGTCCAACTGAAGGGCAATAGAGTCCAGAAAAGACTTCCTAACCATATAGATTTTGAGATCGTCTGCGTAAAGAAGAAACTTCGCAGATAGAAAACAAGAACTAAATACATTAATGAATAAGAGAAATAGAAGAGGGCCCAAAATGCTACCTTGCGGCACCCCCGAAGAGGCCACGAAAGGGACGGACGAACAGTTATCCACAGTAACAGTACAAGACCGGTTAGACAAGTAGGACCCAATCCACCGGAGAAAAGTGGAATGAAAACCCAGACGTGCCAGCTTAGATACCAAGATTTTGTGTGAAACTCTATCAAAAGCCTTGGCAAAATCTGTATAGATTGCGTCAATTTCAAAACCTCCCTGAAAGGCTGCAATACAGTCCTCAGTAAACCCGGCTAAGTTAGAAACAGTGGACCTGCCTTCCACAAAGCCATGTTGATTAGGGCAAATAGGGTTGCGAACTAAAAAGACTAATTTCTCTTTAACAACACCCTCAAAGAGGTTAGAGACAGAGGTGAGCTTAGAAATGGGTCTGTAGTTAGAGACATAATTTTTCCCCTCACTTTTGAAAATTGTAGTAATAGTTGCCTTTTTCCATGCATCGATTAACCTCCCGGATGAGAGTGATTTATCTATACCTTATTATATAAAAACAAGTGTGACGTTGCTTTTTTGAGCCACAATCAGGCAAAAACCACTGAACCGATTTAGATGAAATAAGCACCAAACATTTTTTTGTCTGGGGGAATGGTACATAGGATATATGAGAATGACCGCGCCCCCTTCTTACGCCCACTATGGTAACAAAACTCATCTATGGTATGCTTTTGTAAGGCAATATGGGTATCAAACGATTCAGCGTGGCAATGCGGCAAACATAGCCTATAATATTGTAACGATAAGACAGTTTGTCGCTGTGCAAAGCAACCCTGTCGCTACGCGCCGTGCTATAATTCAATCTGGCAACGACGGCCGCGACAATGATAGCAACTTTTAGTCAAATCTGGCAATGATGGTCGCGATCATCATGGAAACCTTTAGTCCACTCCGGAATGTGCGAGAACGATCTGCGCGATGGCCGGACAGGTATAAAAGAAGGTATAGTGAAGGTGCCACACGGAGTAATTGAGCGAATAATTAAGTGTAAAGACAGTAAAGTGTAAACCTGTGAAATAAAGTGCTTGTTGGTTTATTTTATTGACTGCCGTTGAGGAACTAAGTGTGTTTTATTTTCAAATTACGCAATCCAGAGATACGTACTAGCCCACTAGAACTGGTATTCGTAACATTTGGTGTCAGAAGTGGGATTGTGTTACTGAAAGTAAAAAAAAAATAAAAATTAATTATAAAACGCAGACATGGTTAGACTGGAGCAACTGAAGGTGGACCAGCTGAAGAAGGAGCTGGCCGCTTGGAATTTGCCGACTGCTGGCGGAAAGGTGGAGTTGCAGCTGCGCTTGCGAGAGGCGTGTGAATCACGAGGCATCGATTGGACTGCGCACGAGTTCGGAACGCAGGAGCTAGATTCGTCGGGCAAAGTGGAGGAATCGCCTGCGGGTGCTGCGTCGATGCAAAGTACGGCTGCAGCGGCTGCGCCACCACAAGCCATGGACATGAGCCAGCTAATGGTCGCAATGGAAGGCATGTTTGAGGCTTCCAACCGGAAAATGGAAAATGCAAATCGGGAGTTGTCCAGCAAGCTTCAGGAAAATTCTGCGCGCTTGGAGCAAAAAGTGGAGGAAATCTCGGACAGGATTAATGGGAAAGTCGAGCACCTGGAGACGCGAGTAGAGCACTTGGATAAACGAGTCGACGACCTGGATGATTCCCTGAACAAACGAGTTGATAGTCTGGAAGACTCGATGAACAGAAAAATGGACGAGCGGCTTAGGGAGGTACAGCCGCGAGAATAGTTGCCGCCGGTTCCGGAAAGTGTTGCCACCCGAGCAGAAGTGCCTACTTATGATGGGACTACGCCGTTCGATACATTCAAGCTGCAATTCGACCTGGCTGCTCTGGAAAATCAGTGGACCGATGTAAGGAAAGGTCGGAGATTGGCGCTGGCTCTTAAAGGTGCTGCGGCTGAGGTAATAAAATCAGTTCCAGAATGTTTACGAAGTGAGTACGAGACCGTCATAAGGGCGCTGGCAGCCAAATACAGCGACGAGCACAACAGAACGCTGTACTACTGTGAGCTGAAGAATCGCAGGCAAAGGGCCAACGAGGCGCTGCAGGCATATGCAGCAGACATTGAGCGGCTCGTACAGCTGTGCTACCCGTCCTTCGGCGCTGATGATCTCAAGAGGATGAAGATTGAGGCGTTTATTGAAGGTCTTCATGATCCGGAGACACGTCGCAGTGCGTTGATGATGGGCAAGCCGACATTTAGGGAGACGGTGACCAGCGCGATGACATACTAGGCGACATGGATTGGGAGCACTCGGTATGCACCTGCAAGGATACGCCAGATCCAGCCGGACAACGACATTGCGATCCAGGCCATAAGCTCTGAGACACCGGGCAGGCCATGGGTGGTCTCCACTAAAGTTGTTTGCTGGGTATGTGGCAAGCAGGGCCACATATCACGAGACTGCCGCCAACGAAAGAGGCGTTCCCGTTCTCGATCGCAATCGCCTGAAGCGAGGAGTACTGACAATCGAGGCTCAGCCAACAAGCGCAGGGCTGAGGACGGCGAGTCGTTAAACTAAAACGGGTCAGCCCAAAGGGGCGTGAGCTGATCCCCACAATCTGCTGCCCCACCGCTTGACAATTGAAGGAAGGATAGATGGAAAGTTGTTCGTGTTGACACTGGATACTGGAGCGTCATATTCGATCATAAAAAGGAAGCTGCTGAAGAACTGGGAACCGCTGCATGGCATACAGCTGCGGACTGCGACTGGCGAGCGCGCGCCGGTAAGAGGGAAAGTTACAAAAACGATTACTATCGGCACCAGCAGCCTGGAACATGAGTTCATCGTCGCGGATATAATGGACGACGTGATTATCGGCGTGGATTTCATGATTAGGCACGGTTTTACGCTGGACCTGAAGGAAAATGTGCTGAGATATGCCAACGTTGAATTCCCGCTGCACACCGGCTATGAGCGAAGCGTGGCGGTAAGGAAGGTTGTATTATGTCAACACAGGAGGATACCAGCGAACTCCGAGGCGATTGTGTGGGCAAAGGTGGACGAGGACGATGGGACGAGTCGGCTGTGGGTTGTAGAAGCACCGAATCAAGGACACGACAACATCATCATCGGACGTACATTAGTGGAACCTAAGAATGGCAGAATACCAGTCAGAATACTGAACCCCCTGAATGCACCCAGATATGTCGGGAAAGATGAGGTAATTGGCGAGTGTAAGGAAGCTGTAGCAGTGGTCAATTGCGAGAATAGCCCGCCTGGGAATAATAAGAAGAGCGGTTTTAAAATGGACGCCATACCGCAGGAGAACCAGTGGAGCAGCGAGTTGACGGCCAAGCAGAAACAGAAGGCGAGGTCACTCCTGCAGCACTATGGGTCAATATTTGCGGCAGAAGCAGGCGGAAGAACAGCCATAGTGAAGCACAACATCGACACCGGAAGTGCAAAACCGATTCGCCAACCGCCAAGACGAGTTCCTCTGGCCAAGAGGGAAGAGGTCACAAATTTGATCGAAAACATGCGGAAAGAAAAGGTCATAGAGCCTTCTTCGGGCCCCTGGTGCTCGCCGGTCGTGCTAGTCAAGAAAAAGGATGGCAGTACCCGGTTTTGTGTGGACTATCGGAAGCTCAATGATGTGACCAAGAAGGACAGTTATCCACTACCGCGGATCGATGACACCTTGGACACGCTGTCAGGCACACAGTGGTTCTCCACGCTCGACTTACGCAGCGGCTATTGGCAGGTAGAGCTTGCAGACAAAGACAAGGAGAAAACGGCTTTCAGTGTTGGCGATGGTTTGTGGCAGTTCACCGTCATGCCGTTTGGACTCTGCAACGCCCCAGCAACATTCAAGCGGCTAATGGAACGGGTGCTAAAAGGGCTGCATTGGCGGACGTGTCTGGTGTACCTCGACGACATAATCGTGATGGGTAAAAGCTTCGACGACCACCTGGGAAAGCTAAAGGAGGTATTCGAGCGGATACAAAAAGCCGGGCTTAAACTCAACCCAAAGAAGTGCTCGCTGTTCCAAAAAGAGGTCAAGTATCTGGGTCATACGGTTTCAGCCCGTGGAGTACATACGGATGAAGGCAAAATCACGGCGGTGAAGGAGTGGCCCCGGCCACGCAATCTACACGAACTCCGCAGTTTCCTGGGCCTGTGCACATACTACCGCCGATTTGTTCCGGGATTCGCGAACATAGCCAGCAGCTTGCACAAACTGACGAAAAAGAGCCAAGCTTTCGAGTGGAACGAAGAGCAGGAGCAGGCTTTTGCACGTCTGAAGGAAAAACTGTGCACTGCTCCAATTCTGGCCTTCCCCGTGCCTGGAGAGATGTTTGTGCTGGATACGGATGCGAGCGGGCATAGTATTGGCGGTGTGCTATCACAGATAATAGACGGCCAGGAACAAGTGATAGCGTACTACAGTAGGGTTCTATCGAAACCGGAACGCAACTACTGTGTGACACGGAGAGAACTGCTGGCGGTAATGGACTGCGTAAAACACTTCCACAAATATCTGTATGGACAAAGGTTTCGCCTGCGCACAGATCATGCGGCATTGAGATGGCTCCTGAACTTTAAGGATCCTGAAGGGCAATTGGCGCGGTGGATCGAGCGACTGCAGAGCTACGACTACACGATAGAGCATCGCAAGGGCAGTAGCCATGGAAATGCCGATGCCTTGTCACGCCGTCCGTGCAAAGTCGAATGCAGGCAGTGCTCGCGAGCCGAAAGCAAAGAACAGATAGTGGACGTCCGGTTGATAAGCGTTATGCCAGAGGAAGAGTGGTCTGCGGAGAGGCTACAAAAGGACCAGCGTGAGGATGCGGATCTTGCAAAAATCGTCGAAGGCAAGGAGCAAGGCGCACGTCCAGACTGGCAGGAGATGGCCGGTGAAAGCCCGATCGCTAAGGCTTACTGGGCACAGTGGAAAAGTCTGCGGCTGAAAGAAGGATGCCTGTATCGCGAATGGGAGAGCGCGGATGGTCGGACCAGCAACTCCCTAATGGTAGTGCCGAAATGCAGAATCAACGAGGTCATCGAGGCATACCATAACGACTCCAGTGGAGGGCACCTGGGCATCACCAAAACCGTCGCCAAAATAAAAAGACGATTCTACTGGGTAGGATGTCAGGAGTCTGTAGCCGAGTGGATTAAGAGCTGCGACCGATGTTCAGCCGCGAAAGGGCCGACAAGAAGATCTCGAGGCCCCATGCAGCAGTACAACGTGGGAGCGCCCTTCGAACGGATTGCTATGGACGTCGCCGGCCCATTCCCAACTAGCACTCAAGGCGACAAATATGTGCTGGTGGTAATGGATTACTTCAGCAAATGGCCCGAAGTGTACCCTATTCCTAACCAGGAGGCCACTACGATCTCGGAAAAGCTGGTAAACAACTGGGTAGCCAGGTTCGGAGTTCCGTTGGAGTTGCACTCGGATCAAGGCCGGAATTTCGAGTCTGCGGTATTCAAGGAAGTGTGTGAGCTGCTGGGAATAAAGAAAACGCGTACTACTCCTTTGCACCCACAGTCCGACGGCATGGTGGAACGCTTTAACCGGACACTGGAGGAATACCTGCGGAAAGTGGTAGGCAGGAATCAAAAGGATTGGGACACGCATATCCCCCTGTTCCTGATGGCGTATAGGTCAGCCCCGCACGACGCGACATCACTCACTCCAGCCCGAGCAGTGTTCGGCACTGAGTTGCGGTTACCCGCCGACTTGAAGTTCGGGGTAGTCAGCACGACGGGAGGCGCTAAGACGGACTACGTGGTCAATAAGCGGGCGGAACTGGAGGAAATTCACCAGTTTATAAGGAGCCGCACCAAACTGGTCAGCGATAAGGCGAAAGCCAGATATGATCTACGGGCCAACTCAGCAGGGTTCCAAGAAGGCGATCTGGTAATGCTCTACAACCCGCAGCGGAGGAAAGGTTTGTCTCCGAAACTTCAAGCGTCATGGGAAGGACCTTACGAAGTCGTGACTAGGATAAACGACGGTGTATACAGGATCCAACGATGCGCTAAGGGCGCTAAGCTGAAGGTAGTCCATTTGGAGCGCCTGGCGCCTTATCACAGCGGAACCTCGGCACTTGTTCGGGACGAACAAGTCTAAGTGGTGGGCAGTGTAACGATAAGACAGTTTGTCGCTGTGCAAAGCAACCCTGTCGCTACGCGCCGTGCCATAATTCAACCTGGCAATGATGGCCGCGATAATGTGAACTTTTAGTCCAACCTGGCAATGATGGTCGCGATCATCATGGAAACCTTTAGTCCACTCTGGAATGTGCGAGAACGATCTGCGCGATGGCCGGACAGGTATAAAAGGCAGCCGGGTGCGGCGCAGCGGGTCAGTCTGATTTTGACTATTGAAGGTGCCACACGGAGTAATTGAGCGAATAATTAAGTGTAAAGACAGTAAAGTGTAAACCTGTGAAATAAAGTGCTTGTTGGTTTATTTTATTGACTGCCGTTGAGGAACTAAGTGTGTTTTATTTTCAAATTACGCAATCCAGAGATACGTACTAGCCCACTAGAACTGGTATTCGTAACAATATAATCGGCCACGCCCACTTTCCGCACCCACTAAACTAACAAAACGAAGCTATGGTACATGTCGGTAAATCAGTATTAATATCAAATGATTCCGTGTTTCATTGATGTTAACATTGGATATATAAGATTGACCATGCCCACCTGATACGTCTTCCCGCCACGCCCACTATAATGACAAATCAGCCATGATATATTTGTCACGGCAATATGGGTGTCAAACGATTCAGCATGTCACTGCGGCAAACATAGGCTATAATATAATCGGCTACACCCACTAAGCTAACAAAACAAAACACGGTACATGTCTGAAAATTAATTTTGATGTAAAATGATTCTGTGTTTCATAACGGTAAACATAGGCTAAAAAGGGTTGACCACGCCCACCTTTTACGCCTTCCTGCAATGCCCATTATGATGACAGAAATTACCTGTGGTATATTTGTGCAAAACAATATGGATATAAAAAAATGTTGCGAGTCATTGCAGTAAATATCTATATATTGTATATAAAAATTAACGTATGTTTGTTTGTTGGTCCCACGACACTAAAACTCAAAAACTAGACAGCCGATTAGCTAAATTTTTCACGGAATGTTCGTCTTGACTAAGTCTCGGTAAACCACATAGTGCGAATACGACTCGATAGGAAGGCGTGGCACCTCCCATGCAACTTAAATTTTTAATATGGAATATCTTCGGAATGAGAAATCGGGCAGCCTTAAAATTTGGTGCGGGGCCACCGTTTAGATGTGCCGTTTCACTGGTAAATTTTTGTGAGCGTTGGACAAGGGGCGTCAAATGTTTTGAATAACTGTGGAACTGCAAATCACACATCAAAGAGATTTGGCACAGACTTACGATTTAGACATGCCCTTCGACAGGGAGAGTGGGAACAATAAGTTGGAAAGCTTTGAAGTTTTGTATACTGTCGTCCCATAGATGTGTCATTCTTTTGGCAAAATTTTATGGGCGTTGAACAAGGGGCGTGGCATATTTTTGTGATTGAAATTTTCCGCGTAACTTTGGAACTGAAAGTCGCATATCAATGAAACCGGGTCACACCCTTCGACTGGAGGAATGGATCGGGCATTACATAAAAGAGGCGTGTCATCGCCCATAGAGTGTAGTATGAAGAAACTTGATTTATTGGGCCCATTGACTTTAAGCTTGCGTGCAAAGCCGCAGGGACCTACTAGTGGAAAATAAGCAGAAGAGGCTCAATAAGTGAAGAACATTGTTTAAGAAGGATGGCCGAAAGACCATCAGAATCCGTTTGGGAAGTGGATTTCATCCTAAAAATGCCATTTACAATATCGGCAGATGTGAATGTTAGCGAACCCAGTGAGAGAGAAGAATTGGACATCTCAAACGAAATTAGAACTGAAAAACTCAGCAAAAAGATTAGCAGATTCTTCAGCCGAGTTGGCAGATTTACCATTGAAGAAAAGTGAGGTGGGAAAACTCGAGGTAGCTTTCTTGGATTTAATAAAACCCCAGAAGGACTTAGGATTATTTCTAATGTTGGCTTCATGCTTACGGATATAGCTCTTGTACAATGACTTATCTAAAAATTTAAAGTCCTTCCGATAATATTGATAAGCATTAAGGTAATAGGAACAATTTGTTGACTTATATTTTTTATAAAACTTATTTCTAAGGTTTTTGAGGTGTTTTAACTCTTTGGTATACCATGGCAACCTGTAAGCCCTACTTTGGTGAGTTGGGATAAATCTATTACAAAGTTCAAACACTTTAGATTTGAAGATTTCAAAACAAATATCAGCAACTGAGTTTAAAAATAAGTGAGCCCAGTTAATGTTAAGAAGGCAATTGTTAAGGGCATCAAAGTCACAAAGATTGTAATTAAAAATGACTTTACAACTGGCATGCGAGAAGCCCCTGCCCCTATGGGCAGGGGCTTCCAAAACCCATTTGGAGCTCCTGGATCGGGTACAAAACCATGCGATTAAACTTATAGGGGACAGTAGGGCATCCAGCTTTATTGACTCCTTGGAGCATCGTCGAAACGTGGCATGTGTGGTTTTATTTTACCGATACTTTTTCGGTAATTGTTCAGTGGAGATGAGCAGCTTGCTGCCATCACTCCGGGTATTTCCCCGGGCAACCCGTTCGAACACTGGCGCCCATGCATTCCACGTCGAAACGATGTTCCAGCGCACTACGCACTACAGAGAAAGTACGTTCCTGGATCGTACAGCGCGATTGTGGAATGGTCTCCCTGCAGATATTTTCCCCAGCACTTATGATCTTGATGGGTTCAAGACAAGAGTCCACAAATTCTTCACCCAACATCCTTTCTCCCAACCTATATATCCTTCCTGACCCAGCGCAATGCCTCGCATTTAGAGGGGTATCCCCTGCGGGTTGGCTCGTTTATAAAAAAAAAAAAAGATGCATTGCTGACATTAGTGGGCGTAAGAGCGCAAGAGTCACTCAAGCATGACCACGAAATATCGTTTAATTTAAAATCACCAAGTATACAAAACTGATTGCCGCTAAACCTTGAGTACAGCGCGCAGACATTATCAACATGAGATTGATAAAGCGACTCAGTACTGTTAGGCGGTATATAAGAGGCACACACAAGAAGTGCATTCGATGCACCCTGCACACGCACACATATTTGGTCGAGAAGGGAGTCCCCGTTAGGGTGGGTCGATTCCGGACTTTTTTCGATTCGAGATTTCTAATAGTGCGGAAAAGTTGCCTTAGTACTTCGTGATTCCAATGCAATTTTTTGTTTTGAGATCGGACTGCATCTTCAACCCCAACTCCGGCCTTGAAATTTCGGAAATTTGCCTAAAATCGTGAAATTGCCTACCTAGCGCCTGAAATACGCCTCTCATGGCAAAATGTATAAAAGAAAAGTTGTTTGTCGCATCATTAGCTACCGAAATGGTATTATGATCATGGCCGTAGGACGAACCGTTCCCGAGATACGAGCGAAAAGGCGGCGCGCCGCAGCGCAAGGTAAAAATCGGCTTGCGGCCACACTTCTCCCTGAATGCGCCCACAATGACGCCGGCGCTGCGGAGATGTGTTCTGTGCTTCACGCGTCGGGTCGGACCGGCCGGGCCGCTCCCCCCGTCCCGTCTCGCTCTTCCCCCATCTCTCTCCCCTCCCCGCCAGACACTAGACTAGACTCCCGCTGCGCGCCGGGCGCCACCAGCTTGCTCCGTCGTGTATTCCCCTGCGCCATACGACACGTTCGGACAGGTCCCCACACAAAGATTCTTTCATCGAGTTCCTTCACTCTTGTCGTTGATTTCGCCGAGTGCTATCACTTACATTCTCTGGACAGAACACAAAACTCAACATGTCTGTATCTAAATTTAAATTTAGACAGAAATGTCCTGTGTTTGGCATATATCCGTACGATCTCACTGAGTCCCAGCTACCCAGTTACCAGGATGTTCTTTTGTATTATCAGTTTGAAAGGTTTCGTATAGGGCGACTCCGAGGTGACAACTATGAACCTAGGAGTAAAGAGGTTTCAGAAATAGTTGCAAAAATGGTTGAAAATATTTTCAAAAAGTCATCTATTCCGATAGTCTCACACACCAGAGTTCTACAAATGCTCACCACAGTCAGAAAGTTGGCCCTTGACCGTTTTCTGGCAGCCAGAGAAGCAGAGACTGACACTGTAAATGGATGGGTTAGATGTAATAAAGTGCCAAAGCTGAATTTCAAAGCTAATAATTATTACGATATGATTAACTGGAAGACTATTACCTTGACTGTTCCACCAGTTCTTCGTTCAATTTCTAACGAAGAGCTCATAAAAGGGTTGTCGGGAGACACTGCAGAGATATGGAAATTTAGTGAATTCCCCTCTCACACCGTGGCAGTCGAGAGAACCGTCAAACTGGTGACAGAGGCATCTTCTAAAGTTATTGGCCCCCAGTCTCGTGATCGTTTTATACGCTCTACACTGAAATCTAGGCAACAACTGCCAAAGTTTAGTACAAAATCTGATTTTATCAATAAATTTGATACAGATTCAGACTAAAACAAGCCTGACATATGGTTGGTTGGTTGGGTTGGGCTTGGGAGGAACCCGAAGTGCAGCCACCTCCACGTGGTGGGTTCTGGGTAACCAACACAGGTTAGCTGAGAGCTGCAACAATTTTCACCTTGCGCTGCGGCGCGCCGCCTTTTCGCTCGTATCTCGGGAACGGTTCGTCCTACGGCCATGATCATATTACCATTTCGGTAGCTAATGATGCGACAAACAACTTTTCTTTTATACATTTTGCCATGAGAGGCGTATTTCAGGCGCTAGGTAGGCAATTTCACGATTTTAGGCAAATTTCCGAAATTTCAAGGCCGGAGTTGGGGTTGAAGATGCAGTCCAATCTCAAAACAAAAAATTGCATTGGAATTAGGAAGTACTAAGGCAACTTTTCCGCACTATTAGAAATCTCGAATCAAAAAAAGTCCGGAATCGACCCGCCCTAGTCCCCGTTAACCAATTGGATTAGCGAAGTACGTAAATTCCGACGAACAGCAATTAAAACCCACTACCTCTACTACAGAGGGTTTTGGCAACATCTCTATCCTTACGAAATACGTCGTATAATTTAGAATCAAAGAATTCTGAGTCATTGAAGTTGGGGTTCAGCCAGGATTCTATGATGACGTATACATCGAATTCTAACAGAGAGCTCAGTCGAAGTACAGTGTCTGCCTTCGTACGCATGCCAGAAACATTATGGAAATATATATTAAGACTCTTAGATTCCTTACTGAGACTAGCAGCAACAGCTAGGTTTGACTTGGTTGAGCTGCTCCTTTTTGAAAAAAACGGAAAGGGCGAACAGTAACATTAGTCGGCCAGAGCTCAGCCGCCAAAAGCTTCTAGAAATATTGATCAGACACCCCAAGTTTGAAATTTACACGTTTTAAAGACTCAGACGGAGCATCTTTCTTCACCAGCTTGTAGCAAGATATAAACTTCTTATCGATATGAGCATGGTTGGTTACATACACGTAGTCCACAATATTATCTGGTGTGACAGAAGGCTGGAAAGACGATAGGTGCAACCATTTGAAACGAACGGCAACATCGAGCTCCAGACTTGCATTCGATCCAACAACACGTAATTGCCTTCTTTTATTGCTTTTACTCTTCACCACAGTAGTTCAACCGGCAGAACGAGGAGTCGGAAAGTCCAGCGTGGGAGCGTTAGTGCAGAAAGTAGCGAGCTCATCGAACTGTTGAGGCGAAGTAACATCGGCACTGGCGGGCGCCCGAGCAGCAGCAGAGCGAAGAGAGACAGACGAAATGGCAACAGCAGCAGCGTAATTGGCAGCATTACGCTCTTTGTTGCAGTTGTTATTGTTATCAGTGCCAGCAGCAGGCTAACGATCATCAGGCTTAGCAGCAACAGAAGCAGCATAGGAACTCTTTGTCACCAAATTAACGGCAACGTCAGCACAGGCAGCGGCAGCGCTGCGCGCATCTAAGGCAGCAGTATTGGCAGCACAGGAAGTATTTGCCGCCGAATTCACGGCGACGTCAGCATTAGCAGCACGAGCACTGCACTCATTGAAAGCAGCAAGATTAGCAGCGGGCGGTTTAAAATTGTTAGTGCCTGACGCTGACGAGTTAGCATTTGAGGCACGATGAAGAGAAGACTAATTGCCATGATTGCCGAAAGCAGAGTTTTCACCACAATGCATATAGACACGAATATTATCACGCAGGTCTTTGAGATAGTTTGCAAGCTTCGAAATTGGCATTATTAAAGTCAGCGAGTTTACAATTCAGGGAATGTAATCAGTTTGCAGGTCATTAATTTTATTAAGAGTTTTTTGTCATCCTGAAGAGAACTAATTAAGATCAGCGCACGGGCATTTTCCGAGCGAAGGGCAACGACCTCATCGAGGACAATTAGCAGTGATACCGTTTCCGTAATAGATTCGGGTTTTCGAAGTTGAGCAGGCTTGAGAGTCTGTTGATGAGGCAATTTCAATGCTGTGCGACTTACAATTCCGCAGCTATTCCATATGAAGGAATTTAGTTGTATGAGCGGCGCCACGCCCCTTGTTAAATACCCACCCCATTCCTTCTGCCGAAAGATATGACTAAATGGTAGGTTCGTACCATGTTCCATTGATGTGCGACTTACAGTTCTGCTGAAATATTGGGTCAGAAAAAATGTGCCCCGCCCCTTATCCAACGCCCATCAAATTTTAACAGTAGAATGACTCTTCTATGGGACAATGTCATACCAAATTTCAATGCTGTGCGACTTATAATTCCGAAGCTATTCCATGTAAAAGATTTGAGTTGTATGGGCGGTGAAACACCCTTTCGTTCAATACCCGCCCCATTCCTTCTATCGAAGGTCATGACTAAATAGTTGTGATGTGTGACTTATGATTCCAAGGTTATTGTCTAAAAATGTATGCTGGTGGTGCCACGCCCTGTTTCCCCGACTTTTCTTTTTTCCTAAACCTTCGCGTAGCCATTACGAACAAACCCGCCGAAGGAAGTATCCAATTTGCTCCAGTCGTTTTCAAGTTTTAAGCAGCCGAACGGACCAAGATTCATTTTTATATTTATAGACTAGCTGGGCCCCGCGGCTTTGCACGCGAGCTCTCTTATTTCCGAACGATAAAAATTCTTAACCCATTGTTGAGCCCATCAGATTTTGATTAAAAAAAACATGTGTCTAATTATCTTTGATTTCGAGTGTTTTAAAAAATTTGGAAGGCTTAAGGCCCATTAAATCATGTGTTTTTACATTTACTCTAAACAAATTCTTAACCCTTGGTTTTCCATGGTAAATTTCGATTTTCAAAAAAATTAAAAGCACGTTTTTATTATTTCCCGATTGAAGTGGTTTTGCTAAGTTTGAAGCCAGAAGGCCCAATAAATCTTGCTTTTCTATACAAACTGTTAACCCATTGTTGAGCCCGTTAGATTTTGATTTTCAAAAAAGTGAAAAACACGTGTCAAATTATTTCTCACGTCATTAATCCTTCTCCGTCACGACTTCTGGTCCTGCCATCCCTACTCTCCCACTCGCGGTATAGGCAGCCATCCTTCAGACGTAGACTTTGCCACTGCTTCCAGTAAGCCTTCGCGATCGGGCTCTCACCAGCCATCTCCTGCCAGTTCGGCCGTACTCCCTGCGCTTTGCCTTTGATGATTTTTGCGAGATCCGTATCCTCGCGCTGGTCCTTCTGTAGCCTTTCCGCAAGCCAATCTTCCTCTTGTAGAACTCTTACCGACCGAACAACCACAATCTGTCCCTTGTTTTCGGCTTGCGAATGATGCCTGCGCTCGGTTTTGCAAGAATGGTGTGGCAGGGCGTCAGCACATCTTGACGACGTCTGGTGTCCGGAACGCTTCTCTCGCAGATGACAGTCTCGTGTAATGTGGCCTTGCTTGCCACATCGCCAGCAACTGACTCTAGATGACACTGCCCGCGACCTCTCTGGTGCCACTGAGCTTACTGTCTGGCTTCAGACGCCGGGCCGCCTCATACGTCGATGCGCTTGTCACCGTCTCCCTGAATGTCGGCTTCATCATCATCAACGTACTCACACGTGTCGCCGGGTCAAGAATGCCTTCGATAAACGCCTCGATCTTCAGCCTTTCCAAAACTTCCATGCTGATTTCTGGGTAGCATAGTTGTACCGGCCACTCAATATCTACCGCATACGTCTGCAGCGCCTCATCGGCTCTTTATCTACGGTTCTTCAGCTCACAGTAGTACAGCATTTTGTTGTGCTCGTCACTATATTTGGCCGCCAGCGCCCTTATGACGGTCTCGTAATCACCTCTCAAACCTTCCGGAACTGATTTTATGACCTCAGCCGCAGGACCTCTTAGAGCCAGTATTAGTCTCCGACCTTTCCTAACTTCGGTCCACTGACTCTCCAAAGCAGCCATGTCGAATTGAAGTTTGACACCATAAGTAGGCACTTCTATGGCAAAACTTTCCTGAACTGACGGCACACTTGCCCGCAGCTGTACCTCTCTAAGCCGCTCGTCTATTTTTCTGTTCATCGAATCTTCCAGAGTAGACGAGTTGACGTCTGTTCAAAAAATCATCCGGGTCGTCAACTCGTTTGTCCAAGTGTTTCACTTGAGTTTCCAGGTACTCCACCTTCACATTTAGCTTGTTGGAGATTTCTTCCACTTTCTGCTCCAAGCACGCAGAATTTTCCTGAAGCTTGCTGGACAACTCGCAATTTGCACTTTCGAGTTTCGCTAACACTTGCGCCGATACTTCATGGCTCGCCGCTTTCACTTTAGCTATTTCCTGATTCGAAGTTTTCGGTTTCGGTGCCATTTTTCGATTCGACGTTTCTATTCGCGCCAACTTTTCACGATTGGAAGTCTCGAACATGCCTTTCATTGCAACCATTAGCTGGCTCATGTCCAATGCTTGTGGTGGCGTAGCCGCTGCAGCCGTACATTGCAGCGACGTAGCACCAGCAGGCGATTCCTCCACTTTGGCCGACGCCTCTAGCTCCTGCGTTCCGAACTCATGCTCAGTCCAATCGACGCCTCATGCCTCTCGCAAGCGCAGCTGCAACTCCACCTTTCCGCCAGCAGTCGGCAAATTCCAGGCAGCCTGCTCCTTCTTCAGCTGGTCCACCCTCAGTTGCTCCAGTCTTACCATTTCTGCGTTTTATAATTTCATTTGTTTTCTCTTTTATTTTGAGTAGCACAATCCCACTTATGACACCAAATGTTACGAAAATAAGTTCTTTAGGCTTTCGTCTCTCTGGATTGTGCTTGAAAAATAAAACCACTTCAATTACTTAATGCAAAACGCATTCCAAAACCAACAATCACTTTATTTACAAATTAACACTTTGCTTGCCTTTACACTTGCTACTACAGGGTTTTTCATCATGAGCCGAAAAAGTAAATAAAGAAAAAAAACAATTAAAATTTGAATTTTGATGAAACTTTATTATCAAAATAATATTTGGTTTGTGCCATTAGTAATGGAATATGACATCATTCAAATGACCGCCACGAGCAGCCTGGCACACCTCGATTCTTTTTAGGTAATTTTCGATGACTTTTTTACATATAGCAGGCTGTAAGAGCGGAATCACAATGCGGCAGCAGCAGCGGCAGTGGCAGTATCAGTGGCAGTGGCAGTGATCACCTGTTTCATATTTTACTGCTCACAGCTCACAATGCAGCAGTGACAGTATTTGACAAAAAAAATGAATTCCATTCAGGAACTGCTCTATATGAGCTTCATTTGAAAATACAACGAATTAAACGAATATGGACGAGAGGAATTTATACCCAGGAGGAGAGGCAAACACATGGGTTTTTTCAGAAAGCATATCAGATAATAAAGGAGAAAGACCCCCCAAGAATTCAGAAAAGTAACAAGGATGAGTGTGGACATCTTCAATATGCTTTTAGAATTTGTGAAAACTTGGAAAAACAATAACAATAATAACGATACTCAAGCGAAACTCCCGACAAGCACACACCTCGTATTAAAATGATCGCACTCGCTTACAAATGTAAGTTGATTGAAATACTTATATTTCTCAGCTGTCGGCACTTTTTGAGCACTTCCTGATTTTGAGGCACTCTTATCCTCCTTTAGGATTCAGTCGTACCTCTCTCTAATCGTCTTCCACCGTTTCTTAACTTTTTCGACTTAAAATATGCAAAATTGAATAAATGTTCTTCTACTTCATTCGGTATTTCCCCAGCTGGTTCACTTGACTCACGATCTCCTCCCATTTGTTGTCCTTTTTTATTAATATTTTTTTGTAACCCCCGTGGGTCTTGTCGTTTTCTTCATTGGGAGCATTGCGGCAGTGGCAGTGAATTTAGAAATAGAGCTAAGCACGGCAGTACTGCTTACTGCCACTGCTCTTATGTGATTGCTTCCATTCAAATACACTGTTTCTAAAAAAACAGGTGATTACTGCCACTGCCGCTGCTGCTGCCGCATTGTGTTTCCGCTATAAGGCGCCAAAAACTGCACGTATGTTGTCCCTCAAATGCTCCAGAGTCTGCGGATTGTCTGCATAGACTTGGTCTTTCGCGTAGCCCCAAAGAAAAAAGTCCAAAGGGTTCAGATCGCACGATCTTGACGGCCAATTGGCATCACCAAAACGCTAAATTATGCGTTCATCGAACCTGGTTCGCAATTCTGTCATATTCGGTCGTGTTTTGTGGCATGTAGCGCCATCCTGTTGAAACCACATCTCCTCCACATCCATATCTTCCATCGCTGGCCAGAAATACTCGGTTATCATACGGCCATAACGTTCAGAATTGACGGTAACGGTCTGTCCTTCGTCATTTTCGAAGAAATATGGCCCTATGACACCACCGGACCATAATGCACACCAAACAGTGACTCTAGGTGGTTGCATTGGGCGCTCGACAACCACGTGTGGATTTTCTGAGCCCCACACACGACAATTTTGACTATTAACGTAACCGCCGAGGTGAAAATGTGCTTCATCGCTGAAGAAATTTTGTGCGAAAAATTGGGATTTTCGGACTGTTTTTCAAGCACCCATTCGGCGTAGTTACGACGTATTCTGTGATCTCCCGGCTCCAATTTCTGCACCAACTGAACTTTATATGGATGAAGATGCAAATCCAAATGCAAAATACGCCAAATTGAGGTGATGGAGATGTCCAATTGCTGTGAACGCCAGCACTGGCAGCTACAGCAGCAATATTTTCGGCCGAACGAGCAGGGTGATTACGTATTGGCCTCTGTACATCTTCTACAGAACCAGTTCGTTCGAATTTCGCCAATAAATCCGAAATTGTTGACAAAACAGGCCTTCCGTGACGTCCGAAATCCTTCCTTAGTGCGCGAAAAGTGGTGCTCAAATTTTCACCATTTTTGTAGTGAATTCTCACTATGTTTACACGTTGAGCGATGCTAAATCGGTCCATTTCCATAAATGGCAAACACTAAACTACAATATTAACACAATGCAACGACAGATGACAGCTGCCGTTGTCGAACGCAGGGCTGTCAAAGTTTTCTGTTCAAAATGAAAAACCCTGTACTTATTGGACTATTCCGTGTTTCCCCTTTACTTGCTCAAATAAGACTGTCTCCTCTGCGCTGTACCCGGCTGCCTTTTATACTTGTCTGCTTATCGTACCGATTGTTCTCGCACATTCCAATTGGACTATCTCTCGATCGTTCTCGCACATCCCATTACCATCGCGAGCCATCCTTGCCATATCGAAATTATAGCAAGCCGGCCGTACTCTAAAGTGCGTGCCTTAAAGTATGCCCGTAAAAGCATTCACGCATAGCACAGCGACAGGGTGCCTCATCATTACACTGCCCACCACTTGTAGAGCATTACCAGATTACCGGGTTGTAGAGCATTACCAGATCGCCTTCTTGGAACCCTGCTGTGTTAGCCCGTAGATCATATCTGGCTTTCATCTTATCGCTGAGCAGTTGGGTACGGTCCCTTATAAACTGGTGGATTTCTTCCAGTTCCGACCGCTTATTGACCACTCCGAACTTCAAGTCAGCAAGCAACCTCAATTCTGTGCCGAACACTGCTCGGTAGCGGGGCTGACCTATACGCCATCAGGAACAGGGGGATATGCATGTCCCAATCCTTTTGATTCCTGCCTACCACTTTCCGCAGATATTCTTCCAGCGTCCGATTGAATCGTTCCACCATGCCGTCGGACTGCGGATGCAAAGGAGTGGTGCGAGTTTTTCTTATTCCTCGTAGCTCACACACTTCCTTCAATACCAGAGACTCGAAATTCCGGCCTTGATCCGAGTGCAACTCCAGCGGAACTCGGAACCTGGCCACCCAGTTGTTTACCAGCACCGTGGTGGCCTCCTGGTTAGGAATAGGATACACTTCGGGCCATTTGCTAAAACAATCCATTACCACCAGCACATATTTGTTGCCTTGAGTGCTAATTGGGAATGGGCCGGCGACGTCCATGGCTATTCGCTCGAAGGGTGCTCCCACGTTGTACTGCTGCATGCGGCCCCGAAATCTTCTTGTCGGCCCTTTCGCAGCCGAACATCGATCACAGCTCTTAATCCAATCGGCTACAGACTCCTGGCATCCTACCCAGTATAATCGTCTTTTTATTTTGCGACAGTTTTTGTGATGCCCAGGTGCCCTCCGCTGGAGTCGTTATGGTATGCCTCGATGACCTCGTTGATCCTGCATTTCAGGACTAAAATTAGTGAATTGCTGGTCCGGCCATCCTAACTCTCCCACTCGCGGTATAGCCAGCCATCAGACAGCCGCAGGCTTTGCCACTGTGCCCAGTAAGCCTTCGCGATCGGGCTTTCACCGGCCATCTCCTGCCAGTCTGGACGTGCGCCTTGTTCCTTGCCTTCGACGATTTTTGCAAAATCCGCATCCTCCCGCTGGTCCTTTCGTAGCCTCTCCGCAGACCAATCTTCCTCTCGCATGATGCTTACCAATCGGATGTCCACCATCTGCTTTTTGCTCTCGGCTCGCGAACAATGCCTGCATTCGGTTTTGCGGGGACGGCGTACTACCTTTGCGATGTTCTACTGTGAAGTCATAGCTCTACAGCCGCTCGACTCACCGCGCCAATTGACCTTCAGGATCCTTAAAGTTCAGTAGCCATTTCAATGCAGCATGATCTGTGCGCAGGCGAAACTTTTGCCCATACAGGTATTTGTGGAAGTGTTTCACGCATTCCAATACTGCCAGCAACTCTCTTCGTGTTACACAGTAGTTGCGTTCAGGTTTCGACAATTATTTGCTGTAGTATGCTATTACTTGTTCTTGACCATTTATTATCTGTGATAGCACACCGCCAATACTATGCCCACTTGCATCTGTATCCAGCACAAACATCTCTCCAGGCACGGGGAAGGCCAGAATTGGAGCAGTGCACAGTTTTTCCTTCAGTCGTGCAAAAGCCTGCTCCTGCTCTTCGCCCCACGCGAAGGCTTGATTCTTTTTCGTCAGTTTGTGCAAGCTGCCGGCTATGTTCGCAAATCCAGGAACGAATCTTCGGTAATATGTGCACAGGCCCAGGAAACTGCGGAGTTGGTGTAGCTTGCGTGGCCGGGGCCACTCCTTCACCGACGTGATTTTGCCTTCATTCGTATGCACTCCGCGGCCGGAAACCGTGTGGCCCAGATACTTGACCTCCTTTTGGAACAGCGAGCATTTCTTTCACTCCGGTGGATACCTTCGAGCATGATCTGCGGGATGAGATCACTGCCAATCACTACATCGATCTGCGCTGTCTTGAAGGGGTTTGGATCAGCGAGATCTAGCATGGCGAAATCTTTCATATTGGGGGGGGGGGTTTATATGAGAAGGTGGGAGCAATTTCGTAAGCTCTTGGAGCACGATAGCTTGCACGGGGAGTTTCGTGCTCGCTTTAGGGACTGCCAATGTCAAGAAGCTAATTTCATTTAATTTATTCATTTGAACAATCATTGCACAATTAAGATTTCATCTTTTATAGTGCTTTACAAAGACTTATATTAGATAGAAATTGAGGCTTACAAAATAAAAAAGAAAAGAAAAATAAATTTAGAAGGGAAGAAAAAGAGGAGAGAGCCATAGAATAGAAGAACAGAGAGAGGACTCGAGTATTAATCTACATGGCATAAGTATTATAAACTGCCAGCTTGAATCGCCGTAAATTAGATTTGGCCTTTAAGTCATTCGGTAACGAGTTCCATAATTGTACAGCTCTAACGAAGAACTTTCTTGATGAAGTGACAAAATTTGTACGTGGCACTATGAAGTTGCATGTACGACTAGATTGTGCAAAGCTCAATTTTGAGAAAAGATAGCTTGGACAACGAGTATGAATTAGTTTATGCAAGAATAGTAAGGAGCGACGATTAAAGAATGAGTATATACTGCAATCCAGTATATTTATGGAGAATTTAGAGATGGAGTCAAACTTTCTTTTGGAGTATACATGCACTAGTCAGAAAAAGTTTCCGTACAGGCAAGTCAAAATTATGTTATCATCAATTTTGACCTCAAAAATGGGTTCTCTGTTTACCAAAACTTATCCACATTATTCATACTACTGTGTCCAAAAAATAAGGTGACATTGTATTTATTTTGAAAATTCTTTATTTATTCTTCCAAATCAATTTCATCCCCTTCCGATGCAATGCACTTATACCAACGGATTTTCCAATCTTCGAAACACTGATTGTAGTCACTTTCCGGGATGGCCTTCAGTTCCGTCTTCGCTGCGGCTTGAATCTCCTCTATCAAAACGGTGTCCCCGGAGCGGTCTTTTGAGCTTGCTGAACAGCCAGAAGTCGCACGGCGCCAGATCAGGTGAATACGGTGGTTGCGGAACGATATGGGTTGAGTTTTTGGCGAAATGATCACGAATTACGAGTGCAGTATGGGATGGTGCATTTTCGTGGTGTAAAAACCAAGAATTGTCTTTCCACAATTCTGGCCTTTTTAGGCGGATAGCGTTACGCAAACGACGCATAACGTTCAAATAATATTCCTTGTTGACTGTTGACTAAAAAAAAAATAATTCTCCAAATCCTTCGACGCGCGCAGTTTAAATTCAAATGTCACCTTATTTTTTTGGAGACAGTAGTATATGCCTGAACTGCACTTTTTGATGTGTTTTAGATGCATTAAAACAATAATTTTCCATATATTCGTATTTATTGACAATAAGTAGGGGAATTCTTTGTAAGGTGCCACCCCTGCTCGATTTCGACGTTCCAGCAATCCAAGCAAAAAAATTCCTACCGTCATTTAAGGTATATATAACAACATCAATTTTAATGTGGTTTTTGAGGGCACAGACGCAATAACACGGTCTGGGTAAATAAAAGTGTCAAATTTTGTTAAGAAAAAACATAAAAATGAAAACTGAAGGTTTTTCTTGCGGTGAAAAAGTAACCAAAAGCTTATAAAAAACTAAGGTAAATATCACTGTTGGACTTAATCTTTAATGGTTTTTCATAATCCGAAATGATATCCGAGCGTATCGTAAGAGGAAAAAATTTATACAATGATTTCCAAAATGGCATAAAAATGTAAAGTGCCACCTTTTTTTCTTTGTAAGTTGCCACTAGGGTGGGTCGATTCCGGACTTTTTTCGATTCGAGATTTCTAATAGTGCGGAAAAGTTGCCTTAGTACTTCGTGATTCCAATGCAATTTTTTGTTTTGAGATCGGACTGCATCTTCAACCCCAACTCCGGCCTTGAAATTTCGGAAATTTGCCTAAAATCGTGAAATTGCCTACCTAGCGCCTGAAATACGCCTCTCATGGCAAAATGTATAAAAGAAAAGTTGTTTGTCGCATCATTAGCTACCGAAATGGTATTATGATCATGGCCGTAGGACGAACCGTTCCCGAGATACGAGCGAAAAGGCGGCGCGCCGCAGCGCAAGGTGAAAATTGTTGCAGCTCTCAGCTAACCTGTGTTGGTTACCCAGAACCCACCACGTGGAGGTGGCTGCACTTCGGGTTCCTCCCAAGCCCAACCCAACCAACCAACCATATGTCAGGCTTGTTTTAGTCTGAATCTGTATCAAATTTATTGATAAAATCAGATTTTGTACTAAACTTTGGCAGTTGTTGCCTAGATTTCAGTGTAGAGCGTATAAAACGATCACGAGACTGGGGGCCAATAACTTTAGAAGATGCCTCTGTCACCAGTTTGACGGTTCTCTCGACTGCCACGGTGTGAGAGGGGAATTCACTAAATTTCCATATCTCTGCAGTGTCTCCCGACAACCCTTTTATGAGCTCTTCGTTAGAAACTGAACGAAGAACTGGTGGAACAGTCAAGGTAATAGTCTTCCAGTTAATCATATCGTAATAATTATTAGCTTTGAAATTCAGCTTTGGCACTTTATTACATCTAACCCATCCATTTACAGTGTCAGTCTCTGCTTCTCTGGCTGCCAGAAGACGGTCAAGGGCCAACTTTCTGACTGTGGTGAGCATTTGTAGAACTCTGGTGTGTGAGACTATCGGAATAGATGACTTTTTGAAAATATTTTCAACCATTTTTGCAACTATTTCTGAAACCTCTTTACTCCTAGGTTCATAGTTGTCACGTCGGAGTCGCCCTATACGAAATCTTTCAAACTGATAATACAAAAGAACATCCTGGTAACTGGGTAGCTGGGACTCAGTGAGATCGTACGGATATATGCCAAACACAGGACATTTCTGTCTAAATTTAAATTTAGATACAGACATGTTGAGTTTATTGTTCTGTTCAGAAAATGTAAGTGATAGCACTCGGCGAAATCAACGACAAGAGTGAAGGAACTCGATGAAAGAATCTTTGTGTGGGGACCTGTCCGAACGTGTCGTATGGCGCAGGGGAATACACGACGGAGCAAGCTGGTGGCGCCCGGCGCGCAGCGGGAGTCTAGTCTAGTGTCTGGCGGGGAGGGGAGAGAGATGGGGGAAGAGCGAGACGGGACGGGGGGAGCGGCCCGGCCGGTCCGACCCGACGCGTGAAGCACAGAACATATCTCCGCAGCGCCGGCGTCATTGTGGGCGCATTCAGGGAGAAGTGTGGCCGCAAGCCGATTTTTACCTTGCGCTGCGGCGCGCCGCCTTTTCGCTCGTATCTCGGGAACGGTTCGTCCTACGGCCATGATCATAATACCATTTCGGTAGCTAATGATGCGACAAACAACTTTTCTTTTATACATTTTGCCATGAGAGGCGTATTTCAGGCGCTAGGTAGGCAATTTCACGATTTTAGGCAAATTTCCGAAATTTCAAGGCCGGAGTTGGGGTTGAAGATGCAGTCCGATCTCAAAACAAAAAATTGCATTGGAATCACGAAGTACTAAGGCAACTTTTCCGCACTATTAGAAATCTCGAATCGAAAAAAGTCCGGAATCGACCCACCCTAGTTGCCACCCCCTTTTTTCATTGTTTTGTGGTCCTATATCGGTAAAATGCCTTTTTGTTGCTCGGAATCGTTATTAAAGGGGAATTTAAAGTGTTCTTGGTCAATTTTTCTGTAATCCTATTATGAGGAATAAATGAGTTCAATTATGTTTATTAATTTCCATACAATTATTCATTTTATTCGTTACCATTCAATTTGCATTTTGCTTTCGGTCATTTTCTATTCAATTAAAATTAAATTCAATAATCTTTCGTAAATTTTCTAAATCATGCATTTTTACTTGAGATCTTTACGTTTTTAGCGGTTTTTTAGGGGGTGGCACTTTACATTAAAAAATTTTAGGGTGTCGATTTTGAACACTTTGGGAAATTGGCTGTAAAAATATTTACGAAAATCTCAAATAAGGTGTTACCTTAGATCATAGCTCTTTAAACCTTCTTTCCAACGGTATATTAACATTGACGATACGTTAATTTTCTAACGAGTTATGCGCAAAAAAGCTATGGGGTGGCACCTTACAAAGAATTCCCCTATACTCACAAAACGGTGCAGAATAAGTTTGCGTACAAAACTAATTACGGGAATTTCCAGTTATGCTTTTCATTTTTATTTGGAAATTTTTATTCCATTGAACAGTAAACTGACTTGAAAATTATTTTTAAACGTATATGTGCTTAAAATTATATAGAAAGCAAAAGAACCCAAGCGAAAAAAAAGAAAAATAGATAAAAGGATAATCTTACTATATCTTTCCCAAATTGACAAAAAATTTCGTGATATTAGAGAAACTTTTGGAAGAGCATTTCGCCATTTCGAAAAGCCATCTCAAATTTCGAAAAAACCAGAAATTCTTGCTTCTTTGCTACGATCTGGCCATTTTCTTAAGCTGCCCAGGCAATAGGATTAGATTGTTTTGCGATCAGTGCATCATAATCTTAGGCTAGTTGCATCCAATATCTTCAGAAATGTACGGAAATGTTTTATAAAACCCAGTAGCAGTGCCTTTATAAGAAAAGTCATGAAAAAAACATATTTCCCGTACATAATAGCATGTAAGAAGCCCATATTTAGCTTACTTACAAGGAGCACAAAATTTCTTTCGTGAATGAGTCCATCAAAGAGTCTAGAAAACCGAATTTCCGGGACTATGTGTTGTTATCTATGGAGTAGGAAGATTTATTATTCTCTGATAATGGTTTGGCATATTTGGCATTAAAATGCATCAACTAATTTGAAGATGATTCAGTTAATAACAAAAATCTGACATTAACAGTAAAGCATAGCATATGAGGGGGTATGGTATGGGGCTGCATGTCTAGTAAAGAAGTGAGCAGGCTGTGTTTTTTTATTCAGAAATGGTTCCAAGGGGTTATTTACATATTCTAAAACCTTATGCAAGCCAAGGTTTCAAAATTTTGGATCATGTTCCAACATTTATTTTCAACTTTACGATGACCTTAAGGCGCAATGCATACGATGTGAAGCTATCTTTGCTATTAACTGGCTCAAAAAAGTTGAAACAGTTCCTCCCTAGTCACATAACGTACATTTAATTAAATATATAAGGGTTTACTTGAACCCTGAGCCCAACAACACTCCATCTTCAAAGATATAGTAAACAAATATAACCAATTCAAGGATATATCAAAAGAACAGCTGAAAAAACACATAATTTAATAAAATTTATGCCGAAACTACTGCAGGGAGTATCAATAAGAGAAGCATATCCAAAAAGTTATTAATTATTGGACAAAACTTAGTTTGAATTAAATTTTTGCTTCATAACCTTATCTTGTACCAAAGAATATGAAGTAATATAGAACGCGCATCTCACACAAGCAAACGCGTTGTATGGCGGGTACTGCTGGCAGAAATCTCTGTAACTTCGGCGTAACATGTGAATAGAAGTCGCTTCTGTACTCATTCGTATTCTCGCTGCTGTTGCGCCAGTTGATAAACATGACGATAAACGCTGATTTTGTTGTTGCGGGGAATAGCATTACTATATTGGCAAACGAAAAAAAGATAGCGGTTACTGTTTTTTGCGCTGTGCCGTGCAGGCGGGATAGCATTGATGTTGTTGGTAATTGTTGCGTCGCTATTTCTGCTTTCTTTTTTATAATCACAAGCAAATTACAATTAGCAAAAAATGCATGAACCTGGTGTAGTAAAATATGGGTGTAAACATGTTGCACAAGGGAGTTTATAGTTCTTTGTTAAAAAAATTATTGTAAGGTTTTATGTTTTTTGTTTTACTTTGGTTTTAATTTATCTTTCATAAAATAATAATAATTTTTTTAGAAGCGCTTGAAATTAAATGAGTCATTGAATCTTGCTGGCTAAATGAGTGCTGCCTCAAGTGATCTGTCGATCCCACCTCTAATCCCTTCCTTTCCTTCTCCTTTTGTACTCATGTTTCCCCCTATTTTCTGCTCCCCGGCTTCGGCCGTTTGTATCGTTTAATGTTTCATGTATTCTTTGTTACTCGATATTCACACGTCGACCAATAAACACCCTAAAACCTAAACCCGAAAATAACCCGTCTCTTATTTACACCGCTCCGCCGCGCATCGATTAAACATGGTCCTTCGAGCCATCGCGAATCCGCGACTATAATAAAGTGAATTTAAAAACAAAAACTAACTATAAAATAATTTCATATACAAAACAATCGAAAAAGTGAAAAAACACAACAAAAAAAAACACATAGTTCCAACAATCAACAATTACCAAAAGTGGAACAAAATGGCGCAGTGAACAAACAAAAAAAAAAAGGAAGTGACAAACAAATTGAAAACAGTGCAAAAAATATTTACAATACACAAACTAAAACAAATTATTTCATACGAAAAATTACAAGCAACGAAATATAGTGCAGTGTTGTGCACAAAAACGCGGACTACAGAAGAACATAAAAACAAAACACACACCCACAACACCGAGCAAAATAAGACAGTGAGGAAGACGGCAAACAACAACAGCAAGCAAAGCAGCACAACATAGCAGCGGACACAAAGCTATAGAGGAGATCCCCATTCTCGGGCACTGGGCCCCTTAAGATAAGCCCAAACATTTTTATTAAAAATTAACACACTACATACACATACACTAACGAAAATACATATAATTGAAAAAATATATATACCCATTCCCTAAAAATCCAGTTAAAAATTATATACTGGTACCCCGCCACTGTGCAATTATTGCAGTAAGCAATCCCGCTACTGCACATAATTTTGTGCTTTTGCTTTTTTTTTTGTCTGCACATTTTCCTTCGTGCTACCTACGCAGGCAAAGCGGCAAAAACTCCCGCTGCAGCCTGCTTCCCACTAAGTTTCTAATTTGCACTAATATCCCCTCATTTGCTTTGTGCATATTTCGGATCAGCAGCAAGCACTCCAGCTGTTGATCTTCCACACTCTTGCACGCATTTCACATTTTCCTTTGTGCGATCACTGCTGGCAAAGCAGCAAAAATTCTCGCTGCAGCCAGCATCCAACTACACATTTCTCCTCTCTTTCTCTGCACACAAGACCAGCAGCAGACAGCCCAGCTGCTGTATACATTCTTTGCGCCCACTTTGCACATACTCCCGCATTTTTCTTTGTGCTATATTCGCACGCACTTGGCAGCACGCAATCCCGCTGCTTGGCCCAAGTGCATATAAGTAAACAATAAAGCACAAAGCGGATACAGTGGGACAAAGAGCTCACTTTCACTGTACATTGAAATTTTTCTTCAACTTGGAAAATTTTCAATCGTGCATACACATACTTATACTCATACTCATACACTGCACATCTGCTGCCCACCAAGTGCATACAGTGGGACAAATATCGCCCACAAAAATTTTTGTACTCAAAATTAATCTCACACTTTTTAACTCACATTAACACACTAATAAAAATAATCATATACACATATATATACGCACATATTTATACACATACCCATACATACGTGTATATTCACACACATTCACATTCACATTTACATACAAATAAATTCACTTTTTTCACAAATAAAAACACATTTAATACATATTTGACTACACATTTGTTATATTATAATAATTTAACGTACATTCCCAATTCACACATACATACACATTTCTATTTATTACCCATTCCCATTTACAAAAAATTTGCCCGTCCCAATACACATACTTATACACAAATTTTGTTTGTTCATATACATATTTCCCTACACGTTTACACACACGGGTGTAAACTTTTTTGCTCGACAAACATACAAATTCGTTTCAACGAATTTTCCCATTCCCAACTCTTCCCATTTTCAAATATCGTTCGCGCGGACGCGGTTAGACTACACGTCTATTTTACAATACCCTACATTTATATTTATTTAAACTTTTTACCCTTTGTCGAGCTTTTCAAATTAATATGCCCGTTGAGCGATCCCCTAAACGCCAACTTATCACAATGGAGACTCCTTCCTCCAGATACCCAAAGTCAGCCAGTGCACGTTTGACAGTTCCTGTCACTCGGGAGCCACCAAACACTCGCTCCAAACTCTCTAGTCCCAAAGCAACCGATCCTAGTGTTGCAAAATTTATTTTCGAGTCCGATAGACTCGTGCAATTATGCACAAAATTTTCATCGGCTCCCATTGAGGATTGGACCAAATCCCTGGTCCAAATTAAGCAAAAAAATTTGCAAGCCCAATGGGAGAGGCTTTTGTGCGCACATGAGGCAGTCTTCATTGCTGAAGACAACAGCCAGCCCGACGGTTTCAAAGAGTCGGCTAGGCAAAAAATCGACGCCTGCACAGACCAGTATGAGTTGTGCATGGCTCAGATGTTGGACATCATTGAGATGCTCCAAACTCAGTCCCCCCAGCCCGCTGCGCATATGGAACCGGTTCGACCCCTAGAACCAGCAAATACCCCCTACATTTGCCTACAAGTTCCACCTTGTGATACCGAAACCTTTTTCGGGGGCTATGCGCAGTGGCCGTCCTTCCGGGACATGTTTACGGCAGTATACATAAACCACCCCCAGCTCACTCCAGCCCAAAAACTGTATCACCTCCGATACAAGACGCAAGGTAAAGCCGGTGCTATTGTAAAGCAATATGCATTAACCGATGAGAATTTCGGACTCGCGTGGGAAGCTTTAAAATCACGCTTCGAAAACAAACGCATACTCATTGATACACAAATTAGATCCCTCCTGAATATCGCTCCTGTCCACTCCGAAAATAGTGAGGCACTTCAGCGGATCCAAAACACAATAAACAATTGTCTGTCTGTTCTCAATACTCAGGCCGTAGACACTGACAATTGGGATCCGCTATTGGTTTACATATGTTGTACCAAATTGCCCCAAGAGACACTCGCTCTAAGGGAGCAGTCATTGACATCCCGGAAGGATCTGCAACCCTGGTCGCAAATGGACGAGTTCCTGACCGGCAGATACGAGGTACTTGAACGGCTGCAAAGCATTCGCCCCGCTAAGCCGAAACCTCAACCCTCTACTTCCAATGTCCTCCCAAATCGGCCACACAAATCCCTAAATTATCACACTCAAGTGAATAGGGACTTCGCGTGCAAACTCTGCAACGCAAACCATCCCATACGGACTTGCCAGAGCTTCAAAAGACTCACCCCCCAGAGTCGACTTAAATACGTTAAGAAGCACAATCTCTGCGTAAATTGTCTTGCTACTTCACACCTTGTTGAGAATTGTACAAGCAATTTTACGTGCGTATATTGCCAAATGAAGCACCATTCCATGCTTCATTCCCCCAAAAGCAATGCGCAGCCCTCTCAATCGCTCAATCGGTCACATTCGACCACTCCACAGGTCGCAACAGCTTCAAAACGAACGCAAAACAACTCCGCAACTCATTCCCCCGTTTCGAATGCGCAACCCCGCACATCTTCCAGGCAAAGTACGCCCCAAGTACAAGCCCACCACTCCACTAATGGCACCCAATCCCTTCTGCCTACGGCACTGGTGTCTATTGAGCACGCAGGAAAGTTGTTCAAAGTTCGAGCGTTGATCGACCAAGCCTCTCAGCGTACCTTCATCTCCTCGAAGGTCCAGAAACGCCTCAAATTGCCAATCGAGAAATCCCCCTTCCAAATCTCGGGCATGGGCGGTCAGATTGTGCAAAATGCCAATCATACATGCTTCTTGACATTGGCAGTCCCTCAAACGAGCATGAAACTCCCCGTGCAAGCAATCGTACTCCAAGAGCTTACGAAATTGCTCCCACCTCGTCACATACACTCCCCTAATATGAAAAATTTCGCCATGCTAGATCTCGCTGATCCAAACCCCTTCGAGACAGCGCAGATCGATATAGTGATTGGCAGTGATCTCATCCCGCAGATCATGCTCGAAGGTATCCACCGAAATGTATGTGGCAGCTTACTTGCTCAGCATACAGTATTCGGTTGGGTATTAAGCGGTCCAGTACCCCCTTCGCATTTGACATGTGCCACAGAGGTACGAAATCGCCATATGCATACTGGAACCGCCCTTCGAAATAACCTTCCCGCCCTAAAGAAAGCCCTTTCACAAGTGATTGCCGCCCTCAATCCCGTAGGGTTTCCACCCCCGGAAAGAATGGAAAATCACTCTGAACCCACCACTCCTGCAAACTCATTCCCAAACCGGAAAATTCCCCCCTTCGTTGCCAACCATTTTGGCCCCGCAGGATGGCTTTCGCCTCTAATGAGACAAAGAAAAAGGATTCGACAAGAGCGTTGGCTTCACGCCACTCGTTCCACACCCCCAACAACTGACGGAAATTGCAATCCCTCGCAATTCCTCATTACACCTCCTCCATCCCGGGTCCGAAAAGAGGACAGTTGCCACTCCAGTGCGACTTGCTCCAAGCGCTGCAAATCCCGCAGACGTCGGACTGATCGGGTATAAACTCCAAGATCTATAAGATCTCCCTCTTGGGTGGAACGGCTCCAGCAATTCTTTCATGCTGAGCCAAACGGTCATGCTCACACAGTTCCAATCCCGGATCAAAGAGCGGTTGACTGCCACCACCCTCTCGAAGAGCAAACCGACATCCTCGATCGGTTCCCTTGCTTCTCTCGAGCCCTAAGAACATACGATTATAACATACAAAATAATCCCTCATAACCCTCTCGACGAGCAAACCGACATTCTCGGTCGGGTCTCCTGCTTCGTTCGAGCCCAACGAGCACATACTTATTCCGAGCGGAGTTGACCTTGTTTGTAAACAACCCCTCGAACCCCCTTATAACCCTCGCTCGAAATTCTCATTCCCTCTCGAAATTATTTTCACTTCCCCTAAAGAAATGGCAATGCAGCCAATTTATATATGTATTTTCCCATATTCTCCCGGCTGTAGCTTAAGCGAACCCCGCAGCTCAGCCACGTTTTCTCATTCCCATGATGTCAGCCTCAAAAACTTTATGTCCAAATAACTGACATCTCACTCTATTTGCAGGTCGGTAACTACCCTCAAACCGCTGCAGCAGCACTCCTCCGAGGATGAGACGTCGATGGACGGCACCCACGCACCAGCAAAAGCTGCAACACATTCTCGCCCGACTGGCCCGCGGTTCATTAAATTGCAATATGCAATGGCGGCCGCGATGGCTAAATGAGTGCTGCCTCAAGTGATCTGTCGATCCCACCTCTAATCCCTTCCTTTCCTTCTCCTTTTGTACTCATGTTTCCCCCTATTTTCTGCTCCCCGGCTTCGGCCGTTTGTATCGTTTAATGTTTCATGTATTCTTTGTTACTCGATATTCACACGTCGACCAATAAACACCCTAAAACCTAAACCCGAAAATAACCCGTCTCTTATTTACACCGCTCCGCCGCGCATCGATTAAACACTTGCGTCTCTTCACAAATGGTAGAGGAGCTAAACTTTATTATTTTAAAGGCTAATAACCTGGCTAAGATGTTATTAAGTTCGGCTACAGAGGGGTTACAGTTATTACCTCCTTTTTGCCTTAACACAGCAAACGTTTTCTCCAACTTGTCCTGGTTAGAGGCCTTTGTCATAATAAAAAACTTGTCCGAATTATCTTCTAATATTTCATCTACAAGTAGAAGGACCGATTTTAAGGATAGTTTCATGCCATCTAGGAAGAAAACTCGTTTTTTTCATCAACAAATTTCACTTCCTCTAGATAACATAAAAATGTTTGAATAAATGTGTGCGATTCTTTATTAATCTGAAGAGCAGATCGATAGCAGTTATCTGCATACAAAGATCCACTATTCATGCAATCAAATATTTGATCAATTTTTGCTATAAAATCAGCTGTGGATAACGCTACCTCTTGTGAGGTTTTTTTAAATCCACTTATGTCTGAAATTGTTCTAATAGCAGCTTTAACTGTTTTACTGAACACTTGAGTGGCAAATTTAACACGCATTTTTTCAAATGAATTTGGAAATATGTGTTGTCTAGTCAATTTTGGGCACATTTTGGTTTTACAATTTTCTTCCCTCTCCCAAAGCTCTTGAACTACTTTAAAGCTAACTAAACCATCAGGCGTTTTCAAGTCGCATTTAAGCCAACCATTTCGCAATGACTTGATTAAATGTGGGAAATCGAACATGCAATAAATTTTTTGATTTTGAAATTCAAAGTATGGTTTCTCTATACATACGCCTAAGTCGGAGAAACACTTTCTATTAGAAGACCCCTGATCACAAACCAAAACATTCACTACTATGCCAAAATTGCTTAAAATTTTAAGATTTTCTTTAATTATTTTGCACAAGGTATCTGCAGTTAATCCATTCTCCGACACAAAATAGTTTAAAATTGAACACCAACTCGAGAACATGGACTTCAACATAAATACACATACTTGCTTACCAATTTTTTTTGTTCTTTCGAAGCCTGTGCATTCAAATCCGTCAACTAAATCTAGTTTTTGATTGTATCGTAATTCTCTGCGTATTGCCATTTCGTCCATTAAAAGAACCATATTATTTTCATTTTTTTCCTTCAACTCTAAGCACATCTTCTTAATGGATTCAAAAGCCACATTGTTGATACCGGGCTGAAGGAACTTTATTGGAGCCCACCGATTTAAGGTGCGGATATGCGGCAAATTGAAATTTAGCTTATCTCTCAGGAAAAAATATGTTGATTTTGAAATATAAAAACTATTTTGCGCTAAATATTTCACTTCGTCAGAATATTCTTTTGGCCGTGTGCTAAGTAAAAGTTCACAAAATGTTTTGGATTCAAAGTTGATATGTTTTAAGGTTAGGTTAGGTTACGGAAGGGGTGTGTGCGACGAGCACTTCCACTCGGAGACCATGTTGGGTCCATTGTGAATCCCTTCATTTTTCGGAAACCGATGTCCTTCCCTTATCTGTGTGGATCCCTGTAGATCCAAACGGGATCTTTTGGGAACCATTTGGTCTTTGCGAGGAAATTGTGTAGATCGGTTATCTGTGCATCTGCTACTTCCCCGAGCCCGTCAAAGAACCTTGCCCCAAGAGTCTGGAGCCGTCGTCCTTGTAGTGATGGGCAGTGGCATAGCAGGTGCTCGACCGATTCAACTGCATCCTCATCTCCACAGCTTCTGCATTAATCGTCGGTCGCCAAACGCCATTTGCATAACATGACACCAATGGCGCAGTGACCTGTGATTACCCCCGTGACCATGCGTACAGCATGTTTGTCGAGGAGCAGAAGGCTCTTAGTTTTCCTCGTGTTGAGTGCTGGCCACAGGGTGCGTGCAATCTTGCAATCGCACCTGGTTGTCCAGGCTCTATTTGTGGCTCGTGTGAGCCACTCTCCTATTGAACCCACCATAGCAGAGATCGGTGGTAGCACTGTATTGACCGCCTCGCACGCCGGCATAGCTGACCCTGCACGGGCTAGTTCGTCCGCCTGCTCGTTCCCTTCGATATCACTATGTCCGGGAACCCAACATAGACGAACCCTGCATTGCCGTATGCCACCTAGTGCTTCCCGACAGTCTAGTACTACCTTTGACTTCACTACAGTGGATTCAATTGCTTTTAGAGCAGCCTGAATATCAACACAAATGACGGCCACACTAAGTGCCGAGTGTTTTATGTGTTCCGCTGCTTTCATGATGGCGAAAACCTCCGACTGAAAAACGCTGCAATAGTCTGGTAGTCTATAAGACCAGTAGACATTTTGCGTTTCACAGTAGACACCCGCCCCAGTTCCATCCTCTGTCTTCGAGCCGTCGGTGAAGGAGACTCCTGCAGAGTCTTCCACCTCGGGCTGTTGCCAGTTGTCCCTGGAGGGGTAGTCAATAGGGATCTTCAATTTGAAGTCACTGCGCTTTACCAGGAAATCAGTGGCCTTATCTAGAAGACCTTGTCCGGTAGAGCTAGTCATAAGAACGTTCAGAATGCTGGAATGTCTTTGCTGCGCTGGCCTTTACGAACAGGTCCACTGGGGGCAGGTGCAGAAACATTTCCAGGGCCATTCGTGGAGCGCTTTTAGCCGCCCCCGTGATCGCCATCGTGGAAAGTCTCTGCACCTTCCCCAGATTGCTCTGGTTGTTCTTTCTGTCCATGGCTGGTCACCAAACATGAGAATCGTAGGCTATGATGGGTCTGATTATCGCCGTATACATCCAATGGATGATATAGGGTTTTAATCCCCATCTTTTACCAAAGGTCCACTTGCAGGCGTACAGCGCATTGAGCCCCTTTTTCATTCTTTCCTCAATGTTTCGCTTCCACAAAAGTTTTGAGTCAAGAATTATGCCAAGATATTTGGCCTCTTTTGATAGTTTCAGGGGATGCCCTTCCACACAGGGAAGAGCAAATTCCTGAATCTTCGTTTTCTTGGTGAACAGGACTAGTTCGGTCTTTTCGGGATTTATCCCTAGACCGTTGTCTCTCGCCCACACTGACAATTCGGCTAATGAGGATTCCATCAATTCACTGATAGTAGGCAAAAATTTGCCTTGTATCATAATGACGATGTCGTCCGCATAGGCCACTATTCTAATGCGTGTTCTCTGAAAGACTCTTAGAATCTCATCCACTACCAGCAGCCATAAAAGAGGGGATAATACCCCACCTTGGGGTGTTCCCCTTGTGGCTCTCCTTCTGATGGAAGCCGGTCCTATCGTTGAGTTGATTATCCTGTCTTGCAGCATCGTTTCAACCCAACCGATAACGAAGCTTTCCACACTGTGTGCACGAAGTGCTTTTGTTATGGCCTCAGTGGTGACATTGTTGAAAGCTCCCTCTATATCGAGGAAAGCAGCCATTGTGTACTCCTTTGAGGCCAACGAATTCTCTATGGGGCAACTACGCTGTGCAGTGCACTATCTACCAACCTCCCCTGGAGGTAGGCATGTTGTGCGTTGCAGAGCTCAGAAGCCAGTCCCCGGTTGTCTCTTATATGTCTATCCAGCAGCCTCTCCAGCGTTTTCAATAAGAATGAGGAGAGGCTGATAGGTCTATAGTGTTTAGCCGTAGTGTGGCTGGGCTTTGCTGCCTTCGGTATAAAAACTACTTTGACCTCTCTCCAATGCTTTGGAACTACATTCCCCAGTAGGCAGCCCTTAAAGATGCTTACCAGGGGTTGCAGAATGCAGTCTCCGGCTTGTTGTAGCATTGCTGGAATGATACCGTCAGGGCCCGCGGACTTGTAGGGGTCAAACGACCTTATTGCCCATTCGACCTTATCTTTGTCCACTATTTCGGCGACAGTTTCCGGTGGTTCCGAGTTGCTCTCGAAGATTATCCGAGTCAGTAGGAACCTGACACTGAGGAAAGTGTGCCTCCATTAGAGTCTCAAGCGATTCCTTGCTGCACTCTGTCCATGATCCGTCCGGCTTGCGGATGCAGCTAAGAGCGCAATGCTGCTTAGACAAAACTTTCCTTAGCCTGGACGCCTCGTTGACACAGTCTATGGATTCACAGTAGGCTCTCCATGATTCTCTTTTGGCTTAACAAATAGCCTTCTTGAAGGCGTTGAAACTGGATCGGTACGCGTTCCAGTCCCCTTCCTCCCCGCTTAGCTTTGCCCTATTGAACAGTCGCCTTGTCTCCTGACGTAGTAGTCGAAGCTCAGGATTCCACCAGCTATCGCTGTGCTTCCTCTTGACACGACTTACCGTACAGGACGACTTAAAAGCAGCGTTCAAAGTGCCCGTTAGGAGTTCAACCGAGTTCTCAATCGCGCGCTCGTCTGTGACTAGGGCGAAACGCTTCGGCCTCAGTCTTGAACGAACGATGGTCGCGAATTTCTCCCAGTTTGCACTCCTTGGGTTCAGAGGTGGTGGTTTGCAAACCGTGTCAAAGTTGACATCGAAAAGTATTCGGTTGTGGTCCGAGAAGGAACAGCCGTCCGATACTTTCCAGTTGTCAACCCTAACGTCGTTTGCCTCAGAAAGCAAGATCAAATCAATAACTTCTTCCCTAACCCTATTCTGAAAGGTGGGCGTGTTGCCCTTATTGCAGATAGATAGAGAGGTGGAAAGAATAAATTGAAAAATTGACTCACCCCTCGCGTTAATGTTGCTGCTTCCCCATTGCGTGTGATGGCCGTTGGCGTCGCAGCCCAACACCAGCGCGTGCCGTTTCGCACTGACGAAACCGACTAGGTCTCGGACCGCCTGGGATGGTGGGTCCAGCTCCTCGTACGGCAGGTACGCTGACGCCAGAATCAAACTATGCCTTCCTCTTCGTTCAACCATACCCGCCGTTAGGTCTCCATTGCTGTATTGGGAGAGAAGAAATAAGTTAATGTCATTCTTAACCACTATACAGACTCGTAACCTACCTTCGGTTGAGGATTGATATGATTTATATCGACCTGACCCCAATCCAGAAATTTTGGATCTTACAATCCACGGTTCCTGAATCAGGGCCACGTCGATATCCTCCTCCTCCATGAACCTCATCAAGTCGTGGGTTGCTGCTTTGGAGTGATGCAAGTTAATTTGCACCACTCGTAGCTGTTCCTTCAGTGGCCTGCTCACGGTTACCCGGAAAACGTGCCTTGATGGAACCCAACCCGAACTTGATGACGCCCGAGCGTTGAATGAGGTAAGTGTATGACTGACGATCAATAGCGATCGTCAGATCATTTCCCACGCCATTCTTGCTCTTCGCATTCGTCAGAACTCTCCAATTCTGGACCGCCAGCTCCTTGTTTTGCACGCCTACAATCCTCAGCATCGATTCAGCCTCCGGAACCGGGGGCGGAATCCAGACCGAGACTATAGGCCTCAAAGGGAGGATGGATCGGGAGACCACCTCTAACTTGGCGCCTGGCCAAAGTTCGCCCAGGCCACCAATTGCGGAACGGATGAAATCCAGAGATTTCGTGTTCCCGCAGCCGATGACCTTGACGCCTCTCTGCCAGCCCGCTCCGTCGAAGATGGTCTCCTCCCCATCAGCCCGAACAATGGCATCCAGAATCTTCGATTCAACAAGCAGCCAGTTGGCGGCCGAAATTTTCCCGTCGGGATCGTTCCGGTCAATAACGGCTGCTTGCAACTCATTAGGGACGGAAAAACTGGTAGACTGGTAGGTCTTAGGTTTTTTCGCCTCCTTCTGAGCATCCTCACCGGATCAGCAGCCTTGCCACTAGGTGGCTTGTTGGCTGCAGCGTGGACTACCGTCGCGCTCCCCCCCCCCCGCGGGAGCTGCCTTAGGGCCATGTGGGGCCTCAGGTTTCCCTGGCTCCGCCGATCCGACTGTTGCCGTTTTCCTCTCGAACTTTGCAACAATCTTCTGGTGTTTCTTGATGAGAACCTTGTCCCTGTTTGTCAAGGACGACGGTTCCACCAAGCTCATTTTGCGGAGATACTGAGCTGAACATTTGTAAGCCTTGCGGGCTTTCTGTTCAGCGGTTCTCCCCACAGTTTTCGTCTCCTTCGGGGGCTCACCTAGCAAAGTGGCTTCCAGATCAGGGTCCAGTGTTTCGATGCTGCTACCTTGTGATAGGGTGGTAGCCTCATCGTCGGTGGCAGCACCGTTTCGCAGACCGCACAATCTAGAGCTTATGTCTAGGCCCTCCTCATTCGACTTTAAGGCTGGTTGTCGCTGAAGCGACATTGCCTTCTTCCCAGTAGCATTAGTAGACTGCATGACCTGGGGTCCCGTCACACAGCCTGAGAAGTTGCTGGATATCGACACCAGGTGGCCTTCTCGCTCACCACCTACCGCCGGTACTGGGCATCCGACTCCCTGCACCGTAACTTTGTTCTTATCCTCAGCCACTACAGACGGACGGAAAGACACCACTTCCCTGTGGGATTTCTTTAATGTCTGCCATCCCACGCACAAAAAGACTCGGACTCGACCGCCCCTAACCTGGGGAAAACAGACGTCGTTGTGTGCCGCCCCTAACCTGGGGAACAGACGCACACTGGGTAGGTCTTAGTTGTTGCTCCTCAACCGGCCTGCCTAACATGGGAACCCCTGTCAGGAGACAGCGCAATTGCTGCCTCCGGTCAGTATAGTCCGGTGAATCATTGCTAACGTAAGCCCCCACACCGCGACAAGGTGCCTACCCGAGTGGGGGTGATATGTTTTAAAGAATCAATTGAATTTTTCAACGTCTTTGAACAACAATTCTTGGATTTTAAAATAAAGCGCTTTTCTTTTCGCAATTTTTCGTTGATTTTTTTGAATTTTTTTAATAGGTCGCTGTATTTCTTTTTGTAATAATGGGTTATTTTGACATTTTTTTCGCAATTACTGCATACTATGTCATCATAACGGGGTCGTTTCAATGAAGAATCTGGTTCTAAAAATTCTTCATCCGAAATCTCAGGATCTTCGTCTAAGTTTAAGGTTGGAATCGCATCCTTTTTCAGAAACCTTTTCCCTACATAAGTACTGGAGATATGATTTTCACAAATATACAGTTTTCGGTTGTAGTCGTCATAAGATATATTGCATTTTTCGCGCCAAATTTGGCCAAACACGAAATCATCAGCGGGGAATCTAAATAATCTTAGATTCTCGTATTGTCGTCTCGATTTTTTGCAACTGCGAACACAACATTGAATTCCAGACGTTGAGGAATTTATATTTGCCTTTATATTTGTAGCCATATTGTTACAATCCAAAACACAAAATGAAATTACAATATAGGGCAATGGCGTTAAAATACTTCTTCAATTCTTCAAATTGGTATCAACCACGTCAAAATATAAACAAATAATTTTACTTGGAATGCGCCACGTAAAAATATTTGTAAAAATTTCAAATTGGATTCAACCACGTCAAAAAAACAGCTGCAAAAGGTTCAAAATTGGTATCAACCACGTCAAAATATAAACAAATAATTTTGCTTGGAACTCGCCACGTAAAAATATTTTTAAAAATTTCAAATTGGATTCAACCACGTCTAAATATTTGCAGGTTTTTAAAATCAATCAAAGCGCAGCATCTGAGCAAACAGCCATACACCACAAAGTTTCGAACCAGTTTTCAAACCACTTGCAAAGCGACTAGTTTGCAAACTAGTTTATTCTGGATTAGTTTTCTAACCACTCGATTTTTATGGGAAAATAAAACAGTGCATTTTTTAAATAATTATTTTATTTTAAAAATGTTTAAAAATAAAAACAAAAAATCATCGCGAATAAGAAAATATTTTTGGTGCATTTAAAGATGAACCAAGATGAACTTCGACTTCTTGACACACTTCTGTTTGAGGGGCTTCGCCTGCAATTAATAAATAAATTGAAGAATAACTTCATAAATAAATAAATAAATATATTAATACAAACCTTTAAGCTGCCGCTGCAATTCGTTGCTTTACGCAACCACGCAAAATTCTAACTGAAATCATTCAAGACAAAACGTGCAAATCGAGCAAACTTCGTGTCATAGAAACATAAATTTCGAAAAATGCAAACATTTCTACGTTGTTGTTGTAGCAGAACAATCGCAAGATCAGTCTTAACAGTATTTTTTTACTTCTCTCACCTCTGTTTCGTTTTTCTCATTTGTATGTGCTCTTCTCGCCTATGAACGCGCACACAGAACGTGAACGATTAGACGCGAACTGACTGACTTCTGCATCCGCTGACAGTCACTTGGACAACTAGTTGTCAAATTGACTTACAAAAAACCAGTACAGAGTGTGCGTTCTTATTGATACAAAAAACAATACCATGAATTTCTGCTGTGCAATGTTGGCATTCATGTAGGCTACGTTACATAAAGCGCGTACTTTTGAAATTGGTTCGTTTTAGACGGAAGTTCATTTTAAACGGGTTCGTTATAAACGAAAAATACTGTATTAACAGCAACATATTATTATTTTTTATTATTATTTCCTTAAAATTTGTATTACTTAGTAATTTTATGTGTTCTTTAGTATTTTAATTTTATTCTTATTTTTCGTTTTACTTGCAATTTGCTCTTTTAGCCAAATGCAATTTTTTCTTAGCAAAATTATTAAAAAGTAATATGATATAAATTGCTTATGTTCCCTACAAGTAGACGGTTCTGAAAACCACATTTTGTATTCATCTACTTTTGTTACATTTGCAAAACACAAATTGTACAAAAGCTTTTTTATATTGGAGGAATAAGGGGTTTCCTTAAAAGACGTATGAAATGTGTAAAAGATTTTTGAAACAAAAAAAATGAGTCGATTGGAGCTTTTAGTTTTAAACTACTGTTAAAATAGTTTAAATTTTTGAAAAATATAAACATTTCGTTTCCTTGTAAATTACAAAGCTCATCTTTTATTAGCTTTTTCCAGTTATGACAGTCAAATTTTTCAATAGTTTTCATCAATATGAAACCAGAGAAATAACGAAGGGAGCCATCACTCACTATGTTCAGTTTTTATAATCCCTAAGGCATTTGAAGATTTCTCTGCATCAAATAAATCCTTTGATAAGCAAAATTCTTCACCGAACTCTTGATTTATAGCATTTTGAGTTTCATTGTCAATTTCCAACAAATTGGTATTATTGTCAATTGTTATAAATGAACCTTCGTCAGTTAGTTCACAATTGGAGGTTCCTGCCTTAACCCTTTCGCTACAGGTTTTTACTGGGGAAAGTTAAAATTTTAAATTTTATGTCTTAGGCTTCTATGTGGTTATATTATTTATTTATTTATTTAGTTAATTAGCCAATGAATACAATAAAAATTCTTATAGGCTAAGTTGAACACATTTTAATTGAACGTAAGAATTAGGGGGGGAAAAAGTTAATGCTACCTATAAAAAAGATTTAACGAATACATGAATCGATTTTTTGAATCTGAAAAATCAATCTCAACATTTTTGGAGATTCTATTGAACTCAATTAAGGCTCTGGAGATAGGTGCATTTCGCGCATACTGAGCCCTAAAAACACCAATATGGAAGAGCTCTGAGCAACGAAGAGATCTAGCCGGAATATTCAGAAAGATCCTCTCGAGGAGAGTGGGACAGTCAACTACACCACGGAGTACATCAAAGAAAGTACATGAAAGACAAAGACAGGATTGTTCTCCTACTTTGCAAAGATTTTAAGTTAATCAGTAGGCATCGCGATTCGTAGCTGGGCATAGGATCAGTAAAGCGTAAGTTACGCAATGCAAAACGAAGGAATACTTTTTGGATCCTCTCAATCCTAGCACCATGGCACGCAAAATATGGAGACCAGATGAAGGACGCATATTCAAGCCTGGAACGAACTAGTGCCGTATACAAAAGCTTCAGCGTATACGGGTCGGTGAAATCCGAGCTATGACGTCTCACAAAAGCAAGCATGGCATACGACTTAGAGATAACAAAATTTATATGATTAGCGAACGAAAACTTCGAGTCAAAGATTACGCCCAAATCTTTTATGTCTTAGGCTTCTATGTGGTTATATTAGCAACATTCCATAAGAAATTTTTTAATTTTTATACTCGGACCCTGTATTTTAGAGTGTTTTTCTATGAGAGCAACCACATCGTTGAGACTGTAATAATTACTTAAACATAAAACTTTTTAAGCATAACGAAAATTTGAATATTTCTTCATTTACTTCAGCCAAAATAAAAAAAAGTAACTAAATTGAAAGAAAACGTCAAATTAAAAAGTTCTTTAATTTTTTCTGCTTCTTCTTCCTTTACTATGTCAAGATATACCATTAAAAAAACGTGTATACTTCTCTTCTTTAAACTTAAATATTCAGTTTATTAATTTCGTATTTTTCCTAAAACTTCAAACTATTCTAAAGACCAACAAAAAAAGTATTCTTGCAACCATAGAGGATGCAGACGTCCACAAAGTAGCATGTTGCCATATGGCAACAAAATAGCGAAAGGGTTAAATGCTATTGCGGTCGTGTCTGGGTATAGTGAGCACCCTATATAGTGAACACCTCGATATAGTGAACACCCAAATTTTTACATGGAGTACTCTAAATAGTGCACAATCGAAAACCTCTAAATAGCGAACAAAATTTTGAAAGCAATTTCAAGCAAAAAGCAACAAAAAAACACAAGAAGGAATCAAAAATGAAAGAGAAGAAATTTGTATTTTTGCTGTTGATTGTTACAAAATAAGCTGTTTCTTGAACTTAGTGGTTATGTTTTTTGTCGAATGCAAACCGATTGTGGTTAAAAGTGGACTTGTTTATGTGTATCTAAAACTTTGTGAACGCTAGAAGCAAACGTATATTCGCTAATTCTTTCAATAAGCATACATTTATGTTTTCCTACTAATTTATTTTAATTATCTCTTGAATTTATATACACAAAGTGTACTTTGAGCAAATAAAACAAGTTTTTGAACAAAAATTTTAACCTTGATATAGTGAACAACCTCAATACTGTGAACAGGCCTTGCAATTATTAGTTCACTATATCCAGACGCGACTGTATTTTTATTGAGATCATTTTCGCAAGAATCTGGTTCATACGGATCCATTTATTTCTGAAATATTCATTTTTCGGAAATTTAAAAAGCCGAACTTTAAGGGACCCGAAATAAGGGCTCCTTTGACAGGAAAAAATAGCGCATTTCTTGTTATTTTTACGCTTTTTGTCGCAATTACTTATATTCATGATAAAAACTTACGAGTAAATACGAGTAAAATCAGGTCAAGTTTCAAAAAAAGGGTCGTCAACAAAATTTTTTGGGATTCAACCACGTCAGAATTCGTTTAAATTTTTCAATTTAAACAACTTTTTTAGGGATTCATCCACGTCAAAATGCAGCAGACAGCGCAACGATTAGATTGATAAGCTGTTCTCAGCAAATTTGTTGAAGCGAAAGCGATCGTTAACGAAAATAAGTATATACACAAAAAATGAGCGCGAACAAGTGAAATTGTGTTTTTGCTTTTTTGGTGGTTGATTATTTCATTGCGTGTGAAGGCAACGCACACAATTTTGCGAATATTTTCGAATAGCCGAAGTGCGTATGGCACCTGCTGCGCTGATAGCAAGGAGCAGTCAAAGACTATAAAGACTTTACACTTCGGGTTGCTCTCACTTATACAGACTCATTTCTTGCTGTCAAATAAATACCCGCTGTCACATAAATACCCGAGCCATATAGATACATTTCGTGGTGTGTACATTAGTACCCATGAGTACCCGAAAAATTGAATGTAGTATGTATCATAGAAGTCATTTCTACATACGACATTGCTTTACTGGTGCTGCCAAATAAACTTCTACCATACTTCATGGTGAACAAAATTTGAATTCTTATCGTTTGTTTATTGTGCAGCAGACTACGCAGAGGACATCGGAAATTTAAAAATAAAATAAATGGCCAATTGGATTATAAAATTGAGTTGAAGAAGTGATTTTTGGTATATTTCTTTTTGATGCACTCCACGATATCGAACCCTCTCTCTATTCCCAAGTTCAAAGATAAGATTTTGTATCGCATTTGTAGTTTTTCAAATAATTTTGTTTGATAAAGGTAGAACTAACACTTACACTAATGTTTGTAATGCTACTATCATCTTAAAAAACCATACATTTTCAGTGCCGTTTTTTAGAGAATCCTTTAAAATACTTGACGGAATTTTCGTATACTATAAGTCGCATAAAACCGCTCAGAGTGGATTTGTATATATTGCTTGTATCATATATGGATGTTTTGTATGATACTTCTAATAATAAATAATAATTGACTGGCACGACAGCCCGATACCGCGACTAAGGCCTAGCTACCCGCAACCATCCGTGTTGTGCGTGCGAATTTTGTTTTTTTTTTTTCACAAGGTTGGACCTACAGTTTTATGCCGATTCCGAACGGCGAGTTGGGAGCTTTTTCATAGGCAATTTTACTCTCAGAGGTTTGCCATTTCCTGCTGAGAGGACAGCCGGCGAAAGATAAATTGTTGTTTTATGTATGATAATTCTATAATTTACAAATTCTCAATGTATTTATATATGACATGTATAAAATGTGGCACATGTAAATATTTTTGGTGCTGGTATTACACAAATGTATTGTACTTATGTATATGCACTTGTACTTATATATAATTGTTAAGTTGTTACACCTTCTCACTTATATGCATATGAATTGTTTTTTTACATTTTTTTGGGCACATTTTGTATCTTTTGTTTGCATGTTATTGTTTTATAAATATGAATTTTTGATTTTCTGTTTATTGGTGCAATCTATATGTGATTTATATGTTCCTTATGTTTTATAAAATACTGTAACTGAACCGAGCACCCAAAAAAAAATTCGGTAACGCGCCTATTTTGCATATCTCTATATATATTACGTGTAATCAATTTGTATTATAAATGAATAAAGCATATTGTGATGTACTTCAGTTACTTGCAATAAGAGGAATCTTAAAATATTTGTCGTTTGGATTGTACACGTTTGCAAAACAAAAAATTACAATATATCAAAACTTAGCACAATACTTCTCAATTTTTTTTTTTCGGGCGGCATCAGGTTGACGATGAAATATCAAATCCAACAGCTGATATTTTTTCACCACAATTTTTACCAATTGGCAGCACAAAATTTCTATGCAAAAGGGAGGCAGAATAATGCAAAAATATAACAATATGAACGAACCAAAACAATTTTGAATACTGGCAAACTTTTTGACATCACATTTAGATTACAGAATGAACATATATTCTTGTTCTGGCAGCGATTTTACTGTAAATCATAATTTTGTGCACAAACATCCATCCCCGAAAAATTTTCAAGCAGAAAACAGCTGATTGGGTTTCACCACGAATTGCAAACGCATTGCTAAATTGAAACTTGTATGAAAAATAGCCAATAAGCAATGCAAAATTATAGCAAAATTGAATGAGCTATAAGCAATTTTATGATCACGTTTTTAGATATGAATAATTTATTGATTAATATACAGTAAGATGCTTCCGATTGCTGTTTTATTGGAAAACTTATTATCATTTTCCGGCAGCAAAATAAGTCCGCGAGCTGCTCCGGACAATAGATAAATAGAAAAACCAGCTGAGCACCAATTCACCATGAATTGAATGCAAAATAAAAAGGAAATTTGTATGGCAGAAGGCGAAAGTTTTACGTAAAATAACAGACAACCGACGCATTCTAAGACATTGTAAGGCACGCGAACCACATATATGTACTATGTGAGATGTTCGGAGTGAAAAACATTTATTCCGGCAAGCCTTTTCATATAAAACCAAACGCTTTCAATTTTTTCCCCGGCAACCAAATTGCAAACAGTTGATTACTTTGCTCTCAAAGAGTTTTTATCTTGGTTATCTAGATAATCACACGTATAGGAAATTTCAGCTGTTTTTGGCAAAATGAGCGAGTGTAATGTCTTTGGAGCAGTGTTGCTGTTGTGCGACTAAAGTGTCAAATTGACCCTTTCTGGAGACCGATGCCACCTGACACCGACTTTTTAAAAATAGGCTTATTTTGACACTTTTCTTCAAAATCATGCGACTTTTGCCCCTTTTTCTTGATCAAAAATTTTATATGTATATTTTGAAAGTTGTTTCGTAAAGTTAATTTCTTTTGTTTTTGTTTAAAAATACTCAAAACATGCCTTCCTTTTAGTATTCACTTTTCAAAGGTAACACTTAAGTACTTAAAAATTACACCTCTGGCAACATTTAAACTACTTGCAACCCTTTTATTATGTCAAGGTTTTTCCGCAAAAATGTACAAAATTAATCTGAATTAACGCGCTTTTTTGTGGCTTTGCCTAAGTTATTTGTGCTAAATTAATTTTGATGGCTCCCAATGGATAAGTAAGTATATCACGCATATGCTTTGAAATGCAAATGTTTTTATAATAAATACAAAACATGCATATTGGGACCTTTTAATATATCCCTTATCAATAAGGGGGAAACAGTTTTTTTCACAGAAAATTATGTGTTTTAGAAATTTAATAAAAATAATGAGTTTCGAAAGATAAAATAATGAAAGTATATATATACATCATATAAAAAAATTGGATCACTTGATGACACTTTTTTTTCGGCTGTGACACGTTTTTTGCGACATTTTAAAATTTTTCTGCGGCAACACTGGCAAGGAGAATAACAGCAGCAGTAGCAGCATCACAGCTCACAGTTGATGTGCGACTGACCACATCAACATAAAGCAAATTATGAAAGCTGACTTCGAATTGAGAAGTGTGCCGAAGTCATCGCGAATATGTTCGAATAGCCGAAGTGCGTATGGGACCTACTGCGCTGGTACACAAATTTGTGCGAGTTGACACCTCTATGTGTTTATTTGCTTAGTGCTAGTGCGTTGGGCCGCGAGTCAAATGCGACGCTCGAACCTAGGTTCAAGACTCCGTTGCTGCTAACACCGAAAAAAAAGAACAATTTTTCTTTCGGCGGCTGGAAATGGCAAACTTCTGAGAGTAAAATTGCCTATGAAAAAGCTCCCAACTCGCCGTTCGGAATCGGCATAAAACTGTAAGTCCCTTCCAACTTTGATCAAAAAAAAAAAAATTCGCACGCACAACACGGATGGTTGCGGGTAGCTAGGCCTTAGTCTCGTAATCGGGCTGTCGTGCCAGTCAATTATAAAATTATTATTAATTTGATGTTAGCTCTAAAATATGCACACATCGCCCGTCGCTCTTATTATTAAGGTAAGAAAAGTCGTAACATAGTAGATGTAGTAGATGGAGTACTCTAAATAGTGCACAATCGAAAACCTCTAAATAGCGAACAAAATTTTGAAAGCAATTTCAAGCAAAAAGCAACAAAAAAACACAAGAAGGAATCAAAAATGAAAGAGAAGAAATTTGTATTTTTGCTGTTGATTGTTACAAAATAAGCTGTTTCTTGAACTTAGTGGTTATGTTTTTTGTCGAATGCAAACCGATTGTGGTTAAAAGTGGACTTGTTTATGTGTATCTAAAACTTTGTGAACGCTAGAAGCAAACGTATATTCGCTAATTCTTTCAATAAGCATACATTTATGTTTTCCTACTAATTTATTTTAATTATCTCTTGAATTTATATACACAAAGTGTACTTTGAGCAAATAAAACAAGTTTTTGAACAAAAATTTTAACCTTGATATAGTGAACAACCTCAATACTGTGAACAGGCCTTGCAATTATTAGTTCACTATATCCAGACGCGACTGTATTTTTATTGAGATCATTTTCGCAAGAATCTGGTTCATACGGATCCATTTATTTCTGAAATATTCATTTTTCGGAAATTTAAAAAGCCGAACTTTAAGGGACCCGAAATAAGGGCTCCTTTGACAGGAAAAAATAGCGCATTTCTTGTTATTTTTACGCTTTTTGTCGCAATTACTTATATTCATGATAAAAACTTACGAGTAAATACGAGTAAAATCAGGTCAAGTTTCAAAAAAAGGGTCGTCAACAAAATTTTTTGGGATTCAACCACGTCAGAATTCGTTTAAATTTTTCAATTTAAACAACTTTTTTAGGGATTCATCCACGTCAAAATGCAGCAGACAGCGCAACGATTAGATTGATAAGCTGTTCTCAGCAAATTTGTTGAAGCGAAAGCGATCGTTAACGAAAATAAGTATATACACAAAAAATGAGCGCGAACAAGTGAAATTGTGTTTTTGCTTTTTTGGTGGTTGATTATTTCATTGCGTGTGAAGGCAACGCACACAATTTTGCGAATATTTTCGAATAGCCGAAGTGCGTATGGCACCTGCTGCGCTGATAGCAAGGAGCAGTCAAAGACTATAAAGACTTTACACTTCGGGTTGCTCTCACTTATACAGACTCATTTCTTGCTGTCAAATAAATACCCGCTGTCACATAAATACCCGAGCCATATAGATACATTTCGTGGTGTGTACATTAGTACCCATGAGTACCCGAAAAATTGAATGTAGTATGTATCATAGAAGTCATTTCTACATACGACATTGCTTTACTGGTGCTGCCAAATAAACTTCTACCATACTTCATGGTGAACAAAATTTGAATTCTTATCGTTTGTTTATTGTGCAGCAGACTACGCAGAGGACATCGGAAATTTAAAAATAAAATAAATGGCCAATTGGATTATAAAATTGAGTTGAAGAAGTGATTTTTGGTATATTTCTTTTTGATGCACTCCACGATATCGAACCCTCTCTCTATTCCCAAGTTCAAAGATAAGATTTTGTATCGCATTTGTAGTTTTTCAAATAATTTTGTTTGATAAAGGTAGAACTAACACTTACACTAATGTTTGTAATGCTACTATCATCTTAAAAAACCATACATTTTCAGTGCCGTTTTTTAGAGAATCCTTTAAAATACTTGACGGAATTTTCGTATACTATAAGTCGCATAAAACCGCTCAGAGTGGATTTGTATATATTGCTTGTATCATATATGGATGTTTTGTATGATACTTCTAATAATAAATAATAATTGACTGGCACGACAGCCCGATACCGCGACTAAGGCCTAGCTACCCGCAACCATCCGTGTTGTGCGTGCGAATTTTGTTTTTTTTTTTTCACAAGGTTGGACCTACAGTTTTATGCCGATTCCGAACGGCGAGTTGGGAGCTTTTTCATAGGCAATTTTACTCTCAGAGGTTTGCCATTTCCTGCTGAGAGGACAGCCGGCGAAAGATAAATTGTTGTTTTATGTATGATAATTCTATAATTTACAAATTCTCAATGTATTTATATATGACATGTATAAAATGTGGCACATGTAAATATTTTTGGTGCTGGTATTACACAAATGTATTGTACTTATGTATATGCACTTGTACTTATATATAATTGTTAAGTTGTTACACCTTCTCACTTATATGCATATGAATTGTTTTTTTACATTTTTTTGGGCACATTTTGTATCTTTTGTTTGCATGTTATTGTTTTATAAATATGAATTTTTGATTTTCTGTTTATTGGTGCAATCTATATGTGATTTATATGTTCCTTATGTTTTATAAAATACTGTAACTGAACCGAGCACCCAAAAAAAAATTCGGTAACGCGCCTATTTTGCATATCTCTATATATATTACGTGTAATCAATTTGTATTATAAATGAATAAAGCATATTGTGATGTACTTCAGTTACTTGCAATAAGAGGAATCTTAAAATATTTGTCGTTTGGATTGTACACGTTTGCAAAACAAAAAATTACAATATATCAAAACTTAGCACAATACTTCTCAATTTTTTTTTTTCGGGCGGCATCAGGTTGACGATGAAATATCAAATCCAACAGCTGATATTTTTTCACCACAATTTTTACCAATTGGCAGCACAAAATTTCTATGCAAAAGGGAGGCAGAATAATGCAAAAATATAACAATATGAACGAACCAAAACAATTTTGAATACTGGCAAACTTTTTGACATCACATTTAGATTACAGAATGAACATATATTCTTGTTCTGGCAGCGATTTTACTGTAAATCATAATTTTGTGCACAAACATCCATCCCCGAAAAATTTTCAAGCAGAAAACAGCTGATTGGGTTTCACCACGAATTGCAAACGCATTGCTAAATTGAAACTTGTATGAAAAATAGCCAATAAGCAATGCAAAATTATAGCAAAATTGAATGAGCTATAAGCAATTTTATGATCACGTTTTTAGATATGAATAATTTATTGATTAATATACAGTAAGATGCTTCCGATTGCTGTTTTATTGGAAAACTTATTATCATTTTCCGGCAGCAAAATAAGTCCGCGAGCTGCTCCGGACAATAGATAAATAGAAAAACCAGCTGAGCACCAATTCACCATGAATTGAATGCAAAATAAAAAGGAAATTTGTATGGCAGAAGGCGAAAGTTTTACGTAAAATAACAGACAACCGACGCATTCTAAGACATTGTAAGGCACGCGAACCACATATATGTACTATGTGAGATGTTCGGAGTGAAAAACATTTATTCCGGCAAGCCTTTTCATATAAAACCAAACGCTTTCAATTTTTTCCCCGGCAACCAAATTGCAAACAGTTGATTACTTTGCTCTCAAAGAGTTTTTATCTTGGTTATCTAGATAATCACACGTATAGGAAATTTCAGCTGTTTTTGGCAAAATGAGCGAGTGTAATGTCTTTGGAGCAGTGTTGCTGTTGTGCGACTAAAGTGTCAAATTGACCCTTTCTGGAGACCGATGCCACCTGACACCGACTTTTTAAAAATAGGCTTATTTTGACACTTTTCTTCAAAATCATGCGACTTTTGCCCCTTTTTCTTGATCAAAAATTTTATATGTATATTTTGAAAGTTGTTTCGTAAAGTTAATTTCTTTTGTTTTTGTTTAAAAATACTCAAAACATGCCTTCCTTTTAGTATTCACTTTTCAAAGGTAACACTTAAGTACTTAAAAATTACACCTCTGGCAACATTTAAACTACTTGCAACCCTTTTATTATGTCAAGGTTTTTCCGCAAAAATGTACAAAATTAATCTGAATTAACGCGCTTTTTTGTGGCTTTGCCTAAGTTATTTGTGCTAAATTAATTTTGATGGCTCCCAATGGATAAGTAAGTATATCACGCATATGCTTTGAAATGCAAATGTTTTTATAATAAATACAAAACATGCATATTGGGACCTTTTAATATATCCCTTATCAATAAGGGGGAAACAGTTTTTTTCACAGAAAATTATGTGTTTTAGAAATTTAATAAAAATAATGAGTTTCGAAAGATAAAATAATGAAAGTATATATATACATCATATAAAAAAATTGGATCACTTGATGACACTTTTTTTTCGGCTGTGACACGTTTTTTGCGACATTTTAAAATTTTTCTGCGGCAACACTGGCAAGGAGAATAACAGCAGCAGTAGCAGCATCACAGCTCACAGTTGATGTGCGACTGACCACATCAACATAAAGCAAATTATGAAAGCTGACTTCGAATTGAGAAGTGTGCCGAAGTCATCGCGAATATGTTCGAATAGCCGAAGTGCGTATGGGACCTACTGCGCTGGTACACAAATTTGTGCGAGTTGACACCTCTATGTGTTTATTTGCTTAGTGCTAGTGCGTTGGGCCGCGAGTCAAATGCGACGCTCGAACCTAGGTTCAAGACTCCGTTGCTGCTAACACCGAAAAAAAAGAACAATTTTTCTTTCGGCGGCTGGAAATGGCAAACTTCTGAGAGTAAAATTGCCTATGAAAAAGCTCCCAACTCGCCGTTCGGAATCGGCATAAAACTGTAAGTCCCTTCCAACTTTGATCAAAAAAAAAAAAAATTCGCACGCACAACACGGATGGTTGCGGGTAGCTAGGCCTTAGTCTCGTAATCGGGCTGTCGTGCCAGTCAATTATAAAATTATTATTAATTTGATGTTAGCTCTAAAATATGCACACATCGCCCGTCGCTCTTATTATTAAGGTAAGAAAAGTCGTAACATAGTAGATGTACCGGAAGGTGTATCTAGAATGACAATTTAAAGCTTATTAAGTAAAGCATTTAATTTACATTGAAAAGTGTTTTGGGCAAATCAATATAAATTGATTAGATTTTATTTATTAATTTTTATTGGTTATTTAAACTATTAAAAATAATTGTTAAATTGATTGTTAAGTAATTTTTAATGAATAATAATTTTTATTATAGTTGATTAGTAGCGTGAGTGAATATAGTGTATATAGGGTTTTTCATTTCGAACCGAAAACTTTGACAGCCCTGCGTTCGACAACCGCAGCTGTCATCTGTCGTTGCATTGTGTTAATATTGTAGTTTAGTGTTTGCCATTTATGAAAATGGACCGATTTAGCATCGCTCAACGTGTAAACATAGTGAGAATTCACTACAAAAATGGTGAAAATTTGAGCACCACTTTTCGCGCACTAAGGAAGGATTTCGGACGTCACGGAAGGCCTGTTTTGTCAACAATTTCGGATTTATTGGCGAAATTCGAACGAACTGGTTCTGTAGAAGATGTACAGAGACCAATACGTAATCGCCCTGCTCGTTCGGCCGAAAATATTGCTGCTGTAGCTGCCAGTGTTGAAGATGACCGTTACCGTCAATTCTGAACGTTATGGCCGTATGATAACCGAGTATTTCTGGCCAGCGATCGAAGATATGGATGTGGAGGAGATGTGGTTTCAACAGGACGGCGCTACATGCCACACAACACGACCGAACATGACAGAATTGCGAACCAGGTTCGATGAACGCATAATTTAGCGTTTTGGTGATGCCAATTGGCCGTCAAGATCGTGCGATCTGAACCCTTTGGACTTTTTTCTTTGGGGCTACGCGAAATACCAAGTCTATGCAGACAATCCGCAGACTCTGGAGCATTTGAGGGACAACATACGTGCAGTTCTTGGCGCCTTACAGCCTGCTATATGTAAAAAAGTCATCGAAAATTACCTAAAAAGAATCGAGGTGTGCCAGGCTGCTCGTGGCGGTCATTTGAATGATGTCATATTCCATTACTAATGGCACAAACCAAATATTATTTTGATAAGAAAGTTTCATCAAAATTCAAATTTTAATCGATTTTTTTTCTTTATTTACTTTTTCGGCTCATGATGAAAACCCCTATATGTGAAGTATGGATGGAATGGAATTTTGTCTTAATTAGAATTTACTCCTATTGGATCGTTAGATTCTGTTTGGTGAAGAAATAGGAGGTGAATTAGGGTTATAGCTAGTACAATAAATGGAAGAATGAAGTGGAATGTAAAAAAACGTGTTAGAGTTGCATTGTCTACTACGAATCCTCCTCAGACTCATTGTACTAAATCAACTCCTAAGTAAGGGCTAGCTGATAATAAATGGGTTATTACTATTGCTGGGTGATTTTTAACAACTTTCTTTTTGGCAACACAAACGAAAAAGGCTTGCAGATTATTGAATTTTATTATTATCAAAATGCATGCTCGGTTAAGAAAGTGCATCGTGCACTTCTTCCATTTTATGGTCAGTTTGGGCGACCTTCTGAGGCGGCTATTCGGAATCTTGTGACTAAATTTCGCACCAAATTTACATTATTGGACATTAAACCACCAACACGCATAAGCAGAGTGCGGACAGAGGGAAATATCGCAGCTGTATCCGCCAGTGTTGTTGATGACCGTGAATTATCGATTCGGCGCCGTTCGCAGCAATTGGGCCTCTGTTACTCCACTACGTGGAAAATTTTTTAACGCCTTGGCTAAATGAGTTCTGTCTCAAGTGATCTGTCGATCCCACCTCTAATCCCTTCCTTTCATTATCCTTTTGTACTCATGTTTCCCCCTATTTTCTGCTCCCCGGCTTCGGCCGTTTGTATCGTTTAATGTTTATTGTCTTTCTTGTCACTCATCATTCGTAACTCCACGAATAAAGATACCTAAACCCCGAAAACAACCCGTGTCTTTTACTTTAACCGCTCCGCCGACGTAAACATGGTCCTTCGAGCCATTCGCGAATGAGCCGCGAATATTTTACGAACAAATAACAATTAAAAATCAAAGTGACAATTTACAAGTGTAAAGTGGCAACAAATAAAAAAAAATTACAATTAAACAAAAACCAAACACAAAGGTGACTAAAGTGAAAAACACAAAACAAAAACCTAAAGAGTGACAACGCAACAAACAGTGGAACAACCCAAAAGTGCGACGGCGTAAACCGTACACAAATTTCAAAAATAAAAACAAAAAATATAGAAAAAATCAGCAAAACATAGACAGTGCAGTGCAGTGACATCAGCGAAACCAAAAACACGAACTACATTAAACACAAGGGCAGCAAAACATAAAAACAACAACAGACACACCCACAGAGAACACAAACCAGAAAAGCACTGCAAGCAGCAACAACAGCAGCACAACATTTCAGCAACAACGGCAAACAATAACAGCCAACTACACAGTACAGCACAGGAGCGGACACATAGCTGCAGAGGAGATTCCCATTCTCGGGCACTGGGCCCACTAAGATAAGCCCAACAATTTTTTATTACAATTAACACGATCGCATACACTAACATATAACACATATTTAAAAAAAAAATATATATATATATATTATTCCCATTCCCAAAAATCCAGTCAAAAAATTATATACTGGTACTCCGCCACTGTTCGCTCATCGCAGTAAGCAATCCCGCTACTGCGCATAATTTAGCGATTTTTTGTGTTCGCATTCCCCTACGCAGGCAAAGCAGCAAAACTCCCGCTGCAGCCTGCTTCCCACTTCTTTTCTAATTTGCCCACTTTTTCCCTAATTTTGCTTTGTGCATACTGCAGACCAGCAGCAAGCACTCCAGCTGCTGATCTCCCACATTTTTGCACGCATTTTCTCATTTCCTTTTGTGCGATCACCGCTGGCAAAGCAGCAAAACTCCCGCTGCAGCCAGCATCCAAAATCACGCACTTCCCCTCCTTTTGCATTGCGCATTGCACTCTCCCACTTGTGTACATTTTCGCGTTTCGCTTTGTGCGATATACGCACGCACAAGCAGCAAGCACTCCCGCTGCTGCCTCCAAGTGCAATTTCATTTTCATACTTCTGCCTAAGCATTTCCCATCTTTCGCTAGCAGAAGTAAACAAAGCATATACAGTGGGACGAGTTACTGTTTTTTCGCAGCACATTTAAAAATTTCTTGGACTTGAAAAATTTTTAATTTTAATTTTTATACACTGCACATCTGCTGCCTCCCCAAGTGCATACAGTGGGACAAATTACCCCTCTTGCACACAAAATTTTTAGCATGAAATTATTTTTACATTTTTACCATTCACTTACACACTAAAACAAACAATCATACACACATATATATATTTATACATACACATATTTATACACACACATATTTATACACATACACTTACATACGTGTATATAGTCTGGTTAGTGAAACACGCTTGTGCCACTTTTGAGTGTATCTTTACGACTGTTTATTAAAAATCGTTTTCTTACATTCGAACAGGTGTACATAAGTGCAGAGTAATCAAATAAAGGTGTACATAAGCTTATTCCTAAAGACACAAATGCAGACTTATTCCTAATACTACGTTTACATTGAGCCCAAATGCGTGATTTGGGCAAAAATTCTCAAATGCGAAGCCAAATCACACACTTCCCCATACAAATTCAAATCTACGAAATGACTCATTTCAACAAAACGACGAAGCAAATGCGATAAAACATGACCAATTTTATCGAACGCATCACAAAATGAAAGCGCTTTCAAAAGCTTCAAAAGCTTTTGCTTCTTTTTGACAGTTCAAAATCAAAACAAACGAAAATTATCAAAATAGAAATTTTGCATCGAAATTTTCGTCTGCTTCAAATATGTAGAATATTCTTAGCATGCAAGGTGTGCAATATACATGTATTCAAATATTGCAGTGTGTAGAACATAGAGGCTGCAAAAAAGAAACAAATGATTTAGTCAGAAGCTGGAAAAGAGCTGATCTATGAGCAGCGGCAAGAGGAAATGAGCATTGAGCATTTGACATTAGCTGCCAAACAAAATGAAATGCAATGCAAATGAGGCAATGTAAACACTTTCAAATGACTCATTCGAAACTACGCATTTGGGTTCAATGTAAACGTAGTATAAGAATACAAATTCACATTTCGTAATTTAACTATTGTTGACATAAGAGTCACGAACAATCGGTTTCATGTTGCGAATAGGTGCAGTGTCCGAAACAGTAGAATGCAGAAACTTGCAAACAGATGCAACTGCACAAATAAAGTTAATCTGTATGTGGAAATGTGTTCATGATGTGTGGGAAGGTTTTGGGAAGTGAGTGCAGGGTGTTCATGCGAGTGGTCCCCATGTGACTCCTCCACCCCTAGATTCAACAGTCCATGTTGAATAGTAGTAAGTTTATTTTGTTCGTCACTTTGGTATGTTGCAATAAATGTAGTGTCGTTAAAGTGCATTTGTTCTTTCTAGGTATTTAATAATTATAATAACATTGTTGTTGTTTCCATTTTATTTTGTCTATTTTTTGGACCTAACAGTGGGCCAGTTATGGTTTTTTTCCGGGTGTCCTGTTCATTTAGGGCTGGTTGGATTGACAATTCTACGTTTACATCTCTATTACTATTATTTCTATTTTTATTATATATTATACATACTACTGAGGTTCCTATTGCTATTAGTAGTATTGTTAGTGCACTTATACCATAATTTATATCTTTATGTATTTTTAATTCTTCGAGTTTGTTAATATTCTCTTTCTGATTTATTATTATCTCCGAGAAGTTTATTTCTTTTTCAAAGTGTAGTGCGTCAGTTTCTCTTTCGGGGTAAATATATTTTTCTTCGAAGATAACTTTTGTGTTCTGAAATAATTCGTTACCTATTTCGATTTTGCAATTATAAAAGTTTATTAATGCATTACCTTCGAGCACAATCTCTCTATTATCGCAATTTTGTTTTATTCTCATTTTATATGCATTTTTTATTAAAATCGTATCATCTTCAATATTTTCGATTGTTGTTCTATTATTGTATTTGGATTTACATTGATTAAATGGACAAATGTTGATTTCTTTTAAGTTTTTGAAATGTGTCTTTTCGGTAAATTTGTATATTTTATCTCTTATTGTGATGACATATTTCTGTTCTTCTACAATTTCAAAATGTTGCTTATTGGGTAATGGGATTATTAGCGTTAAATCTGCTGTAATGTATGATGTTGGTATTTTTATAGCCAGGATTAATGAGTCATCTTTATATGAGAGAAGTCCCATTTCTACGTATTGTTACGAATGCTAGTTCCAGTGGGATAGTACGTATCTCTGGATTGTGCAGTTTAGAATAGAAACACACTTAATTTTTCAAACGCAGTCAATAACAACCAACAATCACTTTATTTCACCAATTTCACACTTTACTGTCTTTACACTTAATTATTTGCTTAACCACTACGTGTGGCACCTTCACTTGTCAAACCAAGACTGACTCGCTGCGCCGCACCCGGCTGCCTTTTATACCTGTCCGGCCATCGCGCAGATCGTTCTCGCACATTCCAGAGTGGACTAAAGGTTTCCATGATGATCGCGACCATCATTGCCAGGTTGGACTAAAAGTTCACATTATCGCGGCCATCATTGCCAGGTTGAATTATGGCACGGCGCGTAGCGACAGGGTTGCTTTGCACAGCGACAGACTGTCTTATCGTTACACTGCCCACCACTTAGACTTGTTCGTCCCGAACAAGTGCCGAGGTTCCGCTGTGATAAGGCGCCAGGCGCTCCAAATGGACTACCTTCAGCTTAGCGCCTTTATTGCTGCATCGTTGGATCCTGTATACCACGTCGTTTATCCTAGTCACGACTTCGTAAGGTCCTTCCCATGACGCTTGAAGTTTCGGAGACAAACCTTTCCTCCGCTGCGGGTTGTAGAGCATTACCAGATCGCCTTCTTGGAACCCTGCTGAGTTGGCCCGTAGATCATATCTGGCTTTCGCCTTATCGCTGACCAGTTTGGTGCGGCTCCTTATAAACTGGTGAATTTTCTCCAGTTCCGCCCGCTTATTGACCACGTAGTCCGTCTTAGCGCCTCCCGTCGTGCTGACTACCCCGAACTTCAAGTCGGCGGGTAACCGCAACTCAGTGCCGAACACTGCTCGGGCTGGAGTGAGTGATGTCGTGTCGTGTGGGGCTGACCTATACGCCATCAGGAACAGGGGGATATGCGTGTCCCAATCCTTTTGATTCCTGCCTACCACTTTCCGCAGGTATTCCTCCAGTGTCCGGTTAAAGCGTTCCACCATGCCGTCGGACTGTGGGTGCAAAGGAGTGGTACGCGTTTTCTTTATTCCCAGCAACTCACACACTTCCTTGAATACCGCAGACTCGAAATTCCGGCCTTGATCCGAGTGCAACTCCAACGGAACTCCGAACCTGGCTACCCAGTTGTTTACCAGCTTTTCCGAGATCGTAGTGGCCTCCTGGTTAGGAATAGGGTACACTTCGGGCCATTTGCTGAAGTAATCCATTACCACCAGCACATATTTGTTGCCTTGAGTACTAGTTGGGAATGGGCCGGCGACGTCCATAGCAATCCGCTCGAAGGGCGCTCCCACGTTGTACTGCTGCATGCGGCCTCGAGATCTTCTTGTTGGCCCTTTCGCGGCTGAACATCGGTCGCAGCTCTTAATCCACTCGGCTACAGACTCCTGACATCCTACCCAGTAGAATCGTCTTTTTATTTTGGCGACGGTTTTGGTGATGCCTAGGTGCCCTCCACTGGAGTCGTTATGGTATGCCTGGATGACCTCGTTGATTCTGCATTTCGGCACTACCATTAGGGAGTTGCTGGTCCGTCCATCCGCGCTCTCCCATTCGCGGTACAGGCATCCTTCCTTCAGCCGCAGACTTTTCCACTGTGCCCAGTAAGCCTTGGCGATCGGGCTTTCACCGGCCATCTCCTGCCAGTCTGGACGTGCGCCTTGCTCCTTGCCTTCGACGATTTTCGCAAGATCCGCATCCTCACGCTGGTCCTTTGTAGCCTCTCCGCAGACCACTCTTCCTCTGGCATAACGCTCACCAACCGGACGTCCACTATCTGTTCTTTGCTTTCGGCTCGCGAGCACGCCCTGCATTCGACTTTGCACGGACGGCGTGACAAGGCATCGGCATTGCCATGGCTACTGCCCTTCCGATGCTCTATCGTGTAGTCGTAGCTCTGCAGTCGCTCGATCCACCGCGCCAATTGGCCTTCAGGATCCTTAAAGTTCAGGAGCCATCTCAATGCCGCATGATCTGTGCGCAGGCGAAACCTTTGTCCATACAGATATTTGTGGAAGTGTTTTACGCAGTCCAATACCGCCAGCAGTTCTCTCCGTGTCACACAGTAGTTGCGTTCCGGTTTCGATAGAACCCTACTGTAGTACGCTATCACTTGTTCCTGGCCGTCTATTATCTGTGATAGCACACCGCCAATACTATGCCCGCTCGCATCCGTATCCAGCACAAACATCTCTCCAGGCACGGGGAAGGCCAGAATTGGAGCAGTGCACAGTTTTTCCTTCAGACGTGCAAAAGCCTGTTCCTGCTCCTCGTTCCACTCGAAAGCTTGGCTCTTTTTCGTCAGTTTGTGCAAGCTGCTGGCTATGTTCGCGAATCCCGGAACAAATCGGCGGTAGTATGTGCACAGGCCCAGGAAACTGCGGAGTTCGTGTAGATTGCGTGGCCGTGGCCACTCCTTCATCGCCGTGATTTTGCCTTCATCCGTATGTACTCCGCGGGCGGAAACCGTATGACCCAGATACTTGACCTCTTTTTGGAACAGCGAGCACTTCTTTGGGTTGAGTTTAAGCCCGGCTTTTTGTATCCGCTCGAATACCTCCTTTAGCTTTCCCAGGTGGTCGTCGAAGCTTTTACCCATCACGATTATGTCGTCGAGGTACACCAGACACGTCCGCCAATGCAGCTCTTTTTAGCACCCGTTCCATTAGCCGCTCGAATGTTGCTGGGGCGTTGCAGAGTCCAAACGGCATGACGGTGAACTGCCACAAACCATCGCCAACACTGAAAGCCGTTTTCTCCTTGTCTTTGTCTGCAAGCTCTACCTGCCAATAGCCGCTGCGTAAGTCGAGCGTGGAGAACCACTGTGTGCCTGACAGCGTGTCCAGGGTGTCATCGATCCGCGGTAGTGGATAACTGTCCTTCTTGGTCACATCATTGAGCTTCCGATAGTCCACACAAAACCGGGTACTGCCATCCTTTTTCTTGACTAGCACGACCGGCGAGCACCAGGGGCCCGAAGAAGGCTCTATGACCTTTTCTTTCCGCATGTTTTCGATCAACTTTGTGACCTCCTCCCTCTTGGCCAGAGGAACTCGTCTTGGCGGTTGGCGAATCGGTTTTGCACTTCCGGTGTCGATGTTGTGCTTCACTATGGCTGTTCTTCCGCCTGCTTCTGCCGCAAATATTGACCCATAGTGCTGCAGGAGTGACCTCGCCTTCTGTTTCTGATTGGCCGTCAATTCGCTGTTCCACTGATTCTCCTGCGGTATGACGTCCATGTTAAAACCGCTCTTCTTATTTCCTCCGGGTGGGCTACTCTCGCAATTGACCACTGCTACGGCTTCTCTACACTCGCCAATTACCTCATCTTTCCCGACATATCTGGGTGCATTCAGGGGGTTCAGTATTCTGACTGGTATTCTGCCATTCTTAGGTTCCACTAATGTACGTCCGATGATGATGTTGTCGTGTCCTTGTTTCGGTGCTTCTACAACCCACAGCCGACTCGTCCCATCGTCCTCGTCCACCTTTGCCCACACAATCGCCTCGGAGTTCGCTGGTATCCTCCTGTGTTGACATGATACAACCTTCCTTACCGCCACGCTTCGCTCATAGCCGGTGTGCAGCGGGAATTCAACGTTGGCATATCTCAGCACATTTTCCTTCAGGTCCAGCGTAAAAGCGTGCCTAATCATGAAATCCACGCCGATAATCACGTCGTCCATTATATCCGCGACGATGAACTCATGTTCCAGGCTGCTGGTGCCGATAGTAATCGTTTTTGTAACTTTCCCTCTTACCGGCGCGCGCTCGCCAGTCGCAGTCCGCAGCTGTATGCCATGCAGCGGTTCCCAGTTCTTCAGCAGCTTCCTTTTTATGATCGAATATGACGCTCCAGTATCCAGTGTCAACACGAACAACTTTCCATCTATCCTTCCTTCAATTGTCAAGCTGCTGGGCTGTCGTTTCAGCTGTGAGACAAGGACGGTGGGGCGGCAGATTGTGGGGATCAGCTCACGCCTCTTTGGGCTGACCCGTTTTAGTTTAACGACTCGCCGTCCTCAGCCCTGCGCTTGTTGGCTGAGCCTCGATTGTCAGTATTCCTCGCTTCAGGCGATTGCGATCGAGAACGGGAACGCTTCTTTCGTTGGCGGCAGTCTCGTGATATGTGGCCCTGCTTGCCACATACCCAGCAAACAACTTTAGAGGAGACCACCCGTGGCCTGCCCGGTGGCTCAGAGCTTGTTGCCTGGATCGCAATGTCGTTGTCCGGCTGGATCTGGCGTATCCTTGCAGGTGCATACCGAGTGCTCCCAATCCATGTCGCCTCGTATGTCATCGCGCTGGTCACCGTCTCCCTAAATGTCGGCTTACCCATCATCAACGCACTGCGACGTGTCTCCGGATCATGAAGACCTTCAATAAACGCCTCAATCTTCATCCTCTCGAGATCATCAGCGCCGAAGGACGGGTAGCACAGCTGTACGAGCCGCTCAATGTCTGCTGCATATGCCTGCAGCGCCTCGTTGGCCCTTTGCCTGCGATTCTTCAGCTCACAGTAGTACAGCGTTCTGTTGTGCTCGTCGCTGTATTTGGCTGCCAGCGCCCTTATGACGGTCTCGTACTCACTTCGTAAACATTCTGGAACTGATTTTATTACCTCAGCCGCAGCACCTTTAAGAGCCAGCGCCAATCTCCGACCTTTCCTTACATCAGTCCACTGATTTTCCAGAGCAGCCAGGTCGAATTGCAGCTTGAATGTATCGAACGGCGTAGTCCCATCATAAGTAGGCACTTCTGCTCGGCTGGCAACACTTTCCGGAACCGGCGGCAACCATTCTCGCGGCTGTACCTCCCTAAGCCGCTCGTCCATTTTTCTGTGCATCGAATCTTCCAGACTGTCAATTCGTTTGTTCAAGGACTCATCCAGGTTGTCAACTCGTCTGTTCAGGGATTCACCCATTTCGTCAACTCGTTTGTCCCAATTGACCATTCGCGTCTCGAGATGCTCAACTTTCACGTTCAGCCTATCGGAAATTTCCTCCACCTTCTGCTCTATGCGCGCAGAATTTCCCGCCATTTCTCGATTTGCAGTCTCGACTTTTGCCGAAATTTCGAGATTCGTAGTTTCCAGCTTCGTTGCAATCTCTTGATTCGCAGTTTCCATTTTCGCTGCCATCTGCGCCGACATTTCGCGATTTTCATTTTCCATTTTGGCTGCCATTTCACGGTTGGAAGTCTCGAACATGCCTTCCATTGCGACCATTAGCTGGCTCATGTCCAATGCTTGTGGTGGCGCAGCCGCTGCAGCCGTACTTTGCATCGACGCAGCACCCGCAGGCGATTCCTCCACTTTGGCCGACGAATCTAGCTCCTGCGTCCCGAACTCGTGCGCAGTCCAATCAATGCCTCGTGATTCACACGCCTCTCGCAAGCGCAGCTGCAACTCCACCTTTCCGCCAGCAGTCGGCAAATTCCAAGCGGCCAGCTCCTTCTTCAGCTGGTCCACCTTCAGTTGCTCCAGTCTAACCATGTCTGCGTTTTATAATTAATTTTTATTTTTTTTACTTTCAGTAACACAATCCCACTTCTGACACCAAATGTTACGAATACCAGTTCTAGTGGGCTAGTACGTATCTCTGGATTGCGTAATTTGAAAATAAAACACACTTAGTTTCTCAAACGCAGTCAATAAAATAAACCAACAACCACTTTATTTACTAATTTACACTTGTTTGTCTTTACACTTAAGTATTTGCTCAATTACTCCGTGTGGCACCTTCACTAGTCAAAATCCGACTGACTCGCTGCGCCGCACCCGGCTGCCTTTTATACCTGTCCGGCCATCGCGCAGATCGTTCTCGCACATTCCAGAGTGGACTAAAGGTTTCCATGATGATCGCGACCATCATTGCCAGGTTGGACTAAAAGTTCACATTATCGCGGCCATCATTGCCAGGTTGAATTATGGCACGGCGCGTAGCGACAGGGTTGCTTTGCACAGCGACAGACTGTCTTATCGTTACAGTATTTTAACTTATAAACATCAATATTGAATTTTTCAATTTCTTCTGTTGATAGTATGCTAGGATGCAGTATATTATGTTTAGCCGAGGCTATGTTATCTTGAATTTGTTCTATTTTATTTTCTAAATATTTGAGTTTAAGCATTTGATCGGAGTAAAGCATGTGTTTTGTGACTCTGTCATTCGATGTTTTTATTTCTTTAAAGGCTTTAAATATTTCTGTTCTATCGTTTTCTATAGTTCTCTTTAGTGTATTTATAGATTTGTTAAAATTGTCGTTTATATATATTTGTGTATTTACCGTTTCTATTATATTGTGGTTATTTTGTTCTACTATATCTAAGTGCTGTAATATGTGTTCCCTATCTTCATTATCCATTGTTCCGAAAAGCCATTTATGTGTGGTCCCTATAATATTTATTAATCCTCTACGTTTTCTATTTCTTTCTATTGGTATTAGTGTATTTGTCTTTGCTTTAATAATTTTTATTTCCTCATATAACATTTCCCTGTCATTCGTGGTGAACTGGTTGAAATTATTTTCTAAATTATATTCTATCTTACTTATAATTTGTCTGAATTCTTTAGGGTGTATTATGTGTATTACTGTTGTTGTTTGGTTTATTATTTCTATTCCTCTGATCCTTATTCTCGCGTATCCTGTCTCGTTTTCCAGTTTATTGATTTGTAGAAATGCATTGATTGTCGTTATTATCATTAATAGTACTGTGATTTTCGCCATTCTGATCCTGGAATTTAAATTTTCGTTTAACTTGAGTTTTGTATGCTTTCCTAAACTTTGAGTCCTTAGATATTAGATGATTTCCCTCTTTTTTAAAGTTATCAACTTTTTTATATCTTGGCTGTGTTTTACTAACTCTATAATTTTTTATGTAACTGTTCTGAAAATCTTGTATGTTTGCTCTATTATCTTTATTATTAATATTATTTATCCTATCTTCTTTCTGTTTCTGTAGGTTTTCCGCAAATTTAGTTAGTTCCTGTTCAGAAAGTAGGTTATTTATGAAATCGATTGGTCTTCTGTTCGTCGTAGAATGTATAGTGTTGTTGTAGGCGGTTATTGCCTTGAATACCTTTTCTTTCAAATCATCGCCGTTATTTGTATCAGCATTAAAAAGTCTTAAATGTTCATTCAGCGTAGAGTGCAGTCTTTCAACATCTGCATTACCTGTTTTATTATAAGTGGTTGTTAGATGTAAGTTTATTTTATTATCCTTTAGGAATTGTTTGATTGGTACTGTATCCAGTTCGTTGTCTGTTATTAAAGTTTCTGGTTTGCCTAAATATTGGATTCTTTCTTTTATGGCATTTATGATTGATATCCAAGTTCTGTCTTTTAATGATTTGGCTGTTGCGTATTTTGTTAACTTATCAATGCTTGTGAGGTACATTACGCCTCTTTGTGGATACCAGATGTCGAAATGAACTATTTGATTATGTTTCTTGGGGGTTTCTGTAATATTTAGACTATGTTTGATAGGGTTCCTATCGAATTTCGCTTTATTACATATTTCACAGTTATTGATGTATTTCTGTATTTCTTTTTGTAGTTTGGGGTAGTAGTGTATTTTCTTTACTTCTTTTAATATTTCGTTTATTCCCCTGTGGTTATTTTCTAAGTGTTTCTCTTCAATCAATGTTAAAAGTTCTCCTCTATCTGTTATGTCTTTTAAAATTATATTCGATCTCATTATCTTTAAGTTTGTGTTGTTTGCGAAGAATATTATGTATAACTCTTGAAATTGTAGGAATAGTTTATCATCCGGGCAGTAAATTACGATTAATCCTTTTTCGGGTAAATTTTCTTGCATTAGTTTTAGAATGTCGCTTTCGTGTGTTACATTTATTGTGTTTCTTATTTTCTTTTGATATATTATTTTCTTTGTTACTGATTGTCTTTGCGCTCTTTGAATTATAATTTGGTTTTTATATATGTTGGTTGCATTTTCAGTTATTTTTATAAAATGTGTGCTATCAGTTTCTGCGCTGTGTATTGTGTCTATATCGTTGTCATCAAATATTTCGTTTAGGTTTAGTTCCATCGCATTACTGTTTTCGTAATTTAATCTACTTAGACCATCCGCAACTACGTTTTCTTTTCCTTTTATGTAATTAATGTCGAAGTCGAACTCATTTAGCTTTATTTTCCATCTTTGGAGGTTAGCGTTCGGTTCTTTTAAGTTGTTTAGCCAAACTAATGGTCTGTGATCTGTTCTGATAGTGAAGTGACGACCGAATAAGTATGGACGGAAGTGTTTCGTCGCCCAAACTATCGCAAGTAATTCTTTCTCTATTGTGCTGTAATTTTTTTCGTGCCCGTTTAGTGATCTACTTGCATAACATATGACTTTATCGGTTTGTAATAGTGCCGCGCCCAAAGCAAAGTTGCTGGCATCTGTCACTAATGTGAAGGCTTTGTTGAAATCTGGGTGAGTTAAAATTGGTTCTGCTTTTATTAGTTCTTTTAACTTGTTGAATGCTTTTATATACTCTTTATCGTTGCAGTTTATTTTCGCACCTTTCTTCAAGTACTTAATCATATGGTACGCAATTTTCGAATAATCTTTGATAAATCTTCTGTAGTATCCTGTAATTCCTAAAAATGCTTTTATCTCCTTCACGCTTTTATTGCTTCCACTTTTTGCGGGTTTGGTTTAATGCCTTCCTTTGTAATCAAATGGCCTAGGAACGTTGTCTCTTGCTTTAAAAAGTCGCATTTATTTATTTGTATTTTTAAGTTTTTCTCTTTCAATCTCATTAAAATTTTACTCAGCGATTCAGATGTTTTTCCACGCTTGTGGAAAATACTAGGATATCGTCCATATACACAGTACACATTTTTCCGATATAGTCTTTTAGAATTTCGTTCATTAATCTTTGGAACGTTGCCGGTGCATTTCGCAGTCCAAAGGGCATTCTTAAAAATTCATAGTGTCCGTTTGCTGTGGAGAATGCTGTTTTATGTATGTCGCGTTCGTCCATTTCAATTTGGTGAAAACCCTTGGCTAAATCAAGCGTTGAAAAATATTGGCATCTTCCCAATTTGTCAAATATATCGTCTATATTTGGAATTGGAAATCTGTCTTCCGTAGTTACGCTGTTCAACTTCCTATAGTCGATTACAAGACGCCATTTTTGTTCGTTGGATGCGTCCAGCTTCTTTGGCACCAGCCAAATAGGGCTGTTGTAAGGGCTAGAGGATGCTCTAATTATGCCTTGGGATAACATTTGGTCTATTTGTTTCTCTATTTCTGGTTTGTGGATTTCTGGGTAACGGTAGATTTTGGAGTAAACCGGAATGTCATTCTTAGTCATTATTCTATGTTTTATTGAACTAGTGAATGTTAAATTATCGTCTTCGTTATAAAATACACTTTTATATCTTTTTAGTATATTAATAAGTCTGTTTTTATCTATACCGTTAAGGTGGTTAATATCAACGAATTCTGTGACGCATTTGTCTTTTACAGCGTTGTTGAAAATTTCCACCTCATTTTCTTTGTAACTTATTCTGCTGTATGTCTCTTCTTCTTTTGTCAAATAAAAGTTGATTATTGCTTTATTTGTTTTTAGAATTCTGTTTGGGTAATCTATTGTGCACCCAAGTTTTGTCAAAATATTGTTACCAATTAGTCCGTCAAAGTTCTTGTTAAAGTCACATTCGAGAAATTCACCCATGAACTCTTTTTCATTGAATTCCTTGAATATTGGAAATTTACAAAGTTTCTTAACTTGCGTTTCCCTTCCTAGTGCCGTGACTTGCACGTTTACTTCACTCTTCCATTTCGGATTGCAGACACCGTCATTGATTAAGCTGAACTCTGCCCCAGTGTCGATGATGAAATATAGTTCTCTTATGTGTGTGTCGATTACTATATAGGGTAATTGTTTCCTGGACTTAACTGAAAATTTGCGTTTGCATTGCTAATGTCCATAGGTTCTGGTCTATTATAATTTAATATTGCTGACCGATTATAGTTTCCTGATTGATTGAAATTTCTCGATTGATTAAAATTTTGCATTTGATTCCCATTTCTGTGCTGATTAAAATTTCTCTGCGGGTTAAAATTTCCCTGTTGGTTATAATTTGCATTCGTTGTCTGGTTCGACGTTCTAGTTTGGGTTGATCTGTTGCCGTTGTTGTTACAGTTATTATTGTTATTGCTCGCATTTATTGGGGCATAGCCACCATTATAGCCGTTGTGTGGCATGTAATTCCTGTTATAGTTGGGGACGTTATTCATATATTGGTTGGGTCTAAAAAATGTTCTATTATTAACGTTGTCGCTAAAATTAGTCCTACGATAGCTATTTGGGTTAGGATCTTTCCTTTCTTGCCCGATTGCTGTGAAGGACTGATGGCGAGCTTCTAGAATGATTTTATATGCTTTATCCAGAGTATCAGGGTTTCTTGCTATAATCATTATTTTTGTAGGCTCTGGAAGGTGTTCTTTAAATGTTTGTAGCGCTATTCTATTGACTTCCGCAGTTGAAAAGTCCAAATCGTTATGTGCTAGTATCCTATTATGTAGTTTATTCCTAATTTTGTTAATTCTAAAGTGATAATTTTCTATCGTGGAATCGAATCTGATAGTCTTCAGCTCGTCCATAAGTTCCATTGAACTTCTCTTTTCCCCGCAGTTACTCAAGAGTATTGGTTTCAGTGTTTCCCAGTTACTGACTTGTCCGTATCTATGAATTATTTCTCGTGTTTTCCCTACGCATCTATTCTTCAGGTAGTTAAACAAAATTCTTTGGTTATTTGCATCAAAACATGTTATTGAGGGTAATATGTCTTCAACTTGTCTAATAAAATCTGTTAATTGGTTCGTGTCACGTCCGTCAAATTCTGCGATTCCATTAATGCAATTTAAAATAAGTTGAAAATGTGATACGGTATTTGGATCCATTGTGAGGAGATTTCGTTTCGGTTGAAGTTAAAAAAAAGTATTCGTATTTATTTTGATCCGGTTTTGAGTTTTGTGTAAAACGTTCTTACTGGGTGTCTTGCTTATGTGGTGCAGGCGCGTAATAGTACGGACACGTTTTGCCCAGTTTGAGACTTGCTGTGTACTGTCTTAGTAGGGACGCTTAGTATTGCAAATTGTTACGGACAGTTTTGCAAGCACTACTTTAGTGAGGGCACCTTAACAGTTTTGGAGTTACTATGTATCGTCTTATGCCCTGTTCTGACTATGTCATATATGGTGTCATATTCACTGACGACAAACACTGCCATATATGTCATGTTCGTCCTATGTCGTCAAATGCATTCTCATTGCACGGCAAAAACTGACGAAAAATACATATGACAAGGTTTGCCAGCATGTTGACATTTTTTGTTTTCTCGTCAAACGTAGTCAAATCGTTCGTTCGACACAAATTCGATCGTTCTCATTTGATTGTGGTTTCGTATGGCAAATCGTAGTCATACATGCAGGCAAACGCAAATGACACCATATGACAACCCGTTCTCATTTAACTGACTACAAATGACACCATATATGACATAGAACGGGGCATTATTAATTACGCTTTTTCCCTGTTTTTAGAGGCACTGTTATCAGTCTGGATATTTAGTATAGACACTTTTGTATGTTATTAATAGGTTAGCCGCACATGCTTTATTCTGATTTTTGAGTATATTTAATGTTTCCTACATTTGTTGTTTCTTTCACTTTTAATCATATTTATTTCGTAATTATAGATGTATTATTATTACTACTTTAAATTTAGCTTATATAATATGTTTCTATATACTTCTTATATAATGCTATCCTATATATATATATATATGTATAATTCACTGGTCTGCTGGTCACTCTATGAGGTTGATATATTGTAGCCGCTGCTGCTGTTGATTGTAGCTATCGTTGTTGTTTTATTTTCCGCTGTTGTATTTTGAATGTTCGTCGCTTATGTAGTTCCTGTTGATTGTTGATTTGTCTTTTTTTTTGTTTTTGTATTACGCCTTACGAGTTAACAATTAAATTATTGCATCAACTTTCGCTTGTTTGGATTCCGCTTATTTTGTTGTTGTTCTTATTAAATACGTTTGTATATAATAATTTTGTCTCATTTAAATATTGACTAAAAAAAACACATTCGTTTCACTGCATTTCATTTCAGTATGTACGATACTTGTATGTATGTATGTATAATAATAATTTCAATAGTTTCTTCTGTTTTGTGGTTGCTGTTGTTGTTGTTCTTTTTTTTTTTTTGTATTAATTTTATTCACTGTACATACATAGCCTTTTGGTTGTATTCACAAAATTATCAGTTATCAGGTCAATTAATTTGTTTGCTCGTTTCGCAGTTTGTTCTGTTACTCAAGCGCTCCCGACTTGTGTAACTTAGAATTTTACAACTTCTTTTTCCAAAAGACAACTCTTCTTGTCTCAGGGTAGAACTCTTTTCCTCGTCGCCAGTCAGGTTAGTGAAACACGCTTGTGCCACTTTTGAGTGTATCTTTACGACTGTTTATTAAAAATCTTTTTCTTACATTCGAACAGGTGTACATAAGTGCAGAGTAATCAAATAAAGGTGTACATAAGCTTATTCCTAAAGACACAAATGCAGACTTATTCCTAAGAATACAAATTCACATTTCGTAATTTAACTATTGTTGACATAATAGTCACGAACAATCGGTTTCATGTTGCGAATAGGTGCAGTGTCCGAAACAGTAGAATGCAGAAACTTGCAAACAGATGCAACTGCACAAATAAAGTTAATCTGTATGTGGGAATGTGTTCATGATGTGTGGGAAGGTTTTGGGAAGTGAGTGCAGGGTGTTCATGCGAGTGGTCCCCATGTGACTATATTCACACACATTCACATTCACATACAAATAAGTTCACTTTTTTCACAAATAAAAACACATTTAATACACATTTGACTACACATTTGTTATATTATAATAATTTTAACATACATTCCCAATTCCCACATACATACACATTTCTATTTATTACCCTGCAAGAACACTTCCAGTCATATGACTAGTCATCTGATCGGAATATGTGATGGGAATTCCGTCAGATTTCTCATCAGTTTCTGAAGAGCCCAATGAAAAATCTGATGGGAAATTTTGTGTACGTGTGATTTTGCATCACATTCTAACACACAGGTTTACAATACCTAATGAAATGTATAGTTGTCCTGCTCACTTAAATCAGCTCTGACCTGAATTCGGTCACAACTGATCAGTCAGGTCTGATGCTTTTACAATCAGTCCTGATTAATCAGCTCTGACCTGAATTCGGTCAGAACTGATTAGTCAGGTCTGATGCCTTTACAATCAGTTCTGATGGAACTGTTTTTCGGCAATAATTAAAAATAAAACAAGTTTGAATAAATTAAATACTCTTTTTAACTATATTATTTGTTATTTTTTTAATGAACGAAATATATATATAACATGAACATGAATAAAATGAAATACTGAATGAACCCTGAATACTGCAATGAATAAATGAAATACTTATTTAACAATATTATTGGTTATTTTTGTAATGAATTTGTAATGAATGAAATATATATATAATGTAATGTATGTACGTATAATATAATGAATGAATGTGAATGAAATGAATGAAATATATATATAATGTAATGTATGTACGTATAATATAATGAATGAATGTGAACATAAACAAGAACATGAATGAACATTTTTTGTAGATACAAGTTTTGTTATTTTTTTTTTGATTGAATGTATGTATTATATATGTAATGTAATGTACATATGTGGTATGTAATGTACATTTTTTTTTAACAATATCCTTTTTAATGTCATTTTTTATTTTTTTGTGGTATTTTTTTTGATTGTGCCGATGGTGGCTCAGGTCAACGGCCTTTTTGACATTTTTTTCAAATTGAGCCAACCCTTGTGCGCTGTAGACATCTAAATGAAATAAAAAGCTCAGAATTAATTAGACTTAAATGGAATATTGCATAGTTATTTTTACCATACCACGTAATATTTCCACCGTCGACAATTGTGCCATTGACCTTTTCCCACATTTGCCTTCCCAGTTGAAGAGGTCTAGTAGCTCGTCCGTGAATACTTGCCGCATGACGCTGCCGACGTCTTCAGACGCTCCCTTCAGCTTGTGCAAGTTCTATCAATGAAAGTAAACCAGGAAATAAAAACAAACTTAAAGCCATACTCAATTACCATTGCACTGGCATATTCTTGATTTGATCTTCTGTATCAACAAGATCAGCCAATGTGTTGAAGGGAAGCGTGCTGGCAATTTTTTGAGTGGTTTTGTCCACGACCTCTCCCGTCATGCGGCAAACCGATTTCTCAATATGTTGCACTGCTACTTTGCACTCGCGCATTATCTTGCTCTGTGCCAGCACCTCGCTCCTGTCCACCATCTGTTGAACAATATATTTGTATTAAGAAAATTGATGATATGTGTAATTTAAAAAACAAGTAAGAATGTTTCAGTCGGTTGTGACCGACTTATTCATACCCTGCACAAAGGGTTAAGAGGGAGGCCGTGTCTCCGGTGGAATGACCAAGCTGAGGAGGCCATAACTTCATTTGGTGTGCCAAACTGGAGAAGGCGCGCGCAAAGCAGAGTCGCCTGGAGAGAGCTTTAGCTTCAGGCCGTAACCCGGTAACGGGTTGTTAAGGCCAGATAATTAAGTAATTAGTTCTTAGTTGGAACACCACCAATATCTGTACCGCTATCGTGCGAACCACAAAGCTGTAATATTTGCGGTTCGGATTACAGCTTTGTGGTTCGGACAGACGGACAGATATTGATAAATAAAATTACTTACATTAAGCTCAATTTTATCAAGGCCCTCATTTAATTTCCTTTTGTTATCCTTGAGTTCTTTTTGATTACTTAAAATTTCTTGCAGTAGGTCCAGTGCTTCTGTAACAAAAGGAATCATACAATATAAAGTGGTATATGTTTTTGGCTACAAATTTCTTGAATTAATTTAAAATTATTTACTTTCAATTGGAGTTGAGTCTCCTCAATTATCCTTTTTTTTAAAGGGATTTTGTTAAACTCTCCCGTAGAAAGTTGTTTTCTTTTTAAGGTCATAAATTTTTCTGAAAATAGAAAAACAAAATTTTCTAATTATAATTTTAATAAGTCAATAATAATTGTGATAAATCTAAACGCTTTTCGGCCGGTAATTTTTTATATGCAGTACAATCCGTTTAGCTGCATTTACCTTCAATGCACATGATTTGGTGCACTTAAACAAAACATGCACAAAAGTGATGTAGGTAGATTGTTAGCGCACCTATATAAAAATGTCCTTGATGTTTATATATTAAAATTTTGCATTAACAAATCTATTGAATTATTGAAAAGATTAGACCAGTGTAAGACTGGTGTTTAAATCGATTCGTCGCGGAGCGGGAGAAATAAATAAGCGGGGGGTTTCGTGTTTAGATGTGGTCTTTATTCGTCGGGATGCGAATAACGAGTAACAAGAATGACAATAAACATTAAACGATACAAATGGCCGAAGCCGGGGAGCAGAAAATAGGGGGAAACATGAGTACAAAAGGACAAGGAAAGGAAGGGATTAGCGGTGGGATCGACAGATCACTGAACAATCACAGCACTCATTTAGCCATCGCGGCCGCCATTGCAGAGTGCAATTGATGTAGTGTCCGGGTGGAGAGTTGCCGAGACGCGGCTAAGGTCTGGCTGGTGGTGGTGCGGCTCACGGCTGGCTGGCTGTGGGTGCGCTTAGGGGTGCGCCGATAACCTCTTTGCAGGGGATGATCGGTCCGTGCGGGGCAGTCTAGGAGGCATCTGCTGCGATGGACGGCTGATCTGCAAAAAAGGTTAGATGTCAGAGAATTGAAAATTAAAATATGGACATCTTGTGAATGGGAAAACGTGGCTGAGCTGCGGGGTTCGCTTAAGCTACAGCCGGGAGAATATGGGAAAATACATATATAAATTGGCTGCATTGCCATTTCATTTCTCTAGGGGGAATGAGAATTTCGAGCGAGAGTTATAAGGGGGTTCGAAGGGTTGTTTATAAACAAGGTCAACTCCACTCGGGATAAGTATGTGCTCGTAGGGCTCGAACGAAGCAGGAGACCCGACCGAGAATGTCGGTGTGCTCGTCGAGAGGGTGGAGGCAGTCAACCGCTCTTTGGTCCGGAATTGGACTTGTTTGAGCAGGACCGTTTGGCTCAGCATCGAAGAATTGTGGAGCCGTTCCACCCAAGAGGGAGATCTTATAGATCTTGGAGTTTATACCCGATCAGTCCGACGTCTGCGGGATTTGCAGCGCTTGGAGCAAGTCGCACTGGAGTGGCAACTGTCCTCTTTTCGGACCCGGGATGAAGGAGGTGCAATGAGGAACTGCGGGGGAATGCAATTTCCGTCAGTTGCTGTGAGTGCGGAACGAGTGGCGTCAAGCCAACGCTCTTGTCGAACCCTGTTTCTCTGTCTCATTAGAGGCGAAAGCCATCCTGCGGGATCGAAACGTTTGGCAACAAAAGGGGGAGTTTGCCGGTTTGGGAATGAGTTTGCAGGAATGGTGGGTTCAGAGTGATTTTCCATTAATTCCTGGGATGGAAACCCTACGGGATTGAGGGCGGCAATCACTTGTGAAAGGGCTTTCTTTAGGGCGGGAAGGTTATTTCGAAGGGCGGTTCCAGTATGCATATGGCGAGTTTGTACCTCTGTGGCACATGTCAAATGCGAAGAAGGGGGTACTGGACCGCTTAATACCCAACCGAATACTGTATGCTGAGCAAGTAAGCTGCCACATACATTCCGGTGGTTACCTTCGAGCATGATCTGCGGGATGAGATCACTGCCAATCACTATATCGATCTGCGCTGTCTCGAAGGGGTTTGGATCAGCGAGATCTAGCATGGCAAAATTTTGCAAATTGGGAGGGTTTATATTGGAAGGTGGGAGCAATTTCGTAAGCTCTTGGAGCACGATTGCTTGCACGGGGAGTTTCGTGCTCGTTTGAGGGACTGCCTATGTCAAGAAGCATGTATGATTGGCATTTCGCACAATCTGACCGCCCATGCCCGAGATTTGGAAGGGTGATTTCTCGATTGGCAATTTGAGGCGTTTCTGGACCTTCGAGGAAATGAAGGTACGCTGAGAGGCTTGGTCGATCAACGCTCGAACCTTAAACAACTTTCCTGCGTGCTCAATAGACACCAGTGCCGTAGGCAGAAGGGATTGGGTGCCATTATTGGAGTGTAAGGCTTGTACTTGGGGTGTACTCTGCCTGGAAGATGTGCGGGGTTGCGCATCCGAAAGGGGGGAATGAGTAGCGGAGCTGTTTTTCGTTGGTTTCTGAGCTGTTGCGACCTGTGGAGTGGTCGAATGTGACCGGTTGGGAGATTGAGAGGGTTGCGCATTGCCTTTGGGGAAATGAAGCATGGAATGGTGCTTCATTTGGCAATATACGCACGTAAAATTGCTTGTACAATCCTCAAGAAGGTGAGATGTAGCAAGACAATTTACGCAGAGATTGTGCTTCTTAACGTATTCTAATCGACTCTGGGGGGTGAGTCCTTTGAAGCTGTGGCAAGTCCGTATAGGGTGATTTGCGTTGCAGAGTTTGCACGCGAAGTCCCTTTTCACTTGAGTGTGATAGTTTAGGGATTTGTGTGGCCGATTTGGGAGGACATTGGAAGTAGAGGGTTGAGGTTTCGGCTTAGCAGGGCGAATGCTTTGCAGCCGTTCAAGTACCTCGTATCTGCCGGTCAGGAACTCATCCATTTGCGACCAGGGTGGCAGATCCTTCCGGGATGTCAATGATTGCTCCCATAGAGCAAGTGTCTCTTGGGGCAATTTGGTACAACATATGTAAACTAGCAGCGGATCCCAATTGTCTGTATCTACGGCCTGGGAGTTGAGAACAGATAGACAATTGTTTATAGTGTTTTGGATCCGCTGTAGCGCCTCACTATTTTCAGTGTGGGCAGGAGCGATATTTAAAAGGGATTTAATTTGAGTGTCAACGAGTATGCGTTTATTTTCGAAGCGGGATTTTAGAGCTTCCCACGCGAGTCCGAAATTCTCATCGGTTAATGCATATTGCTTTACAATAGCACCGGCTTTACCTTGCGTCTTGTATCGGAGGTGATACAATTTTTGGGCTGGAGTGAGCTGGGGGTGGTTGATGTATACTGCCGTAAACATGTCCCGGAAGGACGGCCACTGCTCATAGCCCCCGAAGAAGGTTTCGGTATCACAAGGTGGAACTTGTAGGCAAATGTAGGGGGTATTTGCTGGTTCTAGGGGTCGAACCGATTCCATATGCGCAGCGGACTGGGGGGACTGAGTTTGGAGCATCTCAATGATGTCCAACATCTGAGCCATGCACAACTCGTATTGGTCTGTGCAGGCATCGATTTTTTGCCTAGCCGACTCTTTGAAACCGTCGGGCTGGCTATTGTCTTCAGCAATGAAGACTGCCTCATGTGCGCACAAAAGCCTCTCCCATTGGGCTTGCAAATTTTTTTGCTTAATTTGGACCAGGGATTTGGTCCAATCCTCAATGGGAGCCGATGAAAATTTTGTGCATAATTGCACGAGTCTATCGGACTCGAAAATAAATTTTGCAACACTAGGATCGGTTGCTTTGGGACTAGAGAGTTTGGAGCGAGTGTTTGGTGGCTCCCGAGTGACAGGAACTGTCAAACGTGCACTGGCTGACTTTGTGTGTCTGGAGGAAGGAGTCTCCATTGTGATAAGTTGGCGTTTAGGGGATCGCTCAACAGGCATTTTGTTTGAAAAAGCTCGACAAAGGGCAAAAGTTTGAATAAATATATGTGTATGTAAATGTAGGGTATTGGGGAAATAGACGTGTAGTCTAACCGCGTCCGCGCGAACGATTTTTGAGAATGGGAAGAGTTGGGAATGGGAAAATTCGTTGAAACGAATTTGTATATTTTTCGAGCAAAAAAGTTTACAGCCGTGTGTGTAAACGTATAGGGAAATATATGTGTATGGGTAATAAATAGAAATATGTATATGTAGGGAATGTATGTAAAAGAATGGGGAATGTATGTACTAGAATATAAATATAATATAAATGTGCAGTCAAATGTGTGTGAAAATATGTTTTTATTTGTGAAAAAGTGAATTTTATTTGTATGTGATCACGTGAATACGTAGGTGTATGTGTGTATATATATTTGTGTATAAATATATATATTTGAATATATATATGTATGTGTATGAGTATAAATGTATGTGAAAAAGAAAATAAATATGTATGGGTATGTGTATACGTGTATGTCAAAATATATTTTTGAATGTATTTGTTAGTTGTTATTATATTACTAAACTGTGTTTGATTGTATAGGGTGTTTTTTTTAGAGGTATAGAACTTCGAATTGAAATAAAACACAAGAAAATCGTTTAATGTCCATCAATTTGGCTTTATTGGAAGGATAATTTTATGCCATTAATGTTTAAATATGATTTCGGGCATGTGGCCGCCGCGGCTGGCTCGAATAAAGCCAATTCTACAGGTCCAATTTTCAACCACTTTTTCGAGCATTTGGGGCCGTATGTCGGCAATAACGCCACGAATGTTGGCTTCCAAGTCCCCTAACGTTTCTGGTTTGTTGGCGTAGACGAGCGACTTCACATATCCCCAAAGAAAATAATCCAATGGTGTCAAATCACACGATCTTGGTGGCCAATTGACAGGTACATTCCGCGAAATTATGCGCTCATCGAATGTTTCCTTCAATAAATCGATTGTGACGTGCTCTGTGTGGCATGTAGCGCCGTCTTGTTGGAACCACAACTCATCCACATTCATGCCATCCAATTCGGGAACAAAATAGTCGGTTACCATGGTTCTATACCGGTCTCCATTAACGGTAACTGACTCTCCAGCATTATTTCGGAAGAAGTATGGCCCAATGACTCCACCAGCCCATAGAGCACACCAAACAGTCAGTTTTTGTGGATGTAATGGCGTCTCAAGGGTCTCATGTGGATTCTCTTCACTCCAAATGCGGCAATTTTGCTTTTTGACGTAGCCATTCAACCAAAAATGAGCCTCATCACTGAACAAAATTTTGCGATGAAAATCAGCATCGAGATCAATCTCATTTTCGGCCCATACACCAAAATCACGACGCATTGCATGGTCTCGCGGCTTTAATTCTTGCACAAGCTGGATCTTGTAAGGTCGCAAGCCAAGATCTTTGCGCAAAATCTTCCATAAAGTTGATGGACAAAGCTCCAATTGCTGTGCACGGTGGCGAATCGATTCATTCGGGTCCTCTTCAACATTTTGCTCTACAGCGGCAATTGTTTCTTCGGTGCGCACTGTTCGACGTCTCTGCGGATGCGTATTATCACATAGAGTAAACGTAGTGCGAAAACGACCCATGGTTAACCGAATTAATTGCTCTGATGGACGATTATGTCGACCATAAAATGGACGGAGCTTGCGGTAAACTTCGCGAACTGAACCATTATTTTCGAAATAAATTTGCACGATTTGCAAGCGTTGTTCTTTTGTCAACCTGTTCATGATGAAATGGCAAACCAAACTGAACATAAATGACATTAGAGTTGCCAGATTTGACCACAAAATGCCAGTTTTATCTCTATTCGAAAAACAAACCTCTAAAAAAAACACCCTATATAAGGGAGAAAACAATTTTTTTTTTTTTAATTTTGTGCACAGGTGGGATGTCTTTGTCCCCCTGTATATATGTAAAGTGTATGCGCAGTCGTATACAAGTGTATGTATGTATATATATGCACGACTGACAATTTTCAAATTTGTGTAGTGAAAATGAGCAACTTGTCCCACTGTGTATGCTTTGTGCTTTATTATGTATATTTACGTATATGCACTTGGGCCAAGCAGCGGGATTGCGTGCTGCCAAGTGCGTGCGAATATAGCACAAAGGGAAATGCGGAAATGGGTGCAAGTTAAAGATTGGGAGATCAGCAGCTGGAGTGCTTGCTGCTGATCTGAAATATGCACAAAGCAAAATTTGGGGGAATGTGTGCAAATTAGAAAAAAAGTGGGAAGCAGGCTGCAGCGGGAGTTTTTGCTGCTTTGCCTGCGTAGGTAGCACAAAGGAGAATGTGCAAACAGAAAGCGCAAAAGTATGTGCAGTAGCGGGAATGCGTACTGCACTGCGCTATTTTGTATGTGTACAGAGAAATGTACACGACAAACGGACAGTGGCGGAGTACCAGTGTATAATATTTTGACTGGATTTTTGGGAATGGGAATATTCTAAATATGTTTTGTGTTAGTGTATGTGTATGTAATATTTGTTAATTTTTAATAAACAATTTTTGGGCTTATCTTAGTGGGCCCAGTGCCCGAGTATGGGGATCTCCTCTATGTGTCGTCTGTCCGCTGTTTGTGTGCTGCTATGTTGTTGGCTGTTGTTGTTTGCCGTTGTTTGCTGCCCTCTTCTTCTGCTTTGTGTTGTGGGTGTGTTTGTTGTTGGATTGTGTTCTGCTGCCCTTTTTTTAAGTGTCTAATGTGGTTGGAGTTTGTTTTTGTTTTAACATTTGCTATTTTGTTTTCTGTGATTAGTTTATTTGTGCACTGTCTTCTGTTTAATTGTTACTTGCACTTTTTTTGTTTTTAATTTTTGAAATTTCTGTTTTTTAATGTTTGTGTTTCCGCGTCGCGAGTTCGCGGTTAGCTCGAAGGACCATGTTTAAATCGATTCGTCGTGGAGCGGGAGAAATAAATAAGCGGGGGGTTTCGTGTTTAGATGTGGTCTTTATTCGTCGGGATGCGAATAACGAGTAACAAGAATGACAATAAACATTAAACGATACAAATGACCGAAGCCGGGGAGCAGAAAATAGGGGGAAACATGAGTACAAAAGGACAAGGAAAGGAAGGGATTAGCGGTGGGATCGACAGATCACTGAACAATCACAGCACTCATTTAGCCAACTGGAAAAGTGCAGATATGTTTTGCAAAGTAGTATTTTGGCCAAATCATGCAGATAAGCGGAAAATGTACCTTAGCGAAAAGGCAGCTAAACGGAATGTAGTTTATTAACTTTAGCTTTACCTTAACCCTCGGATGGACTTTGTCGTCTGGCCAGACGAAATGGTTCAAAAAAATAAAGCAATCACAGATTCATCTCCTTAATACAGTGTATTTGTGGGTAACTAAGTAAGTATATATAAACATAATTTGTATATATATATACTTACATACGTTGCCTACTATATAAACATAATAAACTTCATCTGTCATTACGCTTTTTTACACAATTCTTTTGGATTTTTGTAAATTGGCAAGTCAGTGTTGCCAGTTCGAATTTTTGTGAATATTGAAATTGTTTACCCCATTTCGGAATTTTGATTATTTAGGGATTTTTCGACTCCGGTTATTTTTATAATTTTGTACAACTTCAAGATGTACATAATCCCTATATTTTGATACTTACAGAATTTTATTGTAATACATGTCATTTGTTAAGATATTGCAGCCTGCTGAGATTATGCGACTATGAAGTTTTCGTTTAGGGATTTTGAAAAATAGAAAATATATTTTTATGGCAACGCTGTAAACGTGTCGTACAATGGCTACATCAGCTATCTCGTTCTCGCATATGTAATTTTATGGTCGCAATGAATACAATCGAATTTATTTTTTTCCAACCGACAAAAAAAGTCCCAAAATTTGAGGGAAATTTTGAAAAAACTATGCATTAGTGTTGGTTTCAATGAAAATCGTTTGAATGTGTTGAAATTCCCATCAGTCATGTCTTGCAGGGTACCCATTCCCATTTACAAAAAATGTATTTGTTTCCTATATACATATAAACTAGTTGTTGGGCACTATGTGCCCGTTTTTAAATTAAACTACGGAGTTTTACTAGGGACTATGTCCCAATTTTACAACCGTTACCCTTCTTTTATATCTTTTCCTGGCTATGTCTGGCACGTTGTTATTGTTGTTGTTGATCTGGCTGCTGGCGCTGGTATTGACACAGGTGCAAATGTGATTGTGGGAAACGGTTCGTTCTCACCGTAGCATGCGGTGTCATGATTACACCACGGTGGATGCTGCTGATGACGTTGGCACAGGTGCAATTGGGAGTTGACGAATTGCACCGTAGGAAGAGGAGCTTCCTCAGTCGATCTGCCGAGCTGCTGAGTTGTCGTCTGCCAATCCCAAGAATTGAGCCGCGTCTGAATGTGGGAACTACGGTTTGATCACGTAGCATTTGTGGGATGTTGACACAGGTGCAAGTAGGAATTGCCGAATTGTGGGATGGGGAGCTTTCCCAGATGATCTGTTATGGTTATACTGCGGGTTGATCACGTAGCATTTCGGTGTTGTGGGAGTCATGTGCTAACTGCCCCCCCTGTAAGTCGAGGCCGTCCGCGGTCGCCTTAATGATTTCGGCCATAACTTTCCTTTGATGGACTGCGTTAATTTTATGTTTGCCTGCTCTTAATTTTCTGTATACCAGGATAATGCAAAAGGTGATTAGAATGATTAACAATACTGTTCCTCCTTGGATAGAGCGAGTTTGAATAATACTGTGCAATTCTTTAACGTGGCCAACATTCCTTAAATGAATTTGATGTAAGTACGGTACGGTTAGGATTTCCAGATGCTCCGTAAAATTTACAAATTGAGTTGAAGGAGTTCCTGGCCGGAGTGTTGCCATCCTTTTCTCGTTCACAAAGATTGTGCCATTAATGTTGACTTCCTCCTCGAAAGTTATTAAAAAAGTGCCGCTTATTGTGACCGATGAATTCTTCTCCTCTTGAACTTTGACCGTGTTATCATTTATGATAATTAATCCGCTGTCAACTTTGTTTATTGGGTCAAGTTTGTTGAATGTTGTTTTACAATTTGCCTTATGGTTATTGAATAGTTGTTTGACGCATGCGGCCTCTGTTAGTGTTTTACAAAAATTGGCCGTAAGCGCTGTTGTGCAGTTTGTAACAGGAATTACTATATTGCCGCAGTCTGCAACCGTGTTGGTCTCCAAAAGTATGGTCTTTTCGCCGTGTGCCACAGGAAAACCCCTAACTAAACTACATAGTTTCTGTATTCTAGGAAACTTAATTATATAGTGGATTAATTCCTTATTCTGCAAAATTTTTATTTTGGAGTTGCTTATAATATCGCTTATGCTAACATTTGAGGTGTGTTCAGTGACCAGTATTTTAGCAATTTCTTCTGTGTCGAGAATGACAGGGTTTACTATATTTAACTTGGCCAAAAGCGTTGAATAAATAGCATTATCTAAATCTGTTATGATTGCCGCATTCCTGGCTGTTAGTAGCTCAAATAAATGTGGCCTATGTATTTCTGTTTCCTTTGTGTTCTTCAAAATTTTGTTTACTGTTTGAGTGAGTTGATTAATCTGTTGTTGTATTTGCGTATTTATAAAAAATTGCCGTTCGTTGGCTTCAATAAGCGCTTCTTCCTTGTTTTTAACTTCGTTAAAATCGTCAAAGTCGGGTGTTCCTGCAATATATTTGAGTGCCGTGCCAATAATATTTATACTTCTAGCATGTCTATGATGAATTCGTAGGGTGTTGATTAGTCGAAAAATCCGGTCAATGCCCGATTGGAGAAGGTTCCTTAACCTGAAGTATTTCCTTGGTTTCCTCTGAAACGATTACGTAGTTTGTTAGGTTAGTACAATGCGTTATGTATTCGTATTCCCCCCAAACTGCTACTTTTCCGTCCATTACTGGTATGTAATTTGATTGTGAAAAGTCAGTTATCTTGCTGTCCATTCCGCGGATTCCTAGTTGTAATATTAATAATAATACTCTGTAAAAAATTAAAACCAAAAATTAAATTTATTTATAGTAGTAATATTTTTTGTTTTTATTTTTTACCTTAAGTTACTTTTATGAACCTTTCTATTATCTATTAAAACGGTTGATCCTAGATCCTTTTGTATCGTTTTTTCTATAAAAACCTTGGAAAACTTATTACCTATTCTTTTATTAGTCCTAACATAGACTTTGTCCCCTGGATTAAATCTTTGTGTAACTTTGCCCTTATTATGCCTTTCCAATTCATTTTTCTGGGCTTTTATTAATCGTGCTATATTGTATTTCGAAGTGGCAAGAAGTATTAACTCCTCAGTATCGTTTATAGCTTGCTCCAGCTTAGTGCATCTAGCAATTTCAGTCAGAGTGCTATGGAATCTCTCTATCTGTCCATTTGTTGTGCTATGGAAAGGAGGTGTTGTGAAAATGTCCGCGCCAAAATGGTCTTTCAAAAGGGACTTTATTGTTTGAGAATTTAACGATTTTTCATTGTCAAAGGTTAAATTTTTCGTGTTCTCAAAGCAATTGAGAATCTGAAGTAGAGCCTGTTTAACGTCAACAATGGCTCTTGATTTAATATGAATAACAATGGCAAATTTTGAGAATTTGTCTATGCTAGTTAAAAAGTGATGTTTATCAGTGGAATAGATGTCCATATGTAGCATCTCTCCAGGACGAGTTGGTATCGGGGTTTTCCCTATTTCTGTGTTAGGTGGACGTCGCTGATATTTGGCCTCCTTGCAGATTTTACAATTTGACACAATTGCTTTTAACTTCCTTTGCATGTGTGGAAAGTAATAATCATTCATAACCTGTTTCATGTTTTCCCGGATAGAGCGATGTGCTCTGCTGTGTTCCATTGCTAATATTTCATCTTGATCATCATTGTTGAAAACATCAGCTACTTGTTTTGTTGTATGACGAAATTTTACTGATGGAAATTTTTCCATAATTTCGTTTTGAATTTTCCCTAAAATTGGTAAATCGCAAAGGATACCGTTAACGACGTCAGGATTTATGCATTCCCCAATTACTGCTACAATGTCCTGTAATGTTTTAAATGTAATCCTATGTGTAATTTTTTACTTAAAAATAATTTTTGTTGCTTTTGATAAGGTGTTTCCATCCTCTAGTATTATTTGATTTCGGAATGAATTCACTGGGGTTTCAACCGTTGGAATGATTTCCGACGAGGATTCCTCACTATGCATCGTGACAGATGACGAATCTTCTTCATACTCTATGGTATTCATGTGTTGTCGAGATAATGCATCGGCAACAACGTTATCTTTCCCTGGTTTATAAAAAAATGTTGGTGAAAATTCCTCGACAAATGCCATCCAACGTTAAATTTTTGTGTTGGGATTTCTATCTGAGACCGCAAAGGTCAGAGGTTGATGGTCAGTGAAGATGTTTAATTGTCTGAATCCATATAAATAATTTCGGAGCTTTTGAAGTGCCCATACAATTGCCAAAAGTTCCCTTTCATTGGTGGCATAGTTCTCTTCCGTGGATGATAACGTTCTTGATATTATTGTTATTGGTCTACCTCCCTGTGATAATACTGCACCAATGGCGTGCGCTGATGCGTCGGTTGTTAGGTCAAAAGGTTTTGTGTGTTCGGGGTATAAAAGAAGTATGTCTTCGGAGGATAAAATTCGCTTTAATTTTTCAAAGGCTAATAATGCGTCATTGTCTAAATCAATTTTAACATTTTTTGACATATTGGCCCCTATTTGGCCATTCTCTCCCCTTAAATATTTTGTAAGTGGTTTCACTATAACGGCGTAGTCCTTAATGAATCTTCTATAGTAGCCTGATAACCCTAAAAATGATCGAAGACCCCGAAGATTGGTAGGTAGCTTATAATTAGTTATATCCTTAACTTTGTCAGGGCATGTTTTTATTCCTTCCTTAGATACTACAAATCCAAGGAACTCAACCTCTTCTTTAAAAAATTTGGATTTTTCTATTGAAACGCGCATATTTGCTTCGTAAAGGCTGGTTAAAATTCTTTCAATAACTTCATAGTGTTGTTCTTCACTATTTGAGAATATAATTACATCATTGATGTAAACGTGGCAGCATTTCCCTATTTCGTTCCTTAAGACGTCGTCAATTGTTCTCTGAAAGATTCCAGGAGCATTCTTCAAACCAAATGGAAGTCTACAAAATTCATATTTCCCATTATTCACGGAGAATGCTGTCTTTTCTCTATCTTTTTCGGCTAATTTGATCTGGTGGAACCCAGATTTCAAATCAAGAGTTGTAAAGAGTGTTGATTTCCCCATATTTGCTAATATAACAGACGTGTCAGGGATTGGATATTTATCAGGAACTCTCTTATCGTTTAATTTTCGAAAATCAATTACCATACGCATCTTACTTATTTTGGTCATTTTCATCTAATCCTTTCTTGTCGACAACCCATATGGGATTGTTGTATGGTGACCGAGACTGGCGAATGATACCATCTCGCAACAAGTTAGAAATTTCTTTATTTACAAATTCTGAAGCTGCTATTGGGTAAGGGTATGCTCTAGAATAAACTGGTTCATTATCTGTAGTTCTTATTGTAGCAACTGCATTTGTATTGAATGGTAATGCTTCGTTCGGGCTTGCGAAAACCTTAGAGTGTTTTTTTAGAATGTTTGTAATAATGTTTTCATGTGGCATCACATTATTTATGTTTTTACAGTCATAATATTTTAAATGCTCTTTACCGCCATTATAGTGTAAAATTCCGGTCTTTAAGTCCAAGTTCGCACCGATTTCTTTCAAAAAATCGAAGCCGATAATGCCATCAAATGTCTTTAAGCCGGAAAGAAGAAATAAGGTTGAATTTTTCCCGAAAATATTCACTAAACATTTTTCTTTTATCTCAGTGGTTGCATGGATGGATTGAACCTTAAATGGTTTTTCAATTTCTTTTATCCCTTTCAGGTTTTCATTGTATTTTATATAATTTTTTTCTGCTCCTGTATCGATTAGTAACTTAATTGGTCGTACTGCCAACTCCCTGCTTACGTATGGCAGGAGCGACTTTCGTCTAAAAAATTAATTTCCTCGGATATTTCGCTCCGGGTTTCATCAATGGAATGGCTTTCTTCCTCGTCCTCGTGATGCAAATGATTCACTCTTTGAATTTTCGAGAGCGGTTGTCTATCGCTCTCGCGTTCCCTTTTAGCTGGTCTCTCTTGTGCGAACTGTTGGTTATTCTGATTAGAGTTCTGCGTTATCTGGTGGGTCCTAAAAGAATCCTGCGTGGTTCTCCAATTTGGATTAAAATTTGTTCTTTGTCTGAAATTTGATGTGGAAGGATCAACCTCCATTGGAATCGGCGTGTTTCGAGGTTGTCCGTTGGTCGGCTTATAATGAGGCAATTGGGGTGGTTGTCCGTTGGTCGGCCTATAATGAGGCGAGTGGTGTGGTGTAAAGGATTTGTTTCCTCCACTTTGATTATTAAAAGAATTCGCAAAGGAATATCGAGCATGAGTCGCCTCCAATTCCTGAGCTTGTGCTAAAGCACTAGGCATGTCATTTGGTTGTGACGAAAATAAGATATCGCACATTGGTTTGCGTAATCCCGAAATAAACACTCTTAAGGCGTCCCCCCTGTATTTCTGGCTAAGTGAATTTATTAAATCGCTGTTACCCTCATGCAGCATAATAGTCTTGTTTATTATGAGTGTTAATTTTTTCTCCACTTCATCATAAAATTGAACAATAGGCAATTTTCCCTGACGCAAGGTTGACATTTCTTGTTCTATGAGATAAATTGGCCTTTTGTCTGCGTAAGTAAAGTCTAGACGCGCAATTATAGCTTTAAAGTTTAAAACCGTGTTGAATGATGATAATACTTGATCGGCTGAACCAACAATCTTATTTCTCATTATCGCTACCGCTTGGTAATGCTTTGAGCTACCTTCATATCCCTCGAAAAGCTTGTAAGCGGCAAATGCAGCTTGTCGCCACGAAACGTCCCGAACCTTCTCACCGCTAAACTCGGGTAATGATTTTATCAAATCAAGTGATTCATTACATTCCCTTCCTGGACGAATTTCCACTGGCTTGTACTCCTCTACTGGAGTTGGAGTTTCCAGGGCCCTAAGTGTTTCGGTTAAGTCCCTTACTATCTCTTCAAAGGATAGCTTTGTTCTCTCTGTCGCCGAGAGGACAGCTGTGCTTAGTATTGCCCTCAGCTGTTCCTCATTCATGTTTGCAGATATTAATTAAAAATATTTATTTAAGATTATTATATCATATGTTATGCGAGTTTATTTATAAACCCCCTTTTTCCTTTACGACCTTAAAAATCACTAGCAAATCTCCTTATCATTAAGATCGTTTCGTACTCTATAAGGTCCCTATCATAAATATCCTCCCTTGTGGGTTCGCCACGGTCTGCTATTCCGAGTGTCTCCCAAATTTTTTTGATTGTTTTTAACTGCTGCTCTTCACTACTGTCGTCGTCGATTCGTTCGTCTTTTAGTACGTTCTTCTTATATTCCCTCCTTTTTAGTCGGCTAGGCATTCTACGCACACAAAAAATTTTCTAACAGAAGAATTTACACAGCGTCTGTCTGTACTGCTCACCAGGGGCGTAGCCAGAACTTGGTCATGGGGGGGGTTTAAAAAAAATTTTTGCCAGTTTAATATTACATGTTTTTTAAAGTAAAGTGCACTTTCCAAATAGGGCATTTTATTGTGGCTTATGTGACTTAATGCATTAAAAACGAATTTTTTCCCTGATTTTTAGTAAAAATTTCATGAAATTTGGTGGACTAAAAGCGAATTTATTGCATCTGAAGTGGAAGTATGTTTGTGTCATCGTACAAAAATGTGCATCGAACAAAGATCCAATATTACGAGTACCTATTGTTTTAAAAATGTTTAAACTTTAACCGAAGCATTTAAATTGATGGACCAAGTTTATGGTGATTTTTGTTTATACCGTGGTGGAGTTAATAAATGGTAAAAGCGATTTAAAAACGATTGTCAGAACATAAATGATGACCAAAGTGTTAGCCAACTGAATCCGCGATCACCGTAGATCTGGCGGCGGTAGAACTGGGCGGTAATTCATAAAAGATAAGCCAAAATCTTCATTGAAATTCTTGAAATTGGATTTAACCTTCGCTTTACTTATACCCACCCGGGTGATCTTTTTAATATTCATGTTTAATATCTGCACAAATTTTAAGGTAATTTTCAATAACATGAAAAAATATTTTTTTGAAATTTTGTTCATGTTTAAACTTGAATTTTGTCATTTTTTATACAACTCTATCTGGGTGATCCCAGGCGCTTTCGGTACCATTTTGATTAAAACTCACGATAAATTTTTTTTTTCGAAATACGAACTATCGCCAGAGGAAGATACTAAATACTGAAGTATGAAAAAAAATTTATAAATTATTATATATTTATTGTGAGTTTTACTCAAAATAGCGGCGGAAGTGCCTCGGATCATCTTTAGTAAGGCGAAGGTTAAGCATCTCAATAGCATAAATTTATTGCATTTTAACTGAACATTTGGCTATCGAAGGATGCCATCCCATCTATTGACACTTGTTTTGACTGTTTTTTGTTTTCACATGATGTGGCACCGTGCGAATTTCACATTTTAAAAGAATGCATTTGCCGATGAAAAAAGCGTTTTGAGAACGTAGAAACCATCCAAAAGGCTTGTACCGACATCCTGAAGGACATTCCGGTCGACGAACTAAACTACTCTTTAGACATGTTTTTAGAACATGCAAATCGATGCATTAAGCCTAAACGTGACTATTAAAAAAACAAATTAGTTTCGGTAAAAAAAAAGGGTTTTGTTAATATTCTTTTAAATATTTAAAGATGAAAATACCTTTTTGCTAATGTGGGAACGTACATACGATGCATAGTGATTGAAAATGTTGACAAATTATAGGCTATGGGGGGTTCTGACACCCTAAACCCCCCCTTGGCTACGCCCCTGCTGCTCACTGACCACGACACTAAGGACACAAATTTTCATAATTACCATGTATTTATGCTATGCTTATTACTACTTACAACTGTTTCATTTTTGTATTTGTTTTTTATACGCTAATTTCCTGCTGGTGTGTTGTCCTAGTGGCTGCCATTGGTGTGCGTTGTTTTGCTGCGTTTCCTTATTGTAATCCGGTATGTGTTTGTCTTTATGTTGTGCTGGATGCTTATGTTGCTGTGGTTGGTCACTACCCACAGTTGTTCTGTTTCTTGGAGAAGGTTTATAAATTTCTTCCTTTCTAGTCCTTTTGAATACAGTTCTACTCTGTTCTCTAGGAAGTTAATACTTTTTTCTAGTGCTTTCTTTGTAATTTTCATTCCTTTACTGCACTTTTCCCTGTCTTTTTCACAGTTTATTCCACTTTATACTTTCCGTATTTTTATGAATCAAGTTTTTTTTGTTTTTTTGTTTTTTTTTTTGGCCCGTGGGTCCGGGAGCACGATCACTTCAATCCTTAACAAGGATCGCGAACTAGTCGTTGGGCGCCAATTAGTTGTTGGGCACTATGTGCCCGTTTTTAAATTAAACTACGGAGTTTTACTAGGGACTATGTCCCAATTTTACAACCGTTTATTAGATTAAGCGCTATGCGCTCTTTTTGGTTACAGAGTTACTTGCAAACTAAAACTAATTTCTTATTCTACCCTTCTTTTATATCTTTTCCTGGCTATGTCTGGCACGATGTTATTGTTGTTGTTGATCTGGCTGCTGGCGCTGGTATTGACACAAGTGCAAATGTGATTGTGGGAAACGGTTCGTTCTCACCGTAGCATGCGGTGTCATGATTACACCACGGTGGATGCTGCTGATGACGTTGGCACAGGTGCAATTGGGAGTTGACGAATTGCACCGTGGGAAGAGGAGCTTCCTCAGTCAATCTGCCGAGCTGCTGAGTTGTCGTCTGCCAATCCCAAGAATTGAGCCGCGTCTGAATGTGGGAACTACGGTTTGGTCACGTAGCATTTGTGGGATGTTGCCACAGGTGCAAGTAGGAATTGCCGAATTGTGGGATGGGGAGCTTTCCCAGGTGATCTGTTATGGTTATGCTTCGGGTTGGTCACGTAGCATTTCGGTGTTGTGGGAGTCATGTGCTAACTTATATATTTCCCTACGCGTTTACACTCACGAGTGTAAACTTTTTTACTGGACAGAGATACAAATTCGTATTAACGAATTCTTCCCATACTCAATTATCGTTCGCGCGGACGCGGTAGACTACACGTCTATTTCCCAACACCCTACATTTATATTTAACCAAACTTTTTACTCTTTGTCGAGCTTTTTTAAACAAAATGCCTGTTGAGCGATCCCCCAAACGACAACTTGTCACAATGGAGACTCCTTCCTCCAGATCCCAAAGTCAGCCAATGCACGTTTGACAGTTCCTGTCACTCGGGAGCCACCAAACACTCGCTCCAAACTCCCTAGTCCTAAAGCAACCGATCCTAGTGTTGCAAAATTCATTTTCGAGTACGATAGACTCGTGCTATTATGCACACAATTTTCATCGGTTCCCATTGAGGATTTGACCAAATCCCTGGTCCAAATAAAGCAAAAAAATTTGCAAGCCCAATGGGAGAGGCTTATGCGCGCACATGAGGCAGTCTTCATTGCTGAAGACAACAGCCAGCCCGACGGTTTCAAAGAGTCGGCTAGGCAAAAAATCGACGCCTGCACAGACCAGTATGTGTTGTGCATGGCTCAGATGTCGGACATCATTGAGATACTCCAAGCTCAGTCCCCCCAGCCCGCTGCGCATATGGAACCGGTTCGACCCCACGAACCAGCAAATACCCCCTACATTTGCCTACAAGTTCCACCTTGCGATACCGAAACCTTCTTCGGGGGCTATGAGCAGTGGCCGTCCTTCCGGGACATGTTTACCGCGGTTTACATCAACCACCCCCAGCTCACTCCAGCCCAAAAATTGTATCACCTCCAATACAAAACGCAAGTCAAAGCCGGTGCTATTGTAAAGCAATATGCATTAACCGATGAGAATTTCGGACTCGCGTGGGAAGCCCTAAGATCCCGCTTCGAAAATAAACGCATACTCGTTGATACTCAAATTAGATCCCTCCTGAATATCGCTCCTGCCCACACCGAAAATAGTGAGGCGCTATAGCGGATCCAAAACACCATAAACAATTGTCTGTCAGTATTAAATTCCCAGGCCGTAGATACAGATAATTGGGATCCGCTGCTAGTTTATATATGCTCTACAAAATTGCCCCAAGAGACACTCGCTCTATGGGAGCAGTCATTGACATCCCGGAAGGATCTGCCACCCTGGTCGCAAATGGATGAGTTCCTGATCGGCAGATATGAGGTACTTGAACGGCTGCATAGCATTCGCCCTGCTAAGCCAAAACCACAGCCCTCTACTTTCAATGTCCTCCCAAATCGGCCACACAAATCCCTAAACTATCACACTCAAGTGAAAAGGGACTTCGCGTGCAAACTCTGCAACGCAAATCACCCTATACGGACTTGCCAGAGCTTCAAAAGACTCACACCCCAGAGTCGATTAAAATCAGTTAAGAAGCACAATCTCTGCGTAAATTGTCTTGCGACATCTCACCTTGTTGAGAATTGTACAAGCAATTTTACGTGCGTATATTGCCAAATGAAGCACCATTCCATGCTTCATTTCCCCAAAAGCAATGCGCAGCCCTCTCCATCGCTCAATCGGTCACATTCGACCACTCCACAGGTCGCAACAGCTCAGAAACCAACGAAAAACAGCTCCGCTACTCATTCCCCCCTTTCGGATGCGCAACCCCGCACATCTTCCAGGCAAAGTACGCCCCAAGTACAAGCCCTCCACTCCACTAATGGCACCCAATCCCTTCTGCCTACAGCACTGGTGTCTATTGAGCACGCAGGAAAGTTGTTCAAAGTTCGAGCGTTGATCGACCAAGCCTCTTAGCGTACCTTCATCTCCTCGAAGGTCCAGAAACGCCTCAAATTGGCAATCGAGAAATCCCCCTTCCAAATCTCGGGCATGGGCGGTCAGATTGTGCAAAATGCCAATCATACATGCTTCTTGACATTGGCAGTCCCCCAAACGAACGTGCTCCAAGAGCTTACGAAATTGCTCCCACCTTCCAATATAAAAACTTCCAATTTGCAAAATTTTGCCATGCTAGATCTCGCTGATCCAAACCCCTTCGAGACAGCGCAGATCGGTATAGTGATTGGCAGTGATCTCATCCCGCAGATCATGCTCGAAGGTATCCACCGGAATGTATGCGGCAGCTTACTTGCTCAGCATACAGTATTCGGTTGGGTATTAAGCGGTCCAGTACCCCCTTCTTCGCATTTGACATGTGCCACAGAGGTACAAACTCGCCATATGCATACTGGAACCGCCCTTCGAAATAACCTTCCCGCCCTAAAGAAAGCCCTTTCACAAGTGATTGCCGCCCTCAATCCCGTAGGGTTTCCATCCCCGGAATTAATGGAAAATCACTCTGAACCCACCATTCCTGCAAACCCATTCTCAAACTGGCAAATTTCCCCCTCCGTTGCCAAACGTTTCGACCCGGCAGGATGGCTTTCGCCTCTAATGAGGTCTCCCAAAAGGGTTCGACAAGAGCGTTGGCTTGAAGCCACTCGTTCCACACCCCCAACAACTGCTGGAAATTGCAATCCCTCGCAATTCCTCATTACACCTCCTCCATCCCGGGTCCGAAAAGAGGACAGTTGCCACTCCAGTGCGACTTGCTCCAAGCGCTGCAAATCCCGCAGACGTCGGAATGAACGGGTATAAACTCCAAGATCTATAAGATCTCCCTCTTGGGTGGGACGGCTCCAGCAATTCTTCGATGCTGAGCCAAACGGTCCTGCTCAAACAGTTCCAATTCCGGATCAAAGAGCAGTTGACTGCCACCACCCTCTCGAAGAGCAAACCGACATTCTCACTCGGTTCTCCTGCTTCTCTCGAGCCCTGCGAATAGGTATATACATATACACCTAAAATTCTCCAAATTCACTCCCAAAAATTGAAAAAAGTAAATGGCAACTCGGCCAAATTTATATATCTCCATATTCCCCCGGCTTTAGCTTAAGCGACCCCCGCAGCTAAGCCACGATTTCCCATACCCATGATGTCAACTTCAAAACCTTTATTTCCAAGTAACTGACATCTCATCTCATTGCAGATCGGTGACGACGCGCCAACCGCTGCAGCAGCACTTCCCCGAGGGCGAGGCGTTGATGGACGGCCCCCCCGCACCCGTAAAAGCTGCATCCCGGAGCCCACGCCCGTCTGGCCCGCGGCATAATTTTATTGCAATATGCAATGGCGGCCGCGATGGCTAAATGAGTGCTGTCTCAAGTGATCTGTCGATCCCACCTCTAATCCCTTCCTTTCCTTATCCTTTTGTACTCATGTTTCCCCCTATTTTCTGCTCCCCGGCTTCGGCCGTTTGTATCGTTTAATGTTTATTGTCTTTCTTGTCACTCATCATTCGTAACTCCATGAATAAAGATACCTAAACCCCGAAAATAACCCGTGTCTTTTACTTTAACCGCTCCGCCGACGTAAAAACGCCTTTAGACTATTTTTTGTGGGGCTATGTTAAGACGCATGTCTATAGCGACAAGCCCGCAACGGTTGACGCACTGGAAGCCAATATTGAAGAATGTATTCGTGAGATACCGGCCGATATGTTGGAGTATGCGAAAATTGGACCTAGCATATGAACCATTTGAGGCGCAGCCGCGGTCAACATTTACATGAAATCATCTTTAAACATTGAATTATATAGATCGTTTTATCGACTCAAATAAAGATTTCATACGTTTCTCTAAATTTTATGTTTTTTTTTAATCAAATCCTCCAAGGCTCTTAAAAAATCACCATCATCAATCACTATTCCGGGGCTCCAGCGACAGCTTGGCGCCATTTTCTCAGATAAGTATTTTCGTATTCCGTTTCGAGACTCGCGGTGATGCCACAGAAGAAAAAAATAATCCCGGTGCTAGTGGTGCAGCTGAGCGCAGCGCCACCTCCGCCTTTTCGAAGTTTGTTGGCACGCAAAAATGCGGAGCCACTACAAATAAGGATCACAGTTAGGATGGAAAATTCGGCACTGTGATCCATTCAAGCCCCTCAGTCCAAAGACGTGCTGGGGCAACGGGGAGGTGCTAGGCCTTCCGTTCAGCCCAGGCCTAGTATCCGCCCCTTCCTACGGCGGGTAGGAAAGGGTTTAACGCCCACAGCCAGCCGCAGCAACAATTTGGGTAGCACGTCGTCCATGAGTAAATCAGGACAGAGTGCTCACCCCTTGCCAGCAAAACCTGTAAAAGGGGCTGTGCAACAAAACAGGCTGTGTTGACAGGCGCAAAGCCCTCGCATGGCCAGGCTGTGTCGACAGGCGCAAAGCCCTCGCATAGCCAGGCTGTAGTAAAACAGCAAAAGACTTCGGCTATGCCCTCTTCAGCGCGCGCTGTCAGCGCTTCGACGCTAGCGTACCGCAACAGGAGAGCGGCATACAAGATCCTAGAGCTGTGAAACTATCGATGGCACTATCGATAGTATCGATAGTTTAATTTTTTTTACTATCGATAGATAGTGAAACTATCGACTATCTATTTGTGTGCCGCTTGCTCATCACTAATTTACTGACGAAATTATAAAGTCGAGTAAGTAAAATAAATTTGTGTTTTTTTCGTAATTAAACGTTATTTGTTGATATTCTTAGGCCTGTATAGGTGGTGTTGGTGTTGATGGTTCTGCAGCAATGGAGAAATACTTGGAAATGTTCAATGGTAAGTAACAGTTACCAAATAAAGTGAAACATGCTCATTAAACTTTTTGCACAAATTTTTGTGTACATGGCAATAGGAGATGTGCACTGCAACCAAAACATGTGGAAATGATTCTAAAATATATAGTAAGTGATCTCAAAGTTTATTCTTAAAAAAAAAAATTTCGTTATTTTTGTATTTTAAATACATATATGAATTGGTTAAAATAAAATTATCTCAATTTTAATTGTACAATTAAAATGTATGTTATCAATCTTTTTTTATGATTACAAATGTATAAAATTTATGAATAAAATTTATCGTTTTTGATTTTATGAATAATTCGTATTAAAAGAGAGGTACTGGCCAATATACATTTTAATGGATCCGTATGAACTTCGATACTATTATCGATGTATCGATAGTTTAAACTATCCTATCGAAACTATCGATGGTACCGACTATCGATAGTTTCACAGCTCTACAAGATCCTTGAAAGGCTTAATGCCGTCAAGGAGCACGCCCTCAAGGATATGGACAAAGCCTTTCGTGATTGGGCCAATTCTGTGATCGCTGGGCACGAGACCAAAACACTGGTTTCTAAACGGCAGCGATCAATAGAGGAATCTCCGGCAGCGGCTAAACGCGCCAGGACCTCTCAGACCTCCACGGTCTACAAACGGAGCGTTCGCTCTTTTAGTGATGCTGCGAAAGATAACCTCACTTTGGCGGTAATCGATCGCAGTAACACCGACGGCTCATCTTGCCAAAAAATTGGGCATTGGTGGAGGAGAAACTCTGGCCAGTTTACATTGATGTGCTGGCCAAACATCCTGGTCCACCACCCTGCTGCCGCGACTTCGGTTGGTTCCAGAGTCGCATTAAACTGACCTCGTGTGCTGATCAGCGCTCTGCCGAGCTGTATACGCCAGCAATCGCAGGCATTGGTGAGGTCTGGCCGGGCACACGACTTGAAGCCGTGACCAAGGAGTTCGAGTCGAGTCGCCGTGACGTGCAGACGTGTTTCTATCGCTCTTCATCTCGTTCAATTGAAGCATTATTCTAAGTGTTGTTTCGTACGACTTGTAACGCTATCAACCAAGTGATGCGTTGCATCAAGTGCAATGCCCAATGTGTGGCAGACGACCATGTAACGTGTGGTATATGTGGCCATAGGTTGCATAATAGTTGTGCTAAGATCAATGCTACTTGTTTAAGTTTTCTTAAAAGTAATCACAATGTGGTTTTTAAATGTGACAGTTGCTTAAAACTTGCATCGCCGTTTTCATTGGCTGTAATCAACGACGCTCTTAACATTTTGGAAAAGTTGACAATTCTTTTAAAATCGGTGGCAAATGTGCATGCAAGTTCTTCTTGTGACTCTAATAGTCAACTCGTTTCTAACATTACAACTGAGGCTACTAACAAAATCCTAACGCGTTCGAAGACTAACGTCAATGACCCCAGCCATTTGAACACTCATCCGAATACAACTCGCAAAAGCACAGTCTCAAAAACGACGGCGTTATCAAATATCGCGGCCAAAAACAATAGTGCAATCAGCCCATATCGCGCTCAACTGCCAAACAGTGCAACAAAAACGTCCTCGTCAAAATCTCAATCGTTCTCAGCTCAATATGCTAGTAATCACTCATGCTCATCGAATTCTTCGGTTGTATCTACTGTTATCGACAAGAACAATGCTGAGATTGCCGAACTCGCCGCCCACTCGTATGCTGATGCTGTCGCCACTGCTGTCGCTCACACTGATAATGCGCCGGCGAATGCTGCGTCGGTTGTTGTTGCTGCTGCAGAGATCACTGATGCTTCGCCAGCTCCGCGCTTTGGAAATAATGGCACTCAAAGTACTCACCTCCATCATAGTAACAATGCAGTCGGTGAGAAGAAGCATGGCAAAAAGCATACCGTCGTCGTTGGAAGTAATTTGAGTGTGGAATTAGATGTAGCAATTCGACTCAAATGGTTACATCTTTCATCGTTTAAGCCCTCTGTTACGGCAGAGAATATCGTTGATTACGTAGCAAAGCACGCATCAATTGAACCTTCAGCTATCTCTTGCTACAAACTAATCAAGAGAGATACGCCTACGGACTCTTTAAAAAGAGTCAACTTCAAACTTGGAGTCTCATCTTTAAATCTCGAGAAGCTGTTGAATGCTGCGATTTGGCCTACCGATGTTAAAGTGCGCCCGTTCAAGTTTTTTCAAAAAGCAGGCGACACAATAAAATTAACTTAACATCCATCGCAAAACCTCAATGTTCCCTCCATATGAGCGGCTTAGATTCAAATTTATCATTATACTATCATAATGTAAGCGGTATGCGCACCAAATCGTCTCAGTTCCGTCAGGCCTTTGCGTTACATGAGTACGATAGCGATTTAGCGATAACCAAGACGTGGCTTAACGAAAATGTTGCCACAGCTGAGTATTTCGATGAATTCAATCATGTATATCGTAAGGATCGCTGTTCGAGTGCTACAGGCCTCGAGAGAAGTGGCGGTGTTTTGCTCGCTATTAGGGCAAATTTATGCAGCCAACTTATTACATTAGATCATGCTGATGGAAATTTAGAGCAAATTTGCGTTAGAGTAAAATTTTGTAATAATAAATCAATTTACTTTATTTTATCTTATATTCCCCCTTGTAGTGACTTTGCTTGTTATCAAAAGCACATAGACAATCTATCCAGTTTAATGAACAACGCCAAGCAGTTTGATGAATTTATTTACCTAGGTGATTTTAATTTAGCTAATATTTCATGGTTGAACCATAATAATACTTTGTTACCAACTAATCTTAAATCAGATATCGATGTACTAGTTGTAAGTACCTTACTTTCGCTTGACCTCAAACAATGCAACTGCATTTTAAACAATTATGCAGAATACTTGATCTCATTCTTGTTTCAAATGAGTTTAAAGTATCTTGTGAAGAATGCCTATCTCCTATTTTGAATAACTGCCTTCATCATAAAGCTGTTACTTATTCTTAATTTCAAATTTTATGATTTTGATAATAACATAGGTGAGCCGATGCAGGTGCTTGATTACGCTAAGTCGGACTGCGTAGCGATTAACGAATTTTTAAATACCGCTGACTGGTCGTTCTTGAGATCTCCAAATGGCACGGCGGCCTCTTACAGGGTTATGTGTGAGCGTTTTCTCTTTGCTATTTCGAGTTTTATTCCTTTGAAGCGCAAAGTGATTCGAAACAAACTACCCTGGTTTAACTCAAATCTTTGTAACCTGAAAAATGTAAAAACAAAGGCCTTCAAAAATTACCAGAAAAGCAATACTGTAGCTGATCGTCTTAATTTACTTTCTCTGAGGAATAAATTCGATTGCCTTCATAACTTTTTATTTAAACAATATATATAATATAACGTTGAACGTTGAAAAATTACCAGAAAAGCAATACTGTAGCTGATCGTCTTAATTTACTTTCTCTGAGGAATAAATTCGATTGCCTTCATAACTTTTTATTTAAACAATATATATAATATAACGTTGAATCGAAATTACGATTCAAGTTTTGGCACTTTATCAATTCAAAAAGGCAAACTAATAGCTTCCCAACCAGTCTGGAGTATGATGGTGTAGTATCTGATAACACTTTAGACTCTTGCGACTTGTTTGCACAATTTTTCCAGAAGGTTTATGTGATGCATGATTCTACCATCATTCCCAAGTTTCAAACTGCACCTTTGCAACCAATAACTTCCGTTCATACCTTCTGGTCAAATTTGACCGGGACATTGTAAAAAAAACACAGTAAATTCATTTATTCTTCAATATTTATTTTATCTCCTTCAAAATAATCACCATCGGATGCAATACACATATGCCAACGTTTTTTCCACTCTTCGATACACTTTTCATAGGCCGCTTTCGGTATGGCTTTCAGCTCCCTCTGCGAATTCTCTTTGATGGTTTCAATCGAATCAAAACGCTTTCCACGTAGCGGTAATTTGAGCCTAGGGAACAGGAAAAAGTCGCACGGAGCCATATCTGGCGAATACGGTGCTTGCGGAACGACATTCACGCTATTTTTGGCCAAATAATCGCGTACAACGAGTGAGTTTTTGCAAAAAATTCAACTTTTTCGGAACAAGTCGCGCTGCAACACGTCTCATTTCCAAAACATCGTGTAAAATGGTTTGAACTGATGTTTTTGATATTTCAAGCTCTTCAGCTATCTCTCTTTGACTCACACGACGATTTTCAAGCACTAACGCCATCACTTTTTCGATGTTTTCGTCATTAATTGATGTGGATGGACGAGCGGCATGAGGCAAGTTTTCGACCTCTGTACGACCCTCTTTGAACGATTTGTACCATTCATATGCCCGTGTTTTCGACATAGCAGACTCGCCAAAGGCTTTATGCAACATTCTCAACGTTTCGGCACAAGAAATTTCGTTGGAAAGACAAAATTTAATGCAAATTCTTTGATCAACAGATTCAGAAATTGTAAAATTCGCAGAACAAACTCGAGGTAGACTTGTTTACACAGCTGTCAAAAACATACTAATGCACATATCGCGCTAAAAGTTGACATGGAATGCTATAACAGTGCTACCAACCTTATGCCATCAGAAATTTGACAATATTTGGTGCGCGCTTCATTTAAATTGAAAATTCCCGGTCAAATTTGACCAGAAGGTATATCGGAGGATGACGTCTTGTCTACCATTTCAAAACTGAAACCCAACTCGAAATTTGACAACGAGGGGTTTTCGCCTTTGTTTTTCAAACTCTGCGCGGCAGCTGTAGCTAGACCTATTGCACTACTCTACCAAGAGTGCATAAACACAGGAACTTTTTTAGAGCCATGGAAGTTGTGTTCAATCGTCCCAATATTCAAAGCTGGTGACCGTAACGACGTCTGCAACTACAGGCCCATCGTCAAGCAAAGTACACTGGCTAAGCTGTTCGATCAAATTATACAGATTAAACTATTTGACCATTTGAAGTTGGCCTTGTGTGACTGCCAGCATGGGTTTTTCCCTGGTAGATCGACATGCACTAATCTTGCTCTAGTCACCAACCAAATGATAAACGCTTTCGAGAATCAAGCTCAGCTTGACGTCATTTACACGGACTTTTCCAAAGCTTTTGATAAAGTTGACCATTCAATCCTCCTCCAAAAACTACAAGTTTATGGGGTTGGTGGCAAACTATTAAACTTTTTCACAAGCTTTTTATCTGGTAGAAAGCTATTCGTTAGTATTTGTCTCACCAAATCGAATACCCTTGTCAATGCATGGTCAGGCATACCACAAGGGGCGCACTGTGGGCCATTGTTATTTCTGATCTTTATCAATGACCTACCAAGTAACTTTAAATTTGCTAATTGCCTAATGTTTGCGGACGACGTTAAACTTTTTCTAAGTGTCCGAGACTTGTCTGACTGTAAAAAATTACAGTCCGATATAAATAGTGTTGCCCAATGGTGCACAATTAACCACTTATATCTGAACACGAAAAAATGTTGTGTGGTCATATATTCGAAAAAGCCTTTAAATGTCGAGTTAAGTTACAGGCTAACCGATTGTACTTTGGCTCGCTGCTGTGAGATGAAGGACTTGGGTGTTATTTTTGACTCTAAACTTTCTTTTAATGTTGACTATATAGTCTCAAAATCTTTTGTAATGATTGGTTTCATTAGAAGAAATACGGCGGACTTTAAAGATCCGCAGACTTTAAAGTCTCTTTACACGGCGCTGGTAAGAAGCCGCCTGGAGTACTGCTCATTAATTTGGATCCCATATTACGAGGTTCACTCAAATAAAATCGAACGACTACAAAAAGTATTTACGAGAATCGCTCTGCGCAAGCTGCACTGGCCTGATGGTTTACCATCCTATATCAGCAGACGTAAATTGCTCGGGCTGCAGTCATTATGCGATAGAAGAATCTACTACTCGTTAGTTTTCGCATACAATGTCACTAATGGCAAAATACATTGTGCTGAATTATCAAATCTTTAAATCCGTTTATTCCCCAACGAACCTTGCGGAATAACCGTCTTTTCATCGGCGCTATTCGCAAAACAAATTATGCCTTTAATGAGCCAATTTCTAGATGTATACGCCAGTGCAACAACAGTGCATCATCGATTTTAACTCCTCTTTCTCTAGATTTAAGCTTAACCTGTTTACTATTTTTAATTAGTCTGTAAAAACTTTTTCTGTAGACCGAATAAATAAATAAAATCCCGAATCGCCCTCGCTCCAGAGCATGGGTTTCGGCTATCTATTCCGACCCAGGGACGATCCTACAGCTGATCAGACTTGGCAACCCTGACCTTTCCACTGCTGACTGGAGAGTAGCAAAGATGGGAGAGTTCGTAGGTAACTCGCGTCCGGTTACTATTATCCTGAACGAGGAATCCTTAGCCAGCCTGGCTGCAAGAAAGGGTGAAATAAATTTCTGTTTCTCCCACCAGATCAAGATATCAACGTGATAACTGACACTCAGGCCATGGAGGTATCAGAGGTGGAGGGAACAGCGAGCATCACGTCAATACACCAGGGTACACACAACGTAGCTGCGGCAGTGGAACTTCCGGGGTTCACATCTACGTACATGGCCCATGAAGACCCTCCGCCGCTACTCCTGAGAAGGTTAGTGGAAGCAGCGAAGAGAAATAGGATGCCATTGGTCATCGGAGCAGACGGCAATGCGCACCACACCATCTGGGGCAGTTCCGATATCAACCCCCGAGGTGAGTCACTTTTTGAGTTCATAATTAGTACTAATTTAAGTATTGCTAATACTGGATATGAGCCCACATTCAAAACCTCTATCCGCAAAGAGGTTCTTGACATTTCCCTGGCAAATACATATGCCACCAATCTTCTCAGGGAGTGGAAGGTCTCCAATGAGCACTCTTTATCCGACCATAGGTATATAGATTTCTGTATAGAAGTTGAAACCCCCCAAAAATTTGATCCACTCAGCAGCTTGAAAAAGCGGTATCATCTCTTACCACTGCATATAAGGTCGCCACCGTAGAGTCTTGCCCTGTGAGAGTTCTCTGGGGTAAAACCAAGCCCAATTGGTGGACCTCTGAGGTGGCTACACTGAGAAGGGACTGCCGCAAACTTTTTAATCGTGCCAAAGCGACAAACAACTGGTCTGAGTACAAAGACAAACTTAGACTCTTCAAAAAAAAGTGGTGAGATCAGCAAAGCGCTCCTCCTGGAGACAGTTCTGCCAGGATATAGGCAGCAACTCAGAGGCTAGTCGCCTTCGTAAGATCCTCGCTTCCTGTCCGACAGTTCCTAGCTTCCTACAAATGGAAGACGGTAGCTGGACATCGTCTAGTCAGGAAACCATTGAGTTCCTAATAGACACTCATTTCCCGGGCAACAGCTTCTTTGACGCTGGGGCTCAGGGTATAAGTAACTCACCCTGTCTACCAGACAATACCAATGGACAGGACATAGTCAGTAGGGAAAAACTACACTGCCCTTGGTCATCTACTATCCCCTAATCAGCTTATACGAAGGGACAGCTCTTCACGCACTTGTGCAACAATCAATTCTTCACTAGGGGCCTCCTCTGTAAAGAGGTGAGTGAGCAGGAGCACCCCGCAAGGGGTGTCCTCCCCTCTTTTGGAACCAGACACTAAATGACCTACTTCTGCAACTAAACAAGACAGGGTGTAATGTGGTTGCATACGCGGACGATATAGCGATCGCGGTATCAGGGAAGAATCTTCCGACACTGGTCGATCTTCTCCAGGGTGTCCTTAACCTACTCGTGTCCTGGTGCAATCGGAACGGTCTGGGTGTTTATCCATCCAAAAACGATCTGGTTCTCTTCACAAGGAAACATGAAATTCCTACTTATAGTCCACCTACTATACTGCTGGATAGAAAACTCAGCTGGAAAGCGAACATACTGGAAAGGGTTCGCATGGCAACAGTAGCATTGTATTCCTGCAAAAGAGCAGTTGGAAAAATGGGGCCTGCAACCACGAATAATGTACTGGATCTTTATTTCAGTGATCAGGCCTATTCTCTTTTATGGAGCGGTAGTCTGGTGGACTGCGCTAGATAAGAGGGTCTATCAGAAGCCGTTGGACTCGGTCGGCGGCGCTTATCATAACCGGCGCCATGCGATCAACACCATTCAAGGGCTCTATACCTTGCTCCACCTTCTCCCCGTTGATCTTTATGGGAAACAAGCTGCTACCCTTTCCGCAGTAAGATTGAACACTATTTGGGGATGGGCGCGCACTGATTTCGGTCACTGCCGTATCCTGGGTAAAGTATCCGACATTCCCAACAATATAGTCACATTATGGTACCTAAATAACACTAAAGATACATACACTTAACGTACGTACATTTACATACACATACATGCAGACATAGACGCTTACTTAGCGAACGTAACCGAAAACCACGTACGTGACTTAAACCAAAACAATACCGCAGCTGTTGCACAAACAGCAGCCTGGTGATCATACGGCACCCAAGGGAACTGTGAGCTCCTCCCACGCTTAGAATTAAGCTGACACATAGCTTTTAAGTTTTTTGTAATAGCCTTTAAGTCAAATAATTATGAAATAAAGATTCAGTTAATTCCAAACACTTGACTGGCGCAGTCGGCAAACGCGAACAAGGCGAAGAGCCAATAAATTTTTGATCGAGCGAAGAGCCAATACATTTTTGATCGAGCGAAGAGCCAATAAATTTTTGATCGAGCCAAGAGCCAATAAATTTTTGATTGAGCAAAGAAATTTAAAACAACGTCAAATACAAAACAATCAACAATTTCCAAGTGAACATTAACTAAAGTGAAAAATACATTAACACAAAAAAACAAAACATTGTGAAAAGTGAAACAAGATAACATAACTAATCACAAGAAAAGTGTACTAAGCTACAATAATAATAACCAAACAGTGCACAAATTAAAAAAAAAAAAAATTAGAAACAAAAATTCTAAACAATAATCACAAGAAAAGTGTACTAAAACTATACAGTGTACCTACAATAATAATAACCAAACAGTGCACAAATTAAAAAAAAACAAAACTAAACAAAACATAGACAGTGCAGTGATGTGCACAAAAACACTACAGCAAAATACGTAACAACTTACAAACACATCCACAACACGGAGCAGAAGAGGACAGTGAGGAAGAGCACGGCAAACAACAAAAAGCAGCACAACATAGCAGCTCACAAACAGCGGACAGACAACCATCAACTTTACAATAAGACCAATGAGTGCGCGCAACTAAGGATAAGATAAGTCGATTAAATCCAAATACACATATATACACACAATAATCATATTCACAGAGTATAATCATTCATTAATACAAATACATACACCTAAGGCAAATGAAATTAGTTAATAGCAAGAAACAAAACAATAAACTTAACGAAATCTAATTTATAGTAATTAAAGTAAGCAAGAAAGAACAAGTATTAAACATGGAAACAAATTTCAAATTGGTGCATAGCACTCTAAAAAGCATTGCTCCATTCGACGGAGACAAAAATAGTCTAATAAACTTCATCTCAAGAATTGAAACGCTGATTCCACTTTTCGAAACCTTTGAAACATTGTACAAACAAATCATACTAGGCTTAATAAAAGATAAAATTGTGGGCAGTGCACGAAAAAGCTCACTGATAAATGGTGATCCAAATACGTGGCGCGACATAAAGCACATATTAATAAATCACCATGGGGAGGGTGAATCAGTGCAAACGCTCATCGACAAGCTGAGAGCATACAGATGTACGACAACAATTAAGCAATTTTACAACGACATTACCACACTCCTATGCAGATTAAACAACAAACAAACCTCGACAGCAACAACAGGATTTCCCTAGAATCCTTCAAGCACGGACTACCCGAACCAGTTAGAAGCATTATTATCAGCAGAAACCCACAGAATCTAAAAGATGCTCACGACATCCTGCAACAGAACGGCTATTTAAACCATCTTATCCAAAACAACTCAGGAAATTTTCAGAGCAAACAAACAGCCGAAATTTTCACACTACACTAACTTCCCGCAACCTACGAATTTTCACCCAAATAATTCCAATTCCAAACCCAAAGAATTTTAGAAACGCTATTCAAAATCATTCAGGGAACTTTCACCAAAATAATTCGGGAAATTTTAGAAACTCTATTCAAAATCATTCAGGGAACTTTCACCAACATAGTTCGGGGAATTTCCGAAATCCTATTCAAAATCATTCAGGAAACTTTCACCCAAATAATTCGGGAAATTTCAGAAGCCCCATTCAAAACCACTCGGGGAACTGTCGGAATTCTTTAGAATTCAATAGAAATCCTAATAACAGAAATTGTCATAATAATATACCTGAACCAATGGATATATCCAACAACGAGAGCCAGAACAACCCCCAAAATGTTTACCAAAGTGGTCCAAGCAACTACCCTATATAGTAATTCGCACCCCAATAAAAAGATTAAAATTTTTATTAGACACAGGAGCTGAGTTTAGCCTCATTAACCCCAATGTATGTAACCCCAAATGGCGACTGACGAGTAAAATGTATACCTTAAAAGTCCTCAACCGCAACGTACAAACTGATGTTGAGTACAGTTTTCCACTATTCTCAGAATTTGGAAAGCAAAATTTCTTTGTAAACTTCTTAGAATACAGATTCCATGACTATTTCGATGGCCTCATTGGAAATAACATCCTAATGAAAATCAACTCTATTATTGATTACAAAAATTGAGTTTTGATAACCGATGGTTTCAAAATCCCTATCTATCTCAATGAGGAAGAGGAGGTGTATTTTAGCAACAGTTTACAGGTTAACTGTCAAGAAATTCACGGCGCAACCGAAAATAAGTTTACCCCCAAGTTCTCGCCCCACCTTAATGAGGAAGACAAGTTAAAACTCTCAAAAATCTTGTCCACATACGATGATCGCCCTACAGAGAGGGCGAACTATTAACTTTTACAAGCGCAATTCAACACAAAATTTTAACAACAGATGATTCGCCAGTATACAGTAAGTTATATCGATATCCGGAAATTCACAGAGTTGAGGTTGATACACAGATCGAAGAAATGCTAGAACAAGGTATTATTGTCCCAAGTAACAGCCCGTATAATTCCCCCCTATGGGTCGTACCCAAAAAAATCGATAATAGCGGAAAACAAAAGTGGCGGTTAGTGATCGACTACCGCAAACTAAATGAAAAAACAGTAGATGATCGCTTCCCGATACCAAATATGGAGGACGTTTTCGACAAACTCGGAAAATGTAACTACTTTACTACGATAGACTTAGCGAAGGGCTTTTATCAAATTGAGGTAGACCCAAAGGACCGACCAAAAACCGCTTTTTCCACTAGACAAGGGCATTACGAATTCACTAGAATGCCGTTTGGCTTAAAAAACGCGCCCGCAACCTTTCAGCGATTAGTCAACGAAGCGTTAAAGGATTTCATAAACAAAGTATGTGTAGTCTATCTCGACGACATACTTATATTGTCAACAAGTTTTGAAGAACACTTGCAATCAATTAAGCAAATTTTCCAAAAACTTAGAGAATGTAATTTAAAAATTCAACCGAATAAGTGTAATTTCGCTGAAATTTCAACAAAATATTTAGGACATGTAATAACAAATAACGGTATTCAACCAGATAAAAATAAAATTAAGGCAATCGACGAAATGAATATCCCACCCAACACAAAAGAAATCAAAAAATTTTTGGGAATAACCGGCTATTATCGCAAGTTTATTAAGGACTATGCGAAAGTAGCCTACCCAATGATTAAGTATCTTAAGAAAGATATAAGGGTAAATTTAAAAGACGAAGAATATACCGATGCTTTTTGTAAATTGAAAAAACTGCTCACCAACGATCCAATTCTAAAAACCCCGGACTTTAGTAAAACTTTTACTTTGACTACTGATGCATCTAACCACGCAATAGGGGCCGTTTTAAGTCAAAACAATCACCCTATTTGCTATGCATCTCGAACATTAAATGACCATGAAACTAGGTATTCTGTAATCGAAAAAGAATTATTAGCGATAGTATGGTCAGTCAAATATTTTCGAACTTACCTTTTTGGTAGAAAATTTATCATTCAAACCGACCACAAACCGCTCGTCTGGCTTCATAATATAAAAGCCAAACATGAAACTTCAAAGATGGAAGCTCATGTTAAATGAACACAATTTCGAAATAAATTACATTAAGGGCAAAGAGAACTACGTATCGGACGGTCTAAGTAGGTACATTAATAAGAGCTCAAACTCAAATATTGAAACTTTGGAAGACAGGGATATAAATATTTGTAACTGGGAAATAGGGAATTTTGAATCAAGAAACGATTCAGACGATGACAGCATCGACGTCGAAGTCGGGTCTACCATCGAAACCGTCCACAGCGGACCAGAAGATAGTTCTAATTACTATACATTAATATTACGGAAAAAAGTGTAAACGTGTATAAGAATCAAATATACTTGAAATATGGTGATAGCGAAAAAATCACTATGAAAATTTTAAATAAAAGGTGTCAAAACCATTTGACAATCACGGAAAAATCAAATCTACTCGAAATAATGAAAAAAGTGTTATTGACGAAAGGCATAATGTGCGTATACTGCGAAGATAATAACCTAATTATAAAATTTCAGGAACTATTTGTTAAATATTTCCAGAACAAAAACATTAAAATACTTAAGTCTAATATTAAATTAAACGACATAGCTGACAAGAATCAAGTACTTAAAATAATAGAAGAGGAACACTTAAAAAATAATCACCGCGGAATAAATGAAGTATTCTTGGAATTGAAACATAAAATCTTCTACCCAAACTTATTTAAAATAATAACAAAATTTATTAATAATTGCGAAATTTGCCAACTTGCAAAATACGAGCGCCGACCACCAAAAATACCTTTTAAAACCAGCGAAACACCGGTGAAAATAAATGACATAGTTCACATGGACATATGGTTTCCATGCAGAAACGTCATGTATTTAACAACTATTGATAAGCTTTCCAAATACGCAACAATACAGAAGCTCAACGATAGAACATGGGTATCTAATAGACAGCTGCAATTGTGCATTTGAAAGTGGTTTCAAGACACTCTCTCTCTTTGCACGGCACTGCATTGCACTTGCTCAGTGCAAACAGATTGAATGAGACGTGCCAGCGACGAGAGGCAAAACATGTGCGTTCATGACATATGAGAGCTGAGACTTTGTTGCTTTATAACATTAGTGTGTGCGAACACACTAAAGGCAATGCACAGTAAAGGCAATGAAATTTACTACAATGACACTGAATGCGGTAAGTTATACTAATACTCGTAGAACAATTAGTGATTTGTTATTATTGTAATAATCACGCATATTTTTGAGTTTTTCGAATGGTTTTTATTTCAAATTAAATTTCATACGAATTTTCAAAAAAAATATTTTCACCTAAATTGAAACTATTGTGTTTTGTGGACATATTTCAAAGCGTAAATACATAAAAAGCCTTGAACAGAAAAATTAAATTATATTTACTTGTGCATCTATCTCCTTTTTTCAAAATTTTTGTTTTAATGATGGCTAAAAATTACAATAATAACTACATATACACTAGTCAGAATAAGTTTGCGTACAAGGGGTACGTAGTTTTTTCATATGAAAAATAAATCAGTTAAAGTAATTTTTCAAAAACAAAATATTTTTTATTTCTTCCGTAAACTTAGTTCTTTTGTTCCATTAATATGATAACATCAAAAACTTGACCAAACTGTAAAAGAAGGGCCAAAAACAAAATATGTTATGAATTCACCTCAGAAAAAGTTTGCGTACAAGATAAGGTTATGTAGTTAAAATGTAATTGAAACTAAGTTTTGTCCAAAAATTAATATCTTTGTGAATATTCTTTTCTCGCTTGAACTCCCTGCAGAAGTTTCGGCGTACATTTTATTAAATTCGGTGTTTTTTCAGCGGTTATTTTGTTATATCCTTGAATTGTTATATTGGTTTACTATATCTTTGAAGATGGAGTGTTGTTGGGATCAGGGTTCAAGTAAACCAATATAACTCAATTAGATGCACGTTAGGTGACTAGGGAGGAACTTTTTCAACTTTGCTGAGTTAGTTAATAGCAAACATAGCTTCGCATCGTATGCATTGCGACCTAAGGTTAAAAAGTAATGTTGGAATCTGATCCAAAGTTTTGAAACCTTGGCTTACATAAGCTTTTAGAATATAAATAACCCCCCGGAAGCGTTTCTGAATAAAAAAACAGCCTGCTCACTCCTTTGCCTGACATGCAGCCCCATACCATATCCTCACATATGCTATGCTTCACTGTTAATTTTAGATTTTTGTTATTAACAGGATCCTCGTCAAATTAGTTCATGCCTTTTAATGCCAAATATGCCAAACCATTATCAGATAATAATGAATCGTCCCACTTTCTATAGATAACAACATATCGTCCCGGAAATCTGGTTTTCTAGACTCTTTGATGGACTCTTTTACGAAAGCAATTCTGTAAATATGGGCTTCTTACATGCTGTTATGTAGGGGAAATATGATTTTTTCAGGATTTTTCTTGTAAAGTCAGTGCTACTGGGTTTTATAAAATATTTCTGTACATTTCTGAAGATATTGGATGCAACTAGCCTTAGATTATGATGCACTGATCACAAACAATCTAATCCTCTTTCTCGGGTAGCTTAAGAAAATGGCCAGATCGTAGTAATGCAGCAAGATTTTCTGTTTTTTTGGAGAATTTAAAATGGCTTTTTGAAATGACGAATGTGCTCTCCCAAAAGTTTCCCAAATTCATGAAATTTTTTGTGAATTTTGGAAAGTTTTAGCAAGATTATCCTTTTATCCATGTTTAATTTTTTTTCTGTTGGATTCTATTGCTTTCTATAAAATTTCAAGCACATATACGGTTTCAAATCATTTACAAATCCGTTTACTGTTCAATGGAATACAAATTTTCAAAAAAATAAAAATAAAAAGCATAACCGGAAATTCCCGTTACTAGTTTTGTACGCAAACTTATTCTGCACCGTTTTGTGAGTATATTGTCAGTAAATACGAATACATGGAAAATTATTATTTTAATTTATCTATAACTGAACAAAAAGTGCAGTTAAAGCATATATCAAAAATGTGGATTTCATGTTGTTGTGGGAAGGCCTGTGGGTGTCGAAAAGCTGGGTTGAAATGTTCTCCAATTTGTACGACTTGTAGCGGTACCGCGTGCAACAACATCGCCCAATATTCTACCCTGCAAGAAGATGACGATTTTCTCGACGACGACGGGAACTTACAATCCATTCCTGAAGAAGATGAAGGTGATCAAGAAGAAGACGCTCGTGGTGACACACTTGGAAACGATGAAGAATACGAAGGAGGCGAAAAAAGTCCATCCAAAAGGGCTAAATTTACATGAAAGTGGCAAGCAGGAAAACTTCCAGGTAAAATTTATGATCAGAACACTTTGAATAATTAAAAATTATACAGCAATACACACACATACATTACAGAGCGCTGAATATGCAATAGTTGGGGTTTTATAGGGTTTTAGTGAGTCTCACACTATTCGGCAAGGACAGACCTTCTCGTTTGTCCATGATGGATTTCCCGTTTTCCCTTGGATAAAAAAAGCAAAAAAAAAAACAAGTCCAACTTAATCTAAATTAATCATTGTACCGAGAAAATAATGTAACCATAGTTATTAATTGCACGTAGAGAGTGCAATGTACGCGCAATGAGTACTTCTCGCGCCGTGCGCGGCTCGCACGTACAGCGCGCGCGGTCAACATCGGCGCGCGCGGTCAACTTGGTCGTTGGATTGACGGCAAACTATTTATAGTAGATGAGTGTTCGAGCACTCATTTTGTAGGTAATTTCAAGTACTTTAAAATGGTATCGAAGCAGTATGCGAAAAAACCTACCGGTTTCACGGTATTCACGAAAAACGAAAAACTATCCCTCACTTTTGACCTTTGACCGGCCATTGTGATTCACCTAATCGACCTATGACCTTGATTTTATTATCATTAGATAGATAATTTTATTCCCCACAAATTTGATCCCTCGGACTTGCCGGTACGAGCAATAGCACCGGAGATAAGGAATTAAAACGAACTCACCCCTAAATACACACAGGGGAGGAACTTCCCCCACCCCCTCGAATACGAAAACTCAGTTTTAGACTCAGGACATGCCCCCGAACACACCCTCAAAATTTCAGCCATCAAGTATTTTTTTTTAGTAAATGTGATTTATTTGTCTCTATTTACTGTACTATATTGCGGTTTGCGTTTTGTTGTCATTCTCATACTGCTCTCTTACTACAGTGAATGCTGGCAAACAGTGTACACTGCACCAAATCACACTGTGTGTATGGAGAAATGAATCATCCATTGCAGCTCTTTAGTATCTATATTAGCCGCAATTAAAGAAAGAATTAGGTTTTTAGGGAAAATGAAAAAAATAATATTTGACAACGAAAGATGTATGCTACACAACGCCGTAGAATTGTTTCTGAAAGAAAATAGTATTGAAATTCACAGAACAACTCCCCACAAAAAGACGGGAAACTCGGATATCGAACGATTACATGGAACCTTAAACGAACATTTGAGATTAATGGCTCTTACAAAACCCGAGGACGCCGAAAATCTCGACGACAAAATTTACAACAGCCTAGTTATCTACAATAGAACCATTCATTCCGTTACCAAAATTAGACCAACTGACTTTATTAACAATGATTTTGATCGAAGTGATATAGAGGAAATCGCAGACCGGCTTTTAGAAGATAAAACACGACGAATAAATAAACTGAATGAAAATCGCGACGCGAACTTCGAATTATCGAAAAACATTGTAGATAATCGATAAATTCCAAAAAATAGACCTAAGTACAAAAATTTCAATAAATATAAGGAAGATACCGATTATGTAGTAGACACTAGCAATAAGAAAGGGACAAAGTATTACTTAAACCAAATGAAACGGAAATTTAATTTCTCCAATTGAATAATTACATTCCAGAATGAACCTCATGACTATTACCATTACGATAATTACCGCCATATCTGCAGCAGGACAATGGCTACAAACGACACCAATTGCCACGGAATATGGCTACTCGATGTTAAAATTAGACACAGAAACTATATTGGAGTCCTATGGTATACTAAACTCTTGCACTGCATAAATTTAACACAATACGAAACCATATTAGACAACCTAAGCGAAAATATTAGAAAAACCAACCAAGGGGAAAATGTTCAATATTTAAATACCGAACTAAGTCTAGCAAGGCATAATTTACACAGTTTAATTCCTGTAGCTCACAAAACCAATAGAATTAAGAGAGGATTTTTTAACATAGGCGGAAAAGCAATAAAATTCTTGTATGGAAATATGGACAATGACGACGCCGAAGAAATTTATAGTCACCTCCGAAACACTGACGAAAACGGGAACCAAATGACTAACGAATTGAACAAACAAATAGTTATTAACAACAACATCATACAAAATTTGAACAATATTACTGATCATGTAAATCAGCAATAACTCAAACTAAACGCGTACCTTAATAATATCACAGAGAAGACTAATAAAGTAATCTCCCTTTCCGAGAAATCTCTCATAAACATGAACCTATATGCCGACATTAACTTTAATAGACAACTGGAAAGAATCTCTGATAGCATTTTAACGAGTAGGCTTGGTGCACTACCCCTTGATATTTTAATGGACGAAGAAAAGGAAAAATTCAACATTTCAATAAAGCAATTACAATATGCTAAGGCAAGCTACATGTACAAGCTACAACAACAAAAACAAAGAACTCGACCATAGTATAGAAAAAGTGCTAGTGTGCGAAGACGAAGTCTTCAAATATAAAGACGGAACAACATTAGAAAAAGAACTAGCACCACATAGCAACAACTGTATAAAAAATTTATTAAAAATGCATAATTGTAAACTAAGAATAAATAATGTAAGTTCAGTTGAAGAAGTGGAAAGGGAATAATTGTAACCAAAAATCTGGATACAACAAAATTAAATCAAAATTGTAATGATAGACAACTATTTGTCAAAAATAATAATATTATACAATTCAGCAATTGTACAGTAGGTTTCAACGAACTATCCTTCAAAAACAATATAGCAATATTTTCTAGCAATGTTATCGTTCCAATTGTCTATGTAAATTTCACAAAATCAATAAAAAAAAACCAGTATTGGAGAAGTTAGAAATAGAAAACATAAAAAATAGAAAAGAGATACATTATATAAAATTTCAAAGTAAAGTCACAACTGGATTTTCTATTACTGTTATAATCATGATAATAATTGTCTTAATATACATAATTGTTACAAAATATTGTGGCACAAATAGAACAAAAACAAAAATTGTAACCAAATTCGACCTCCCAAAAATCAGCGATCCGTTTAAGTAAACCGTATCCATAAGATATTATTTGCAGGGACTGCAAATTCTTACAGTGTGGAGGAGTCACATTATGGTACCTAATTAACACTAAAGATACATGCACTTAACGTACGTACATTTACATACACATACATGCAGACATAGACGCTTACTTAGCGAACGTAACCGAAAACCACGTACGTGACTTAAACCAAAACAATACCGCAGCTGTTGCACAAACAGCAGCCTGGTGATCATGTGGCACCCAAGGGAACTGTGAGCTCCTCCCACGCTTAGAATTAAGCTGACACATAGCTTTTAAGTTTCTTGTAATAGCCTTTAAGTCAAATAATTATGAAATAAAGATTCAGTTAATTCCAAACACTTGACTATATAGATCACTCCCTACCGTCATACCTTTTTGACTCCAAATTCTCAACCCACATACCCCAAAGATTGGAGTGGGTACAAGATACGGTATCTAGAACTGGAGTATGTTTCTACACAGACGGCTCCAAGTTGGATGGCAGAGTAGGGGGTGGTGTTATGTGTGTTGACCCTCCCATGGACGACAGTTTTCGTCTTCCAAACTTCTGTCTTCCAAGCGGAAGTACTAGCAATTTTTAAAGCCCTGTCTTTGCCAAAACTGCACAACCTACCTGGAGGTACGGTAAGGATTTTCACGGACAGTCAGGCAGCAATTAAAGCCCTCAAGAAGGCCTTCACCACATCAAAAGTGGTCTCTCTCTGCCGATCCCTGCTCAATGAGCTAGGGTGTGAGTACAATGTAGTAATAAAAATGAAATCCACGACACAATTCGATGTTTTCAAAATCAAGTCTGAAGACTGACTGCCTTTATTATAAAATTCAAACCAGCAGCTTAAGCTGTGCGTCAGATATGCAGACCGGTCAGCGTGCGAAAATGCTGACGCTGCGGTATACACATTGAGCGCGCGGAGTCAGTTGATGAGACTTCGCTTGAATACTTGCGACCTTGGATCGTAGTGTCGCATTACGTCAACGATGCAATGCAGTCGGTCATGCAGACGAAGTCTCATCGCTACACCTCCCGTTTTACTAAAAAATCTTTAATATCATATTAATAAACTATCTTAATGTTAAAGATTTTTCTTAATGTGTAATAATTTTTATTTTTATTTAAATATTTATATATATTTTTTTTATTTGTTTCATCGCGTGGATGATGTAGACTTCAAGTCTTCGCCAATATCAAAATTTTCTATAAAGGAAGGTGTTTTAAGGGGGGCTGAGCGTTTTCAGCCCTCAAGACTATTGATGTTGCGAGATATATTTTTGGCCCCTTTTTCCTTTCACTTAAATGAAAAATATGATGTGCACGCGTAGGTGGTTGGATCGGAAGTGAATTTTTATTTTCCTTTTACTTCAATTCATACAGTACGGAGAAAAATGGGATGAGTAGTAATAAGTAACAATGGTAACAAAAAGGACAGAGATGGCAAACTCAGTGGTGCCAAATTTAGATTCAGAAAGCACTTCACGTCGCAACATCCACCCCCCTTTGATGGGACGGAGGGCCATCAATAGGAAGACGCCTGATTTTAGCTGTAGCTCGTTGTACTTCGCTGTTTGATGTTTTGACTGACACGACTCGTACGACACCATCCTTTCCTGGATGTAACTGCACAACTCTGCCAAGTTTCCATTGAAGCGGAGGAACGTTTTCTTCTTGTAGTTTTACAACGTCGCCAATGTTAACATCAGCACATCGCCGCGACCATTTGTTTCGAATTTGAAGACTTTGTAAATAGTCCTTGTACCAACGATCCCAGAATTACTGAAAGTACCACTGTAGCTGTTGATACCGCTGTAGGCGATTGACATTTTGAATGCATCTTAAATCGGGTCCTGGAATAACGTTCAGTGCAGTTCCAATAATGAAGTGTCCTGGCGTCAGTGCTGGAGTATCATTGGGATTTTCAGGAATTGGCGTGATTGGTCTAGAATTGAGAACAGACTCAATTTGAATGATTAATGTGTTGCACTCCGCAAAGGAAAGCGACGAATTTATCAATACTCGCTTCAGGTGGAACTTAAACGACTTTACGGCGGCTTCCCACAATCCACCAAAGTGCGGGGACCGGGGAGGAATGCGCTTCCAAACAATGCCATTATTAGCACACACTTTGTTAATTTCGTCTTGAGACTGTTGTTGTAGAAACATATCGTAAACTTCTTGTAACTCGTTGCGCGCACCGACGAAATTTGTTGCATTGTCGCTATATAAACAGCACAGCGACCGCGACGTGATACAAAGCGCCTCAATGCATTGAGAAATGCTTTCGTACTTAAGTCCTCCACCAGCTCCAAATGGACAGCCTTAGTGACAAAACACACAAACACCGAAACGTACGCCTTTGCTGGTGCAGTCCCACGGCGGCGAAAATGTATGAAAAAGGGTCCACAAAAGTCAACACCAACAACGTTGAATGGTCTAGTTTGTTGTACGCGAAGCTCCGGTAAATTTGCCATGAGTTGATCATGTTTGAGTGGTTTCGCTCTGGAACAGCGAATGCAATTGTAAACAACAGAGCGTGCTGCTACCTTTCCATGAATTGGCCAAAACATTTGGCGAACAATACTTAAAAGAGTCTGTGGTCCTGCATGATGATTGATGATATGAAAATGAGTAAGCAGGGCGCGAGTGAAGAAGTGTGATTTGGGGAGTATGATTGGATGTTTGTTATTGTAATCTAGCGCTGCGTTTTGCAAGCGTCCACCAACACGCATGATATCATCTTCGTCAATAAAGGGAGCGAGAGAATGTATGCTATGTCTCTGAGAAAGAGTGCTGTTTCCTTTAATAGCACGGATCTCTTCTAAAAATTCCGTTTGTTGCACCAATCTTACTATCGCGAGCAGTGCCGAGTGAAGTTCATCGGCAGAGAGGACGCCAAGCCGACGATGCTCCCCTTTACTGTTGACACAGTTGTGCTTAAATCGCAAGATGTAGGCTATTACATTAATTAGTTTTTGATAAACGTGAAATTTTATGCGTTCTATGAAGTTTGTTTCACGTTGAGTGTTGAGGACAACCTTAATTTTCTTTCGCTGTAGAATGGCATCATCATGATGAGTGTTTATTGTTCTAGCGGGCCAACTCTCTTCTGATTCCAATAGAAAATTCGGTCCGTTAAACCATAATGTCGATGTGATTAAATTTTGAGGTAGGACTCCCCGTGATAGCATATCAGCAGGATTGAGATTCGATGGCACGTGACACCATTGCGAAAAAGAACTTGTTTCTTGTATAAGTGCCACGCGATTGTCGACAAAGGTTTGCCAGTTACATGATTCTTCACGTAACCAATTTAAGACTATGGTTGAATCAGTCCAATAGGTGATCTGCTTGAATCTGACAAAATCGATAATTGCAACCACACGCTTAATCAATTGTGCCATAATGACGGCAGCGCATAATTCAAGTTTGGGCAGACAATATTTTTTGAGAGGCGCAACTCTAGTCTTCGCACATAACAGCTTTACGCTGAGAACTTCCTCATTTGGTGAAATGCTTCGTACGTATATACAAGCTCCATACGCGTCTTCGGAGCTATCAGAAAAAGCATGCAGCTCATGCTTTGCGGTTGGTGCAAACACCTGACGGTCAATTCGAAAATCATTTAGAGAATGCAGTTGCTCACGAAAATTAATCCACCGGGTATAGTATTCTTGTGGCAGAGAATCGTCCCAGCCCAGATTTATGCGCCATATTTGCTGCATGAAGATCTTAGCGAGTACAATGACTGGACTTATTAGTCCGAGCGGGTCGAATAGTTGCGCAATTTCAGCGAGGACGATACGTTTTGTTGCCGTTAGCTTGGCTTGCGCAACGGATTTTTCATAAAGAAACTTATCGTCATACGGATTCTATATGAGGCCTAGAGCCTTAACCGCATTATCGTCTTTGATTTGGAAGAGTTTTTCTCTGTCCTCCATGGAGATGTTTTTTAGTATTTTGCTATGATTCGCACACCATTTTTTCAATTCGAATCCACCCTTGGCTAACATGGCCTTCAATTGAACTTGTAAGGAAATTGCATCATCTAATGTGTTAGCGCCACTTAATATATCATCAACATAGAATCCAGTTAATGCGGCACGTGCTGCTTGAGGGAAATTGTGGCATTCATCTGTGCATAATTGTTGTAGTGCGCGAGTAGCCAGAAATGACGCCGAGGCTGTGCCGTATGTTACGGTGCACAACTGGAAAAGGCTGATAGGATCGTGTTCATGAGGTCGCCACAGAATATAATGATATCGCCTGTCATCAGGATGAAGCGAGACCTGACGGTACATTTTGCTAATGTCCGCTGTAAAAACATATTTATAATAGCGAAAGCGCAATACAGTTGAAAACAAATCGGGTTGTATTACTGGTCCTACCATAAGCAACTCATTTAGTGCTACACCAGTAGTAGTTCTGCACGAAGCGTTAAATACGACTCTTAGCTTTGTTGTCGAGCTTGATGGTTTAAAAACACAGTGGTGTGGAATGACATAGTGTGGAGAGTTAAAATCTACATCAGTCGCTATTTCCATATGAGATAAGTTGATGAATTCATCCATAAATGCAGTGTATTGTGTGCGCAGCTGAGCATCTCTTCGAAATTTGGATTCCAGGGAATGAAATCTCTTGAGCACTATGTCACTTGATAGCGCCCGCATTGCATGCGATGGACATTATTTACAAAGTGCGCTTCACACTCTCTCTATTCTTTCGTTAGACTGGAAGTAGCAGTTTTTATGTTTTCGATCTGCCAGAAGGCCTTAAGTGTTTCGTTGAGCGCAGAATCCTCGATAACATTCGTGCGTTGTGTCAAGTTGCTGTATAGCACAGAATTATTTGCTGCTGAGAGCTTTCCGGCTACAACCCAGCCTAGCAACGTATTTTGCAAAAGCGGGAGAGTTGGGCCAAGCTTAATTTGACCAACGGAGAGAATATCATAAAATGCATCGACTCCGATAAGTAAATCAATGCGCTGAGGAATATTGAAGAGAGGATCTGCTAATTTTATGTTCTTTGGAATGTTCCAATTCCCAGTATTAATTTTTTTCTCAGGTAAAGGTCCCGTGATGTCGTTAATGACAAGAGCTTCCAATGTAATGGGAATGTTGTGGAAACGTGAATTGATTACGAATACAGCTTTATATTTTGATGAAACGTGCGTGTTGTTAGCACAAGAGAATTGGGTATGAAAATGTTTTCGTTTTATCCCCGCTATTTCCAGCATGCGTTCGGAGATCATGTTTAATTGAGAACCAGAGTCTAATAATGCACGGCATGGAATGCTCTGGTTGCGATGATTTAATAAATTTACAACAACTGTTCCCAAAATATTACTGTCAGAGTTTTTACTATGTAACGCGACATGGGTGTTTGTGGAAGAGGCGCGGTGCGGCGATTTCGCGTCGTGAAGACGGTTAGTTTGAATGTTAGTGTTGTGTACTTGTAAGTTTGGATAATTGTTGTTTACGTGAAGTAGTGAATGGTGTTTATTTCCACAGCTGTGACATGTGAAATTCGAGGTGCAATTCTCTGAAGTGTGATTATTCGATTTTAAGCAATTTGTGCATAGCTTTAGATCTCGTATTTTGTGTAATCGATCAGACACTGATAAGTTTAAAAACGCCTGTTGCAGTAATGGCATGTGGAATTGGTCGCAGTGAGCACTGTACGCTGCCTTTGATTTATGCCACTGCTGCCTGCAGTTGACGCGAAATTGGTTTGTGATAGTGTTTTTACATTACCTTCGATTATTTGGCACCGCCTTTTCAGGAACGTCAACATAGCGCTTAGTGTTGGCATACGGTCGGTGGCAGATTCTTCATTCCACTTCAACGCAGTTTCCGCATCCAGCTTCGAGGTGATATTGTGTCGATGAGTTTTCGTAGATCAGTAGTGCCATCCAACTTAGCCACGAGGTAATGAAATTTTGCAAGTGTGGTTATGTGCTGATTACTGTGCACCAGCGAAGTAAAGTCGTCATGCCAACTCATCCATGCGGTTATTTCTCCTGAAAAGGTGTGGAGTTCAATTTTTGGTAACCTTATGGATTCATACCTTTCAGAGATAGGGCTCGCAATGATTGAAAGGTTGCCTTCCTGTTCCATCTTGCTTAACATAACCTTGATTCCGGACGCAGCCAGGTAGTACAATTCGTCATAAGTAGATCGGTTGTGTTGGCTGATTTCCTCCGGATCACGTTCTTCAATTTTACCTTGCACATTAATAAAGTTGGTGAATGCACTCTCCAGTGCATCCAGGCGGAACGTAAGCTCTGATTTTGAAGTCGATTGAGGGACCTGCTTCACACGCTCCACGAAATCTCTCATACGGTCCAATTGTTGTTCGCACACGGTACGACGCGTTTTGAGGGCAGCAGTAGTTTTTTGCTGCTTAGATGCTGCTACAGTCGTTGGTACTGCGCCCTAAGACTTCTTGCCTGAGAAAGGCTGTTGTTCGGAGTCTGACATTTAACACGATGTTACACAGCAACGAATTCAATAAATGATAGAATGTAGGCCTCAAATATATATCTCGTCGGGGCCTCCAAATGTTTTAAGGGGGGCTGAGCGTTTTCAGCCCTCAAGTCTATTGATGGTGCGAGATATATTTTTGGCCCCTTTTTCCTTTCACTTAAATGAAAAATATGATGTGCACGCGTAGGTGGTTGGATCGGAAGTGAATTTTTATTTTCCTTTTACTTCAATTATAATGTTGATTCCAGAGATATCTTTATGGAGAGATATTTTTATAGACTTTTACCGGTTTCCCGGTTTTGTCCGTTATTGTTACATTATTATTATTGTCTAGACTTTTAACTTTAAATGGGCCCATGTATATATATATATATATTGTCTAACTTATGCCTAGCTTCATTTCGTACTAAAACTAAGTCTCCTATATTTATTGTTATGTCCGTGGTTGTTTTGTCGTAGTTGATTTTTTGTTTAATTTTCGTCCTATCTAGTAATTTTTATGCTTGTTGCTGTGCTAATTTTAGTCTGAATTTAATTTCTTTGTCGTATACGTCAATATTGTATAATGGGTCTATTGTGTTCTCGTTTTTAAAATTTAGTTCGGGTGGGATTTTGCCAAATATTAATTCAAATGGACAGTATCCGTGAGTGGTCGTCGGTGTCGTATTGTAGCAGTACGTGAAGTATTTTAGCCACGAGTCCCAGTCCGATTTATCTGGGGATATGTATGTCCTTAAATACGCATTGAAAGTGCGATGGGATCTTTCAATGGTACCGAGTGTTTCGTGGTGGTATGCTGTTGAATTAACTTTATTGATTTTTAGGAGTTTGCATATATTTTCAAGTACCTGATTTGCATACTCAGTTCCTAAATCAGTAAGTAATTTTTTCATCGGACCATATGTTAATATGAATCCTTCTACAATAGCTTTTGCAACGGAAGCAGCTGATTTATTTTCGATTGGAATTGTAATTAAATATTTGGCCAAATCGCACATTATAGTCACCGCATATTCGTTACCATTATTTGACTTTGGTAAGGGATCAATTAATACTATGTCAAAGGGTTTAGCGGGTGTTGGTGTGACAATCATTGGCGCTTTTTGTTTGTAGTTGTGTTTATTCTTCTGGCATTGTTCGCATGCCTTGACATAACGAGTGCTATCCCTCATCATATTTTTCCAATAGTAGTGATTTCGAATTTTATTTAATGTTGTGTTATTCCTGTGTGTCCTCCTTCTGTTGGATTGTCATGGTATCTCGAAAGAATTGATTTAATTTGTGCATCATCCTTTTTGTTTATTTTAGTCACCATTGGAAGTAGCGCTACTTCTGTATTTTTTAAATACTTATTGCCATATTTTTAAATAACTGCAGCGAAACGATATCAAAAATGCGTTCGCTAGGTGCCATTTTTAATCGTCTGATACTTAATACACCGGCTTCTGAATTAAGCCTTTGGAAGAACTGTCCTAAATCTAGTTTACCATTGGTGTACAGAGCATTGATTTTAAATCGTGAGATGATCTTTTTCCCATGCTTTATCGAGCATGTTGTGGGATTAAGTTTCATCTGCACCGATTTTTTCACGTCATTAGCATTAATGACTTCATAAACTTTGGGCTTAAGGGGGGTTTCTACCTTGTGCGGTCAAAAAAATCGATTTTTTTTCATGCATTTTTGGATTAATACATGATTGTAGAATACGCTCCCAAAATTTGAAGTTGAAATCTTTCGAATTACGGAAGCAATGTATCGAAACAGGTAGCGGTGTCGAGCTACTTCACTTTCACTTTATACTGAAGCAAAACTTTGAACGCGTTTTTCTCAAAACTACATTTTTTGACCTTGCGGAAGTGATTTAGGCCACACGAGTTGAGCAATAGCTACGAAATTTTAAACAGTCATTTATCAAGGTCTTAGCTATGGCACGAACTAGAATCTTCAAGAAATAATAATTTTGTTTCATTAAAAATAAAAATTTGTATTGGAAAAAGTAGGTAAAAATTGAGTTTTTTAGTCAAAATCGCATTTCTCCTTCATTTTTCATTTTTTTTTTTTAAACCCTAGTTCCTGCCATAGACAAAAGGATACAGAATAAGAAAAAATTTCATTTTTGTGTTTCAAGTCATCTCAAACAGCGGCAGGACTTCCGCGAGTAAGGAAGGCGCGCCGCCATTGCTCGATGGCCCCCTCCCCCCCCTTTGCATATTTTATCTTGAAACTTTTTTTACTTGTACAATAAACATTTACCTACATCTGAAAAAATTTTCCAGTGTTTATCTTAAAAACCTTCCCAACAAAAATTTTTCAAAAAAAACATGTTTTCTCGGCCTCACAAGGTAGAAACCCCCCTTAATTGGATGGATATTCAATTTTTCCTTTTCAGTACCTGCGCAGGTATTTTCCTTTCGAGGACATGATCTTGTTGTCACTTTTAGAATATGTCTATTTTGTTCTTTCAAGTTGTGTATTGTTATGCGTGACAGAGCGTATTAGTTTGGCACTGGGATTTTTCTTTAAGAACAGGTGTGAAAGTGGTCTATGGTCAGATTTCACCAAGAAATGTTTTCCGTAGATGTAAGGTTTAAAATGTTCTATTGCCTAATGAATTGCCGCCAGTTCTTGTTCTATTGTTGATTTGTTAGATTCCTCTTTCGTAAACGTTTTTGAAGCATATGCTACTGGAAGTTGTATAGAATTGTACTCTTGGCTGAGCACTGCTCCACATGCATATTTTTCTGGCATCTGTTGTGATACAAAATTCTTTTTCGAAATTGGGGTACTGTAGTAGTGTTGGTTGCATAAGTTCATTTTTGAGATAGTTGAATGCGTCCTCGCATTCTTTAGTCCATTCGAAATTTACGTTCTTCTTGCAAAGTCTCGTCAAGTGTCGAGAATGTTCCGAAAAGTTTTTTATGAATCGTCTATAATAGTTGCAAAAAGCAACGAATCTTCTAGCGCTATCGGCATCTTTTGGAATTGGGTAATTTTGTATCATTTTGTACTTTCTGTCGTCGGGCAATATACTCGTACCTTTGTTTGTGCATCTGTGCCTTAGAAATGTTACTTCATGCATGAAGATCGAACACTTTTCGGAATGCAATTTGAGGTTATATTTTCGACGCAATTCGATAACATTTGTTAAATTTTTAAACATATGCCGTTCCGAGCAACCTAGTACTATTAAGTCGTCCATGTAGACGAAAGCTTGTGAGGGTGTTAGGCCTGAAAACGCAAGGGACATCATGCGTTGAAATGAATTAGGTGCAATTTTAAGACCAGTCGCGTGTAACGATGTGATCCATTGTACGTTGAAAAAGAAGTTAAATCTCTGGACTCTTCGTCTAATTCTATTTGATGGAAACCGGATATCAGGTCGAGGCACCAGAAGTATTTAGCTCGGCCTAATTGGTCAAGAATATCTTCTATTCGTGGAAGAGGGCGATTAATTTTTTGTTAAGTTGGCGGTAGTCCACTACTAACCGCCATCTTTTATCTTTGCAGTTTGGGAGATTTTTCTTTGGGACTAAAAGGAGTGGGCTATTGTAATCGGAAATCGATGGTTCTACTATGCCATCCTTGACCAACTTTTTTACCTGTTTATCTATTTCTTCTTTGTGTGAATGGGGGGTTCTATAGTTTTTTACGTATACAGGATTTCTGTCACTCAATCTGATTCTTTGTTTGTAGAAATTGTTTGCTGTTATGGCTTCGGTTTCTAGGCCGAATACATCAATGAAGTTTGTACACAACTCGGTTAGTTGTGATTTAAATTGATTTGGGAAGGTAAGTTTTCTTAGAATTTCTTCAGTTCTTTTAGAATTGTTCTCTGATGGTGCGACTATGTCGTAGTTAGTCATAGACTCGAATGTAATATTTCTGTTATTTAAGGCAAATATTGACCCATAGTGCTGCAGGAGTGACCGTGCCTTCTGTTTCTGCTCGGCTGTCAATTCGCTGCTCCACTGGTTCTGGGGTATGGCGTCCATGTTAGAACCGCTTTTCTTACTTCCTCCGGGTGGACTGCTTTCGCAATTGACAACTGCTTCAGCCTCTCTACACTCGCCAATGACCGCATCTTTTCCCACATATCTGGGTGTGTTCAGTGGGTTGAGTATCCTGACTGGTATTTTGCCATTTTTGGGTTCCACTAATGTACGTCCGATTATTATGTTGTCGTATCCTTGTTTTGGCGCTTCTACAACTCACAGCCGACTTGTCCCATCGTCCTCGTCCACCTTTGCCCACACAATCGCCTCGGAATTCGCTGGTATCCTCCGGTGTTGACACGATACAACCTTCCTTACCGCCACGCTTCGCTCATAGCCGGTGTGCAGCGGGAATTCAACGTTGGCATATCTCAGCACATGTTCTTTCAGGTCCAGCGTAAAACCGTGCCTAATCATGAAATCCACGCCGATAATCACGTCGTCCATTATATCCGCGACGATGAACTCATGTTCAAGGCTGCTGGTGCCGATAGTAATCGTTTTTGTAACTTTCCCTCTTACCGGCGCACGCTCGCCAGTCGCAGTCCTCAGTTGTATGCCATGCAGCGGTTCCCAGTTCTTCAGAAGCTTCCTTTTTATGACCGAATATGACGCTCCAGTATCCAGTGTCAACACGAACAACTTCCCATCTATCTTTCCTTCAATCGTCAAGCTGCTGGGTTGTCGTTTCAGCTGTGAGACAAGGACGGTGGGGCAGCAGGTTGTGGGGATCAGCTCACGCCCCTTTGGGCTGACCCGTTTTAGTTTAACGACTCGTCGTCCTCAGCCCTGCGTTTGTTGGCTGAGCCTCGATTGTCGGTATTCCTCGCTTCAGGCGATTGCGATCGAGAACGGGAACGCCTCTTTCGTTGGCGGCAGTCTCGTGCTATGTGACCCTGCTTGCCGCATATGCAGCAAACAATTTTAGAGGAGACCACCCGTGGCCTGACCTGTGTCTCAGAGCTTATGGCCTGGATCGGAATGTCGCTGTCCGGCTGGATTTGACGTATCCTTGCAGGTGCATACCGAGTGCCTCCAATCCATGTCGCCTCATATGTCATCGCGCTGGTCACCGTCTCCTTAAATGTCGGCTTACCCATCATCAACGCACTGCAACGTGTTTCCGGATCATGAAGACCTTCAATAAACGACTAAATCTTCATCCTCTCGAGATCATCAGCGCCGAATTTCGGGTAGCACAACTGTACGAGCCGCTCAATGTCTGCTGCATATGTCTGCAGCGCCTCGTTTGCTCTTTGCCTGCGGTTCTTCAGCTCACAGTAGTACAGCGTATGGTTGTGCTCGTTACTGTACTTCGCTGCCAACGCTCTCATGATGGCCTCGTAATCGCTTCTTTCACATTCTGGAACCGATTTAATTACCTCAGCCGCAGGACCTTTTAGCACCAGTGCCAATCTGCTACCTTTCCTGATATCAGTTCACTGATTTTCCAAAGCAGCCAAGTCGAATTGCAGTTTAAATGTATCGAACGGCGTAACACCATCATAAGTAGGCACTTCTGTCCGGGTGTCGAAACTTTCCGGAACCGGCGGCAAACATTCTCGTGGCTGTACCTCTCTAAGCTGTTCGTCTATCTTTCTGTGCATCGAATCTTCCAGACTGTCAACTCGTTTGTTTAAGGACACATCCAGGTCGTCAACTCGTCTGTTCAGAGAATCATCCAGGCCGTCGACTCGTTTATCAAAGTGTTCCACTTGAGCTCCCAGGTGCTCCACCTTCACATCGAGCTTGTTGGAGATTTCTTCCACTTTCTGTTCCAAGCGTGCAGAATTTTCCTGAAGCTTGTTTTCCATTCGCTCTGCCACTTCTCGTTTCGACGTTTCCATTTTTGCTATTTCTGCCATCCGCCATTTGCGCCGACATTTCACGATTTTCACGATTTGCAGTTTCCATTTTCTGGTTGGAAGCCTCGAACATGCCTTTCATTGCAACCATTAGCTGGCTCATGTCCAATGCTTGTGGTGGCGCAGCCGCTGCAGCCGTACTTTGCAGCGACGCAGCACCCGCAGGCAATTTCTCCACCTTGGCCGACGCCTCTTGCTCCTGTGTTCCGAACTCGTGTGCAGCCCAATCGATGCCTCGTGATTCACACGCCCCGCAAGACCCAATATTGCCTGTTATCCCACAAACGAGTCTCTCCACATCCCAACACATCCCTGGTTATGGGTGGTGTGGGTATTGCGGAATCGGCAGCTCTTGATGTTCTGGGCATTCCCATTAAGAACGATCTTCGTTGGAACGATCATATTTTTGGCGTGTCGAAAGAAGCAGCCAAGTGCCTCGGCTTCCTAAAGCGGTGCAAAAAATACTTCACTCCGTCTGATCTCCGCATTATTTACACTACCTATATCCGACCTAAAATGGAGTTTAACTCGCACCTCTGGGCGGGGGCTTCAAAAACCCATTTGGAGTTCCGCGATCGGGTGCAAAACCGTCAATTAAACCTATAGGAGACAGTAGGGCCTCCAGCTCTATTGACTCCCTGGAGCATCGTCGAAACGTGGCATGTGTGGTGTTATTTTACCGATACTTTTTCGGTAATTGCTCAGTGGAGATGAACAGCTTGATGCCATCACTCCGGGTATTCCCCCGGGCAACCCGTTTGAACACTGGCGCCCATGCATTCCACGTCGAAACGATGTTCCAGCGCACTATGCACTACAGGGAAAGTTCGTTTCTGGCCCGTACAGCGCGGCTGTGGAATGGTCTCCCTGCGGATATTTTCCCCAGCATGGGGAAATCTCGATGGGTTCAAGGCAAGAGCCCATAAACACTTTACTCATAACCCTATCTCCTAACCTTTATATCCTTCCTGAACCAACGCAATGCTTCGCATTAATAGGGGTTATCCCCTGCGCGTTTATTCCTGTTAAAAAAAAAAAAAAAAAAAATTACAGATTTACACTTTGCTTGTATCAGTTATCTTAGTGGTTTGATCACTATGTGATCCTTAATGTTCAAATAAAACACTTTGATTATTTTAGCTTTGATTACTTTATTAGTTATCTTTTAGGTTTGATCACTATGTGATCTTTAATGTTCAAATAAACACTTTGATTATTTTAACTTCGAATTCTTAATTTCCCTCCTATGGAGGTTGCGGTCTGTTTCGGTTGAGGTGCGGTAAAAAACTGACTTAATTTTAACATAAAGAAGCCTACGACTCCACTTGTCGCTTTGCAGCTTGTCGTTTCAGATTTGCTGACTTAGCGCAAACGCTCCCGTGGGAATACTTTGTTACTTCGCGACATTGAAATTGAGTGTTAGTTTACAAATGGAATTCGTTTGGCCTTGAGGTTAGTGTCACGTTGTGACGACGTGGCCAAAATTGTCACGCTGTGACAACGTGCCTTAACTACTCCCCCTGTTAAGAGTCAGACGTCCCCGTCTGCTCAAGTTCGCTGATTACGTTTTCGATCTTGATTTTATTTTGTCTTTTGACAAGAAGGAATATGGCACCGAGAATTATTATAAATGCAAAGAAAGGAGGCAGAGGTGTAGAATGTTCCTCTGACCTTAGAATGTAACTGTGAAATGTTATCTCGATTCTTTATATTTAACTCGTGTAGGTATGGGAGGGAGAGGAGAGAGATATGGTCAGTGACGTTGACGGAATGTGCGATGGGAATTTCGGGACTCCTAAAGGCGATTTTGCGTAAATTCTGGAATCTTGTCGTATTGACTATGAGTTCGTTTTCGAATGTAATTAGATAGGTGCCCTTTTTCAATGTTTTGGTTTCGCTATTTATTGAGATGTTAGCGGGGTGATCGTTGATGATGACGATACCATCGTCAATTTCGTCAATGGGTGGTAGGCTGTGTGTTGGAATTGTGTTACATGTTGCAGTGTAATTATTTAGTAGGCTATCCAAACATGAGTAGGCTGTTTTTTTCAAAGGCAGACAGAATGGAGTTGTAGCTTTCTTTTTACATTGATCTAGTAGGGAATAAGTGTTGTTACATTTGGCTGTGTTATTTGTTTCAAATTTTAAAATTTTATCGTTACGTACAACAGGAAGTATTATTTTCTTTTCACATAGATTTTTTACAATTGGGAATTTTATTAAGAAGGTAATTACATTTTTGCTTTGGAGTATCTTTAATTTTGAGTTTGCTAAAATTTCATTCGTACTTATTATAGGTCTGTGCATTTCTCCGACTTTAAGATAAAATTTATTTCTTTAGCATCTAGTAGTATGGGGTTGATTACTTGGATTTTTCCTAGGGCTATCGAGAGCGCTATGTTATCTAGCTCTCTCAGGATTTCTCTGTTTCTATTAGTGAGTATGTCGTAGAGGTGGCCTGTGTCGATGTCTCTTGTTTTTGTTCTGTTGAGTAAGGTGTTGAGGGTTCGTGTTAGGTTGTTGATTCGGTTTTGTATTTCTGTATTTATTAGAATTTGTTGGTTGTTAGACGTCATTAGTTTATTTTGTATGTCTTGGATCTGAGTAAGATCGTCGTGGTCGGGTGTACCCGCTATGTATTTTAAGGCTGTTCCGATGAAGTCGATGCTGCGTGTGAGTCTGTGGTGGACACGTAATGCATCCACTGTCTTTACTATTTGGTCCAAGTCGGCTTGTAGTAACTTTTTCATGTGAGACTGTGGGAGAAGTTCTGCGAGCTTACTCGTTTCTTCTGCTATTGCGGTGAAATCCGTCAAGTTTGTTATGTGGGCGAGGGTTCCGTAGTTTTCGAAAATAGCGACGTTACCATCCGCAACTGGTATAAAGTAGGACGAGGTGAAGTCGAAGGTAGTGGCCAGGCCGGTGGTTAGGACGTTAAGGAGTGTGAATGTTCTGTAATTGAAGACTTTACATTATCTTTATGTACTATATATTTTGTTGTCAATTTTGAGAGTGGTTCCTAAATCTTGTTGTACTATTTTTTCAATATAAGCCTTACTGAATTTGTTACCTAAACGTTTGTTTACTTTAATATAAACTTTGTCCCCTGGGCTATAGGTTTTTTCTGTTGTTGCTTTATTGTGGTAGGTCAGGTCGGCTTTCTGTTTTAATAAGATTTTTGTTCGGATTTTTTCTTTTAGTGTGTCAGGTATTGCCTGGATGATATCAATAGGCTTGTGTTCTGTAGTGGAGTGTATTGATCTATTATATTTTATGGTTGCTAAGAGGGTTAACTCGACTGTATCTTGTGATATGTTTTCTAGTTTAAGGCATCTGGCTATTTCCGTTAAGGTTCCGTGGAACCGTTCTACCTGGCCGTTGGAAGAGCTGTGCAACGGTGGGGTCGTATGGATGTCTGTGCCGAAATAATTTTTTACTAGGGACTTTATTGTTTGTGAATTAAAGGATTTTTCATTGTCACATATTATGGTTTTGGGATCCTTGAAAATGTTCAAGGTTTCCATTATCGCTGGTTTGACGTCGATAATCGCCCTTGATGCTATGGGTTTTACTATGGCAAACTTAGAAAATTTATCTACACACGTTAAGAAAAATTTCCTATCCGTGTTGTAAATGTCGATGTGTAAAATTTGACCAGGGTATGAGGGTATGGGTGTCTCGCCTATTATTTGTTTTTGGGGATGTCTTTCGTATTTGGCTTCCTGACATACTTTACAGCTTGAAGTAATCTGCTTTAGATTTTTTCTGATGTCCGGGAAGTAATAATCCTGGAGGACTTGTTTGATGTTCTCCTTAATTGACCGATGTGCCCTACTGTGTTCGTTATTTAAAATTTCTAGCTGATCATTTGGGTTGAAGATATCCGTAGCAAATTTGCTTGTGTGGCGAAATTTTACTGATGGGTAATTGGTTATGAGGAAGTGTTGTATTTGTCAGTAAACGATATGCGGTGACGAATGCGGTTTTTAAATAGGATTGTTGTTTCTTTTTTGGGTTCTGAATCTTGGGTAAGTATGAGTTGGTTTTTAAATGAATTGATTGGATTCTCCACCGTTGGAATAACCTCGGTGAGTGACAGTTCGCTAGCACAAGCTTGCATAGAAGAGGAGGACTCTGTGTCTGTAGTAATGTTGATAAATTGTCTTGATAAGGCATCGGCTACTATGTTGTCTTTACCGGGTTTGTAAAAAAATGTGGGGGCGTATTCTTCGATGAAGGCTTTCCATCGTTTTATTTTTGAGTTTGGGTTTTTATCGGAGACTGAAAATGTGAGGGGCTGGTGGTCGGTAAATATATTAATTTTGTTTGCTCCATACAGATAATGTTTGAGGGTCTTAAGTGCCCAGACTATCGCCAGGAGTTCTCTTTCATTCGTGGCGTAATTCTCCTCGGTGGAAGTCAAAGTTCTCGAGATCATAGTTATTGGCCGACCATTTTGTGAAAGGACGGCGCCGATAGCGTGGGATGAGGCATCTGTTGTTAGGTCAAACGGATTTTCAAAATTTGGGTATAAAAGGAGCACATCTTCAGAAGAGAGGAGTTTTTTTAGCTTTTCAAAAGCGGTTAAAGCTTCGTCGTCCAGATATATTTTTACGAGTTTGGATTGTCGTGTGCCTATATGTCCGTTCTCACCTCGCAATAGTTTCGTGAGTGGCTTTGCGATTGCGGCGTAATCCTTGACGAATCGTCTATAATACCCTGCAAGGCCCAAGAAGGATCTGAGGGCCCTTAAGGTTGTGGGAGCTTCGTAGTTAACTATTGCTTCTATCTTGCTAGGGCAAGTTGTAATACCGTTAGTGGAAACAATGAATCCTAAATATTCGACTGACGTTCTGAAAAATTTTGATTTTTCTAGGGATACCCTCATATTGGCTTTATATAATTTTTTTAGTATTCGATCGATGTCATCAATATGCTTCCGCTCTGAGTCAGAGAATATGATGATATCGTCGATATAGACGTGGCAGGATTTTCCGATTTCGTCACGGAGTACATCGTCAATGGCTCGTTGAAAAATGCTCGGTGCATTTTTCAGGCCAAATGGTAGACGGCAAAATTCGTATTTTCCGTTATTGACACTGAAGGCCGTTTTTTCCCGATCACGTTCGGCCAACTTTATTTGGTGGAATCCACTTTTTAAATCTAGGGTTGTAAAAATTTTAGCTTTTCCAAGATTGGATAAGATAACAGATGGATCCGGTATAGGATACTTATCGCAAATAGTTTTTGAATTTAATTTTGTGTAGTCGAACACGAGTCGCTTGTTGGGTCTGCCATTTTCGTCTGTACCTTTTTTGTCGACGACCCATACAGGACTGTTGTACGGGGAACGGGATGGTCTGATGATACCATCGTTTAGGAGTTTTTCAACCTCTTGGTTGACGAATTCAGTCATAGGGATTGGGTATGACTGGTATTTGGAATATATGGGCTCTTGATCCTTAGTTCTAATGGTGGCTGCAATTTTTGTATTAAAGGGTAAAGCTTCATTCGGGTTTGCGAACACGCCTGAATTTTTGCGTATGACGTCGTCGAATTCTTTTTTAAGGTTCTTGGGAATATTTTCGGTTGCTAGGACGTTAGCTGCGTCCAGCTCTAGGTATCTTAATTTTTCTTGACCCCCTTCGAAGAAGAGTGTGTCTTGTTTTGCATCTATGATGCCTTTAATTTTTTTAATAAGGCTGAAGCCTATGATTCCGTCAAATAGCGGAAGATTTGGGAGTATGAAAAAAGTTTCGGTTCTACCGAACAGGTTAATTAGAGTCTTATGGTCAATAGTGTTCGTACCATGAATTGATTTTACGAGAAACGATGTAAGTAATTTTTTTACGCCTTTTAAGTTTTCTAACTTTTAGAGGCTCCGGTGTCTACCAAAAGTTTTATTGTTCTCTCTCCTAGTGTTCGTTCAATATAGGGGAGAACTGTTTTTCCCCTAAAAAATTAATTTCGTCCTCAAAATGCGGGTTTTGGGAATTTGGGTTAGCCGTGTCTGGCTGTTCGGGTAGGATGGGTTTTTCTGTTGCGAGGTCCTCCGGCGGAAGTTCTTGTCCGAGGTGATTGATTCTCTGGATCTTTCCGGGAATTTGTCTGTCCGACCCTATACTTCTTTTATATCCTTGCACGTCCTGGAAATTATTGGTTCTGACCGTTCGCATGCTCTGGTCTACGTCCATGGCATGTGGGGGTGATTGGGGGTTGAAATTCTGTTGATTTGTGGCTTGAAAAGGTGCACGAAAATTTGAGCGAGGCTGAAAGTTCTGTGTTGAGAAGCGTTGAGATTGATTAGACGGTAGTTGAGGCCAGAATTGGCTATTTTGTGCGTTGGGAGTTCTTGGGTGCTGTGTAGGATGTGGAGGATTCGGTTGTTGGTTTGCGAAAGCCGGTCCGGGACTTGGTATATTGCGTTGTCTAAAATGTGATTGAGATGGATGGTCAGGAGAAGACCTATTGAGACCGTTATTATAGATGGCTGCGAAATGGTAACGGTTTTGATTTGTTTCTAGTTCTTGAGCCAAAGCAAGGGCTGTTGGCATGTCTGCGGGCTTGCACGAAAAAAGGGTGTCGCATAAGGGTTTTCTCAGCCCTAAAATGAAAACACGTAATGCGTCTTGCCTATACTTTTGGTTTAATGAATTTATTAAAGAGCTATCCCCTTCGTTTGACATTATAACTTTGTTAATTATTGCTGTGAGCTTGCGTTCTACCATGTCGTAGAACTGGACTATCGATTTCTGGCCCTGCCTGAGGGTTGAGAGCTCCTGTTCCAACGTATAAATAGACTTATTGTCTGCATAGGTGAAGTCCAGCCTAGCTAAGATCGCGTTGAAATTCAAGATTGTATTGTATGCGCTAAGTGTGGCGTCCGCACTACCTACTATTTTATTTCTTAAGATGGCCACTGCTTGGTAGTATTTCGAACTACCTTCAAATGGCTCGAAAAGCTTGTGTGCGGTCTTGGCCGCTTGCCTCCATGAAACGTATTTTTCTGGTTGCCCACTAAATTCTGGGACTGATTTTACTATGTCGAGAGGCTCATTGCACTCGACGCCTTCCCTGATTTCTATGGGGCGATATTCTATTGCTTGTGCTGGGGTTTCCAATACTGAAAGCCTTTGTGTGAGGGAATCTATTGTATAGGGTGTTTTTTTTAGAGGTATAGAACTTCGAATTGAAATAAAACACAAGAAAATCGTTTTAATGTCCATCAATTTGGCTTTATTGGAAGGATAATTTTATGCCATTAATGTTTAAATATGATTTCGGGCATGTGGCCGCCGCGGCTGGCTCGAATAAAGCCAATTCTACAGGTCCAATTTTCAACCACTTTTTCGAGCATTTGGGGCTGTATGTCGGCAATAACGCCACGAATGTTGGCTTCCAAGTCCCCTAACGTTTCTGGTTTGTTGGAGTAGACGAGCGACTTCACATATCCCCAAAGAAAATAATCCAATGGTGTCAAATCACACGATCTTGGTGGCCAATTGACAGGTCCATTCCGCGAAATTATGCGCTCATCGAATGTTTCCTTCAATAAATCGATTGTGACGTGCGCTGTGTGGCATGTAGCATCGTCTTGTTGGAACCACAACTCATCCACATTCATGCCATCCAATTCGGGAACAAAATAGTCGGTTACCATGGTTCTATACCGGTCTCCATTAACGGTAACTGACTCTCCAGCATTATTTCGGAAGAAGTATGGCCCAATGACTCCACCAGCCCATAGAGCACACCAAACAGTCAGTTTTTGTGGATGTAATGGCGTCTCAAGGGTCTCATGTGGATTCTCTTCACTCCAAATGCGGCAATTTTGCTTGTTGACGTAGCCATTCAACCAAAAATGAGCCTCATCACTGAACAAAATTTTGCGATGAAAATCAGCATCGAGATCAATCTCATTTTCGGCCCATACACCAAAATCACGACGCATTGCATGGTCTCGCGGCTTTAATTCTTGCACAAGCTGGATCTTGTAAGGTCGCAAGCCAAGATCTTTGCGCAAAATCCTCCATAAAGTTGATGGACAAAGCTCCAATTGCTGTGCACGGTGGCGAATCGATTCATTCGGGTCCTCTTCAACATTTTGCTCTACAGCGGCAATTGTTTCTTCGGTGCGCACTGTTCGACGTCTCTGCGGATGCGTATTATCACATAGAATAAACGTAGTGCGAAAACGACCCATGGTTAACCGAATTAATTGCTCTGATGGACGATTATGTCGACCATAAAATGGACGGAGCTTGCGGTAAACTTCGCGAACTGAACCATTATTTTCGAAATAAATTTGCACGATTTGCAAGCGTTGTTCTTTTGTCAACCTGTTCATGATGAAATGGCAAACCAAACTGAACATAAATGACATTAGAGTTGCCAGATTTGACCACAAAATGCCAGTTTTATCTCTATTCGAAAAACAAACCTCTAAAAAAAACACCCTATACTTTGAAAATGTTGTCTAGTTCGTTCTACTGACTGGTTAACTGCAGTGTTAAGAAGGGCTTGCATTTGTTGTGCGTCCATTATGTTGGTTTGTTTGTTCGTTTCGTGAATGCTTAAGTTCTGTAATAACTGCAAGGCTTCGTCTTCGTCTGCGGGGGTACTATTTCTCTTATTCATCAAGTTGGGATAAATTTTATTTTAAAGTCATCGTTTAGCAATAAGTTTTTTTTTAATAATAATCGACAAATGAGTGAATTTTCTTTATTTTAAAAATTTTCCTTTTATTTATTTGGATATTTTTTGCTCTATTTATATTCCATTTATGGGTGTGTTTTAATTTTTCATAGTAATATAAGGGATTTCAACAAACAATATTGATTAGCAAGTGCATAAATTTATAAATAATAAAAGTATAAAATTGAGAATAATAAGTTTATGGATAATAGAAATATAAAATTAAAATTAAAATAATAGTTGAATTTGCTTTAATTAAAGTATTAATTTTTTGTTGCATAGATTTCCTTTTTTTATTTTTATTGTTTTTTTTTTTATTTATTACTTTCCTTATATTTTTTTTTTACTTTTTCAACTATTTTTATCTATAGTTTACGTTTTGGGTGTAGCTTACATTAATTCTGCTGCTTGCATGTTGCTCTTAATAGTCTTCCGTCCGGGTGGGTTTGGGTTACTTCGTATTCTCTGCTTTGACAATCCGCTTGCTGCTGCCTATATTTTGATTTTTCTGCTTCGTGATTTCTGCTTCTTTCTTTGACAATCCGCTCGCTGTTGTTTATATCTGGTACTGGTTTATTGTTTGCTGGGTAGTAGAATTCCGTTTGGGTGGATTTAGCTGCTTCTTGCTTTCCTTTATATTTTGTTTTATTTCACTATTTTCGGTTTTGGTAACTTTTCGGTTTTCTTTATTTGGTTACAGCGCACTTTGATGTGCAGTTTTGTGTTGATGAAACGTTTTGGTTTTTTTTTCACGTTTACTTTAGCTTTTCTTTTTTGTGTTCATAATTTTTGTTTTTCGATTTTTTATTGTTCGTTGCCGTGTGATCAGCGATGTAAATTTGCACTTTTTTTTTATAGTTTCACTTGCTCACTGCTTTTTGTTCTTATTATGTTGTTTTTTATTTCTTTCTCGCTATAAGTAGTTTTTTTTTTAAGTGTAGTTTTTTTTATATTATTTTCTATTTATTCCTCGATGAGGACTTTGATTGTTGGGCGCCAGTTATCTTAGTGGTTTGATCACTATGTGATCCTTAATGTTCAAATAAAACACTTTGATTATTTTAGCTTTGATTACTTTATTAGTTATCTTTTAGGTTTGATTACTATGTGATCTTTAATGTTCAAATAAACACTTTGATTATTTTAACTTCGAATTCTTAATTTCCCTCCTATGGAGGTTGCGGTCTGTTTCGGTTGAGGTGCGGTAAAAAACTGACTTAATTTTAACATAAAGAAGCCTACGACTCCACTTGTCGCTTTGCAGCTTGTCGTTTCAGATTTGCTGACTTAGCGCAAACGCTCCCGTGGGAATACTTTGTTACTTCGCGACATTGAAATTGAGTGTTAGTTTACAAATGGAATTCGTTTGGCCTTGAGGTTAGTGTCACGTTGTGACGACGTGGCCAAAATTGTCACGCTGTGACAACGTGCCTTAACTTATCTACACGAGTTTCTACTTTGCTTGCTCAACTAAGACTCGACTCTCTGCGCTGCACACTGCTGCTTTTATACTGGTTTTCTTATCGCGCCGAAGTTTCTTGCACATTCTAGTCTCGATTGTTCTAGCAAAGTCCATCACGTTTCGCGAACCATCCTCGCCATAACGGAATTATAGCAAGTTTGGCGTACTCCAAAGTGCATGCCTAAAAGTATGCTATGCATTCATGCATAGCACAGCACAAAGTGCTTCATCGCTACAATATTTTTTGGGTTATGTTGTTTACAAAATACTTCCCAAAATAAACTGTGAAACATGTGCAGGTGAATTGAGAAAAGAAGATGAGGTACTAAGAGTTCCTAGTGAACTTTTCATATTTCACAAAAACTTTAACTCTCTCAAAGATTTCGGCAATCTTATTAGTCCATCGCAAATTCTATTAGAGATAAGCAAAGTACACATTTCAATTTTCCGCAGCATTTTTTAAAAACAGCCACAAATTGTAGGGTTTAGGTCACAGGGGGATTAGGATTGGGATTAGGATTTTAAGTTTTCGGGGTTTAGTTACATTTTTACAATGTAACTAAACCCCGAAAACTTAAAATCCTAAAATCGTAAAAAACTCTGGTTATTCTGACCAAACTTATTCCCTGACTTATTCCCACAATTGGCGGTTTTTTTTTATCGTAGTATTGTGAGTCGCTGAGCTCCTTACAGAAATCAGCCAAAGCAAAAATTTATTCTAACTTCAGTTGTTAGCCAGCAACAACAACAACCACAGGCTGTCGCCTTTCCCCTGTACGCGTTTCCTCCATCATCATGCATGCGGCACATCGCTTTGTTGGCCAACAACAACAACCACATATATGATACGTTACTGTTTTGTACACCGGCATGCGATCAATATTGATATATACTTTATATACTTTTATCTGTTTGCTCTCCGAACATTTGATTTTGCGCTCTCACAGCTTCTCATTTTACGCTCTCGCGCTCTGTACGTTCTCGTCCCCTTTACTTCTTCCCCCCGTATCAACAAACGGGTCCTACCGCTGGAACCCGCAAAGAAAATTTTCTTTACACCACATGCGCATTCTGTATATTGTTTGTTCTGTGGTCGTACAACACTGAAGTCGTAGTACCCGTCGTCCCATAGATGACTCATTATACTGGTAAGTTTTGATGAGCGTTGGACAAGGGGCGTGGCCATTTTTGTGACCCAAAAATTTTGCTGAACTATAAGTCGCACAGCAATGAAACTTAGTACGAACCTACCATTTTCTCTTTCCACATTGGGCATTGTACGGGTATTGCATAAGGGGCGTCACCGCCTATATCATTTAATTTTTTTTCAAGCGCAGTTCATTTCTTTACTGAAACTTAGCAGCAACATTGCTTATTTGTGGGCCTCGATTGCGTTAATCAGTAGCTCCTCCTATTCCTTTAGTTGGTTTTCTTCGTCAATTTGCATCGCCATAGATTCACCATCTCGCGTATTTCATTATAAAAACCACAAATAATGTCATGAGAGACGAAGTTCGCCGGGTCAGCTAGTTTTTTATAGAAGGGAATATGTATCTTCTGATGAAAATATTAATCGTTTTATTATATTAGTTTTGGCTTTTGTAGCTTCTATAATGTTATTAATTACACTGTGCTAGTCGAAAATAGTAACAAGCGGGGCACCTACTGAGCGACTTTTCTATAGGTATACTGAGTTCAGATTCACCAGGCGTTTGGCTGGATTGGCTCTAGTTGAAGAGAAATCCGACTTTGAATTTTGCTCATTTCAGTCGGGTTCGTCGCTTAAGTCTTCGAAAGTTTACATGCCAATTGGTCCTAAATCGTTCTGAATATCGCTTTACTGTCTTCGGCAAGTTTGTTGTTATTTTACCGACCAACAAATTTGCTTAAGACACCAATACAAAAAAATACATTCAAACTGTGTTTTCGACAAAAAGGTCGCAAAAACCCCACTTTTTCGTCGATTTATTGAAATGTTCCGTCTATGAATGCCAAACTGTAAGGAATTTCCCTTCAATATCTCAAGAAAAAAACAAACAAGACTTTTTCCCACGATTCAATAAAAATCGCCCCTTGTTACTATTTTTGAGAATAAATTTCAAGCACAGTGTTATTAGCCCTAATTTAATCAGAATTCTTTTAGGTTGGGATGGACTTGGACTGGTTTCTTATTGTTTAGTAATTTATTTCCAAAATGTAAAGTCTTATAATGCAGGTATACTTACTAGGGGTATTCTCGATGTCTTGCATAACCCTGACATCGTGCACGAAATGCATAATTGACATGGCTATGCATTTCGAGCAACGACACAACAACAAAATACAAGCAAAAACAGTTTGCATTTTTTGCATGTCATGCTACGCAAAAACCCTTGTTTTGTGTGTGACATCGTGTGTGGGTGCAACCCTGCGTCAGGTGATTGTGCGACAGCCATTTAATTTTCTTCGTGTGCGCAAGCGTATTTTCTTTATATTTGGTTTTATTTCAATCTTTTTATATAATTTGCATATGTGTATTGCTTGCAGGTGGAAATGGATCAACCGAAAACCAAATTAAAAAGAAATGGAGAAAGTTTGTGGCTGTTTGCGGCATTTGTGCAATATTTGCAATGTGTGCTTTTTTGTGCGTTCTCGATGTGTAGCATTTTCCAGTCTTGCACGGTTGCATTTTTACGAATTCTTCCTCCGTGCAAGACATCGAGAATACCCCTACTGCTTTATCTAATCATATTGGGGATGTTGCTTTATTATTGGCGATTGCTTGAATATTAAATTATGGTAGATGAAATTATGTTTTTTATTTAGAAATAATCACCCTTATTATGGTTGTCGTCGTCGACGTCGATTCTATCTCAACATCACTTCAAGGTAGGCTTCCCAACCGTCCTCCTTTGAGGAGGACAGTCCTCCTTGAACAGAAAATGTCCTCCGTCCTCCTCAAAGGCCAAAAAGTCCTCCTCAGGCTCTAATTAAATTTATATATTTTTTTTATTCAAGTGTGGCAACTTAATCAATTAATGAGGAACATTTGTCCATTTGTGGCCAATATTTCGATGCTGCTTTGGGCATTCAAAATAAAATTATAGACTTCGTTGAAAATCCGGATGAGTCAGCTGCTGGAATGTTCAACATGATTAAGGCCGCATTGGAAAAAATAGACTTAAGTAAGAATAAAAAATGTTGAGTGCCTAAGTGCTGATAATACGAATGCAAACTTTGGTAAATAATACGCTTTTCGTTAATCTTAAGAATTCAAACCAAAAAAAATACATATGTGTGATCTCGATGTTGATATTGAAAATATTGTTTGATATTGTTGATTACAGTCGCACAAATATGCATACATATTTTTGTTTTGTTTTATTTTTTAAAGTGGTTAAAAAATCTAAATTTATATGTGCTTTTTTTTACACTTGTATTTTCTAAAAACATGGTGAAATATTGAAGGAATGTGATGTCCTCCTGCAACAAAGTATGTAGTTTCCATATAAAGTCCTCCTCAAGCCAAATTTTGTCCTCCCTAAACCGTTGTAATAGTTGGGAAGCCTACTTCAAGGCGACATCAACACCACGTCAATGTTAAATCGGTATTTACTAAGGATGTTGTGTTGACGTTGACATGTTATCGATAATTTAAGAAAAGTAAACGAAATCTCTAAATTCGTCAGCTGTGCTGCTAATGCGTCAGCTGTGTCAATTTGTTTTCAATTTGTGTAGGAAAATGTTTTTTTGTTTCGGATTCAAGTGAAATTTCAAGCAATGAAGAAAGTAAACAAAATCTGCGGCTTCAAAGAAAAATTATGAGGCAAAGATCGGAAATCTTTCACTTGCCGGATAGTAAGTACAAGAATCTGACATGTTGGTGGCTAATATGGATTTTTATAAGCTTATGTGTATTGTATTGCTTTATTACAGATTTGTTGATTATTTTCGTTTAAGTAAATCGGCGTTTAGACTTGTGTTGGAGAAAATAGCGCCTTTGATGAAGCATGGAGTACGATCTACTTTCATTCCAAACACAATGTTGAAGCTTCGGAAATTCGAGAACAAATAAAAACAAGTTTTTTGTAATTCAAATTGAGTCTTTTTATTTTCCAGTAGTCTTCATAGGGTAAAAAGTAAATAAAATATGGAACAGTTCATTTGTATCTCAGTTAAGACACAACACAAAAACTTAAAATATAAATAGATAGCGATGTATACATATAAATAAATAAGGAACAATTCATTGGTAATTCAGTTAAGGCACAAAACAACAACTATACTAACGTTGGCATTGCTTATTGAGGACTTCCAATTCTTTTTGTCTTATTTGGATTTTTAAGTCTTTTAGTTCCATTTCCCTTTCATGTGCTCTTTGCATGGCTCACAACTATTTGCTTAAAACTTCCCCTCCTGTTGCGCGACACTCTGCTTTGTTGTGGGTTATTTGTTTTTTGGTCTTACATTTCAAGTCTCGCTGTACACTTAGAAAATCAGTTGGTGATTGAAATGGAATACTATTACACAATTTGTTTGTTACCTTTTGCCAACCATCACCCGTCTCTCATCGGTGGCCCGGAAGCATTACATTTTTTAGAGATGCTATCCTATTGCTCTTTAAAATTTACGAGAATGTTACCCCTTTTAAATCCTTTAGCAAGGCTTGTATTTTTCTCCAGCTCGGCAACCAATGTGGCGAATTGAACACTATTAGTAATTTTCAACTTTTCCTAAAATTTTGTATTGATTAAATTTTATTTGAACAAACAAATCAAAATTTACTTACAAAATTTTGTTCCAGTCGTTGCCAAAAATTGTGTCGACTCAAAACTCACCGTTTCCACTCAACGTCAATATTACTTAGTCGATACCAAAAATATGTCAATAGTTGTCAATTGTTATCGATATTGACACCAGTGATACCAATAAGTCGCTGTCAATATTATTCGTGTCGACGACGACAACCATAATAGGGGTGAATGAAAACTGATTGAAGAATGATGTTAATTTGTGGCAGAGTCTATAGTCTTGAAACTCCTGTAAAATGAATTGGCAGCACTCATATCGAACTGTCACATCAGGACTGGGCCGACAACAGGCTTCCCACCACGAAAGATACTGCGCAGACGTTGTCTGAGAAAGCTTTTGTCGTATGTTCTTGAAAAGTCAATAGAACATACAACTTTGTGTCCTAAAGCCCGAAAAATTGCATGGTTTTTGTTATAGCACAAAATTATTCAAGCACAAAAATAGATTTAAATCAAAAAAATTAAAGTATCAAAATGCTTTTTGATTAATATTCGCTTTAGTAGATTATTTGAAGAAATTTATTGTTTGCACAAGTACATACAAATTGTGTTTATTTCAGAAATTTATTGCGAACAGAATTGCTTTTTGCGGTGTTGTCTTATTTGTAATCTTGCGCATGTTATGTTCGCACTCATATTGCATCCGATGAATGTTCTTTGTAAGAAAAAGAGGTGTTCTCATGCCAAATATTATCTTTTACCTAAGAACTGAATAAAAAACCATTTGTGATTCTGCACATGAAATACAGTGTATAGGTAAAAAACTCTTGAAATCGATTCAGTCATAGAATCAAACAATATGTGGACGTATCTGATGTTTAGGAAAAGGACTTTTTGACATATAACAATATTTACTTATATAATATCAGACTTCATTCTTATAAATTTGAGCTATTTTTAATTTACCCCGAGCAACGAGCAGGTTGACGACGAATAAACAAATAAGCAGATATTTACTCACCACGGCTTTTACTTATTGGCAGCACAAAATATGTATGGGGAAAACCGTCGGAAGAATGCAAAAATGCAGCAGTATCAAAAGCCACGAACAAACTTTAATGATGCAAACCTTCTTATATTTTCCTGTAGGTGTGCAAAATAACATGTAATATTCTTCCGAATACATTTCAGCATGAAAGTTAAATGTGTGGTCCAACTTCCAATCGCGGAAATTTTCACAACAAAGAAACAGCTGATATAGGTTCACCACGATTCCTTCTTATTGGCCGTACAACAATTACATAGAAAGTGACGGCAGAATAATGCCAGAAAAGTATCAACAAAAGCAACTGCAAATATGATTTTATGATGGCAAACCCTTTAAATATTCAGTTAGAATCAAAAACGCACATAAATCCTTGTTCCAGGGTAGTTTTTCATATAAAATAATATTGTTTGGCAAAGGCGGTGATGCTGGCAAATTCACGAACAATTAACAGCTGATTGTTTTTCACCTCGCATTTCAGCAGGATCATCAAAAGGAAATTTATATGAAAATTTGCTCGTATATAATGCACGACTGTAGCGACATAAACTAAAATGAACAATATTTGTTGATTGCAAATTGCTAATAAGCTGTGGAACTTCCTCAGTAGTAAAAACTTTCTTCCGGGTCATATATAAATGAAAAACCAATGTTCATTATTTTGCATTTTCAGAAGTCCGCAAGCTGCCACGTCTAAAAGATAAATTTTTGTCGCGGAAATGCATCTATAAAAACAGCTGTGTACTTATTCACCACTTTTTCATAGTGAGAGCAAAATTATATTAAATTTGTATGAAAAATTACCAAAGAATTTTGCAAAACCACAAGAAAACAACAGAAATGCAAGAGGTCGCATCGCATGCGAATGAAATAGTTTACAATTTGAAATTGATTAATGCGCAGAAAATTGTATTTACTAATCCTTTTTAGTGGAAATCAGTTGTACGACAAATTCATTTCAGCGGGCAAATAGCGAACAGCTGCTTTGGCTGCTCTCTCACTTTTATTATCTAAATACGCAAAGATAACCATATGTTCAAAATTTTTTGACAGATTGGCCGTTTGAGCGAAGTTTCAAGACTAGTATAGACTCTGTTTGTGGTTTAGTAACTCTTGCAGCCATAGCTAAAAGTGCATAAATTCCTTTTTCTTCTTGGCGGCTATAGCTGCCCCTACTCCAGTTTCTTATTATTGTTATCTGGTTTGACTATATTTATAGCTGGATTGGGGCTAATTATGAATTTGATTTAAAGAAAATTATTGCTTTATCTACTTTAAGTCAACTTGGGTTAATAATGAGAATCCTTTCTATGGGGTTTTATAAGTTGGCTTTTTTTCATTTGCTAAATCATGCATTATTTAAGGCTTTACTTTTTGTGTGCTGGGTCTATTATTCATAATATGAATTACTCTCAGAATATTCGTTTGGTAGGAGGAAATCATAGGTATTCATATACCTTTGACAAGAGTTTGTTTTAATGTAGCTAATATTACGTTTACACAGACGAGATTATCCCGATTTGCGCGATTAAGTCGTTAATCTCGTATCAAAATGCGCGATTACCCATACAAAGTTAACCTCGCAAAAAGCGCGATTAAAATTTAATCTCACAAAGTAATCTCGTATTTTCCCAAAGCAACTCTGCAAATTCGGCTGAAATCGATTATTTTTGTATCATCACTATGCGAATGTCATGTAAAAATAAACAAAAAAATGAATTGTTGCGCGAAAAGGTTTGTATAATTTGGATATTAGTAAATTTATTTTCAATTATTAAGTTATTTTATTTAATTTCAGGAAAAGACGAGGAAATTGGACGAGCAACGAGGTTGCCATATTGCTGGAGTTGTGGGAGGAGCGCATACCAGCGCTCCGAGGAAATAAAAAGAACTCCCACATCTTTGCGGAAATTGGTGCAGAGCTGGCTACTTGCGGCTATATTTATACCAGCGTGGACATAAAAAACAAAATACACAATTTGACCAATAAATATCGGTAAGGACACAAAAAAAAGCTTCAAAAGCTTCAATTTGGAGGAGCTGATTGAAGAAAGCGCCGAAGGTAGTATAAAGAAATGCTTAGGTTATTGTGTGTGATATTTATATTTATTATTCTTTTTAGTTGGATCCGATGCCGAATACTCTCAGGTTGGAACACCGGGCAGTTCAACACCTGCAGTCGAGTCCAGCACGGATGACTCCTGTGTACCTGCAAAAAAACAAAAAGTGACAACATTTCAGCAAGAGCTGTTAAAAAAGTTCGATGAGGTGAATGATACTATTAGTCGTCAGCTGCAGGAGGTCAACAAGCTCTCAGAAAAAATGTTGGAGAAGCAGGAGGAGTTATTGGTGGTGGAGAAGGAGAGAAATGTTATTTTGGAAAAGTTTTTGGATGTTTTAAGCCAAAGAAAAAAATCAATAAAAACATAAAACTTACACAAGTACAAAGAAACCGCTTTTCTTATTTGCTCTGCGGTGGTGTTTCCATCGAAAAAAGCATCTGTGCGCTCAGGCTGAACTCTGCTATGTATTGCTTCATATTGTGTTTGTGCTTCCATCCACTTATTGTTTATTTTATCGTTGTGTGCATTGAGGAAGTTGTGCAACACACAACAGAATTTGATAATTGCAGCGGCGTTGTTTATCTGATTGTCGATGCCTTTTCCGACGCGTCTGAATCTTGCTTTCAAATGACCAAAAGCATTCTTTACAACCCTACGAGCTTTCGAAAGATTGTAGTTGAAAGTCTTTTGCCGCTGACCAGCTGCAGTGCAGTAAGGATATGGCTTCATAAGGAATTCAGTAAATCGAAAAGCTGAGTCGCCTAAAACTACCACGGGGACATTGGTATCAGAAATTGATTTTGCGTTTTCTTTCATGATCGGTCTCTGAAGAATTTGTTTCAGCGCTGATTTTTCGAACACTTGCGAATCATTGCAGCGTCCGGGAGCACCAACATTTATGTACATAAATCTATACCTAAATAAAATTAGTTGAGTATTTTAAATTGATGTCGGTAGATGGGTGTTACCGGTAATCAACCAGTGCTAGCAAAACCATAGAGTACCATCCCTTGTTACTGTAGTAGTCCACAGCATCATTTGCCGAAGGTCGAATTTCAATATGGCAGCCATCTGGAACATAAAAAGGTCAAAATAAACTAAATTGCTGCAATTCTACAACTTGCCTACAGCTCCAAGACATTGAGGAAAACTTATTTTCTGGAATCCTTCCACGCACTCAGTAATCTTGTCTTGGTTTAAGAAGTTGTCGCTCAGATATTCGGGGGAGAGCGCTTTCCAAACAGATGTGCACAACTCTTGCAGTATCAAACATACCGATGCTTTTGACACACCAAACAGTCTACCAATTGTTCCATATTCACCCGACGATCTGAGAGCGTATATTGCTATAGCAACTCGCTTGTCCAGTGGAATGCAATGCCTATAGTTTGTGTCTTTTCTGCCTAAACTCTTGAGTCTATGGCATAAGATATTAAAGCATTCACGGCTCATCCTGAAGCTTTCTTTAAAAAATTGTGCATCATTGTGAGGAACATCACGTTCCCAGAAGCATCCATGCCTTTCCTTAAGCAACATAGGTATTAATAAATCTAATATCGTGATTCTTGAAAATTTACTCGCATCCACAATCTTCTTCCATGTGTTGGATTAATCACTGCAAGGAATAATGCGTTTCTTTTGTTGGCTAAGGGCAGCAATTCTGCGCAAATGGGATATTCTTTGCATTTCCAACTGATGTAGCTCAGACTTTCTTGCATTCGTAGAAGAAGTGAAAAGCATTAAAATCCTCTTCGATATCCGTTTCTACATTTTTATTAAAAATTTCACTCATTTTTATCCAAATTTTACGAAACAGTCTCGTTTGCAAAACAATAACAAGGAGAAAATATGAAACGTCAAAATTAATCTCGTATTCAAGTTAATCTCTAATGTGGTGTACCTCTTTTAGCAGGGTTCTATAATTCCCTGGGCCATAATTTGTCGGGCCAGAACATTTTTGTGGTTTGGAAAAATGAGCTTTATCCGTCCTAACCACGAAATACGAAATAATCAATAGCAATCAATACTGGGACAACTAACCAGGCCTAGAACATCCCACGGCGATTATCGAGACATATTATAGGAAAAGATTCGAGAAATGTATGAGTTTTCCAAAGAATAGTCTAAGGATTATTACAGGCATCCTAACAGGGCATCGTGAAAAAAATAAATAAGTATGCTCTTATATAGAGGTTTGGCTCCTGAATCTAAGGTTCAAAGTTTTTACATATTATGTTGTACATCAACAGAAAGGTATGAAAAGGCCTTTCGTTTGATATCCATATCGTGTAAATCGATTGAGAATTGATTGAGTTATTTTGATACCAACTTTGAACTTTGACCCCGAGCCACGGCTTTTGTGGGCGTTTCCTAGGCAAAATTTTTAGTTCATTAAATTTTAAAAAAGGTCCATGTAGGCCGATTTTCGGTATTTTTATCATGAGGGTTCGCTATACTACATTTGTTTCTGTATTGTTCCCGTGCGGATATTTTAAGCCGTCTGCTTAAAAGGTATAATTACGGACAGCAGCTTTAACTTAAATTCACATATTTGTGTATTTATTTGGAGGCCAAATTTGTCGAACGACATCTACTTGATCGGTGGCCTAGCTTTATGTTGATGGAAAATTACACCATTACGATTAACTAAATCTGGCTGTTTTTCATTGTTCGCTGCATTTAATTCGTTCCAGTTTCGTCCAGAAGCAGCTCAAAATACAAATAGTATCCATCCCCTCAATTTGGTGGCAAAATAATTGTTTTCGAATGATATTCAGCTCTATCTATAAACCGGGTTTTCTCGGCTTCGTCGCGTGAAACCGTTGACGACGTCCCGATTTTTTTTTCCATCATCTCCATTACAACTTCCAACTTGCAGTTAGTTTTTGGCGACCTACAATACTACAAATTTTTTACAATAAAATTAAAATTAATTACGAATTGAACTTAAATTTCAAAATACCGATCCTTTTTGCCACAATTTGTTTATGAATATCACGGTGAAAAAAGGAAAACTCCAAGGTAATTTTTCTTTGCAATTGGGCTGATTATCGAAAACAATCAATTTTTGAACACCAGTGATAACTCGTTTAGAAAAGAATCGATAGGGTCATTGAAAGGATTATGGCGTTTATGATCTGAATCGCAAATATTGATGCACGTTAAATAAATTCCTTTTGATGTGGAATCCAACTTCCAGGCTTTTATAAAAGTCCGAGACTTTGTAAAAGTTTCTCAGCTGATGATAAGTGGCACATTTAACCTCTCTGCAATCTCTCACGATCCGGGTCGAATGATGACCAAACCAAAGCCATCATTGAAGTCATTATTAAGCTCAACTGATGTGAATATTGGTCACCTATAAATAAGAAACCACCAGAACAAAGATTGTCAAAACAATTTTTGCATTTTATGTTAAAGCTTCCTCGCAATACACATGACGTAACTATTAAACACCGTGCGCGGTGTTTGTTTTTGGTAACGGAACTGAAGGAGTATAGTTTAACGAAAACGTTCGTTTTGCACTTCATTTAAAATTGACGCCAAACAACTTTAAGCAAAAATTTGCGCATTCTCCAACCTAACCTAACAAATGTAGAAAAACCATAGCATTGAATTTATAAAAAAAAAGATAAATATATATATATAATCACAGATTTCTATGTCCAATCGGTAATTAATTAGTTACCACTCAAATCGATTATTTACATTTGCAAAATCTGAAGCAAAAAATAAAAAGCAGCTGTGGAAGCTTTAGATCTGTTTCTATTATTTCTCAGATGTTTTTATTAGAGTTCTTACTATTTTGTGTACTTTTAACAATTACAAATTTTTAGTATTTTAGTTTAAATTTACTACACCTTTCCAGGATTAATATCAAAAAACGTTAAATAGGTTTTATAAAAAGTCAAATAGATTTCAGAGTGTCAAAAGGATTTTATAAAACGATGATTAAATTTTAGAAAGTATCAATGGGTCTTAAGACAGCAACGAAAATTCCAGAAGATAGAAAAAGCCAGAGGTTAAAAACAAATAAATGTGGAATACTCTCAATTTTTGAAATGATATACACGTGTTAGTATTGATATCTATTATAATGTGGTATGATATTAAATATTAAACTTTAGCTTTCCAATATTAAGATACATCGAGTTTTCAATAAACATTTTGCGAACATTTTTCTTAAAAATAACTGTCAGGTTGTAAAAGTTATATGTTTCAAATGATAGGTAAGCTTAACTGGGTTTCATACAGACAATTAAATATTTATATAAATTTAGATTTATCGGTTGATCCTTGTGAAACGCCTCCAGCACTTTGGCGAGTCCAACCTTGGTTGCCTGCGCTGGTACCACCATTCTAAAGAAAAACAGTTATTAGATGTGCTTCTCCAATCATCTTCTAAGAACCTGTTGGGCCTCATTGCAAGATCCAGAGCTTATGCCTTGACCTCCAGTAGATCCTGAATTGTTCGAGTTGCTACCTTTGCCACCGCTACTTAAAGCGCCAGTATTCCCAGAGCCACTCGCTTGAGCCATCCAGGACAAGAAGTTCCCGCCTTGCTGTAAAATACATTAATACATTCGAAAAAGGCATCAGGATACATATTCTAAATATACTAAAGTAGACTTCCAAAACGTGCTATTACACAAAGCTGTAACTTTTGTAAAAAATAAAAAGAAAGCTGCCAAAAATGCATTCAAGTTTTGCTTAAGGGGAAACACCATCCTAGGTCCCGACAAAAAGGTCTAACTGTGACGATTTAGTTTGCGGCTATAGAAAATGTAAGAGGATTTCTTTTTACTCATGAAATGGCCTATTGTTTCAATACGCAAACGGGTGGACGGATTTCTCGTAAAGTATAAGACCTGGAACAAAAAACTAACACATTTTATAATTTATGTTCTATTGGCTATGGAGGTACAAAATTTATTGCTTTTTGGCCTAAAAATTTGCACACAATTTTTTAAAACCAAAAAGTTTACGAATAAAAAATTGCAAATATTTTAAGGGGTCGTAATATTACGACACTCGGTAATTTAAAATTAACATTTAACATTTTTGCTGGCTAGGAAATAAAACTTTGAATACAAATTATTTTTGCTTAGTTGTTGATTCTATGTTTTGATCATATGTTCACTTTTCCCGCCAATTTTACAGTTTGTCCATTTCGTTTAAATTGCAAGAGTTTTGTTTTGAATATTTTTAATAAATAAAGTGCAAATATACATTTTATTCGACCATTTTGAAGGAGAATATGTTTCCAACGACTGTAGTATCGAGTAATTATTAATGTTGTAGTTTACTAACAGCAAATTGCGCATTTAGCTTTGTTGCAGTTATGCATCAAAATACTTCATAGTGAAAAAAGTGAGTCTAATGTAAATCGAGACAATTTTTAAAAATTTTTGTTAATAACAAACCTTTGTGGTATATTATTATGGCGATGAGTAAATACGTGTTATATACATGTTCGTAGTATATGTTTCGGGCTATATACCCAATTTTTATAAGTTAGAAAAGGTGTCTAATTGATATTCGCTTTTATTTAGATCCAATGTCTGGTAAACGCTTATCGTCTGCTCAAATTGCTGGAATAATTAACAGCTTAGAGAGCAAAGACGAATTAGATTTCTCAGCAGATGAAGCAAGTGAGTACTTTCCAGGTGAGGATGGAACTGATCCAGATGAAGAAAATTTAATTCTAACTGCAAATTACCAGAACCTAATGTATTCAAGAAAAGTTCTAGAGGTACTTCAATAGAATATGTCACAAACGATGATGGTGTTGACATAGCGGTAACTCCATGGCTCGACAATAAAATGGTGTCCTCAGCTTCGAACTATGCAGGAGTTTTACCAAAAGGCACTGCCCGGCAATATGACAAAACGAAGAAAGAATTCCTATATGGGAGGCGTTAATCTTATTGACAGCATTATTGGAAGATATAAGATTTTGATAAGAAGCAACACGTAGCAGGTCAGAGTTTTTTATCACCTTATTGACCTCGCCGTTTGTAATGCGTGGCTATTGTATAAACGGGTACACAAAGCAAATGCGACGCCTGGAAAGCCGTTGAAATCAGCTGACTTTCGACTCGAGATAGCAGAAGTTTTGACTAAAATGGATACTGCTGCAAAGACAAGAAAACGGTGCTCTGCACTTCAGATCGAACTCAATGCGAAGGTTAGAAAGGGACCAACGCAACATGTGCCAAACCAAATGGTCCGACAAGATCAAATTGGGCATTGGCCTGTGTGGTTGGAAAGAAGATTGCGGTGCAAATTCCCCAATTGCACTAGTTTTTCACAAACCGAGTGCCAAAAATGCGGAGTCGCATTGTGTTTCAACAAAAGAAATAATTGTTTCAAAAACGTTCATTTGAACTGAAATCAAACTTTTTTTCATAACGGCAACTGTTTTGATGCATATCTGCATCACACCGTTTTTTTTTCTTAATAATATTAAAAAAGTAAAAAATTTGAAAAAACCGAAAACACGTATATTTTTTTTTCGAATTTTCTACCTAAATCAAAAAACCGCAATCAAATCGGTGAATATGACATACGAAGGGTTAATGTTTTTAAGTTCTTTTATTTTTTTTGCCTTACTGACGTATTTGTTTAATGTCAAAATGAATTCATTGAAGTTGAAATTCGCTATTTATTTAATTATTCAAGTATATTTTTTCCCATTTTACCTAAATAAAATGTAAGTAAGCAAGAGAAATCATTGTGTTCACACTTTATGGTTTTTTTACTCTCTCATAGGCACATCCGAACACATACACACACTCAGACATATTTAGATACATATTTAAAAACTCCTAAAAAAAATATAAAAAAATTATATAAACTGCCAAAATCCTCGAATATTCTCTTTTTTGCACCATGGTCTGACCAGACCATGGGGGGTTCAACTATGAGGTTTCAATTGGATACCCACACAAGCGCTCGGTGGAAATACAGTATAAAGTATTGTTAAAGTAAAACTAAACTTGATTTTTGCAAAATGCTACAGTCATGTTACCCCTTAACCCTAATTCCCAGAAGTGAGCCTCACAGTCACACTAAAGATTTTAAATAGTGATAAATCCTATACCAAAAGATTTTCGCTTCCAATATTTTATGTAATCTTCTAATGGAACGTTAGAATTATAATGCTTTTATAAAATTAACATTTTAGACAATTTTTGTACTTTTTCAAACAATTTCTTAAAATTGTAACGAAACCCCAGAAGTGAGCCTCAGAAGCTCATTTGAACAAAAAACTCAAATTTATTCAGAATTTCTTGACTTTTTGTCAACCATATAGAAAAATATTTTCATTTTTCATGTTAAGGTGCATTTTTATCGTGTCAAGTTCATAGTTTTTGAGCTTAGCACACATCTAGTCGGCATGGGATGAAGTCAATGAAAATGTTTGAAAATATTACAATATACGACATATTATGAAGAATTTATGCCTTGCCCAAGTTGATGTTAGTTCATACAGTTTATGTCTTCCAATCCCGATAAATATGTAATCAGAATATGGTAGTGCGATGGTGCTAATACTTGAAATGCCATACACATGCAAATACGGTAATCAAGGAGCTGTGGGTCCTGCGAAAAGTAAGGGATTAGCCGATAGTTTTTTGGATGTGGGGTTCGTACACTCAGAAAAAACAAAATTTGTATGATGGGTATATCAAAAAACGCAAACCTAATGAATGGCCTCTAGCTTTCTTTATACATTTGATTGATGCTGCTGGCATTGCGAGATATGTCGTACGGCTAAAAACACGTCCTTACTAGAATGAGGGTACAGATAGCAAAAGATAGTTGTTTTTACGATAACTTGGGAATTTTTTTGGGCAACAATAGATGCTGTATTATTGCAAAAGGTCAGTTCTGGTACACGTCAACAAAATCGGTGTCATATTTGTCCACCAGCCATCTCCAAAACGCAGGAACAAGTTTACAATAAACTAAACAAATCTCCATTTCACTTCCACCCAAATTTGACAAAGATGTGAATATCTGGATTAATTAATTATACTTTTGCAGTAGAAATTGTTTGTATGGACTTTGCATTCACAAGTTCTGTACTAAAAATAAAAAAATTAAATAAATACGTCTTTAAGTAAAAACTGGATTTGGAAAAGTAAAATAAATTGGGGTTTTCAGTAGTTTAGCTCATACACTGCGGGACACTTGATTACTCTCATTTTACTTTGTTAGCTAAAATTTTTGTTATGAAGTAAAAAACTTTGTTTTTAATGTCAAAATTTTTTGGATACTTAGTTACTTGTGTTCCTGTTTTTAAACTGCAAAAATTTTATGCAAAATGATGATGAACCACATTTTTGCGCTTTTAAGCCTATTTCAAGTGGGACACTTGATTACCCTCATTGTAGTTTTAGACCTGTAACAAGTGCTAGAAGGTAAGATTAGTGTAAATCGGTTTGAAAAACCGAATTGAAAGTATTAGGCATATCATTTTTGCGAAATTTACAGACGGCAGAAGCAATGCGTCGCGGTAAAACCTTAACAGAATTGGAAAGGGGACGAATTTCGGCGTTCAAGGAGGAAAACATAAGTAACCGCGAAATCGCTCGCAGAATCGATCGCGATCCATGGTTAGTCAACCATTTTCTTAACCCATTTTCGGCCGCTACCAGAAATAGCCAATATTTTTTTAATTCCTTTTAAGGACTTACATTTAGGACCTTAATCAAGAATATTTTTGGATTTTTTTTGTTTTTTTTTTAATTATTTTTTTTATAAATTAATAAAAATTTAATTTCAAATAAAAACAAATATATATGTATATAATTTTGGTCAAATAATAATCAAGCATGAAAACAAACAATTGTTGGCTTTCATATGTACATACATGACGACTTCTGGCCAATTTTCGATTTTTCGACCACTGAAAAGTACGCGGTGCTGAGAGGTAAAAATATTTTCATAATTTTATGGATATCAATTGATTGCGGTAATTTGGTCTTTAGGCTTCGTAAATAATCAATAATAAATCAATAATTTGAAAAGGTTATATATTTTTCAGAATATTCAAAATATGACTAAAAAATGCTTTTTTCGTGCCTTCGCCAACATCTCTAAATTTATCTTCTTTAAAAAAAATTATTATTTCGAGGGGTTACCAAAAAACCAAAGCTATTTTATGCATCAAAAGTTCACAGATATAATGTCTAAGTGCAGAGCTACTCTCCTTCAAAGTGGCTGGTCGAAAAATCGACCAGCGGCCGAAAATGGGTTAAAACACCCACAACTTATGGCAAAAACAGAAAAGGTCGCACTGCAACAGCAACTTCTCTTAGAGAGAGAAGAGCAATTCTTCGTGAATCGTCCAATTCCTCTGTGTCTGCGGGTCACATACGAGGTCTAACCGGGAAGACAACGTCGAAGGCAACGTCACAAAACGGTACGCTTAGAGTTCGCCCGAGCTCATCTCAGTTGGCAGCAGGAGTGGAAGTCAGTTGTCTTTCCGACGAAAAGAAATTTGATTTGGACCCCAATGGCTTCAAACACTTTTTTCACGATCTAAGTAAATCTGGACGATTTCTGTCGCGGCGTCATTCAGCAGTGGACTCAGTTATGTTGTGGGAAGCAATCTCAGCTCATGGCGCTATTAATTTAACTATATTGGAAGGGCGCCAAAATTCGCAGACTTATATGGCAATGTTAGAAATTGAATTTATAAACTTTGCCGAAATATTCGCGGGGGAACGGTGGATTTTCCAGCATGACAACGCTGCCATTCACACCGCTAGTTGCGTGAAGGATTGGTTTGCCGCAAAAATGTTAATGAAATAGATTGGCCTGCGTTTTCTCTCGACCTTAACATAATCGAAAATGTTTGGTGATGGTTGACACGTAAAATTTATGCAGATGGCAGGCAATTTAACAATAAAAGCACACTTATAGAAACAATTGAAAATGCATTTTCCGAAATCCCTGAAAATTAACTTACATCGTTGTACAGCTCTTCGCCTACTCGACTTTTTAAGGTTATTCGCAATAATGGTGGCCTTACAAAATATTCGTAATAAGAAAATTGATGGATGTAATGAAGAATTACCTCTTTTTTCTTTGTTTTCTATGGGTGAGGGTAATCAAGTATCCCACTTGAAATAGGCTTAAAAGCGCAAAAATGTGGTTCATCATTTTGCATATAATTTTTGAAGTTTAAAAACAGGAACACATGTAACTAAGTATCCAGTAAATTTTAACATTAAAACAAAGTTTTTAACTTCATAACAAAAATATTATCTAGCAAAGTAAAGTGAGGGTAATCAAGTGTCCCGCAGTGTATGAGCCGGACACTCTCACTTCTGGGTTAACGTTACGCTTAAAATTCTGGGAATTAGGGTTAAACGAAACAGAAGTAATTGGACTAGACACTTCCGAAAACTAATAGCTACTGATAGGAACATAAATACTACAGAGCACAAATATTGGCTGCAAAATACGAAAAATTATACACTTTTATGTTAATATAATATTAAATTAATTTTCACGAAACCCAACTTGTCTGCAACCTTCATTTTTATTACAATGGTTTGTTACAAATGAAAATCAACTTTAATAGTAAAACACGTCAATTGCTCTTTTAGTCCGTTCGGAAAACATATAAGTATATGGGTGGCGCTTTCAAATGCCATGCACTGTTAATATTTTTTACTTCAGCGATGTGAAATTCGAGACAATTTATGTTAGCATTGCAACCGCCATTTTAGAAGCCAGTATACGGTATTTGTACATTACCTGCTGCTCTTGCGACTGATTTTGTAACTGATTACCAAGGAGGCTCCATTGATTCAGAGCGGCTGCAACAATCGCTGGATTCATTGGCAAAGAACCCAGATTCAACCCGACCCCCAGCGGATTGTTAATGTTTTGGCCTTGACTTGAAGAGTTCGGTCCCTGCGGATTGATGCCCAGCGCTTGCAAATTAGGCATGTCAAGGTGACCGCGATTTTGTTGATTGTTCCATGCGACATTATTACCGCCGGTGCTACTGCCGTGCTGAGGTCCCATGGGATGATTACTTAAATAGTTTCCCCCATTTCCACGATTGAACGGGGTTACTGACGTCTCCTGCCGGTTCAGAGGCCCCGAATTGCCTATAAGACCACCACCACTACCACCAATATTATTAAAACCGCCCCCGCTGCTGTTGGTCCCGAAGTTATTGCCATTCATGTTATAGCCACTCGAATGCCCAATCGGACCAGAGTGACATATTCCGCTACCCTCCCCCACTCCACTATTTGGTGCAACATTCGATCGTTGATGCCCGTTGCGTCCACTGGAATTCATGCTTATGCCTTGATGATGCATTAAATGCATTCCACTACTGGCGCTAGCCGATGAATTGTAATGGTAGTTGTGATGATTTTGACTAGAACTCCGATTTTGCTCGGTTTTAGGAGCCGCATTAGATACGTGAACAGACACACCTAAGGCATTAGTATCGGCATTAGCAGAATATTCGAAACGAGATATGTATACAAACGTTCACCTTTTATAATGTGGTCTTCGCCGCACAGTGACTGCGCTACTTCTGGGTCCAAAAAAGTTACGAAACTAAAAGCACGAAACGGCTTTGGTATAAAAACATCGGTAACTTCTCCAAATTTAGAAAAGTACTCGCGTAAGTCATCGGCAGTAATATCCTCAGTACACCGACCCACAAATACCTTGCATGGTACCTGATGTACCATTCCCTGAAACAAAGATTAATCGTGTATATATGCGATTGATGCGCAGCTCTGTAAACTTACCTTCGAGTTCGGAACTTTAACCTCACACCAGCGTCCGTCAATTAAGTGCCTTGTCGACAGTACTCTCATTTGGGCTTCATACGAACCAAATCGTACAAATCCAAAACCCTTCGACTGACCAGACTTCATGTCCTTCTTCACCTGCGCCATTAAAACCTCACCGTATCCTTCGAAATATTCGCGCAGACTGTCCTCAGTAGTTTTCCACGGCAAACCCAAAACTATCAAGTCAGTGCAACGAAGTCTTGTTTCAATGCGTTTTGTTTTAGCGGTTGAGTTTTCCAAATTATCGTCACTCTTACGTTTATTCTCTGGAAAGTGTAAGTACAAACCATTCATGAAAAATTAAAATCACTCAAATCCAGACTTCGAATAAGCTTGCCCTAATAAGCATGATTGGAAAACGTTTAATGTAAGCATAGTAAAACACTTGTAATCGTAGAATCAATAGAAAGGATCCGTGATTGTTCAATTACGAAGACGTTTGGAAACAAGCTTGATAACACAGTGCAAAAAATTCCAAAAAATTGTCGAGGGGCAAGATCTTACATATCGCGTTCGATAGAGGACCACGGTACATAACCAAGTCCCAAGGGATTTTTCCCGGGAAGTTCGAGTTTTTTAAATGCAGCTTAAAGATGGCGGCTTAATGCCCTTACTGGAACTTTTAAAACATAATATTGCTACGAAAAATAGTTCATATTCGTTTCTCTGGATTGTGCTCAAAAATAAAAAACATTAAAATCTTGAACACAGCTCTACAATAGTAATCACTTTATTTATAATTTCACACTTCACTGTCTCTACATTTGTTACTTATTAGGCTACTGCGTGTTGCACCTTTGGTTGGTAAAACCAAACTCTCCCCTCTTCGCTGTACCCGGCTGCCCTTTATACTTGCTTGCTTGTAGCACAGATCGTTCTCGCACATTCCGGTTGGTCTCAAAATTTCCAGCATTATCGTGAGTCATCTGTGCGAATGTTCTAGCAAAATTACCATGCCTCTAAAACTATGCCCCCCTCCCCCCCAAAGCACCGGGGCCAGATGTAATTATACCATCAGACCTCCAACATGGTGCACCGGAGGTCATTCCTTGGTTAAAAAACATTTATGACGCCTGCTTGAAACTATCATATATTCCCGTAAGATGAAGGGAGTCTCGTGTAGTCTTCATACCAAAGGCGGGAAAGGCGTCCCACACCCATCCTAAGGACTACAGACCCATAAGTTCGTCATCCTTTCTCCTAAAGACATTGGAACGAGTTCTTGACCTTCACATAAGGAGTTCAATTGAACCGTCCCTTATCTCAAGGTCACAACATGCCTACACTAAGGGCAAGTCTGTGGAAACTGCGCTACACGCGCTCATCGAACAGGCCGAGTTATCTCTTTCAAACAAAGAGTGTACGCTGCCAGCTTTCCTGGACATTGAAGGAGCCTTCAATAATGTCTGCCCTAACGCGGTCTTCAGGTCCCTGACAGACTTGAAACTGGATCCCGCAGTAGTGGGATTTATCAGGAACCTACACAAAAAACGCGTCATAAGTTCAAGCATAGGCAATGCTCAGACAAAGAGGGTGGTCATGAGAGGCACGCCGCAAGGTGGAGTGCCTCTCAAGGTGGAAAGGGCACGGAAAGCGACCTGTGCTCTGTACTACTGCAAAAGGGCCCTAGGAACTAGGTGGGGTGTAAAACCTCGCATTATGTCCTGGCTATATACGGCGGTTGTGGAACCCAACCTACTATATGGCGCCGTCTGCTGGTGGCCAGCCATTTCTAAGGGGGTGAACCAGAAACCGATCGATAAGGTAAGGAGAACGGCAGCCGTTCTGATAACCAGGTAGACCAGACCGAACTTGGGACATTCAAGCATCCTGACACAGGATGGACCCACACCAACAAATGTTGATTGCATGTGTCCCTCCCTTAACTTCAATAACAGATTCACTACTCACATCCCCAGTAGAGAGGAATGGATCGAAAACAAGGTATCGACTGAGGATTCTATAGACATCTACACAGACGGTTCCAAGTTAGATAATAGGGTAGGTTGTGGAATTTTCTCCAGCAAACTGGGGATCCGACTCTCACTTTGCCTACCTGACTATTGCAGTGTCTTTCAGGCTGAGGTAATGGCCATACTGCAGGCCTCGAAGTGGATTTCTCATGACGATTTACGTAATGTGAACATCCACATTTACTCAGATAGTCAAGCAGCAATCAAGTCCCTTGCTGGTGTATCAACCACATCGAAGCTTGTGTCTGATTGCCGACGTTTTCTTAACACTATAGCAAGTGACTCGCGGGTCAACCTCTACTGGGTACCTGGCCATAGAGGCATCGCAGGAAACTGCGAGGCCGACGAACTTGCAAGATTGGGAACACTTATCGAGGTGATTTCTCCTTCCCACGCCGTTGGCGTCCCTCTCGCTTCGGTCAGGCATACCTTTAAACAGCGCTATGTCAAGGACGCAAATGATCTCTGAGTGGAAGAATACACCTGCAGCATTGCCAGACAAACCTGGCCATTGCTTAACAAGAGGCGATCTGGACAGCTACTCAACCTAGGCCGGAAGTCCATCAGCACAGTGGTTGCTGTGCTCACAGGACACTGCCCAATGGGGAGGCACGCTGAAAGACTAGGGTTGCCACACAACGGCTTCTGTCGTGGTTGTCGTTCCGAAGACGAAGAAGAAACGGTCCTGCACTTTCTGTGCCAATATCCGTCCTTGGCCAGGAGAAGATTAAAACACCTAGGCTCTTCGTTCTACATCAGCCTAACCGAGCTTTCAACTCTTAACATCAGGGAGATAGCGAGGTTCATACTGGAATTTTCGTGGTTCCCAGCGCCGTGAAAGGGGGAGTCGCGCCATCCCAACGAGCCATTTCTTTGTTCTTAAGTGAGCTTTTCAGGAGAAGGCTGCCACTCCAACCTAACCTAAAACTATGCCAACGCGCATGTCGTAATCTAATTTTTCTTCCTTTTAAGTGCCATGTAAACTGTACAGTGACAGCGATCATTATAGTGACCATATCTTTGACTCAAATTTCAGAAAACGATGATATTTACGTCAAATGAAAACTGATGCTATGAAGTTCAAGAAAACATATCCTATTTAAAAATTGTTAACAAACGGACATCAAGGACATCCACTAAGTTTGTATCCTTCAACATCCTCAACACCGTGAGAGCTAAAATTATATTGATAACTCCCATCAAAGATTTATACTGCAAGTTCTATACATTCAGACCCCTAAGACGCGGCTCAAGCAGTGCGAGGGTAAAGTGGTACCTCTGCTACTTCGGGCAAGGCCTGAGCAAGGAGGAATCGAGGAGCAGAGCGGTAGAGCATGGCGGAGTACCCGCGGCCACATCGGCTCAACCGACTCTGCCGAGAAAGAGAGGGAGCGATAACATCACTCCCCCCCAACGCCCTGAAATAAAAAAAATCCAGGACCACCACTCAGGCACCGGTTGCAGGACGGGCAAGCCACAAAATAGCAATCAGTCTGGGGATAATCCCATGACGGGCGAACACCTGAGGCCATTCGAGTAGCGGTCCTGCCTAGGGAATATCCCCAGAAGATACTGAGTAAGGAGGAGCTCTCTTTTCTCGAGGAGGCTATCGTAGGGGAGATAGCCAAAGGGTGGACCACCCCACTGGTGTTCAGTGGCATTCACTTCCGGTCGGGACATCTGCTGCTAGACTGCACTAACCAAGGTACTGCAGACTGGCTTCAGCAGGTAGTCCCGAAGCTGGAAGATTGGGAAGGGGTAGGGCTTCGTGTGTGCCTTGGCGATGATGTACCCAAGACACACCACGTCACCGTGTTCCTTCCCATGAGCGCTGGGCAAGAACCCAGCAAGCTTTTTGCGCTGATACAAGCGCAAAATGCTGGGATCTATACGAACCTTTGGAAGGTGGTTACTTCCAAGGAGGAGGGCAGGGGTGTGCTGTGGAACCTGGTGATTGACGAGAAATCCCTCGCCAAGATCAGGGAAAACGGCAACGCCCTGGTATGAGAGCATCCCAGTCCATGCCCCCAGGCCTGGATCCGCGATCTGCCGAACCTGGGAAACCACCGGTAGGCGGAGAGGCAGCCGGAACAGCTGTCGAACGAAATTTCGTTAACGACGCTGCTGGAGATGGATGCCGAGGCTTCTCCTAAACTCTAACCCTCGAGACATGAAGGTTGTTCAAATCAACCTTCGTCACGCGAAGGCGGCATCGGCCGTCCTAGCGCATAAGTTCACCCCAGACCACATCGGGGCGGCGCTAGTCCAGGAGCCCTGGTGCTACAACGGAAGAGTCTGCGGGTGAACTCGCAACATACCAGGGTAATATATGATACAAGGCATGGGATACCTCGTTTGTAATTCAGTCCAGGGATTTAGTAGCGGTGGCGTTGACGATTCAGATCGAGGGTCGTGACCTCGAGGTCGTCCTGGCGTCAGCTTACTTTCCGGGCGAGGACATGATGGTGCCCCCCACGAAGTGCAGGGCCTAGTGGAGTACTGCAGGGCAAATGACCTGCCGCTCCTCATAGAAGGCGACATGAACGCCTATCACACCATACGGGGCAGCACCGATGACGTCAGGGGTGAGAACCTGCTTGAATATATACTAGCCACTAACCTAGTTGTATCTAACACGGGATCTTCCCCGACATTCGTTACTAGAGTTAGGCAGGAGGTCTTTGACCTTACCATAGGTAACAGTAGAATTAGTGACAATTTTTTTTTTTTTAAATACGAGCCAACGCGCAGGGGATACCCCTATGTGTCTGAATGGAGAGTGTCTAGCGAACCCTCCTATAGGATGATTGAATTTAAGTTAGCAGGTGGCATTATGGAGATACCTCCAACCGAGAACCCCAGGAAAACCGACTGGGAAAAAATTCACCAATCTGCTAGTAGAGGATAGACGCTTGCTTGACATTCGAGCCCTTAAATGCATTTAAGGGCTCTGTTAAGCTTGAGAACTGTCAAGCGTTTCCACCGAAACTGAGTTAACTCCAACAGCTGGTTTTTGTTTGCCTTTTATTTGGTCAAGCCAAATTCGGCATGTATTTCTGGGCAGCTCACCCATCGCCGCCATCTCCTTGTATACGTATGTGTGGTTTCTTGTAGCCCCTCTACTGCATGAAAACCTTTCCGCTTTCCTTCTCAACAGTCTAGGAATGTCTGCGTTTTCATACTTGTGAAAATTTATTTCATTCATATTTCATTTCATTCATATATTTCACAAATATTTGTCAATGTTTATTTCATTTGTGAAAGTTGTCAGCTGATTGATATCAGAACTGTCTGAATTTTTAATGTTAAGAGGGTTCATGAGAAGTTCCACGTTTTTTATTTTCTTTTTCAGCATTTATTATTGGCAACAAATAGAAGTTTTGATTTTGATTATGACAGACAATATGTATTTTTGCGAAAAATGCAGTAAAAAGTAATTGTCTTGGCAAAAAATCTACCACACTGAACGCAATTCAAATCCCTTCTTTCGTTTGTGTTCGTACGGCTCTTGCAGCGCCTTAAAGCATGCTATCAAAATTTGTACATTTGTGAGTATTGCTCCCGCTTCTAACATAAGATTTTCTGTTAGACGTCTGTAAACGGCAAAACTTGGTTAACTCAGTTTTGAAAGTGAGTTTACGCACTTTGATACAAACAGTTGCATGGGAATTTGAGCATTTAAATGCGATGTTAAATGTATTTAAGCGTTAAATGCATTTAAGGCCCGGTGGAAATAGGCTATAAGGCAGGTTGAAATCCTAAACAAGGGAGTAGTAGGGAGTCCAGGAAGAAATCCACACCGTGGTGGAATAACACCCTAGCAAAACTTAGAGCTGAAACGCGAAGACTCTTCAATAGGACAAAGCGGACCGGTGAATGAGGGAAATACACCGCGTCATTTACCAAGTATACAAAGGAAGTACGAAAAGCGAAAAGGGCTAGCTTCCACACGTTTTGCGAAGAAATTTCCTCCACTCCTCAGGCAGCGAGACTTCATAAAGCGCTCGCGAGGAGGGGAACGGAGAACAAGATGGCACTCAAACTCTCGGATAGTAGCTATACGCGCAATGAAGAGCAACGGGCTCCAGCTCTTCTAGGTGCTCACTTCCCAGGCGCAACCCTACAGAACGCGCCGGCCGAGTGCACAATATACCATCAGAACAGAAGGGACTGGAGCTGGCAGATGAAGTCATCTCCCAAGCAAAGATTGATTGGGCCCTGAACACCTTTCAACCCTTCAAATCGCCAGGCTTAGACGGGATCCTCTCTGTTTTCTTGCAAAAAGGCAAAGGGATCCTGCTAAGGCAATTAGTTTAACATCCGTCGTCATGACGACCATGGAGAAGGTGTTAGACCAGTACATTAGAAGCGTGACACTCAAGAGACAACCTCTGCATGCTAAACAGCATGCGTATAGGGCAGGCAGATCGACAGAGACTGCCCTTTTCCAGCTCACGAGTTTAATGCAGTATGCTCTTCAAAACAAAGAGATAGTGCTGTGCGCCTTCCTGGATATCGAAGGAGCCTTCAATAATACCTCTCATGAGGCTCAACAGAAGAGGGGTAGAAACCACCCTTAGCCGCTGGATAAGAGCCATGCTCTCTACAAGATCGGCAGTAACGAAAGTGGGCAAGACCACAAGGAGTGTGCTTACTAGTAGAAGTTGCCAACAAGGCGGGGTACTATCACCGTTACTGTGGAGCCTTGTGGTAGATGAGCTCCTTGAACTTCTGTCAAGCAATGGCATAAATTGTCAAGGCTACGCTGATGACATAGTCATTATTGCCAGAGGTAGGCTTGAAGACACTCTGTGATATAATTCACAAGTGCGCTCTTGGCAGGCAATGGCAAAACCTCCAAGTGTGAGCGAAAAAACTGCCAATCGCCGTTCGGATTCGGCGTTAAACTGTAGGTCCCCTCCCCTCCCTTTCCCCATCCGTTTGAAATGTGTGTTGTATCACATGTTGAAAAAAACAGTGTTGCATACGCATTTCAAACGGGTGGAATCTGTGGTATCACAACGGGCCCGTTAAGAGGCCGAAGTGTGTCTCATACAGAGGCAGCCACCGCAACCTAACCTAAAACTAACGCAAGAATGGTGTGTCCGGGTAGGCCTAAAGATAAACCCAGACAAAACCTCCATAGTTACCATTTACGTGGAAAAGAAAACTACCACACATCAGAGCAATCATGGTGTGCAGATCCTTAGCAGGTAGGAATTGGGGATGTAGACCAAGCATACCGAAATGGATGTACACCATGATAGTGAGACCAATACAGCAGTAGCCTGGGCCCCAAGAGCCAAGCGCACGACTGTGAGGAAGCGGCTCAAGAAGGTCCAACGACTTGCATGCACGTGTATTACAGGTGCTATGAGGACCTGTCCCACGGTGGCACTGGAGGTGATAACAGAGTGCAACACTAAAAAAAGGGACAAGGTCAAACATGTCTCATTCGATGGAGGACTTCAGTAGATGAAAAAGTGCCAAGGGATTTTTCCCGGGATGTTGGAGTTTTTTTTAAAATGCAGTTTAAAGATGGCGGCTTAGTGCCCCTTACTGAAACTTTTAAAAAATCATATCTTTTGACTCAAATGTCAGAAAGGAACAATTTTAACGGCAAATGAAAGCTAATGGTATGAAGTTTAGGAAAAAAACCAGTTTGCATTCCACACAAGAGAGCTACGACTTTAAAATCACAGCAAACCTTCCATTTGTGTTGATCGTACTGTACCGAATTCAATATCTTTTGCAACGATTTGTAAGTATCTTGCATAGATGTGCCATATGCAATTGGCAGTGCAGACTTCTTATTTAATTTATATAACAAAATAGCTTTGAGGAAATTGACAGTGATTGTGATACCCCAGTAGCGACTAAGCGACAAAAACAATAAATGGTAATCATATTAACATAAGTTCTTGTAGACAATAATTCTCGTCCAGTAGTTTTTAAATGTAGCAGCGAGATGCTGCTCCCAGATATTCTGTATATAAACGCATGAAAGTAGCAGAGTATAATTTTTGAAACGCTGTAGTGGCTTAACAGTGAAAGTGATTGAAATGAAATTAATATGCAGTATAGATCTTTGAATGCTATTTTACCAGAAGTCACTTATATAATTTACGCTCTCACGGTTTCCAGGATATTCAAGGATACAAATTTAGTTGATGTCCTTCTTCATAACATTTTAAAAAAAAAAACATTTACTTAAACTTCATACCATTAGCATTCATTTGACGTTAAAATTATTTTTTTCTGACATTTGAGTCAAAAGATATGATGTTTTAAAAGTTTCAGTAAGGGCGATGTTATGCTGCCGGTCAAACGATTGTCGGTCACGTCACTTTTTATGCTCTCGTTTTAATTTCTCTACTCCGTGCCCAAAGGATGTTATGCTGACGGTCATTTGATCGCCGGTCACCACTACGCTTTTCGCTTACTTTTACTACTTTTTGCGCACTTGTTATTGGGACTTTACTTTTTCAACTACAATTACCAATTAATATGTAAAATTCTTTTTCGCGCTTGCATCGGTCTGAATAGCACACATTTCTAAAGAGATTCCTGCTCCTGGAACATTGTTATCAGCGCCTCAGTAGTTGATTGTGCCGAAATTTCTGGCATTCTCAGCTAATAACACTGTGCGTGAAATTTGCCCTCAAAAATTTAGACATGGGGGGGACCTACTGGGTGAGTTTTCTATAGGTATACTGAGTTGAGATCCACCAGCCGTTTGGTAAGATTGGCTCTAGTTTATGAGAAATCCGACTTTGAAGTTTGTCGAGTTCGTCGCTTAAGTCTTCGAACGTTTAAATTCTAATAGGTCCTAAATCATTCCGAATATCGCTTTACTGTCTTCGGCAAGTTTGTAGATATTTTAACGACCAACAAATTTGCTTAAGACACCAATCCAAAAAAGTACATTTAAACTGTGTAATTGCGATATGTGCATTTTTGAGCGCAGCGCAACGTGGCGTATGAGTGTCAATTATATGAGTGTTAATTATAATTAAATGACACTCATACGCCACGTAGCGCTACGCAAAAAAATGCACATATCGCAATTACACAGTTTAAATGTACTTTTTTGGATTGGTGTCTTAAGCAAATTTGTTGGTCGTTAAAATATCTACAAACTTGCCGAAGACAGTAATGCGATATTCGAAACGATTTAGGACTTACTTAAGCGACAAACTGGACTAACATGAGCAAACTTCAAAGTCGGATTTCTCATAAACTAGAGCCAATCTTACCAAACGGCTGGTGGATCTCAACTCAGTATACCTATAGGAAACTCACAAAGTAGGTCCCCCCCATGTCTAAATTTTGGCCTTGCACAGTGTAATTTATACACGAAATTAATATAATATGTGTGTGAAAGTATCACAATATTTATTTACCATTTAAATGTCCATTTTTCTTTCTGCTTTTCCACCGAAAACACAAATATAAACACACGCTAGTAATGAGGGTTGCTACCAACCATTTTCTAGCTCATTCCATACACATTTTCACCAAAAAGGAACAAATTTGTTCCCAAAACACAACTATTGTGAATAATCTCACAACGCAACACTGATTTGATCGTTTGATTTGGCATCGAAAGCCTCATCATCTGGTGATCGGTGCGGTCAAATTTTATCCGCTCGCTCGCTCTCCCAATTTTCTCTTTTACATTGAAGCAACAACAATTTTATCCGTGATCGGTGCCCGTGACCGGCAGCATAACATCGGCCTAAGGGGCACTAAGCCACCATCTTTAAACTGCATTTAAAAAAACTCGAACATCCCGGGAAAAATCCCTTGGCACTTTTCCATCTACTGAGGTCCTCTATTGAATGAGACATGTTTGAACTTGTCCCTCGAAATTTTTTTAAAATTTGTTGCACTGTGTAATCAATGTATCACCATTGCACATAGCAATTGAGATGGCGGCCAAGCGCCAGTGTGAGCCTTAGAAGGCGCAGAGACTTAGCCGTGCTATCTGTGGTATAAATGCAGTATAGCGAACCCTCGTGAAAAAAATAGATGAGTATGCTTTTATATAGAGGGTTGGCTCCTGAATCTAAAAATAAAAACAAAAAATTTTGCCTGGGAAACGCCCATAAAAGGCGTAGCTCGGGGTCAAAGTTCAAAGTTTTTATAAAAAAAAACTCAATTCTCAACCGATTTACACGATATGGGTATCAAACGAAAGGTCTTTTTCTTACCTTTCTTCTGATGTGCAACATTAGACACGTAAGATGTACTAATAAAAAGTTTTAAGCGAAAAAAATTTTTTTATAACATTTTTTTAAAAACAGATTTTTTTCTCGGAAAAATCCATTACTAAGGTACAATAAGTTTGTTACCATATTGTAGCCTGTGGAATTGATTTACAATGAAATATTAAACATTTGATATTTTTGTGATTTCGCACTTATATTTAAATTTACATTGAGGTAAAAGCATCTGCCTGCAATATTGAAATGGCGTTTATGAAAGTTATTGCTTGGGCACGATCTTTTACAATCATAAGATTTGAATACAAAAAGACTGTAAGCACTTTACTGATCCAGATGCGGAGTTACTCACATGAGGGTTATTTTTTTTTAAGCCCGGCCGAAGGCCCACAAAAGGTATTTGATTGCCGGAATACTTTTATCCGCCAAGCCGAAGTTTCGATTATAAAAGTTACTAGTTGTAAGCCCCGAAATTCGGGTGTAAACAAAAAAACTACCATTTCGTATATGTAACTAAAATATAATGTATATTTTTTGCATTATAGTACTTCGTGAAATACTACATTCGCCGTTGTGTTTAATTTATTTGTCAATAATTGCATTCTTATGTCTAATGATGATCGCACCCGACTTAACGCTACATATAATTGGCCATGAGTGAAGCAATCCTCTTTTAAAAAGACTCCAACTCTTGTCAAAGTTTGACCTTGCGATTTTTTAATTGTTATAGCGAATGCTGGAATTATTGGTGGCTAAATGAGTGCTGTCTTAATTGATCTGTCGATCGCACCTCTAATCGCTTCCTTTCCTTGTCCTTTTGTACTCATGTTTCCCCCTATTTTCTGCTCCCCGGCTTCGGCCGTTTGTATCGTTTACTGTTTATTGTATTCTTTGTTACTCGTTATTCACCCATCGAAGAATAAAAACCACGAACACCAAACCCCGTGTTTCATTTACCCCAATCCGCCGCGACGATTTCTTCATGGTCCTTTGAGCCAACCGCGAACTCGCGACGCGGAAACAGAAACATTAACAAAAAATTAAAAATAATAACACTTTTCAAAAACAAACAAAATAAAAATTTCAAACAATTACAAAGTGACACAAAAAACAAACATGGTGAAAAGTGACACAAACAAAAGAGAAAAAACCAAATAGAGCGACAATTTACAAAACAGTGAAAATAGAATAGAAATAGAACAATTATAAACAGTGACACGACAATTAACAAGTGAACCAAACAAAAAGCGTACCTACAAAACTAAACTGCACAAATTTCAAAAATTAAAATCAAACAGCGAAACACATAGCAAACTACTGCAGAAATACACTATTACAACAACAAACACACCCACATCAGAGCCCAAAGCAGAATAAAGGGGCAGCAACAACAGCAGCACAACATATCAGCGCACAAACGGCGGACACAGAACACATACAGGAGATCCCCATACTCGGGCCCTGGGCCCCTTAAGATAAGCTCAAAATTTGTATTACAAATTAACACAATTACATACACTAACACAAAAACATATATTTAAAAAAATATATAATATTCTCATTCCCTAAAATCCAGTTAAAATATTATACACTGGTACCCCGCCACTGTCCGGTTTCCGTGTACATTTCCCCTGTACACATACAAAATAGCGCAGTGCAGTAAGCAATCCCGCTACTAATACAAATAATCACATACACATATAATATACATATTGTAACGATAAGACAGTCTGTCGCTGTGCAAAGCAACCCTGTCGCTACGCGCCGTGCTATAATTCAAACTGGCAATGATGACCGCGATAATGGAAACTTTTAGTCCAACCTGGCAATGATGGCCGCGATAATGGAAACTTTCAGTCCATCCTGGCATTGATGGTCGCGATCATCATGGAAACCTTTAGTCCACTCTGGAATGTGCGAGAACGATCTGCGCGATGGCCGGACAGGTATAAAAGGCAGCCGGGTGCGGCGCAGCGAGGCAGTCTTGGCTTAGACAAGTGAAGGTGCCACACGGAGTAAATAGTTAAGTGTACAGACAGTAAAGTGTAAAATTTGTGTAATAAAGTGATCGTTGGTTTTTATTGACTGCGTTTGGATAATTAAAGTGTTTTACTTTCAAATTACGCAATCCAGAGATACGTACTAGCCCACTAGAACTCGCATTCGTAACATTATATACCCAACGGGAAGCAAAGGGAGCGTGCTCCCTGAGGAGCACAATGTGAGCATATTTACATACATCCCAACACTGTGGAACGTCATGTACGACGGCGTGCTCAGCCTCGAGCTGCCAACAGAGGTGAAGATCGTCGGCTACACAGACGACATAGCGATTGTGGCAGTTGCGAAACACACTGACACGTTGCAGAGAAACTGCAATGATGCGATAGCTCGAGTGAAGCAATGGCTTATTGACGCGAAACTGGAGTTGGCGGCCCATAAAACAGAGGCAGTGCTGCTCAGCACCAGAAAGGTGACCGAGGTGCTCACCATAACGGTTGGTGATCACGAAATCACGTCCCAGCCTTACCTTCGTTACTTGGGGGTCATCATTGACACCAAAATGACCTTCAAGGAGCACCTAAAAACAGTGTGTGTGGCTCTGGGTGGTCGAGGTCGCGAGCGAGTATGAGCTGTTGCTCATGAAGCTCGTGGCCGAGAATGCCACGTTGAAGGGCCGCATCGCTGGCTTGGAGAGCGCGGGAGTTCCGGCCTCACGGGCCATGCCGGCGCCAGGTGCGGTGCGTGTGGGCGCCCCCCAGGCGGCCGCTGCTTTGGCGCCGGTGTCTGTACCGGTTGCGCAGGCCATGACTGTGCAGCCGGCGCAGACTTGGTCTGTTGTAGTGCGAAGCCGTGATGCTAAGGCATCCGGGAAAGAGGTGGCTACCAAGGTCGTCAAGGAGGCGGGTCCTTCGCTGGGCGTGAGGGTTCACGAGGTGAAGCCACTGCGTGGTGGCGGTGCGATTATTCGCACCCCCTCCAAGGCTGAAGCAGTGAAGTTGACCAAGAACGCTAAATTGAGCGAGCTTGGACTTGACGTGGCTGCGAATGAGAAGCTGGGCCCGAGGGTTGTCGTCCATGGGGTTCACTCTGAGATTTCTCCGAGTGAATTCATGGAAGAGCTCTATGAGTTAAACCTCAAAGAGCGGATAAGCCCGGCCGCCGTTAAGAAAGGCGTCCGCATGGTGAGTCGCCCGTGGACCGTTGGCTCTGGTGGAGCATCGAACGTCGCGTTGGAAGGGAACGAAGGCTTGCTTCTGGAGGCGGAGCGATGCTACATCAAGTGGTTTTCGTTCCGCGTGCGGCCCTTCATGCCGATGCCTGGCTGCTTTAGATGCCTGAGCTTTGACCACAGAGTGGCTGAGTGCAGGATGAAAGCCAGCTCTGTGGCCAGAGCGGTCATCGCGTCCAGCAATACAGCAATGAGCTGCATTGCCGGAATTGCGCGTTCCGGGGCAAGCCGGCTGGGCATTATATGATGTCCACCGACTGTCCGGCGTACAGCCAAATTCTGGCCAGGGCGCAGGCTCGTCATTGATGGGTCTGCAGGCAGTACAGTTAAACTGTCAGGGCGCGTATGCCGTGATGTGTGAGCTAGGTGCATGTATGAGTGAATGTGGCAGTGCAATTGCCCTGGTGCAGGAACCGTACGCCACCAATGGTGTCGTACGGGGAATACCTGCAGCTATGCGGGTCCAGGGCAAATGCAGCTGTAATTGTGAATGATGTCCATCTGGACTGTATGGTTGTGTGTGCGACTGAATATGGTGTTTGTGTGCAAGGTCACTTTGGCAAAGTGATTGTGGGCAGTGTCTACTGCAAATATGGTGAGCCTCTAGAGCCCTACTTGGACTATCTTAACACGGTGTTCCGTCTAGCAGGCGGCACACCTGTCCGGATAGGTATGGATGCGAATGCCACATCTCCGCTGTGGTTCAGCAAGGTATCGCGGCATTCTGCCGGCTACCAGAGCCATGGTAGGGGTGAGGCAATGAGTGAATGGTTGGTTCCGCGAGACATTGTTGTTCTCAATGAACCAAGGGAATGGTATACGTTTGACGGGCCTAGGGGGTGAGTGATATTGACGTGACGCTTGTGAATGGGGCAGCGAGTAGAATGTTTGAATTCAGCTGGCGTGTCCGAGGTGGGTGGGGTATAAGTGATCACAATTTGTTCGAAATTGTGATTACTGTGCCTGCCCACAGTATGAATGAAAGGGCGGGTGTGTGTGAAAGGCGATGGCGTACCTGTGGTGTGAATTGGGAAACTTATGGTTTCCATGTTCGTGAAGTGGTCACGGAAGTGCCACTTAGTGAGTTTGAATGCATGGATGTGGACGACCAGGTCGCTCGTCTGAACGAGTGTGTCTGGCGTGTGAATGACAGTATGCTTCAAAAATGGGAGAGAGTGAATCAAAGGAGGGTGAAGTGGTGGACGAGTGAGCTGAGTGCAAAGAGGCGGTCGGTCAGGCGTCTGAGACGTAAGTTTCAGCGCGCCCGGGCGGCCAATTCTGAGCACTTGGCCCAGTGCAGGTCTGATTTCAACAGGTGTATGAATGAGTATAAGAGTATGCTTGTTCGCTTTAAGGAAGACAATTGGCGGGAGTTTGTGGCAGACCATAGGGATGATCCATGGGGTCATGTCTATCGGATCTGTCGCTCTAAGAAGAAGCAGGTGGATGTGAGCGCCCTCCGTGTTGGTGACACTATGACATCAACATGGAGGGACAGTGTGAACGTTCTCTTAGCCGAGTTCTTTCCTAGGGCGGTTGAGCAGACGCCACTAGCACAAGTGGCAGCTGCTGAGCCATTAGAAGACGGAGAGTTAGGTTATGCATTTGGCCTGGTTAGGTCTAGACGGTCACCGGGTGTCGATGGTTTGACTGGCGAGATGTGCAAAGCCTTGTACAAAGTCATTCCGGAGTACCTGGAGGCCATCTATGAGAAATGCCTTTATGAGGCTTATTTTCCACTCGCGTGGAAGATAGCTAGGGTCTTAGTGCTCTTGAAGTCTCCTGATAAGATCAGATAAGATCGGCTTCAAGCGCAACTGGGTGGGCTATCGGATAGACAGTTTGGGTTTCGAAAGAGACTCGGCGTGGAAGATGCGTGGATGTATGTTAAATCGGTGGTGCGTGAGAGTTGCGAGAACTATGTTCTCGGTGTGTTTGTAGATTTTAGGGGGGCGTTTGATCACCTGCGCTGGGATAAAGTGGTTGAATCATGCCAACTGCCTGGAAACAGCTCTCTGGAAGAGCTATTTCCCAAACAGGAAAGCATGTGTGATTGGGCAGAATGAACGGGTTGAAATAGATGTGGCTCGAGGATGCCCGCAGGGTTCCGTCTGTGGTCCATATATATGGAACTACATGATGGATCCACTACTGCGGCGTCTGGCAGCAGTATGCAAGTGTTGTGCGTATGCGGATGATCTGCTTATCCTTGTGGAGGGCAGATCAAGAGCGGATGTAGAGCGCTTGGGGGAGCAATATATGTGTATGGTGTGTGAATGGGGTGAATCGGTGGGTGTGGATGTGGCAATGGACAAGACTGTGACCATGCTGCTGAAAGGCAAATTGGCTCGCAGTCGTCCGCCCATTGTGCGTGTGAATGGTGTTGGCCTCCGGTATGAGACGCAAGTCAAATACTTGGGGCTAAAAATTGGCGAAAGAATGAGTTTTGCTCCTCACTTGGTAAGGCTGAAAGAGAGGATTGTGTGCATAATGGGTCAGGTGCGCCGGATACTCAGGAGTGACTGGGGGCTCGGCCGACGCGCAGTTCGTACCATTTACCACGGTCTGTTCGTAGCTTGTGCTGCGTACGGAGTGTCGGCACGATTTGGCCGCGACGGTTGTAGGCCGCAAACACTTGCTGTCTATTCAGCGTGTTATGTTGTTAGGTTGTATGCCTGTGTGCCGCACTGTATCAACAGATGCATTGCAGGTGTTGATGGGTGCGGCTCCTCTGGATCTCGTAGTCATACAGCGTGCCGTAGGCTTCGGGCTAAGGAGGGGGAACAGAGAGGTGCTGCTGCAGTATGAGTGGCTGCAAGGCGAAGGTGTGGAGAGTGCTGACAGTATGAAGCGTAGGCGAATACTGGAGGACTGTGTTCTTCAACGTTGGCAGCAGCGTTGGGACGAAAGTCCCCATGGCAGAACGACATATAAGTATATGGGTCATTCTTTTACAAACCGAACAACTTTTTTGACCCCATAATTTATATTCATCCCAAAATTTTTTTTTCACTTCTGGGCATAAAATTAACCGACACGTATATCAGAATTTATTCGAAAAAAATTTTTTTTCTTTATATAATTATTTAAAATTTTGAAAGTTACGCGTATTTTGCTAGATTCTAACATGTTTAAAATTCAATATCTCCGGTTCGGCTTATCTTATCGACACAATTTCAAAACCGTTTTTTAGCTTATTGTATGCACTTTAGAGGAATATATTTTAAAATTTTTTTTATTTTTAATAAAAAAAGTATATTAACAATTTGATTGTTTAAACAATTTTTTGATGATGTTCCCCAAAATCAATTTGATTGAAAAAAATTATGCTATTTTCGCAATGTTATTACCTACAAAACGCATATTTCAAAAAAGTGGAGACTTAATTAGATCATAAGATAGAAAAAAATTTCCACCGCAAGTCAAGCGTGACGAGTCCCATCAAGTCGCGCGCACTTGACTTGCGGTGGAAATTTTGTTCTATCTTATGATCTAATTAAGTCTCCACTTTTTTGAAATATGCGTTTTGTAGGTAATAACATTGCGAAAATAGCATAATTTTTTTCAATCAAATTGAGTTTGGGGAACATCGTCAAAAAATTGTTTAAACAATCAAATTGTTAATAAACCTTTTTTATTAAAAATAAAAAAAATTTTTAAATGCGCTACGTGTAGCCAGTGCTTTCCGAACCGTGTCGGACGATGCGATCGGGGTCATCGCAAACATGACACCCATCGATCTGCTGGCTGTCGAAATGCGACGGCTATATACTGAAACCACAAAACACACGAGCGCCACCAAAGCCGCAGAAAGGAGTGTCACTATTAAAGACTGGCAGCGAAGATGGAGCCAATGCAGCAAAGGCCGATGGACGTATGCGCTGATACCCGACATCGCGCGATGGACAGAACGCGCATATGGTGAGCTGGATTACCGCACGACGCAGATCTTAAGTGGGCACGGCTGCTTCAAGCAGTACCTCCACCGGTTTAAATACGAGGATCCTTTCTGCCCGCAGTGCCCGACGGAGCACGAGACCGCGGAGCATGTGCTGTTAGAGTGCCCGCGCTTTGAGTCAGTCCGAGGGGAACTAACCGTAGCTCTTGGGGAGCGTCCGTCTGTGTCAAATTTGACTGCACACATGTGCGACACTTTGTATAAGTGGAAATCAGTATGCTCGGCCAGTGCCAGCATTATGAAAACGCTCCGCGTCCTAGAACGCCAACGTAGGGAAAATAGCTAGTCCGAGGTGGTGGGCACGGTGCCGCACCCTACTGCTACCAGGAAGTAAATCCTTACAGGACGTCCCCTGGTAGCAGTCTGTAGGAGATAGAAGGTTTTTTAGTGGGTGAAAGTCTCACACTCCGGCATTTAATGCTTTTCCCTTCTGAAAAAAAAACATATTTACATACATACACATACGTAATTATTCACGTGATCACATACAAAAAATTCACTTTTTCACAAATAAAGACAGATTTTCATACACATTTGTCTACACATTTATATTGTACAGTGGACGTCAAATATAACGAATCTTATCTTGTACCCCCAATTTGTTAAATCGAAAAATTCGTTAACCCTAATTCCCCGAAGTGAGCCGCTCAGTCTCACTAAAGATTTCAAATGGTGATAAATCCTATACCAAAAGATTTTCGATTCCAATTTTTTTATGTAATCCTCTAATGGAATGTTAGAATTATATTTCATTTATAAATTTGACTTTTTAGACAGTTTTTCTACTTTTTTTTTAGACAATTTTGTAAAAATGCAACGTAACCCCAGAAGTGAGCCTCAGAAGCTCATTTGAACAAAAACTCAAATTTACTCAGAATTCCTTGATTTTTTGTCCACCATATGGAAGAATATTTATATTTTTCATGTTTAGGTGCATTTTTATCGTATCAAGTTCAAAGTTTTTAAGCCTAGCACTCATTTAGTCGGCATGGGATGAAGTCAATTAAACATTTTAAAAATACTGCAATCTACGACATAATATGAAGAATTTATGTCTTGTCGAAGTTGATGTTAGTTCATACAGTTTATGTCTTCCAATCCCTATAAATATGTAATCAGAATATGGAAGTGCAATACCTCCTGAAATGCCATACACATGCAAATACGGTAATCAAGGAGTTGTGGGTCCTGCGAAAAAGGTATTGAAAAACTGTTTGAGACTTACAAACACAAATCTAATATTGACCAGTTAGTTCACCAGTAAGGAATTAGCCGATAGTTTATTGGATGTGGGGTTCGTACACTCACAAATAACAAAATTTGTATGATGGGTACATCAAAAAACGCAAACCTAATGAATGGCCTCTAGCTTTCTTTACACATTTGATTGATGCTGCTCGCATTGCGAAATATGTCATATGACTAAAAACACGTCTTTACTGGAATGAGGGTATATATAGCAAAAGATAGTTGTTTTTGCGATAACTGGGGATTTTTTTTTTGTATAGCCACGAATTTCTACGAGCGATAACTCAGACAACAATAGATGCTGTATTACTGCAAAAGGTCAGTTCGCAGGCGCCAAATTCTGGTACACGTAAACAAAGTCGGCGTCATATTTGTCCACCACACATCTCCAAAACGCAGGAACATGTTTACAATAAACTAAACAAATCTCCATTCCACTTCCACCCAAATTTGACAAAGATGTGAATATCTGGATTAATTAATTATACTTTTACAGTAGCAATTGTTTACCAGTGGACCCTGTATTCACAAGTTCTTTACCAAAAATATATAACTTAAATAAAATCGTCTTTAAGTAGTAATTGGATTGGGAAAAGTAAATTAAATTGAGTTTTTCAGTTGTTTTGCTCATATGAGCCTTACAGTCTCACTTCTGGGTTTACGTTACGTTTAAAATTCTGGGAATTAGGGTCAAATCGATCGAAATTTTTTTTGTTTTAAACCACCCTTCATAAAGAAATAAGTCTCACATATTCAGTTTTTACCTTCTGCCTGTCCCTAGGGGTCTATTTGACCCCAGGCGGAATTAAAAAAACGGTTGAGCGATTTTGTGCACTCGTCTACTTGTGTTATTTAGTGTTAATCGCGCTTCCAACCCAATAACAAATCGAGAAAAACACTTTTCGGGGCTTTCCCCTTTTCTTTTGTGATTTATGTGTAAAATTTTTTCATGTTTTGTCAGTAAATTATATAACCGTTTGATTGGGGCCATCCTGACCCCAAAGGATAGCGAACGCAATTTTGAGCAAAGGACAGACAGAAGGTTAAACAAATATCTTGCGCGATTGCCTCTCTACCGCAAGAAAACTTTTCTGTATGGCAATGTCTCTTGAATGATTATTAAATTTTATTTAAAAAAAAAAAAAAAAAACCGACCGAACGCAAAACAAATCCTGTGAAAATGATCAGCAACTTGACGTAAATTTGAAAGTTTTAACGTAACAAAAACAAAAGCTATTAAGGTACCGTTCACTTGACGAAACCAAACATTCATTCTTATTGTAAAGAATGTGAATGCTTAAATAAAACCAATTCGGGTGAAAACAACATAAATATTCGTTATATCGAATAGCAAATTTGTAATTTTTTGTCATTTGTTCGTAATATAGAACCATCAATGGAAAAAATTTGGCCGTACACGTCTATTTCACCAATACCCTACACTTATATTTATTCAAACTTTTTACCCTCTGTCGAGCTTTTCTAAGCAAGATGCCTGTTGAGCGAACGACAAAGTGTCACAATGGAGACTCCTTTCTACAGATACCCAAAGTCAGCCAATGCACGTTGCACCCAACATGCGCTCCAAACTCCCTAGTCCCAAAGCAACCGATCCCAGTTTTGCAAAATTCCTTTTCGAGTCCGATAGACTCGTACAATTATGCACACAATTTTCATCGGTTCCCATTGAGGATTTGACCAAATCCCTGGTGCAAATTAAGCAGAAAAATCTGCAAGCCCAATGGGAAAGGCTTTTGCGCGCACATGAGGCAGTCTTCATTGCTGAAGACAACATCCAGCCCGTTTCAAAGAGTCGGCACAGATCAGTACGAGTTGTGCATGGCTCAGATGTCGGACATCATTGAGATGCTCCAGACTCAGTTCCCCCAGCCCGCTGCGCATATGTAACCGGTTCGACCCCTAGAACCAGCAAATACATCCTACATTTGCCTCCAAGTTTCACCTTGCGATACCGAAACCTTTTTCGGGGGCTATGAGCAGTGGCCGTCCTTCCGGGACATGTTTACATTAACCACCCCCAGCTCACTCCAGCCCAAAAATTGTATCACCTCCGATACAAAACGCAAGGCAAAGCCGGTGCTATTGTTAAGCAATATGCATTAACCGATGAGAATTTCGGACTCGCGTGGGAAGCCCTAAGATCCCGATTCGAAAATAAACGCATGCTCGTTGACACCCAAATTAGATCCCTTTTGAATATCGCCCCTGACCAATCCGAAAATAGTGAGGCGCTACAGCGGATCCAAAACACCATAAACAATTGTCTTTCAATACTAAATTCCCAGGCCGTAGATACAAACAATTGGGATCCGCTACTCGTTTACATATGCTCTACAAAATTACCCCAAGCGACACTCGCTCTATGGGAGCAGTCATTGACATCCCGGAAGGATCTGCCACCCTGGTCGCAAATGGATGAGTTCCTGATCGGCAGATATGAGGTACTTGAACGGCTGCAAAGCATTCGCCCCGCTAAGCCGAAACCATCACAACCCTCTACTTCCAAAGTCCTCCCAAATCGGCCACACAAATCCCATAACTTCCACACTCAAGTGAAAAAGGACTTCGCGTGCAAACTCTGCAACACAAATCATCCTATAAGGACTTGCCACAGCTTCAAAGGACTCACCCCCCAGAGTCGATTAAAATAAGTTAAGAAGCACAAGCTCTGCGTAAATTGTCTTGCTACATCTCACCTCGTTGAGAATTGTACAAGCAATTTTACGTGGGTATACTGTCAAAGGAAGCACCATTCCATGCTTCACTTCCCCAAAAGCAGTGCGCAACCCCAATCGCTTAATCGGTCACATTCGACCATTCCATAGGTCGCAACAGCATCAAAACGAACGCACAACAACTCCGCAACTCATTCCCTTCTTTCGGATGCGCAACCCTGCACATCTTCCAGGCAAAGTACGCCCCAAGTACAAGCGCTACGCTCCACTAATGGCACCCAATCCCTTCTGCCTACGGCACTGGTGTATATTGAGCACGCAGGAAAGTTGTTCAAAGTTCGAGCGTTGATCGACCAAGCCTCTCAACGTACCTTCATTTCCTCGAAGGTCCAGAAACGCCTCAAATTACCAATCGAGAAATCCCCCTTCCAAATCTCGGGCATGGGCGGTCAGATTGTGCAAAATGCCAAACATACATGCTTCTTGACATTGGCAGTCCTCCAAACGAGCACGAAACTCCCCGTGCAAGCAATCGTGCTCCAAGAGCTTCCTAAATCGCTCCCACCTTCTCCTATAAACACCCTAACATGAAAGATTTCGCCATGCTAGATCTCGCTGATCCAAACCCCTTCAAGACAGCGCAGACCGATATAGTGATTGGCAGTGATCTCATCCCGCAGATCATGCTCGAAGGTATCCACCGGAATGTATGTAGCAGCTTACTTGCTCAGCATACAGTATTCGGTTGGGTATTAAGCGGTCCAGTACCCCCTTCGCATTTGACATGTGCTACAGAGGTCGCAAGTCGCCGTATGCATACTGGAACAGCCCTTCGAAATAACCTTCCCGCCCTAAAGAAAGCCCTTTCACAAGTGATTGCCGCCCTCAATCCCGTAGGGTTTCCACCCCAGGAAATAATGGAAAATCACTCTGAACCCACCACTCCTGCAAACTCATTCCCAAACCGGCAAATTCCCCCCTTCGTTGCAACAATTTCGACCCCGCAGGATGGCTTTCGCCTCTAATGAGACAGAGAAAAAGGGTTCGACAAGAGCGTTGGCTTGACGCCACTCGTTCCACACCCCCAACAACTGACGGAAATTGCAATCCCTCGCAATTCCTCATTGCACCTCCCGGGTCCGAGAAGAGGCCGGTCGTCATTCCATTGCGACCTGCCCTAAGCGCTGCAATTCCCGCAGACGTCGGACTGATCGGGTATAAACTCCAAGATCTATAAGATCTCCCTCTCGGGTGGAACGGCTCCAGCAATTCCCATGCTCACACAGTTCCAATTCCGGATCAAAGAGCGCTTGACTGCCACCACCCTCTCGAAGAGCAAACCGACATTCTCGGTCGGTTCCCATGCTTCTCTCGAGCCCTACGTGCACCCAATTATCCCGAGCGGCGTGGGCTTAGTTTGTAAACAGCCTCCGAACCCTCTTGAAATTCTTTTCACTTTCCCTAAAAAAAATGGCAACTCGGCCAGATTTATATATATCCATATTCTCCGGCTGTAGCTTAAGCGAACCCCGCGGCTTAGCCACGATTTCCCATACTCATGATGTCAGCCTCAATACTGTTATGTCCAAATAACTGACATCTTACTCTATTTGCAGGTGGGTAACTACGCGCCAACCGCTGCAACAGCACTTCCCCGAGGACGAGGCATCGATGGATGGCACCCCCGCACCCGCAAAAGCTGTCCGTCTGGCCACCGGCATCATTAAATTGCAATATGCAATGGCGGCCGCGAAGGCTAAATGAGTGCTGTCCCAAGTGATCTGTCGATCCCACCTCTAATCCCTTCCTTTCCTTGTCCTTTTGTACTCATGTTTCCCCCTATTTTCTGCTCCTCGGCTTCGGCCGTTTGTATCGTTTACTGTTTATTGTATTCTTTGTTACTCGTTATTCACCCATCGAAGAATAAACACCACGAACACCAAACCAGAGAACTGCACGAGTGCCTATTTTTATGACTCTGAGTATACTCGCCTTAAAAGCGGTTGCGGTGTGATCGCCACCGCATTGATTTTGTATGAGTATTTACCATACCAAAGACAATTAAGGTATCATGGCACTTTAGAAAGGGGCATTTTTAATGATTTACAAAATTATTTATTTTTCAGCTCCTTTATTATCAATCTTTTTGAAAATTTTTTTACAATATAGTGAAGGTTAAAGGAACACAACAAAATTTTTTTTTTAGCATATTGTCTCTTATCTAGGTGGAGCTGAAGTCGCGTAGAAAAAAAACAAATCCTCCATTGCGGACACTTAATCTCCAGATTGGCTTGACCGATTTAAAAAAAAAAATTTTAGTTCTCTTTATTAACTTATTTGTTACAAGAATCGACCACAATATTGAAGAAAATTTTTTATTTAAAGTACTTTTTCTCGGGAAAAAAGGTGAAAAACGCAGTAAATTTTTGACACTTTTTTTCAAAAAGCTCCTATCCTTTTATTTTTAGCGTTTTTTTTATTTTTCTGGTCAATTCCTGTGTCCGAAAGCTTAATAATTATGAATCGGTTTTGTTTTTTTGTTTCAGATTAGCCGATGCGGAGATTAAGTGTCCGCAATGGAGGATTTGTTTTTTTTTTGTTACGCGACTTCAGCTCCACCTATATAAGAGACAATATGCTAAAAAAAAAAAACAATAATTTTTTTTGTGTTCCTTAAACCATCAATATATTGTAAAAAAATTTTCAAAAAGATTGATAATAAAGGAGCTGAAAAATAAATAATTTTTTAAATCATTAAAAATTCCCCTTTCTAACGTGCCATGATACCTTAAACAATAAAACGGCCATACAACCGAATGGCATAGGGCGAGCTCGAATTTGCAAAATTTTCATTATCGAGAGCAAGCACGCGTCGGTACAGTGAGAGCGTAATAATATTAACGCTCTTTGTTTTGCTCACACAAAGCACAACGGTTTCGATCACTGCCAAGCAAAAGCAAAATTGTGTGCGCTCATTTTACATGCGTTGAAGTCAGTGGCGCAGGCAGGACTTCTTTTTTGAGGGATATTTCACTACTAATTTTTGTATTTGAGGGGGTTTAAATCCCCAAATGTTCCCGTCCCGTGTGCGCTACTGATTAAAACAATCAACCACCAAAAAAATCAACACAAGAGCATATAGAGATCACACGCATATTCACATCTCTGCCGACTACAAGCAGAGAGAGTTGCTTGCGTGGCTTCATCGTTGCGCAGAGAGGGTTGCTTGCGTGGCTTCATCCTGTAAAAACCACTCTCACGTGGCTTTATTGAAAACGCCACGGCAAATTTTTGAAGCGCCACTGATTTGTATGAACGTAAGACATCTTATAGTTTAATTGTCTTTGACCATACCCATGTCGATTTGAGTATTGCTGCGTTTGAGCTATTAGCACACTCAAGCATATGAGTTCGCGGTATCTGCTTTACTTTGCTTCGTAAATTTTTGTTTTCACATTCGGCAATCGTACCCGACGAGTACGATGACAAGTATGAATAGTACTCGTACTTCGTGTGCACAACATAAATAATATGTATATGTACAGATGCATATACGCACTATGTGTAGAAGCTGAGTAGGCTCGTCACCAGAGTTGCCGCTTTTGGTCTTTTCGGACCAAAATTGGTCAGATTTTTGGTCCGTTGGTCTGCTTAAATAAATTTCGGTCCGTTTTGTGATGTGAATATCTTTTCATTAATTGATTAAAAAAATGAAATTGTAATATAAAAATGACTTTAAAGATAACGCAAATTTTTAATTTGGTCGGTTGAGGTCGGATTTGGTCGGAAGTTTGGTCGGAAAAAAATTTTTGAAGTGGCAACACTGCTCGTCACCCACAAGTCGAGCGCGAGCCGAAGTTATGTAGGTATTCGTGCAGGTAAAGTGCCGAACGAAATATTGAAAAAAAGCTTGAGTGCGAAAACGCACATTACTCAAAATTTCGCTCATGCTGGTTACGGTATTTACTGGTACTGTTTTTTGCGCTCATTGCTTTTATATAGTAGAAATATGACGAGAACGAAAAGTATTGAGTATGTTATGATCGCATGAATCTCTCAGCAAATGAACGACGAGTTAAATCAACACCGCACAATTTCTTTTGCGGTGTTTATGGCACTCGAGTATACAAAATACAGAGTATGTATGCGGTGTACTTATTGTTGCGGTGCACTCGCGCCGTTCTCTGCACCAAACCCCGTGTTTCATTTACCCCGCTCCGCCGCGACGATTTCTTCAATTGGAAATTGGCGACGTTTTAAAACAAATGGAATCGTTTGGTTGCAAATTTATTCGAGTTAGTATAAGTCGCTTTCCTTGCGCTTCACCGGTTAAAACTTCGACGTCTAAACAATTTGAATACATTTCTTTTACGATTAGTCGTCAAAGACAATTAAACTATATATACATATACGTATATATACTATATACGTTCATACAAATCAGTGGCGTTTCAAAAATTTGCCGTGGCTTTTTCAATAAAGCCACGTGAGAGTGGTTTTTTCAGCAGAGCCACATCCGGAGAGCAAAGATGAAGCCACGCAAGCAACTCTCTCTGCTTGCAGTCGGCAGAGATATGGATATGCGTGTGATCTTTATGTGCTCTTGCGTTGATTTGTTTGGTGGTTGATTGTTTCAATCAGTAGCGTACAGGGGCGGGAACATTTGGGGATTTAAACCCCCTCAAATACAAAAATTAGTAGTGAAACATCCCTCCAAAAAGAAGTTCTGCCTGCGCCACTGACTTCAACGCCTGTAAAGTGAGCGCACACAATTTTGCTTTTGCTTGGCAGCGATCAAAGCCGTTGTGCTTTGTGTGAGCAAAACAAAGAGCGTTAATATTATTACGCTCTCACTGTACCGACGCTTGCTTGCTCTCGATAATTAAAATTTTGTAAATTCGAGCTCGCCCTATGCCATTCGGTTGTATGGCCGTAAGACATCTTATTGTTTAATTGTCTTTGGTCGAGTACCATTCACTAACCCCTCTAATGTGTTGAGGTTCCGGATTAGCATCACCACTGTTCCTATTTTCAATTTTAATTCATGTGGTGCAATCCCACTAAAGTTAAGTGAATTCAAAAATTCCATGGGATACCTTACTGCATCTGCGGAGTCCTCCGATGAGATACTATCGGCGCTGAGATACATTTTTATTCGCCCAGATCGCACTTGAATTACTTTTTCATTTATTTTTGCGCACAGTATTGCTCGCTCTCTTAAGCTACGCTGCTCGATCACACCTGAATGAGGCTCGAAGACCCAATCAATTAAATTGCCATTTTTCAAAATAATTGCATCTGGTAATTTTATTTTGCAATTATCCGTTTCTCGGCCATCTCCAGAAGAACAAAAGCTTGCCAGAAAAAAAAAAGCTCGCCAGCGCAACAACAACAACAGCATTTCGTTTTTACCTCACATCGGATACAAAATGCTTGGCTTTACAATGTGAACATGCACTGGTCAAGCCACCGATGTGGTTAATTTTTAATTATAGCAACAAACTTCCTCCCTTCGTTAAAATTTTTTTTCTTCTTTTTGTAGTCGATGTTGCCATTTTTCAAAAAGAACTCTAACTACTTTTTTGTAAGATTTGAGTTGGACTCTTAAGAATAACGTGATCAAAACAAAACATAAAAATGCAAACTTTGGGACATAGCAACACTTGCTAGCATCAAAGAAGAACAACAGAAAATCGAAATTTCAGCCTTTCGCCGGCGCAAGAACCACAACAGCATATCATTTTCTCCTCACAATCATCCCCCGCCACGGCGATGTGCTTTCGCAAACTCGCTGCGTGTACGCAAACAAAGAGCGCAAATAAAACAACGCTGTGGCATGTAAAGTAACGCTCTCACCACATGCGTGTATGGAACGTGTGGGTTCCATGCACGATTTTGTTTGTTTGCTTATTCCCATCTTCTCGCTCAAGCGCACGGCTTTCTGATTGGATTTGATAAACGTAAAGAGCAATGCTGTTTCCAATAGGGGAATTAATGCAACTTTCGATGAAAATATCTCCAGATAGGCTTTATCAATCTACATTTTGAACAGTTTGTGCAAATATGCTCATCAAGAGCTTTAAAATGATGTATCATATGATATGTACGATGTGTGGGTAGCGAGATCTCAGTGCCCTTATTCAAATAAATATATAGATTGCTTAGGAGCGACCGACCGAGCATCAAGGTTTCGAATACAAAAATACTGTAAACACTTTATTTATTCCTGATGCCTTAGTTACTCCCATGAGGGTTATTTTTTTGAAGCCCGGCCGAAGTCCGGCCCCAACAAAGGTATTTAAATACAGAAAAACTGCAGTTTACTACCACCCTCAATATAATGGAAAAATATAACCACACACAAATACAATTGAAGGCTTGTGGTGCGACGCAAATATTCAATGCCACAATACCATAAAAGCAAAAAAGTTTTGAATGGCTATTTGGCGAAATTTAAGCTTTTAAAATAATGCGGAACAAGTGCAGAATACCACACCCTCTTAAAAATTTTTTTTTTTTTGTTAATCGGAGGGGGTATTTTCTTATTCTAACAAACCTAAAATTTCATTCACAGAGGCCGTGGTCCGCTCCCAAAGTCCCAGTTATATATCCGAATTTCTCAAGAAATTATCAACCGATTCTAACGATATACAAAGGTGTCATATGAAAGGTATTTTCTACCTCTTTCGATTGATGTATAACATTAGGTATGTAATATGTGCCAAAAATTTTTGAAAAACGGATGTTTTTCTCGAAAAATCCATTATTAACCTATTATAAGTTTGCTACCATATTATAGCCTGTGAAATTCCCTTTACAATGAAATACAAAAATTTACAGTTTTATGTTTTTTAATCTTTTCTAACTTGACTCTTGGTCCAAAACAATTTCAAAATCACCTTAATCACCTCGTCACTATTAGTGTCCCACCGAAACATCTTTTATGGGCCGAAACCGAATTTCGGTTTTTTTTTTTAATATTCTGCCGAAACCAAAACTTTCCAGTTGAAATAAAAATCACCATATCAAGTATTTCTTTTCAACAAACGAATTTTACATAAAATAAATAAAGAACAAACAAACAAACATAACATAAATAAATGAATACTTATTAATAAAAACACTTTATTCATTTTTTAAAATCATAAACATGAAAAAATCACCCTTTCGTACCTTACTCGCTAATATTCAAAACTAGTAGGGCCCTGCGTCGTCGGTCTCGATAGCTCAGCGGGTAGCGCGCTGGCTTCTCATACCGAGCGCCCCAGGTTCGATTCCTGGCTCGGGCTGGAAAAAACACTCATCTACTTCTATCGCTATCCACATGAAGGGAATGAGAATTACAAGAATCGCACAAGTGCGCTCTTGGCAGGCAATGGCAAAACCTCCAAGTGTGAACGAAAAACTGCCAATTGCCGTTCGGATTCGGCGTTAAACTGTAGGTCCCCTCCCAATTCTCTTTCCCCATCCGCTTGAATTGTGTGCTGTAACATATGTTGGAAAGACAGTGTTGCATACGCATTTCAAAAACGGGTGAAGTATGAGATATTACTCTCATTTTTCCTTCCCTATCCCCCATGGGTATAGTACAATGGTCCAAAATGGACTGAGTGCTTGGAAGCCTTCCTGCCCATCCTCAAGAAAACAAGAAAACAAAACAAGGGCCCTGCGGCTTTGCACGCAAGCTTGAAGTCAATGGGCCCAATAAATCAAGTTTCTTCATACTACACTCTATGGGCGATGCCACGCCTCTTTTATGTAATGCCCAATCCATTCCTCCAGTCGAAGGGTGTGACCCGGTTTCATTGATATGCGACTTTCAGTTCCAAAGTTACGCGGAAAATTTCAGTCACAAAAAATATGCCGCGCCCCTTGTTCAACGTCCATAAAATTTTGCCAGTAGAATGACACATCTATGGGACGATGGTATACAAAACTTCAAAGCTTTCCAACTTATTATTCCGAAGCTATTCCACATTAAAAATTTGGGTTCTATGGGCTGTGCCATGCCCCTCGTCCAATACCCACCCCACTCTCCCTGTCGAAGGGCACATCTAAATCGTAAGTTTGTGTCAAATCTCTTTGATGTGTGATTTGTAGTTCCAAAGTTATTCAAAACATTTGAGTTGCTTAAAAAGTGCCACGCCCCTTGACCAACGCTCACGAAGTTTTACCAGTGAAACGGCACATCTAAACGGTGGCTCCGCACCAAATTTTAATGCTGCCCGATTTCTCATTCCGAAGATATTCCATATTAAAAATTTAAGTTAAAGACTCGCTCCCCATGGTACGCCGTCGGCTCGCGTGTCTTGAGGCGAAGATGAAGCGTGACCTGCAATTGGCCAAGTTTATCATCGACAAGATTAAGGAATATGAAAGGAAAAGGTACGTATGGGACGCTGCCGCCAAGGTCGATGGTGTAGCCCTTAATACCGTGCTGCTCAAAGGACCCGACCTGTTGAAAAATCTTCTTGGCATTTTGCTCCGTTTCCGTGAAAGACCATTTGCTGTATGCGGCGACATACGCGAGATGTTCCATCAAGTTAAAATCATTAAAGAAGATCAGGCAGCGCAGCGGTTCCTATGGCGCGAAGGTGATTCATCGAGGGAACCAGTCGTCTACATCATGGAAGTTATTACTTTCGGCCCATCTTGCTCTCCCTCGCTGGCGAACTACGTAAAGAATTGCTATGCGCAACGTTTTGCTGAAAACCATCCAGCTGCCGTCCGAGACATCGTAGAGAACACGTTCGTTGACGACTGGCTCCAAAGTGCTGACTCCGAGGAGGACTTAGCCCGTTTGGCTACTACGGTCCGCTGGATTCACGAAGAAGGGGGCTTTGAAATGAAGAATTGGATGTCGAATTCAAGATATGTTTTGAATGCGCTAAATGCTGGCGGCGATATGGTGGCCAAGCGTTTTGATTAGCCCAAAGCCACAATGGAAAAGGTACTGGGCATGTGGTGGCTGCCCGCCTCCCTGTGTCACCGACCGCAGCCAGGACATTGAATGTCGAATTTTTAACGTGAGTGCCGCCACAGTGTGGCCTAGCCCCACGGTGCTCAAAAGCACAGCGTATCAAAATTAAGCTTGATAAGCGCCCCGAGAGCAAGCTCCCGGTACCAATTGGGTTAATGTAAATGGACATTACCCCTCCTTGGTAGGGATCGAGGCCTATCTAAACCTCTGCCGTGCTATGGGTCCGGCACCCGGTTGTAAACGCAACTCCACGCCGAGACGAAACTCTACCCGCATTTGGGTGTTAAACCACGCCACCACGAAACTCCCCGAGGGGGCCATTCCCATGATCAGGCTGAAGCACAAGGCTCCAGGGGCACCCTGATTCCTGTGGTACCAGACAAAGCCTCTGGTCAGACTTCGTAGCCGTGCTACTACCAGTTGAGCCCCATTTAGCTCGTGGACTGGTGACCACCACACCGCACTTGACTCCATTCACGTGCGCACTCATTCATCCACTCAAACAGACCAGCCCCCTCGCCCACTCACACATTCACACTTGGCAATACACTAAACTGCCAGGACAATCAGCTGCATGTGTTCGTGGACGCAAGCATCAATGCTTACGCTGCTGTGGCGTACCTGCGCTCCTGCATTGATGGACGCGTGCGCTGTTCCCTGTTAGCATCGAAAACTCGAGTCGCGCCGTTGAAGCCCATATCGATCCCAAGGTTAGAACTTCTGGCCGCAGTGCTGGGCCTCAGGTTGGCGAAATTCATAGGCGATGAGCTGGCGATTCAGGTGAGTCACAGAACCTTTTGGACCGATTCAAAGAATGTGCTGTATTGGGTGCGCTCGGACGCAAGAAAATTCTACCAGTTTGTCGCGCTTCGTGTGGGCGAGATTCTTGAAGGTTCCAGCGCCAAAGAGTGGAGGTGGCTACCAACTCGCGAAAATGTGGCTGATGAAGGAACGAAATGGTGCGAGAATCGAAAGTTTGACGACAACGAACGCTGGTTCCGAGGGCCTAAATTTTTGGAGGCGCCGCAGCAAGAGTGGCCTGTGACGGAGTTGACACCACTTGTCCAACGAAGACGAGACGTGAAAAGATTCAGCAAGTGGGAAAGGTTACGCGCAGCGCAGCAATGTGTTTTACGATTCCTGCGATCAGCATCGAAGACAACAGCCCGACTGCAGCCGCTGCGAAGAATGCTGGGGAGATAGTATGGAAACGGCGGAGCAGGTGGTTATGTGGCAGTGTCAAGAGGAGGTTTTACACGAGGAAATTCTGAAATCTGCCATCTTTAAATGGTCGCCGTCCCTGGCGAGATAGGACTACTACGCGTTAAGGGACGAATTGATGCAGCAGCCGGCGTACCTCATGATGCAAAACGCCCAATAATTCTCCCGCGAAATCACCACACGACTCGACTAATTGTCGATTTTTACCACAGAAAGTTTCACCATCACCACGACGAAATTGTTGTCAACGAGATGAGAAAACGCTAATCAAAAATAGCCGCTCTGCGGACACTGGTCCGAAATTGTGCGTCAAAATGCCAAATGTGTCGCAATCGTAACGCTCGCCCGCAACCGCCGTTAATGGGAAATTTACCTTTGGAGCTAGTGTCGCCATTCACCAGACCGTTCACCTATACTGGGGCGGACTGGAGGGCGCATAAAGCGTTGGGGCGCCTTATTCACGTACCTAACTACGCGCGGAGTACACATTGAAATCGCTCCGTCTCTTTCCACGGAGTCGTTTTTGCTAATTTTTAAACAGTTCGTGAGTCGAAGGGGGGGTACCAAGGCGCGTGGTATCCGACAATGGCACTAATTTTCGAGGTGCGAACCGAGCGCTTGCAGAAGAAATCGAGAAATTGTCAGCAAGCGGCATTGAAGCGAAGTACCCCGAGATCGAATAGACATTCATACCTCCGGCTGCCCCTCACATGGGTGGGGCGTGGGAGCGGATGGTCCGCTCGACTAAATCAATTCTGATGGAAATCCTTCCGGCAGCCGGTATGCGTGAAGAAGTGTTAAGGGTTGCCCTAGCAGACATTGAAAGCATCCTGAATTCACGGCCCCTGACATATGTGCCTCTAGACTCGCCTGACAGCGAAGCGCTCACGCCCAACCACTTTCTGTTGGGCAGCTCCAGCGGCATTCGAGAACGGCACTGCGAAGACACCAGAGGATCGGCGCTCCGGCGATACTTTAGACAACCCAGCCAAGTAGCCGAACAATTTTACAGAACAATTAAATCTATCAGTGCAGCCACGAAACAACAAAAAGTCAAGCCCGACGTGACCCACCAACTAAAACGGCCAGCTGACTCGACTACGCTCCAAATGGTATATAATGAGGTCATTGCCCTCAAAGCTGTTAATGCACGCGTGCTCTCTAGCATTTGCCCGCTCGTAGATAATATTAAAGTTTTCGGACAGAAAATTGAAGACATAGAGGTGACTCTCCACTCTGTAAGCCTTAAAGTCGCAGAGATGGCCCCAGCCTCTGTAATCTCGCATCTCATCGATAGTATTGACGACCTTCGTCATAACATGCGCGATCTTGCGACCCGCTTTGCTTCTGCGAGAGTCGCTCCTACTGCAGTTGCTGAGAGTGTGCTGCACTCTCCTATTGCCGCTGCTGCTACTATTCGGTCGGCCGTGGTGGATATGGATCCAGCCGCTCAGCCTGCCAACGTGGTTGCTGTTGCGAAACACACTCGCACTGTTGTGACTGCTACCGTAGCTCTTGCCGATGATGCTGACGGTGTCGCACTTAGCACTCCTGTTACCTGCGCTCAAACATCTACCGCCGCTCAGAACTCCGATGCTGCTGCTGTTGCGAAACGCACTCCCACCCACACATCAAAAGCCGCTCAGAACTCCGACGCTGCTGCAGTTGCGAAACGCACTCCCACTGCGGTGCCCGCTAGCGACGCTCACACATCTACCGCCGCTCAGAACTCCGATGCTGCTGCAGCTGCGAAACGCACTCCCACCCACACATCTAAAGCCGCTCAGAAATCCGACGCTGCTACAGTCGCGAAACGCCCTCCCACCCACGCATCTAACGCCGCTCAGAACTTCGACGCTGCTGCGGTCGCGAAACGCACTACCACTGCGGTGCCCGCTAGCGACGCTCACACATCTACCGCCGCTCAGAACTTCGATGCTGCTGTAGCTGCGAAACGCACTCCCACCCACACATCTAACGCCGCTCAGAACTTCGACGCTGCTGCGGTCGCGAAACGCACTCCCACTGCAGTGCCAACTAGCGACGCTCTTGCCGCTGCTGCTGTAGATGCTGTTCTAAGCACTCCTACTGCCGTCGCTCATACTTTCAATGCCGATCCGCATAGAGAGCTGGGCATATCATAGATGAGTCGTTGTGAGTAGACGTGTTTTTGGTGTGCTGCAGTAAATCGATTGTTTGTATTTACCACCGTCAACTTAATTGCGTTTGTGAAGTGATCTTAAGCGATACTTGCAATTGTCCTTGCTAAGTGAAGTTATAGCGCAATAAACGCTGTTTATATTAATTAAAATAGCTTTGAACTTGAATTTGGAATTGAGCATGACAACCAGAGCTGCAAAAGTTACGCGTCAAACGGTTTCTACACCACAGAACAGCTTGAGCAGTTCGGGGAGAACTGAGAGTTCACCACATTCGGCTTGGTTCGCGCGTATGGAGGAGCAGTTGGACTCGCTGAGAAAAAATGTGATTGATCAGATTACAGAGCGCATGAGAGAGTACGAAGAACGGGTTATGCAGCGGTTTGGCGAGATGTCGGCTGAAATTACTAATTTCAAGAAGGCGATAAGAAACCTCGAAGAGCGTGTGGTGAAGGCAGAAGCGCAAATTGTGCAGAATGAGCTATTGAAAAATGAAATTCTGCTACTTAAGGAGGAGCTCAATGTGTGCCAGAACCATGCTGTGTCTGCGGATCTTATTATAAATGGTCTCCCGCAAGCTGATGGGGAGAGTATTGAGGAAATATTCCACAATTTGTGCCGCTCCGTCAAATTGTCTCCGCTTCGCATTTGCACTGCTTTTCGGGTGCCAAATATCAACAACAATGCTGCTGCACCTGTCATCATTAAACTTGGATCTCCAGACGACCGCTCTAAACTCTTCAGATCAATCGTCCGTTTCTGTAAAGAGGCAAAGAGGTCCCTGCTGCTTAGGGATGTTGGGCTCACCACTGATGGGAAGATATATGTGCATGAAAGTCTCACCAAAAGCAACAGAGAGCTAATGCACTTAGCACTGCAGCTGAAAAAGCAAAAGAGTTTGGCTGCTGTTTTCTCAATACGTGGGTGTGTTTATGTGCGTGTTCATCAAAGAAGCAAAGCTCTCAGGGTGCTGAATAAGGAGTGCTTGGAAAGTATTGTTACTGCAGACTGCTGAAAGCCTAAATGTCTAAAGTCTAATACAAATGTTAGCTGCTAAATGTTTACGTTTAAGTTGTTCTCTTGTACTATTTTTTCTTTCTTTCTTTCTCTTTTACTTTCTACTTTCTCTCTTTTATACCTTCATGTTTTTCTCCTGCTTTGCCTTGTACTCATTGCAATCGTATACGTACACACATCTGCTTACATACTCATTGACGCTGGCTGTCGTTGGTTGTTTCTGTTTTGGTCTTGTTCGTAATTGTGGGGTTGATTAATAAGCCTGGCTCTGGCGTTGCTGAAAATCACAAAATTCTGATAGACATTTTAAGTAAACAGTATGATGGCCTTAAGGGGGTCTTCTGGTTACGAGCTGAAAATTTAAGTCTATTTTTCGGAGTAAATTGCGAAGGAACTACTTGAGATAATCCAGTAATTTTTTTTTATTTTATTGATACATGCTTTATCTTGTAAGATCACATTTTGGAAATTAAAAGTCATCACACTCGCGACTTTAGAACGACCTTGAGGTTGTTGCCTTTTTTAAACTTGTTGGTAAGACTTCTTCAAGAAATATTAATCGAATTCGATCAATTTTTTTTTCAGTTATTAAGGAGACATATGGCTATGTTTTCCCGTGTACGATTTTTTTTATTTTGAAAATTTTCAAAACTAGGAGGTTTTTTGTAAAAAGTTTGATTTTCGACCATGTTTTTTGGTCTATTGGTGAGTGTAAAAATGGAACAAAATAAAAATTTCAAAATCGTACACGGGAAAACATAGCCATATGTCTCCTGAATAACTGAAAAAAAATTGATCGAATTCGATTAATATTTCTTGAAGAAGTCTTACCAACAAGTTTAAAAAAGGCAACAACCTCAAGGTCGTTCTAAAGTCGGGAGTGTGATGACTTTTAATTTCCAAAATTTGATCTTACAAGATAAAGCATGTATTAATAAAATAAAAAAAAAATTACTGGATTATCTCAAGTAGTTCCTTCGCAATTTACTCCGAAAAATAGACTTAAATTTTCAGCTCGTAACCAGAAGACCCCCTTAATGTAGTACACTTTAATGCACGTAGTCTTGGCCATGACAAACTTGATTACATTAGGTATGTTTTTGAAGAGTCTGCTGTGGATGTGATCTGCGTATCTGAGACTTGGTTTCATAGTGATGTCCCTGATCTTAATTTGTCTCTAAATGGGTATAACTTATTAAGGCATGATCGTGTGCTTAGGAAGGGGGGTGGAGTTGCGATATATTGTAAGAAAAACCTTAAACTGAGACTGGTGGCTAAATCTCCTGACACTGACACTGAGTTTATTCTTGCTGAAGTGGCGAATGCTGCAGAAAAAACTTTAATAGTATGCGTGTACAATCCTCACAAATGCTTCTCTTTGGATTCTCTTTTTGATGAGTTGACTGAGTTGGTAGTTGAGTATGAATATGTTTTAATATGTGGCGATTTTAATGTCAATTTATTATCCAGTGACCCAAGCAGAAGTAAACTTGTTGACCAGTTAGAAGCTCTAGGACTTTGTGTGATTAATACATATATACCAACTAGGTATGCGAGTAATGCTTCACCCAGCCTGCTTGACTACTTTATTACTCCCGACCCATCGCAAGTTTTGACGTTTGACCAAATTTCCTTCATTTCTGACCATGACTTAATATTCTGTACTTTAGATGTTGTGATGAATCGTTCTGATCTTAATGTTGCTTTTGTGTACCGTGACTTTAAATTGTTGAATGTCAGTTCTTTGATGTCTGACTTGTGTAGTGTAAATTGGAACCAATGCTGGTTTCTTGACACTGTTGATAAAAAACTTGATTTCATTAATTACAATTTGTCTATGCTGTTTGATATACATGTTCCTCTTCGTACCCTCAATGCTGTGAATAGTTCATGTCCCTGGTTCAACACAAAAGTTCGCTCAGCTATTAAGAAGCGCAATAAGTTGTACACAAAGTTGCGAAAAGCTAGGTCTGATGTCTCTTGGTCTAACTATAAAGCTGCCCGCAACGCTGCAACGACTATCATCAGACAAGTAAAGCGTTGGTATTTCAATTCCAAGCTGGATCCTTCTCTCCCGCCTAGGAAACTATGGCGAAATTTAAAAAATCTAAAGGTCCATGACAAGGAAAACTCTGGGTGTGAGTTGGATCCTAATGTGCTAAATGATTTCTTTATTAGTGCCAGTAATAAATCAAGTTCTGCTGTTTTGCCACAACATTTACCGTCCTGTGATCGTGTTAAAGAGAAATTCCAATTCGTGGCAGTTTGTGAGGCTGACGTGTTAAAATCTATAATGGATATTAAATCAAACGCGGTGGGTGAGGATGGAATCTCCTTAAAATTTGTCAAGCTTATTGCTCAGTTTATAATTGGCCCACTTACCCACATAATCAATCATTGCTTCACAAGTTCTAGCTTCCCCTCAGTGTGGAAAAAAGCGGTTGTCCTGCCAGTTGCTAAAAAGTCAAATGCCTCCTGCCCTGGTGACTACAGGCCTATTAGTATACTGCCAGCTTTCTCCAAGGTGTGCGAAAATTTGATGGCGACGCAAATTTATGCATTCTTGCAAAAGCACAACCTTCTCTCCCCTCTACAATCTGGCTTTCGACCTAAACACAGCTGCTCCACTGCCATGGTAAAAATACTTGATGACATTAGAATCAAGTTTGACAATGATGACTTAACAATTCTTTGCTTACTCGACTTCTCCAAAGCTTTTGACTCGGTAGACCATAATCTCTTATGTGCAAAACTAGTAAGCTACTTTGGTTTCAATGATAGCTCGACGAAGCTTATAGCAAGTTATCTTGAGGGACGGACGCAAAAAGTTATGTCCAACAACTCAATGTCTCAGGCCCGATTGGTATGTACTGGTGTTCCACAAGGATCTGTCCTTGGTCCACTTCTGTTTAGTCTTTTTGTTAATGATGTTTTTTCTGTGTGTCAGTATGTAAATGTCCATGCATATGCTGATGATATACAAATGTATCTGTCTAGTCGTATTGGTCTCGTTGAGGATTTATGTTTCAAAATGAACAGTGATTTGTCTGCAATTTCTGTGTGGGCAACTGCCAATCACTTGTGCTTAAATGCGTCCAAGTCCTATGTCTTACCGATTTGTCATAGTGCAATATATGTTGACAACATTCCTAAGTTGTATTTAGGCTCAAGTGTGCTTACTTTTACGGACAAAATTAAGAACTTAGGATTTATTGTTAACTCTAACTTAAGTTGCTGTGACCATATTAATGGAGTCGTGGGAAAGGTATATGCCACGCTGCGTAAATTGAGACTTTCAGCTTCATTAGCACCCTTGGAAACCAGGCGCAAGTTAGTTATACAACTAATTGTGCCCCTTATTGCCTACTCCGATGTGGTGTACAGTAAGCTTGATTCTAAATCATTACACAAAGTTAATATAGCCTTTAATAATGCTACACGATATGTATACGGGCTTAAAAGGTATGAACATATTTCTCCCTGGCAGAATAAAGTACTTGGGTGTAATATGGAAAATTACCTCTTTGCCAAAAATTGCATCTTTGTCTATATACTAATGGAATGGAAAACTCCTTCTTATTTGTACGAAAAGCTCATACCTTTTAAGTCCCGGAGACATCACAATTTAATTGTACCAACGTACAATTTTTTATCAACATCACGACTTTTTTTCATCAACGCCGTCAGAGTCTGGAACTCAGTTCCTGCAGTTATAAGAGCTGGGCTAAACAGGGGCAACTATAGGGCTAAACTCTATGAGTATTTCAGCACACTCTGATTCCAGAGGATCAATAATGATTGCAAGGCGCATCTTCTTTTTCTTCTTTATTCCCATTCTATCTCTACTTTTCCTCCTTCATTACTTTCTGGTCTTTTTCCCTCCTTTATGTCTTATTATTTTTTCTATTATTTATAATATTTATATTATGTAGTTTAAGCTTCTGTTTATTGCTTAATTTTGTAATTGTAATTGTTTAATTTTAATTCTAGTCTAAGAAATTTAATACTGATTGAGGTGTTATTAAAAGACTCGATCTTACAACACTTAATGTACTTATTTGAATAAATGAAATGAAAATGAAATGATCCATACTTTGCCGCCGTGAATTCGGCCAATACTGCTGCCTTAGATGCGCGCAGCGCTGCCGCTGCCTGTGCTGACGTTGCTGCTGCTGTTGCTGCTAAGCCTAATGTTCTTTCGCCTGCTGCTGGCAGTGATAACAATATCAACAAAGATCGTAATGCTGCCAATTACGCTGCTGCTGCTGCCTTCTCGTCTGTCTCTCTTCGCTCTGCTGCTGTTCGGGTGCCCGCCAGTGCCGATGTTACTTCGCCTCAACAGTTCGATGAGCTCGCTACTTTCTGCACTAGCGCTCCCACGCTGGACTCTCCGACTCCCCGTTCTGCCGGTTGGACTACTGTGGTTAAGAGTAAAGGCAATAAAAGAAGGCAATTACGTGTTGTTGGATCGAATGCAAGTCTGGAGCTCGATGTCGCCGTTCGTTTCCGATGGTTGCACCTGTCGTCTTTCCAGCCTTCTGTCCCACCAGATAATATTGTGGACTATATTACCAACCATGCTCATATCGATAAGAAGTTTATATCTTGCTACAAGCTGGTGAAGAAAGATGCTCCGTCTGAGTCTTTAAAACGTGTGAATTTCAAACTTGGGGTGGCTGATCAATATTTCGAGAAGCTTTTGGCGGCTGAGCTCTGGCCGGCTAATGTTACTGTTCGCCCTTTCCGTTTTTTTCAAAAAGGGGCAGCTCAACCAAGTCAAACCTAGCTGTTGCTGCTAGTCTCAGTAAGGAATCTAAGAGTCTCAATATATATGTCCATAATGTTTGTGGCATGCGTACGAAGGCGGACACTGTACTTCGACTGAGCTCTCAGTTAGAATTCGATGTATATGTCATCATAGAATCCTGGCTGAACCCCAACTTCAATGACTCAGAATTCTTTGATTCTAAATTATACGATGTATTTCGTAAAGATAGAGATGTTGCCAAAACCCTTTGTAGTAGAGGTGGGGGGTTTTAATTGCTGTTCGTCGGAATTTACGTTCCTCGCTAATCCAATTGGTTAACGGGGACTCCCTTCTCGACCAAATATGTGTGCGTGTGCAGGGTGCATCGAATGCACTTCTTGTGTGTGCCTCTTATATACCGCCTAACAGTCCCGAGTCGCTTTATCAATCTCATGTTGATAATGTCTGCGCGCTGTACTCAAGGTTTAGTGGCAATCAGTTTTGTATACTTGGTGATTTTAACTTAAACGATATTTCGTGGTCATGCTTGAGTGACTCTTGCGCTCTTACGCCCAGATGCTGATATTTGTTTTGAAATCTTCAAATCTAAAGTGTTTGAACTTTGTAAAAGATTTATCCCAACTCACCAAAGCAGGGTTTACAGGTTGCCATGGTATACCAAAGAGTTAAAACACCTCAAAAACCTTAGAAATAAGTTCTATAAAAAATATAAGTTAACAAATTGTTCCTATTACGTTAATACTTATCAATATTATCGGAAGGAATTCAATTATTTAGATAAGGCATTGTATAAAAGCTATATTCGTAAGCATGAAACCAACATTAGAAATAATCCTAAGTCCTTCTGGGGTTTTATTAAATCCAAGAAAGCTACCTCGAGTTTTCCCACCTATCTTTTCTTCAATGGTAAATCTGCCAACTCGGCTGAAGAATCTGCTAATCTTTTTGCTGAGTTTTTCAGTTCTAACTTCGTTTGTGACGTTGACCTTAACGTAAACAGTTCTGAGATGTCCAATTCTTCTCTCTCACTGGGTTCGCTAACACTAACATCTGCCGATATTGTAAATGGCATTTTTAGGATGAAATCCACTTCCCAAACGGATTCTGATGGTCTTTCGGCCATCCTTTTTAAACAATGCTCTTCACTTATTGAGCCTCTTCGGCTTATTTTCAATAAATCACTTTCATCCGGGAGGTTCATTGATGCATGGAAGAAGGCAACTATTACTCCAATTTTTAAAAGTGGAAGAAAAATGATGTCTCTAACTACAGACCCATTTCTAAGCTCACCTGTGTCTCTAAGCTCTTTGAGGGTATTGTTAAAGATAAATTAGTCTTTTTAGTTCGCAACCTTATTTGCCCTATTCAACATGGCTTTGTGGAAGGTAGGTCCACTGTTTCTAACTTGGCCGTGTTTACTGAGGACTGTATTGCAGCCTTTCAGGGAGGTTTTGAAATTGATGCAATCTATACAGATTTTGCCGAGGCTTTTGATAGAGTTTCACACAATATCTTGGTCTCTAAGCTGACACGTCTGGGTTTCCATTCCCCTTTTTCTCCGGTGGATTGGGTCCTACTTGTCTAACCGGTCTTGTACTGTAACTGTGGATAACTGTTCGTCTGTCCCTCTCGTGGCCTCTTCGGGGGTGCCGCAAGGTAGCATTTTGGGCCCTCTTCTATTTCTCTGATTCATTAATGATATTAGTTCTTGTATTCTATAAGCGAAGTTTCTTCTTTACGCAGACGATCTCAAAATCTATATGGTTAGGAAGTCTTTTCTGGACTCTGTTGACCTTCAGTTGGACCTTGACAGGGTCCACTCTTGGTGTGTCCGAAACCGCTTGTTCCTTAATGTAAAAAAATGTTTTCATGTAATCTTCTCTAGGAAGGATAACCCAGCCTATAGAACCTTCAATATTTCTGGTTCTCTTCTAAACACTGTCAATGAGATTAAAGACCTGGGTGTCTTTTTTGACTCGAGATTGTCTTTTTCCACCCATATTAACTTCATTGTCTCAAATTCCTATTCCATGTTGGCTTTTGTTCGTCGTAACTGCTCATCTTTTTCCGACCCTTATACTCTTAAGGGGTTAGGTCCACTCATGATTTTCAAAAAATCGATTTTTTTTTATTACATTTTCTAAAAGTATAACATTTCAAAAGTATTCCCTGAAATTTTTAGATCAATCGGACTATTATTCGCCGAGATGTACTACATTGAAATACATCTCTATTGTATAATTTTAATTATACTCAAAACTTTAAACGCGTTTTTCTCGAAACCACGTTTTCGAAGTCGGTGATCACTGTAACTCGACAACGGCTGTATTGATCCTCTTGAAATTTTAACGACTTATTTTACATATAATTGTCCTCCGGATGGACGAAGGATTTTTTTGTACGATGCAATTTTTTTTTTTTTTATAGCCGAAAAAGTGACGAAAATTAGGGTAAAAAAAAAATGTTGACTTTGAACGTCCGACATGTTGCGACAAATCAAAATATGAACAAACCCTTCGTCCATCCGGAGCATTAACTGATTTACTAAAGATCCCCGTTCATTTTTTTGGTTTCAGATGATCCAGACTGCTGTAATCGTGATCACCGCAAAACGTCTTTTTTTTTTGGTGTCTCAGCAAATTGACTATATCTCTTAATATTATGGACATTTTGACATGAAATTTTTTTTGTAACTTCTTGAAATGTGTATCTTTAATAAACAAAAAGATTTATTCATAAATAATAAAACCCGTCTTCAGAAAAAATGTGCAAAAAAGCGTTCTTTTTTTGCCTTACAAGTGGACCTAACCCCTTAAACTACTTTTCATAACATTCGTTAGGTCAAAATTATAATATGCTGCGTTTATTTGGCGTCCCTACCATGCATCCTTCATTAATCGTATTGAACGTATTCAAAAGGTTTTTATTCGATTTTCCCTTCGTTCCCTTAAATTTAACGACCCCATCCCCTCCTATGGTTCCCGTTGTCAGCTTATAAATCTTAAATCTTTGAATTCTAGACGCTCCTACTTGCCCTGTTCGTTTATTGTCAATGTCATTAACGGAACTGTGGACTGTCCTGCGCTTTTGGACAGAATAAAGTTTACTGTCCCTTCTCGGGCTCTTAGGCATTTTCATTATTTCTATGTTGGTTTATGCAAAACTGAATACGCTAAAAACGCTCCTCTTGCTAGGACGCTCTCGGAACTTAATCGTATTCCATACTTAGATCTCTCTCTTCCAAGATTTATAGTCTTAAGAAATATTGTTGAATTTGTTTAATTTTAACATTATTATTTTGTAATATTACAGTTTTTTGTTGGTCTGTTAAAAATTTATTTTTGTTTGACTGAATTATAAATAAATAAATTTTGGAGGCGCTGGGTGCGGGAATACCTTCCGTGCCTCACCAGACGTTCCAAATGGTTCCAACCGCCGCTGCGTCCTATCGAAGTAAACGACGTGGTAATCATCGTTGACGAAAGCACCAAGAGGAACTCATGGCCGAAAGGAGTGGTCGTAGACGTGCACAACGGCAACGGTGGACGTGTCAAACGGACATTTTTGGAAGTCTTTAGCAGTTTGGTTGTTGGCAGGTGCGCATGGGCGCAAGAAAACTAAAATGTAAGACATCAATGAAAAATTGTACTGAATTTGTTGATTTACTGATTTGCTGATTTGTTTTAATAAAGTTTCAGCAAGTGTGCTCGAAAACGTTTATCCAGCCTATTGCATTTGGAACAAGTAGGATCAGTGACTATGTGTCTGACTGGAAGGTGTCAAATGCACCTTCCCTCTTGGATCATAGGATGGTCGAGTTTAAAATAGCAGGTGCCATAATGAAAAACCCCAGGAAAACCGACTAGGGAAATTTCACTAAATTACTAGAAGAGGATCGAACCTTGCTGGATATTCGTGGTAGGATGAGGCATCCACTCGAAATAGAGCAGGCGGTTAGAATCCTAAACGGAGCAGTAATGAATGCTTATCACTCAAGTTGCCCCGAAAGTACGAAAAACAGGAAAAGAATCCACATCATGGTGGAATAACACCCTGCCGAAGCTCAGATCTGACGCGCGGAGGCTCTTCAACAGGGCAAATCGGACAGGTGAATGGCAGAAATACACCACTGTAATCACCAAGTACACAAGAGAAGTACGCAAGGCAAAGAGAGCTAGTTTCCATTCGTTTTGCGAGATATCATTCACCTCCCAAGCGGCGAGACTACATAAAGCCCTCGCAAAAGGAGGGGTGGAGAATAAGATGGCTCTCGGATGGGGGGTACACACGAAATAAAGAGCAAACCACTCTCGCTCTTCTTAGCGCATATTTTCCTTGGTGTCCCTCAGGACACACCCGGCGAGTGCAGTATGTACCTACCAGACAGAAGGGACTGGGAGTTGGCGAACAAAGTCATCTCTCAGAGGATTGACTGGGCATTGAACACCTTTCAACCCTTCAAATCGCCTGGGCCGGATGGTATCCTCCCTGTCTTTCGCCAAAAAGGCAGGGGGTGCAGCTTAGGCATTTACCAGGGAGAAGTGCCCTGGTAGTCTTTATACCGAAAATTGGCAAGAGGGACTTCACGGAGCCAAAGTCTTACAGGCCAATTAGTCTAACATCCTTCGTCATGAAGACCATGGAGAAGTTGTTAGATCAGCACATAAGAACCGTGACGCTCAAGAGACAAGGGGAGGAAGATCGACGGAGACTGCTACCAGCTCACGAGTCTGATTCAAGACGCTCTTACGAATAAAGAGATTGTGTTGTGCGCTTTCTTGGGTATCGAAGAAGCCTTCGATAACACCTCCCATGAGGCAATAGAAAGAGCACTTAATCGAAGAGGGGTAGAAACCACTCGCAGCCGCTGGGTAAAAGCTATGCTAACGACCAGAACGGGAGTAACGAAGGTGGGCTCCACCAAAAGCAGTGTACTGACGAACAGGGGCTGCCCTCAGGGTGGTGTATTATCACCACTACTGTGGAGCCTGGTTGTAGATGAGCTCCTTGAAATACTGACAAGCAATGGCATAATGTCAAGATTATGCCGACGACATTGTCATTGTTGCCAGAGGAAAATTCGAAGACACTATGTGCTACATAATCCAGAGAGGGTTAAAATTAACCCAAGAATGGTGTGTCCGGGCAGGCTTACGAATAAATCCGGATAAAACCACCAAAGTACCATTTACACTGAAAAGAACTGCAGCACATGCGGGCGATACGTTTGCTTGGCAAGAGTATCGCAAGCAAGCCGGAGGTAAAGTATCTAGGTATAACACTAAATTCGAACTTACTCAGGAATAAACATGCTGAGGCAGTTGTCGGCAGAGCAGCGAAAGCAGTCATGGTGTGCAGGTCATTAGCAGGTAAAACTTGGGATTGCAAACCAAGCATACTGCAATGGATGTACATCATGATAATGAGGCCATATATGCAGCAGTGGCATGGGACCCAACAACCAAACTTACTACAGTGAGAAATCGGCTAAATAAGGTCCAGCGACTGGCGTGCACATGCATTACAGGGGCTATGAGAACCTGTCCCATGGTAGCACTGGAGGTGATACTCAATATATCACCATTGGATATAGCAATTGAGATGGCGGGGAGGATAATATTCTAAGGCAGAAGGACTTAGATACCCTATCCGTAAGCAACCCCTATGTACTGTATCCAGTGGACACAATAGTAAAGACATATAACTTCGAAAAATACTGGGAAGTACACCGGCCCCTTTTCAAACCACACACCATCAAGTGGTTCACAGACGGCTCCAAAACGCTTGAGGGAACGCGGGTACAGGAACCAAGACATAGTCATCTACTCAAACAGCCAAGCAGCCATCAAAGTACTAATCTCATATGAGATAACCTCAGTGTTAGTGCTGGAATGCATTAACGCATTGAATGAGCTGGGCATAACTACTCAACCAGGTAAAAATCGTTTGGGTCCCAGAACACAGGGGGATAGACAAAAACGAGGAGGCGGACAGCCTTGCTAGGACCGCTGCGGCCACTGTCCCAATTGGACCAGAGTCTTTCATTGGTCTGGGCAGGAACACCCTGGCAGTCACTAAGACTCGAGGTAAGAACCCGGAATTCAAAACACTGGTACAGTGCTCCGGGTCTTAGACAATCCAGAATCTTCATAAAGGGATATAACCCCAAATGGAGCGAGGAGTTCCTTAGGCTGAGGAAAAACCAGCTTAGACAGATTACCGGATAACTGGACACTGCAGACTGAGAAAACACATGAATACAATCGGTATAGAACAGGTAAGCATCTGCAGATTCTGCGGAGTTGTAGAGGAACCGCCGGAGCACATCATACTGCGCTATGAAGCAGTCTGTCGTAGCAGGAGGCGATACCTGGGCCAATACTGGCTTGCAGAGGAGAATGTCAATCACTTGGACTCCGGTAGGTTACTAAGTTTCATTAGGTCGGTGGGTCTAGGGGATGTTCTCTAACGATCTGTAGGGGGCACAATAGATCAGTAATGTTCTCAGTGCAATTAACCCGCCAATAAATCTAATCGACTTTATTTTTAACCTTCTATGAGAATCAGTTGCTAAAATATTAGTGTCCGACCGAAACTTTTTTGGGCCGAAACCGAGTTTCGGTTTTTTTTTTTAATATTCAGCCGAAACCGAAACTTTCTAGTTGAAAAATCACCATATCAAACACTTTTTATCAACAAACGAGTTTTACTTTACGTAAATAAAGAACAAACAAACAAACATAACATAACATAAATAAATACTTATTAATAAAAACAATTCATTCATTCATTCACACAAATAAAATAAGATTCTGAAGAGTTTGTATGCAAGTCGCAACCTATTTAATCGCTTTTTTAGCCGTAGTCCTACGGAAAAAAACTCAATAATCCCACGTTAGTGTAGTTTTCTACACCATGGGTGTTTTGAGTAAGTAAAGTACTTAATTTACTTCTTTATTTTAGTTTTTCGTTTTTGTATAAATAAACTTAAAAGAATTTCAATTTATAAAAAAAATGTACATCAATAAAATGCAATCCATGCATACGGATCGAGTGTGATGTGCCTTGCAAATGGTTTTTTTGCATAGGCAGCACGCAAACTCATGATTATATCTTTGTTTTACATTATTCTCCAGAGAAAATATCTGCTTCTTTTTTGATTTGCTCTGGGAATGATTTTGATTCTGGCTGCTGGTCAGAAATGCCGCTCAATACGAATGGCGATCTGCCCTTTTTTCCGCACGGTTTAGCCAATTCTATACCAAGATTGCGTAGGAAAACGACTAAACTTAAACTACTTGATCGGTGCAGTGTTTTCCAGACCGAGGTATACGTCATATACCAGGCTGCACGCATGATCGGAGTACTGGACTTTCATCCATCTAACCTGATCATCTGTGTAGACAACTAGGCGGCAATCTAGGCACTGGCCTCTCACACTATCAGATCGAAGACAATAATGGAATGTCGAAAGTCTCTGTATGGTATCAGGGACAACAACATCACACTCTGCTGGGTGCGTGGCCACAAAGGCATTGCTGGCAAAGAAAAAACCGGATGAACTGGCTCAGAAAAGATCGGATGCGAGCATGGTGGCAGGGATCTACACGCCACTTCAAGACTTCTACACTGATCTTGACAGGAAGGCAATCCAGCGCACCAATGATCAATGGAGCCTTCGGCCTGACTGGAGGATCTCACGCGCGCTGTGGCCGAAACTGGGCCAAAAGAGAACTCTGCAACTCTTACGGTTTAGCAAAGCAACACTTCGCATTCTCAGGGGGTCTTAACAGGGCATTGCACCATCGGAATTTTTGCGGAAAGACTCTGTCTGCCCCATCGAGACTACTGTCGCAGCTGCGAAGATGAGGATGAAATTGAATGCGTGCAGCATCTCCAATGCGAATACCCTGCGCTTCACAGCATACGCCACCGGTATCTAGGGGGCAGAGTACTGGGCGATTTGGGCTTGGTTTGTACCACGCCACTGGAGGATATTGCCAGATTCATTCGACGCTCAGGTTGGTTTCAGCCAGCACCGAATACAGGATGACAGGGGCATGTCACACTCTCATCGGGCATCACAATGAGCCTTTGGGGCCTCCGAGTCTACTTGCTGAGAACCAGCAAGCCTCCTGTCTTACCTAACCTAAGCTTGCGTAGGAAAAGGCGAAAGGTCAGCATGTGTAAAACTAGAACCGGGTAAAATATAATTTTCATCGGCATTGAACTCATTGTTCTCATCTGAACTTTCAAAGTTAACTTCAGGTTCGAAATTGTCATCAGTTCCATCACTTGAGAAGTCACATTAACTTTCTGTATCCTCATATAAAAAGTTTTAATTTCTTTCGCACACAAAAACCGTCCGGCCATTCACTTCATTTCTTTTCAAACAAGAAATAGTAATAATATTTAAATATTTTTATCGTAGGAGTTAACGATTATTTCAAATATATAAAAAACTAACAGTAGCCATTGCTATAAATCAAGAATTTCTATAAACTCATGGCTTACTATGGAAAATGGCATAGTGAAATAAAGTGAACCAGATATTGACAACTCTCTTGAATCAGCATGCTTATTTTATGGCACTATGAAAAAACATGTAAAATGCTTAACTCTTTTTTATTAAAAAATTTTGTTTTCATGGTGAAAAAAGCTGCAAGCAGCTGAACAAACAAAACGCAAACAAAATGGGAAAATATATCAAGAAGTAGAAGAGGTAGATTTTGCAATTGTATTTTTTATATTGTAATATGTTGTGATTCGTATGAGCAAAGGCAAGTTCCAGCGAATTTTCACATTCAGCGTATATACATACATATTTGATTTGGTAACATTTCGGGAACAGCAAACTCAAACCGAATTGACATGAAACAAATTTTCAAAGCAATTCACTGGTTCACTTTATTTATTTCACTATGGGAAAAAGGTACTAGGTGTAGAAAACTACACTTACCCTCTCAAATGGAAGTCCATATTTTTAACGGAACTGTTAATGATTTAAAAAACGAAACTACATGATCGTAGCAAAGACAATTAAACAATAAGATGTCTTACGGCCATACAACCGAATGGCATAAGGCGAGCTCGAAGTTGCAACATTTTCATTATCGAGAGCAAGCAAGCGTCGGTACAGTGAGAGCGTAATAATATTGTAACGATAAGACAGTTTGTCGCTGTGCAACGCAACCCTGTCGCTACGCGCCGTGCTATAATTCAATCTGGCAACGACGGCCGCGACAATGATGGCAACTTTTAGTCCAATCTGGCAATGATGGTCGCGATCATCATGGAAACCTTTAGTCCACTCCGGAATGTGCGAGAACGATCTCCGTGATGGCCGGACAGGTATAAAAGACAGCCGGGTGCGGCGCAGCGGGTCAGTCGGATTTTGACTAGTGAAGGTGCCACACGGAGTAATTGAGCAAATACTTAAGTGTAAAGACAAACAAGTGTAAATTAGTAAATAAAGTGGTTGTTGGTTTATTTTATTGACTGCGTTTGAGAAACTAAGTGTGTTTTATTTTCAAATTACGCAATCCAGAGATACGTACTAGCCCACTGGAACTAGCATTCGTAACATTTGGTGTCAGAAGTGGGATTGTGTTACTGAAAGTAAAAAAAATAAAAATTAATTATAAAACGCAGACATGGTTAGACTGGAGCAACTGAAGGTGGACCAGCTGAAGAAGGAGCTGGCCGCTTGGAATTTGCCGACTGCTGGCGGAAAGGTGGAGTTGCAGCTGCGCTTGCGAGAGGCGTGTGAATCACGAGGCATTGATTGGACTGCGCACGAGTTCGGGACGCAGGAGCTAGATTCGTCGGCCAAAGTGGAGGAATCGCCTGCGGGTGCTGCGTCGATGCAAAGTACGGCTGCAGCGGCTGCGCCACCACAAACATTGGACATGAGCCAGCTAATGGTTGCACTTAAAGGCATGTTCGAGACTTCCAACCGTGAAATGGCAGCCAAAATGGAAAATGAAAATCGCGAAATGTCGGCGCAGATGGCAGCGAAAATGGAAACTGCGAATCAAGAGATGGCAGCGAAGCTGGAAACTACGAATCTCGAAATTTCGGCAAAAGTCGAGACTGCAAATCGAGAAATGGCGGGAAATTCTGCGCGCATAGAGCAGAAGGTGGAGGAAATTTCCGATAGGCTGAACGTGAAAGTTGAGCATCTCGAGACGCGAATGGTCAATTGGGACAAACGAGTTGACGAAACGGGTGAATCCCTGAACAGACGAGTTGACAACCTGGATGAGTTCTTGAACAAACGAGTTGACAGTCTGGAAGATTCGATGAACAGAAAAATGGACGAGCGGCTTAGAGAGATTCAGCTGCGAGCAAGGGTGCGGTCTGTTGAGGAAAGTTTTGCCATAGAAGTGCCTACTTATGATGGTACTACGTCGTTCGACACATTCAAACTAAAGTTCGACTTGGCTGCTCTGGAAAATCAGTGGACCGATATCAGGAAAGGTCGGAGACTGATACTGGCTCTAAGAGGTCCTGCGGCTGAGGTAATAAAAACAGTGCCGGAAAGTTTGAGAGGTGATTACGAGACCGTCATAAGGGCGCTGGCAGCCAAATACAGTGACGAGCACAACAAAATGGTGTATTACTGCGAGCTGAAGAACCGTAGACAAAGAGCCAACGAGGCGCTGCAGGCGTATGCGGCAGATATTGAGCGGCTGGTACCGCTGACCTACCCAGAATTCAGCATGGAAGTTTTGGAAAGGCTGAAGATCGAGGCGTTTATCGAAGGCATTCTTGACCCGGAGACTCGTGTGAGTACCTTGATGATGATGAAGCCGACGTTCCAGGAGACGGTGACAAGTGCATTGATGTATGAAGCTGCCTGGAGGGGAAGTTTTAGACATTCATCTGCGGAAAGGCGTCGAGTCCAATCTGGACGTGCCACGCAAAGCCAGCCAGTGAGCTCAGAGGTACCAACGAGGCTGCGGGCAATGGCATCTAGAATCAGTTGCTGGCGATGTGGCAAGCAAGGCCACATTTCACGAGACTGCCATCTGCGAGAGAATCGTTCCGGAGAACAGGCGTCACCAAGATGTGCTGACGCGCTATCACGCCGTCCGTGCAAAGTCGAATGCAGGCAGTGCTCGCGAGCCGAAAGCAAAGAACAGATAGTGGACGTCCGGTTGGTGAGCGTTATGCCAGAGGAGGAGTGGTCTGCGGAGAGGCTACAAAAGGACCAGCGTGAGGATGCAAATCTTGCAAAAATCGTCGAAGGGAAAGAGCAAGGCGCACGTCCAGACTGGCAGGAGATGGCCGGTGAAAGCCCGATCGCCAAGGCTTACTGGGCACAGTGGAAAAGTCTGCGGCTGAAGGAAGGATGCCTGTACCGCGAATGGGAGAGCGCGGATGGACGAACCAGCAACTCCCTAATGGTAGTGCCGAAATGCAGAATCAACGAGGTCATCGAGGCATACCATAACGACTCCAGTGGAGGGCACCTAGGCATCACCAAAATAAAAAGACGATTCTACTGGGTAGGATGTCAGGAGTCTGTAGCCGAGTGGATTAAGAGCTGCGACCGATGTTCAGCAGCGAAAGGGCCAACAAGAAGATCTCGAGGCCGCATGCAGCAGTACAACGTGGGAGCGCCCTTCGAGCGGATTGCTATGGACGTCGCCGGCCCATTCTCAACTAGTACTCAAGGCAACAAATATGTGCTGGTGGTAATGGATTACTTCAGCAAATGGCCCGAAGTGTACCCAATTCCTAACCAGGAGGCCACTACGATCTCGGAAAAGCTGGTAAACAACTGGGTAGCCAGGTTCGGAGTTCCGTTGGAGTTGCACTCAGATCAAGGCCGGAATTTCGAGTCTGCGGTATTCATTTCATTTCATTTCATTTATTTCAAGTCTACAGTAAATGAACTTACAGACTAGGCAGACAACAATATAAGAACTTAAAAATAGAATAACAATAGGAATATAACTTAAGAATAGAATAACAATAAGAATAACGTCATTTATAAAAGCCGTTCAGAAGTGATTTTAATTCTTGTTTGGAGATCGAAAGATCGAGGTTAAGAGAACCACAGATCTTGTTAAATTCGGACAGCGCTCTCACCAAAGGGGCATTCAAGGCGCAATTAGACCTGCAGGGAGATATGACAAATAAGTCGTAGTGACGGAGGACACGAGAAGGAACATTGAAGTTAATTAGACTCAGGACGTAAGGACAATCAACAGAACCACTAATAACCTCATGGACGAACACCAAAGAGAGGATGGTTCTTCTACTCTCAAGAGATTTAAGGTTTATGAGAGAGCAACGCGATAGATACGGAGGAATGGGATTGGAAAACTTTAGAGAGCGAAGGCCAAAATTCAAGAAGTTTTTTTGAATTCGTTCAATACGATTACAATGAGAAGAATAATATGGATTCCAGACAAAAGACGCATACTCTAGACGAGATCTAACAAAAGAAGTGTACAGGAGCTTGAGCGTGTAGGGATCAGAGAATTCGAAACTATTACGACGGACAAATGCTAGCAAAGAATAGGATTTAGAGATAATGAAGTTCACATGATTAACAAACGACAACTTGGGGTCAAAGATTACACCAAGGTCTGTGAAGACGCTTAGCCTCTCGAGAGGCGTACTAGCAATATGATATGAGGACTGGATAAAAGCTGACGATTTACAGAACGTCATATAGAAGCACTTTTTTAGGTTTAATGAGAGCTGGTTTCTATTGCACCACAGGTTGACGTTGTCCAAATCAGACTGTAGATCGTCAGCATCGCGAGGACTGCGGACAGCAGTGTAAATTTTTAGATCATCCGCATAAAGCAGGAACTTACTCTTGGAAAAGCAGCTACTAATATCATTGATAAAGAGTACAAAGAACAGAGGACCAAGGATGCTGCCCTGGGGAACCCCGGAAGTAGCAGTGAATGGCTCAGAATGAAAGCCATCAACAGCAACAATGCATTGCCTATTGCTAAGATAAGATCGGATCCATTCGAGGAAGATGGAGTGGAACCCAAGCTGGCCTAGTTTAAAAACCAGAATGCGATGAGATACCCTGTCAAATGCCTTTGAGAAATCCGTGTAAACGGTATCAACTTGAAATCCGGCGTTAAAGGCGGAGATACAGTCATGCGCAAAGGTCGCGAGATTAGAAACGGTCGAGCGACCAGGAACGAAGCCATGCTGATTGAGACAAATCAGACTTTTAACTGCGAAATATACCTTCTCCTTTACAATGCATTCAAACAGTTTAGATATACTTGACAATTTGGAGATAGGCCTGTAGTTATTAACATCATTCTTATTCCCAGATTTAAAAATTGGCGTGATAAATGCAACCTTCCACGCGTTAGTAAAAACACCCGTAGAAAGGGATTTATTAAACAAGCATTTCAAAGGATATGCCAGCGACAAGGAGCACTTTTTTAGCAGAAGGGCAGACAGGCCATCCACATCTGTTTGAGAAGAAGCCTTTAGTGAAGAAATACCACGCAGCACATCCTCTGTACTTAAGGTCAAAGCACCAAAGTCAAGAAAAGTATCTCGAGCATAAATCGGTGCTTCGGATTGGAGTGGATCTACAGGGAGGAAGTTAGATTTAAAAAACTGAGCAAAAAGATTAACTGCTTCAAGGGAAGAGTTTGCAGTAGTGCCGTTGTAGGACAGTGCAGAGGGAATACTAGAATTCACTTTTTTGGATTTAATAAATCGCCAAAAAGCTTTAGGGTTAGACTTGATGTTCGCCTCGAAAGTTGAGATGTAATTTCTGTAAAGACGGCTATTAAGAGTATTGAACTCACTCTTATAAAATAAAAATTTTTGATTGTGAGAGTATGAACACGTGGTTTTAAACTTTTTGTGGAACTTGTTCCGCAAATTTTTCAATCTTTTTAAACGAGGAGTGAACCAAGGAAGTTTATGCACTTTCTTAGGGAGCAAGGGAATGTTTGTCCGACAAATATCCGCAATTTTTAATTTAAATTCATTGAAACAATTAGAAACGTTAGCGGAAGAAAATAAGGGATCCCGATTAATTTCCGAGAAGAGTCGGTCAAGGAGGTTAAAGTTGCACAAGTTAAAGTTATAACCAAGAGATTGGCTAACTGAGGTATCGGAGCGAAACTCATAGAATTCGAGTGAAATTACTAAAGCTACATGATGCAAACCCGATGGAGAGATTGGGAAAGCGCATTCAGACACCGAAAAGTTCAAATTATTATTAATAAAGACAAGATCTAAGATACGGTTAAGTTGGTTAACAACACCGTTGATTTGTTGTAGATCAAGGCTCAGAAGGGAGTCGATTACATAGATCTCAATAGCACTACTAACATTGCAGGGCGTAAGAAAAGAGTCATCTGCCATAACATTCAAGGAAGTGTGTGAGCTGCTGGGGATACAGAAAACGCGTACCACCCCTTTGCACCCACAGTCCGACGGCATGGTGGAACGCTTTAACCGGACACTAGAGGAATACCTGCGGAAAGTGGTAGGCAGGAATCAAAAGGATTGGGACACGCATATCCCCTTGTTCCTAATGGCGTATAGGTCAGCCCCGCACGACACGACATCACTCACTCCAGCCCGAGCAGTATTCGGCACAGAATTGCGGTTACCCGCTGACTTGAAGTTCGGGATAGTCAGCACGACGGGAGGCGCTAAGACGGACTACGTGGCCAATAAGCGGGCGGAACTGGAGGAGATTTACCAGTTTATAAGGAGCCGCACCAAACTGGTCAGCGATAAGGCGAAAGCCAGATATGATCTACGGGCCAACTCAGCAGGGTTCCAAGAAGGCGATCTGGTAATGCTCTACAACCCGCAGCGGAGGAAAGGTTTGTCTCCGAAACTTCAAGCGTCATGGGAAGGACCTTACGAAGTCGTGACTAGGATAAATGACGTGGTATACAGGATTCAACGTTGCAGCAATAAAGGCGCCAAGCTGAAGGTAGTCCATTTGCAGCGCCTGGCGCCTTATCACAGCGGAACCTCGGCACTTGTTCGGGACGAACAAGTCTAAGTGGTGGGCAGTGTAACGATAAGACAGTTTGTCGCTGTGCAAAGCAACCCTGTCGCTACGCGCCGTGCTATAATTCAATCTGGCATCGACGGCCGCGACAATGATGGCAACTTTTAGTCCAATCTGGCAATGATGGTCGCGATCATCATGGAAACCTTTAGTCCACTCCGGAATGTGCGAGAACGATCTGCGTGATGGCCGGACAGGTATAAAAGACAGCCGGGTGCGGCGCAGCGGGTCAGTCGGATTTTGACTAGTGAAGGTGCCACACGGAGTAATTGAGCAAATACTTAAGTGTAAAGACAAACAAGTGTAAATTAGTAAATAAAGTGGTTGTTGGTTTATTTTATTGACTGCGTTTGAGAAACTAAGTGTGTTTTATTTTCAAATTACGCAATCCACAGATACGTATAGGGTGTTTTTTTTAGAGGTTTGTTTTTCGAATAGAGATAAAACTGGCATTTTGTGGTCAAATTTGGCAACTCTAATGTCATTTATGTTCAGTTTGGTTTGCCATTTCATTATGAACAGGTTGACAAAAGAACAACGCTTTCAAATCGTGCAAATTTATTTCGAAAATAATGGTTCAGTTCGCGAAGTTTACCGCAAGCTCCGTCCATTTTATGGTCGACATAATCGTCCATCAGAGCAATTAATTCGGTTAACCATGGGTCGTTTTCGCACTACGTTTACTCTATGTGATAATACGCATCCGCAGAGACGTCGAACAGTGCGCACCGAAGAAACAATTGCCGCTGTAGAGCAAAATGTTGAAGAGGACCCGAATGAATCGATTCGCCACCGTGCACAGCAATTGGAGCTTTGTCCATCAACTTTATGGAAGATTTTGCGCAAAGATCTTGGCTTGCGACCTTACAAGATCCAGCTTGTGCAAGAATTAAAGCCGCGAGACCATGCAATGCGTCGTGATTTTGGTGTATGGGCCGAAAATGAGATTGATCTCGATGCTGATTTTCATCGCAAAATTTTGTTGTGATGAGGCTCATTTTTGGTTGAATGGCTACGTCAACAAGCAAAATTGCCGCATTTGGAGTGAAGAGAATCCACATGAGACCCTTGAGACGCCATTACATCCACAAAAACTGACTGTTTGGTGTGCTCTATGGGCTGGTGGAGTCATTGGGTCATACTTCTTCCGAAATAATGCTGGAGAGTCAGTTACCGTTAATGGAGACCGGTATAGAGCCATGATAACCGACTATTTTGTTCCCGAATTGGATGGCATGAATGTGGATGAGTTGTGGTTCCAACAAGACGGCGCTACATGCCACACAGCGCACGTCACAATCGATTTATTGAAGGAAACATTCGATGAGCGCATAATTTCGCGGAATGGACCTGTCAATTGGCCACCAAGATCGTGTGATTTGAAACCATTGGATTATTTTCTTTGGGGATATGTGAAGTCGCTCGTCTACGCCAACAAACCAGAAACGTTAGGGGACTTGGAAGCCAACATTCGTGGCGTTATTGCCGACATACGGCCCCAAATGCTCGAAAAAGTGGTTGAAAATTGGACCTGTAGAATTGGCTTTATTCGAGCCAGCCGTGGCGGCCACATGCCCGAAATCATATTTAAACATTAATGGCATAAAATTATCCTTCCAATAAAGCCAAATTGATGGACATTAAAACGATTTTCTTGTGTTTTATTTCAATTCGAAGTTCTATACCTCTAAAAAAAACACCCTATACTAGCCCACTGGAACTAGCATTCGTAACAATATTAACGCTCATTGTTTTGCTCACACAAAGCACAACGGCTTTGATCCCTACCAAGCAAAATCAAAATTGTGTGCGCTCACTTTAGATGCGTTGAAGTCAGTGGCGCAGGCAGGACTTCTTTTTGGAGGGATGTTTCACTACTAATTTTTGTATTTGAGGGGGTTTGAATCCCAAACGTTCCCGTCCCGTGTGCGCTACTGATTAAAACAATCAACCACCAAAAAAATCAACGCAAGAGCACATAGAGATCACACGCATATTCACATCTCTGCCGACTGCAAGCAGAGAGAGTTGCTTGCGTGGCTTCATCGTTGTTCTCCGGATGTGGCGCTGCTGTAAAAACCACTCTCACGTGGCTTTATTGAAAAAGCCACGGCAAATTTTTGAAGCGCCACTGATTTGTATGAACGTAAAACATCTTATAATTTAATTGTTCTTGATCGTAGTATGTTTTGATGATTTAGGAAAAGTCACGAAAGCTCAACTTTATATCTTGTACAGTTCTTGAGAATTTAAGAAAGAAAACTTAAAAATGTAGTTTTCTACACTTCCGTAGGACTATGGTTAAAGTCAATCTTTGAATAAAGCTGTAGTTCTTTTGCGTAAACACCTCGAGCAAAAACCCAAAGTGCTCGATGTGATTAAATCAAGAATTCGAAACGGCCAATCAAAAACTTGAATATTTTTGTCCTTGAAAAAGTTCATTGTTTTTCTAGAACTGTGAATTGCAGTATTTTCCTGCTGAAAAATAAATTTAGGCCCATAAAATTCTTCTGATTATTCTATTATCATTACGTTTAAAAGTTCGCAGTAAATGTAGAAGTTAATTTTTTCAGAAACCCACGCAAATTAAGTCGTACCATACATGGCATTACCGGCCCAAACCATTATATCACCACCCGATTATGTCCGGCTTATATACATTGTGACAAAAAAGTACCCGGAAATTGCAATTTAAATTCTTCGGGTAAATGATATTTCAAAAAAATTTATTTTGTTAAGTTGGTAGGACTGTCCTAAATTACTATGCCAAATATGAGCGCGATCTGTCAACCAGTTTGTTTACAGCAGCTGCTTACGTCGGTACACCTCAGTAGTGCGTTGCTATTTTTACAATTTTTACTTCAAAAAGAGTACCGTGAACAGGTCTCTTTGGACATGCTTGATCGTGCGAATTCTGATCCCTCATTCATGGAGAGAATTATAACTGGCGATGAGACATGGGTCTATGAGTTTGACATGCTAACAATCATCGGAATGGAGGGGAAAAAACGAGCCGAAACCGAAAAAACCACGCCAAAGCCGCTCAAAAATCAAGGTGATGCTCATTGTTTTTTTCGATATTCGTGGTTTGGTGCATCATGAATTTGTTCCGGAGGGACAGATGATCAATAAGGAGTTCTATTTGGCCATATTGAGGCGTTTGCGTGAGAACATCCGTCGAAAACGACCGGAATTGTGGAAGAACAATTCATGGATTTTGCACGATGATAATGCAACATCGCATCGAGCCACGATGGTGACCGAATTTAAAGCCAAAAACGCAATAAATACCATCGATCAACCACCGTATTCACCCGATTTGGCTCCGTGTGATCTTTTCTTGTTCCCCAAACTGAAATTGCCGCTCCGTGTAACCCGTTTTCATTGGATCGATGAGATAAAACAAAATTCGGTGAAGGAGCTGAAGACCATCCCAAAAAGTGCTTATGAAAAGTGTTTCGAAGACTGGAAAAATCGTTGGCATAAATGTATTGCATCTCATGGGGATTACTTTGAAGGCGACAAAATAAATATTGATGAATAATTAAATATTTTGCGTTTTATTTACAATTTCCGGGTACTTTTTTGTCACAATGTAGACTTCCTTTTCAACCAACTTATCGATCTAAAAGTATTAAAAGCCGTCAGTACTTTCTAAAATGAACCGTTTTTGTTACTAAACAAAACTTTTGACAATTGTTGTCGCCTCTAAATAGCTTCTCCGCGAACCCCATTACTTTGGGCTTAAGACTAACAGTCAAAGGTGGTTTTTTGAGGCGTTTAGTGTAAACATCGCGGTTTGAATTTTGCAAAATGTTTCGGGGCTTTATATATAGATCGATTCTGCGAACGAACTCCGTCGACATTAGGTTTTCTTTTATTCCCAATGCCATTATCACATGTTTTTGCCTTACGATAATTTTCGTGTTTCGGTCATATCTTACGTTTTTCCCATAAGATCCGCGTAATTTTGAATAATGACACACTGGTGTCTCTCGAAAACTCTTATTGATTGAATGCATAAATTTTTCCCTTTTCTTCAAGTGGCAATTACTTTCCTCTTGGCATTTTAACAGATCTGAAGAAAATAAAAATTTTACTTTTTTAAAAGAACAAAAATCGACTAAATCAGTTTATAAAGGCATAACTTACCTCAAATTACTTATATTTTTGTTTCACTGATCAATTTAAATCGCTGAGTTTATGTGAACTGCCACATTTCAACTCTGAGAAAACACTAGTCGCTCTTAATGTTTTGCACGATCATGCAAACTATAAAAGAGTGCATAACGGTACCCTGCCGTTTCTTACAGCAAACTATGGAAATGTAAACTACAACCTTTATTTGTTTTTTAAATCATCTCCTCTACTCCTACCAGACATTTCATACTCAAAGTGAGTTTATGGGAATTGCCACCAGTGTATAATAAGAACGCGCTTGTGGGTACAGAAGTGTTTTCAGCTGTTATGATGCGAGGGGGAAGAGCGAAGCGTAGGCATTCGTACATGTTAAGTTCATAACATTTTCTGTTAGATTTGCGTAGGACGACAGCAAAAAGCAATGTTGTTGTTCGCAACGGCTTCATTCGTGGTCGTGAGTGAGTTTATGGGAATTGCCACCAGTGTATAATAAGAACGCGCATGTGGGTACATAAGTGTTTTCGGCTGTTATGATGCGAGGGGGAAGAGCGAAGCGTAGGTATTCGAGCATGTTCAGTTCATAACATTTTCTGTTAGATTTGCGTAGGACAACAGCAAAAAGCAATGTTGTTGTTCGCAACGGCTTCATTCGTGTTCATTGATATGGTGGTTGTTGTGGCGTAGTGATCGCTCAATCATTTTTTGTATGTATGTATGTTTATTGATCTTGTTTGTCGAAACGCAAGCGGAGAGCAAACAACGAACCAAAGCATCGTCATCGTCGTTTCAACGAAGATGATTCGGGATTCGCTAATGTTTTTGTTGTTGGCGTTTATCGTGTGTATGCTTTTTTGTGCTGCCGATTGGTTTTGCTGCACAAATGGCTGTAATGTCACCATCAATCGAATCTTTGTGGTGTATGGCTTTTTGCTGGCTAATGGTGCGCTTTGATTGATTTAAAAATGTGCAAATATTTAGAGGTGGTTGATCCCAAGTTAGGACCTTGTTTTTGTATAGAAAAACATTATTTAATAAATTGAAAATAATTGCTGGCCAATAAAAACTTATGCATTTTAGAAAAGATAAATTAAAACAAAAGTAACAACAATAACAGGCAAAAACATCCATGCTATTCCTGCCTACACGGCTCAGCGCAAAGAACAGAACACGCCTCCTTTTTTTGTTTGCCAATAATATTAATGCTACTCGCCCCAACAACAAAAGCAGCGTTTATCGTCATGTTTATCAACAGGCACAGCGGCGCACATAGGATTTCATTTTGAGGGGTGCTTACGTCCGCAATTTTCAAGCCCAATGCCAGTTGCAACAATTTTTGGTGACTACAATGTTTGCAGGTACAAAACCTTTCCCCTTGCGTGGGAAGCTGAACTGGCGCAACAGCAACGAGAATACGAATGAGTACATGAGCGACTTCTACTGACATGTTACGTTGAAGTTCCAGAGAATTCTGCTGTTAGTAACAGAGGGTTCTGCTGTCAATAACAGAGGGTTCTCCTGTCAATAACAGAGGGTACTACCAGCAGTACCCGCCATAGAACGCGTTTGCTTGTATGAGATGCGCGTTCTATATTACTTCATGTTCGTTGCTAGTACATTGCGACTCAAATGGAACCAAGATCAGGACGTATTCTTGCCGTCGCACTATGGCGCCTTTTGGCTTTTTTGTTGCAAAAATCATAACTTCTGAACCAATAAAGATATCTAAAAAAATTTAAATTGCATCTGAAAGTATAACATCCAAGCTTTAAAATAGCATAAAAAGCATAAAAACAGTGCCACAGTAACAGGGGGCTTTAAAATTCGTTTTCAAAGTTAAGATTTACACAAACTTCATACTAAAATATTACTTTTTTGTTTGCATTAAAAAATAAATTTTTTATATATTTTTTCAATGAATTAATATAATTTATTGATTCATACATAATTTTTTACAAGAAAATTTTTTTTTTAGTAAGTTAGATCAAAAGCGATTATTTTTTCGCTTGACGGTATAGTTAGTGAACAACCAAATGGTCTAAAGTGTCAACTACTTCTTTTGACTTTTTGTAAAACGTGATATGGTCGGGTAATGTGATATAGGTGCTTATTTCACGAGTGCGTTGACCTTTTTCAAAATTAACCTTTTTAAAACATCATACCAGCTAAAAAACTCGTCCTGCATGGTTTTGGATGTGATTGCTTAAATAGTTTAAGTGTGATAAAGTGCTTTGAGTAGTGCTTGCATAAGTTTTTGGTCATGAACTTTGAAAGCATAAAAGGTACAAAAAAAATATTATTAGAAAGTTCGAGGCTAATCAGAAGTAAATCAGTGATATCAATTATGAGTTTGCGAGGTACGCTCTTCTTAACAAAATTATTATTGTTTTTTTATAATATTTTTTTCGCAAAAAGTCAATTTCGGGTAATGTGATATACCAAAGTTCGGGTAATGTGATATAGTACATCACAGTACCCAAACTTATGACAGTAGTACAATTTGTATACCGAAATGTATATATACTTTATTTTATAATATTTGAAGTGGAATATTCTCAAAAATCTGTTATGGGTAAGTTTTAGATTAAAAAATCCATGAAATCATGTTTCTCGATAAAAATTTTTAACCCTTGGCTTACCCCGTCATATTGTGATTTTCCAAAAAAATGAGAAACACGTATCTAATTATTTTTGATTTGAAATATTTTCACCAAGTTTGAAACTAATAGGCCTGTTAAATAACGATTTTTCGGGCATATCACATTACCCGCCACTTTTATCAGACGCCAATATTTGGATATTTTGATTTTTAATTAAAAAACTCGTCAACAGTTTATCTTAAAGAGTTAATAATCATAGATATACTAAATAATGCATCAGTGAACAGTTTGAGACCAAAAAAAGTTTTAAGGCAAAATGTGTCGGGAATCGCTGTAAAACAAACAGATATATCACATTACCCGAACTTACTCTAATAAACAAAACTGAACTGAACTTTATTCCTCATGATAGGATTAGAGAAAAATTTACTAAGAACTTCATTTTATTGACGGTCCCGAGCAATAAAAAGGCATTTTACCGATATAGGATCAAAAAACAGTGAAAAAAGGGAGGAGGCACCTTACAAAGAAAAAAAGGTGGCACTATACATTTTTATGCCATTTTGGAAATCATTGTATACATTTTTTCCTTTTACGATATGCTCGGATATCATTTCGGATTATGAAAAACCATTAAAAATTAAGTCCAAGACTGATATTTACCTCAGTTTTGTATAAGTGTTTGGTTACTTTTTCACCGCAAGAAAAACCTTCAGTTTTTATTTTTAAGTTTTTTCTTAACCAAATTTGACACTTTTTTTTACCCAGCCCGTGTTATTGCGTCTGTTCCCTCAAAAACCACATTAAAATTGATGTTGTCATATATACCTTAAATGACGGTAGGAATTTTTTTGCTTGGATTGCTTGCACGTCGAAATCGAGCAGGGGTGGCACCTTACAAAGAGTGGCATCTTACAAAGAATTCCCCTACAATTAACGTACCTTTTAGAAAAAACCAACAAGTTACCGATTGGTCGCTTTATTTACATACAAATCAATCTTAAAAATGACAAAAAAAACAAAAAATACACATTTTTCTCGATGTGGATAAATTGTCTACTTTGAGCTCCCAAACTACTAATCCGAATTTAATGAAAGTTACGTTTTCGTAATCCCTGGAAGATACGTGTATTCATTTTATTGAACGCATTCATGAAATTTTTGATTTTTGCAAAGTTTTCCCGGCAGAGGCCCCATAGTGCGTCGTTCGAGCAGAAACCTGAGCTCAGTAAGCATGCCACGAAACAATCCAATCAATCTATTAGCGCCAGTCATAATTTCAGTTAAAATTCTGTTACAGGAACTGTGGCTGCTGAAGTTAAATTGGGACGAGTCAGTTCCTAAGAATCTGCACTCTGCATGGGAGCATATCCTAACCAACCTCTCATCACTCTCAATAATTTCAATTCCTCGATATTGTCTACTAACAAATAGCACAGCTCCACGGATTTTGCGACGCGACGATTAGCGCATATGGTTGCGGCATCTGCATTCGTGTGGCAGACGAACTCGGTAGTGTTCGCGTCCACCTCTTCACTGCAAAGTCCAGAGTAGCGCATTCAGCATTCAGCTACGTTCTCTGCATTTGTTGGCAATAGAGTGTCGGAAATACAAGACCTGACCGCAGACGCACAGTGGAGACATGTCCCGACACAATGCAACCCAGCGGACATCGTTTCCAGAGGCAGTACAGTCGAAAATCTCAACAACTCTATCTGGTTTACGAGAGCTTCATTTCTCAATCAAGACGCATACGAATAGCCTGCAACTGGATGTGACAAGGTGGATGTCGAAGAAATCAACAAGGAGAAGAGTAAATCAATATTCAAAGTGACTGTGAAGGCTAACTACATTTTGGAGGCGATTGATAAATACAGTTCTCACATGCACTACCTACGGGTAATAGCTTGGATTTTTCGCGGATATCGACGCTTCAACAAGATGCTCAACAGCACCTTCGAAACAGAAGCTCCTTCCCCTCAAGAACTGCAGCATGCGTTTCGTTGCATTATTTGGAACTAGGCATCGCAATCCCGGGATCCCGGACTTTTTCCAGTCCCGAAAATCCCGGGATTCAAATCCTTTAATCCCGGGATTTTCGGGATTGCAAAAGATGCCTCAAAGTTCAAATGAAATAAATTTAAAAGCACAAAAACCCAATTCCTTATCTGAGAGAGGGGATAGAGAGCGTCTTTTGCAAAAGGCTTATAATTATTTACTAAGCATTCAACCAACAAGTGTTGAATCTGAAAGATGTTTCTTTCAGCAGGGTTTATTTGCAATAAATTTCGCTCTAGATGAGAGAACAAAACACTTAATGCCTTAGTATTTTTAAGATCTCAGTTTTTAGTTTATCAAAACGCTTAACTTTTTTATCGAAATAATCGAAGTAAAACTAAAAGTACAAACAAATTAACTATTTTATTTTTTATCAAACATGCATATACAGGGTGGACCATTTAAGATTTGGAATTTGAATCGGTTATTAAAAAAAACCGAATGAATATTTTTTTAAAATTCCGGTTTTATTACAAAGCTTGGACTTTGTTATTTAAGAATGAAGAACGATATCGTTCATATGACTGCCACGACTGGCCTTATAGTACGCCATTCGGTCAACCCAATTTTCAAGTACTTTTTCGATTATTCCGGGTAGAATTTCCTGAATGGCAACTTGGATTTCATGTTTCAAAACTTCAATCGTCTCTGGAGGGTTAGCGTAACACTTGTCCTTTACGGCTCCCCACAAAAAAAAGGTCCAACGGACTTAAATCGCAGCGCCGAGGCGGCCAATTGATTTCAGAATTTCGGCTGATTATTCGATTTTCGAAATCGGTGCCCAAAAGTTCGATTTTTACGTGCCGGATGACCATGAGCCTTCAGTTCTTGGACCAATTGATTTTTGTAAGCCTTCATACCGAGATCTTTATGCAAAATTCTCATCAAAGAAGTGCGAGAAATGTACAATTCCTGAGAGCGATGGCGAGTTGACGTTGATGGATGTTGCCGCACATTTTCGGCTACAAAAGCAATGCTTTCGGCTGTGCGCACTGCATGAGAAGGGGAACGGGTTGTTTGGTCCATTAACGATTCAGTTTCACTAGCTCACTTCACAAATTGATCCACAAGCTGAGTTGAAGGCCAATCTTTTTTAGAAATTTTACTTTTTTTTACAGTTTTAGTTGAAAACTCTCCACTTTGAAAGTAAGTTTTCCATATTTCCCAATTTTGTTCAAGCATATAGTGTCCCATTTCGTAAATGTCAAACTTTTAACTAAATTACACAACTAAAAACACAAATTGAATGACATTTGGACTGTCATTCTCGAAATAAAGCGTAGTTCAAATTCAAAACGCTATATGGAACACCCTATATATGCACTTTATGATACATCTGTTGCAAAGCAATAAGTTATGTTTAAGTGTCATTTTTGGATAAAACAAAATGTTATCAAACTGAAGTTAAATGAAAAACTTTTAAGTTAAACAAAATGTGATTAAATTCAAGATACAAAATATTAAAACTACCCCAAATGTGATTAAACTGTGACCATTTTTATGGTGAATATTTTATAAACAATTATTTATGCAATTTGGGAAAATTGTTTTATTTAAAAAATTTGTTATATGAATCCCGGGATTAAATCCCGGGATCCCGGGATTTGACTTTTCAATCCCGAAAATCCCGGGATCGCAAAGAGGCAAAAAATTGCGATCCCTATTTGGAACATATAACAACACTACTTCGCCGATTACATTCGTTTGCTCAAGCGCGACATACCAACAACTACCGCGCTCAAATATTTGAACCTGTTTCAGGATTCTACGGTTTTGAGCTAACGGGTAATTTTTCAGAGCCTTCGGATTGGATTAAAAAAAAACACATACAATTTAGAGAAATGTATTAAATCTTTATATGAGTCGATAGAACGATCTATATAATTCAATGTGTAAAGATGATTTCATGTAAATGTTGACCGCGGCTGCGCATCAAATGGTTCATACGCTGGGTCCAATTTTGGCATACTCTCTCCAGCATATCGGCCGGTATCTCACGAATAAATTCTTCAATATTGGCTTCCAGTGCGTCAACCGTTGCGGGCTTGTCGCTATAGACATGAGCCTTAACATAACCCCACAAAAAATAGTCTAAAGACATTAAGGGCCGTTTTCTCAACTTACCTTTAACTTTAAAGTTTACTTTATCGGGGCAATAAACGGATTTTCGTTTTCTCAAACGCTTGTTAAGCTATCGGCCCGATAAAATTTACCGGTCAGATTGAGTGCCTGTTAAACTTTAAAGTGAGGTATAAGTGGAACTGGTGCCAAGTACATGCATATGTTTGTTTACGAACAAAAAAAAACTGGTTATGAAATTATAATTTGAAATGAAATTTGAATTTGAGATCTTTCGGCATGGAAAATAGGTGTGATTTTTATATTCATGCACTGGAAGACGCTTTTGAAGGTACGGAGTCGCAAAATGCGGCAAATAGAACATATAACAGCCGACAGCCCAGCATCGAAGCAATCTTTTCAGACACACTGCTGACATTTCCAATCGCTGCTGGGCCACCACCTGTGCGATACGTCTCGCTCTTCTCCGCTGCAAGTTCCAGCTTGGACTTGCGCTTCAAGCTGTCGAACTTGTCCCTCAATGATTTCCAACGTTGCGACACGCCCGTTTTGGCAGTTAAAGCATCAGCAAGATTTTTCCAAGACTGCTCCTTCTGCTTCCAGCTGACGGCGTCCGAAAAATAATTATAATTTTTCAAAAATAGCTGATTGCGCCGCGAAGTGCTGCCCATCGTAGACCAGAGTTGCCAAAAAATCAGACTTGTTAAATTTATATTTATCAGGCAGTTGAGAAAACGAAAATAGTTATCGGGCACTTTAAAGTGAGGAATAACTTATTGGACCGACAACTAAAGGTCACTTTGTCGGTTAGTTGAGAAAACGGCCCTAAATCGCAAAATTTTCTACGTAGTGGAGTAACAGGGGCCCATTTGCTGCGAACGGCGCCGAATCGATAATTCACGGCTATCAACAACACTGGCGGATACAGCTGCGATATTTTCCTCTGCCCGCACTC